>CM044877.1:42847500-43455000 GCA_024500155.1 Chenopodium formosanum | reverse complement strand
TTAGCGCGACATAAAATACTCCTCATCAATTTGCCATTTTGGTTTCTGAAGCTTCTTTCAAATTTTCTAGCCATCATTCCAATTTCATCTTCTTTATCTCCAACTGATCCCTTGAGAGCAATTCCTTTTGCTGGTACCTTGTCAGTCTTTGAACCAACTAGCATCTCATGATTCATCAGGGAACCTATCAGTTGTTCAATCCCAATGATTATGTTCTTGATTCTGCTTTTCCACCAAGCATAATTTTTGCCATTGACTTTTGGAGTCTTGTTGTCATACCCCATAATATTCATTTATTGAGTACTCATGATCTACTTCTCTAGGTGTTACCCTTTCACGAACCCGAGGCTCTGATACCAATTGAAAGTGCAACTAGTACTCAAGAAGGAGGGGTTAAATTGAGTACAAGGTAGTTTTTAGAATTATTGAATTTTCGTAGAAGAATTCGGGGACCAACTATACAACTGGTCCTGCAACGGAAACAATAAAAGACAATAATAAAGAACAAAAGAATTTAACGAGGTTCAGCTCAACATAAAGCCTACGTCCTCCACTACCCTAACTACTTTTATTAATCAACTCAGAGAAATAGAAGCAGATACAATGATCACCTAAATGATCCCCACACCTAACTCTAGGTGTCAAACGCACTTGACCTTTTAAACACTTGCACTTAGCCTAGTAAATGCTACCCAATCACTAACCCCTTTTAGTAATTCAATTACAGACACTTGATTCCCTTTGGAATGCTTTCTCTCAAAGCTAGTAAAGAGAGAGTTACAATCAATTTCAATGTGTGCCCAACCAGTTGCAAGAATTGAACCAGTTGTGTTTCCTTAGAGTGTGTTTCGAGCTTTTCAAAATGTAAGAAGTTTTTTGAAAGAAAAGCTCTCAAAATGAATGAATGTATAATGCTTTTATTGAGGGTAGGAGATGATTTACTTTGTGATCAAATAAGCTTAACTTATGTAAATGGAATACATTTTATTTTGAAAACAAAATATATTCGATTTGATATTATTATGTATCCTTAAATTGAACAAAATAATATTCTAAGTTATACACAAGATAAATCATCTCATTTGTTGCACAATTACAATCAATTTAGTCCAGCTAATATTTTACAAATTAAGAAAAGTATCTTTGTAAAATATTTGCTCAACTAATGTCTAGGTTCATGTATCAGTTTACGAAGTAAACTGTTACCTGAACTAGTATTGTTCTAAGGACCAGGTCAATTGTTCCTGATCTTTATAACACCACACTCACTCTAAGTATGGGGATTCATTTGGTTCACTCATACAACTAATCATGCACACTTAACAACACTTAGATTAACTAGACTAAACATCCTTAATCTAGAGATCTTTCATGTTCTTCAAGTCTGTAAGCTTTTCCTTGATCATCTTCTTTAAAGGAACTTCTGATTTATTGAATACTTCATTCAAGGGGACTTTGTTCAGCTTCAAGTACTTGGAATAACTGTTACTGTTCAAGGAGCCAGTAGATAATGATGCATATCCAACAACAACCAGTTATAGTTGTTTGTCATCACTTTAAAACCTAAGGAATATAACAATAATAATACATAAATTAGTAATATATTAGATTAAATATTTAAATTATTGTTACATTGTTCATTTGACTTAAAGCCATAAATAAGTGAACATACTACTTTGTAAAATGTTCAACGTCACAAGGAAAAATTTGTAAAAAAAAACCAATTGTAAGACAAAAAAATAAGAAGATGAAGAACATGTGATGAAGATCTAAATAACAAGTATGTTAAAGTTAAACGTTTATGTTCATTTTTGTAAACAATTTGCTCATGGGAAAAAGAAAGCTTAGATGAAAGAGCTGAAAAAAGTAGGATAAAAAAGAGAACCTCAAAAGAAGGAGGCTCATAGAAAGTCAAAAGAAGTTCAAAAATAAATAAAGGATGTTCAAACAAGAGAAAGAAAGTTCAGAAAGATGATATCAGCAGAAAAAAGAAAGAGAAAACATGATGAAGATGAATTCATTGATTTAGACAATATTGTAGATCTAAGTGATGATGATGATGATGATTATGAGGAGGAGGAGGAGTTATTGAACGATGAGGAATACAAACTCATTGTTAGTTTATAAGCAATTTAAGCCACGACAAAAGGAATCATTAATTGAGATGAGATTTTGATCCTTACTTTTTATCAATCTCCCACAAATGTTTACTAAAATGTATTAAATGTTCAAAACATTTTAATGCTTTATGTTCATAATCTTGTAGTAGCATTTGTTTATATCTATAGACACCTAAATGTGTCTCCCCAAAACCAAGCCTAGTGATGAATAACACTTCACGACCAATGGAGTGTGTATTGTAAATGGGCAATGAATTGTGTGAAATTAACCTAGCACATTTCCTTCATTTTCATACCCAAAACCATTTATTTCTAGCCCGAACTTATTTATTTCAAACCCGATCCACAAACAAACCCAACACTAATTAATTTTAAGCCCAAATCATTTATTTGGACACTTATTATTAATTACATCAGCCCAAACCCGACCAACGCTAATTTTTGTAACCCATAATTTTGATCCAAGTCCAATTTGGTTGAATATCCTTTGAAATAAGCTTTCCAATGATATATCATAAGCCCAATTCCGAATTAAAATGAAAGAGATATGATCCGAATACTAAACCGAGCCCAAAAACTGAGTCATTCTCACTAAAACGGCCATATCTCAAGATCTGCAAAAGATTTTGACCTGATTCTAATTGGGTTTGAAAGTAAACTTGAAGTTCTTTCCAACTATATATTACAGGTCTTATTCCAACTTACGGATCAAAAGTTATAGCAAAACGAAAATTGCCAAAAAACTATCAAACCTGCGTTTGACGCAGGAGACCTTTGACCAACGCAACTCAGCGTTGACCGACACAGCACCCCTTCTTCTGGCGCAGCTACTGTTCATGCGTCAGACTTTGTTAGGCTGCGTTGGACGCAATTCTTCATTGATTGATGCAACAATTAAATTTCCAGCGCAGCTATATTTCCTTAATCCCGGATGTTTATACAGCCTCCTTATAAATACTTGATCAGTTTTGACCTACGGGGAACCTTCAGTCACCAAATTCTTTGCCTTAAACCCTACATTAAACAAATTAAACACCCTAAAAACATCCCTAAACACATTAAAAACACAATTCCTAAACACAATTCAAATCCTTTTTGCAATACATACGATCATCATCTTCGTCCAAGGCGTGAAAGGTTGATATGATTTTGAGGGCGTGGAAAAATCAATTTCTTCTTTATTCTTTATTTTAATTATTCGTTTATTTATTTTAATTTACTTAAATTCAAATTACTAACGTTGTTTATTCGTTTTGAAAGACAGGGCGCAGATTTAATGTAAGTATTTTATACATCTACTACGAATAATTATTAATTATGATTATTGTTAGAAACATGTTTAGGATAACGTGTTGTTTTTGCAGGGATGTTTTAATTAATTATGTTTGATGTTATTTAATGTAAATTGCTTCTTAGATTTAATGCATGTTTTATTCTATTGAATCACCACTTATTTCATGTTTAATAAAGGGAAGTTGTATGTGCAAATCACGCTAAAATACGATAATTATGGACAACCGGATTAGGTACCTTTAATCTTATTTTAATTTCAAGTGGTCATATTTTATTAGAATCTTTATGTGCATTAAATCTCTAACCAACTTAGATTGATTTTGAAGGTACTATGAAATTGTTGGGTGTATGCTAGACGGATAGCAAGGATTGAATGTCACATAAGAATCGAGTAGAGGCCAAAACGAGCGGGGCCGTCTTCTTAATTCGACTTCGTACCATCATCCCCGATTATCCAGTCATGGTTCGTGACCAATATGGAGTTAGCAATCTCTTAGATTGTGAATGGGGTGTAGCCTTCACATTTGTGATCGGTTTACGAATTCCTAAAATTCGTTGGCGGCTTTTTACTTTCCATGATGTGCTTGTCAAATCCCGCTTCCTATGAACGCCATGCATATTCACATATGTACACGTAGGCGCACTTCGCGCGACGCCTACAATTTGGTGACTCCACTGGGGAGGATTTCTAATTAATTTGGGTTTTTAAATGACCTAATTTAATTGGGATGAGTGGATGAGACTTGAAAGATTCTTGACATTCGTTTTTTGCAATTTGGTTAGCATTTGGCATAAAAGGCGCACTGGAACGACCATCAAATTGCATGTCGACCTAGGAAAACACTGTAGGAAGAGTCGAAGAAGCACGTGGAACATTCTGACACCTCTCCGCCATTGATTCAGCAGCTACGCCAGAACCTTAACTCTTGCGTCAAACGAAAGGTGGCTGCGTCCAACGCAGCGGCCTAGGTTTTGGCGCAAACTTCTAGGTTCTGGCGCAGGTCTGATTCTAATGTTGTCGAGGTTTCTGCAATTTTTCTATGATTTTTCCTTGATTTTTAAGAAAATCGTATGTGTTCTACATACGGCTATAGCCTCGGGAATTTACTCTTTATCAATTTCTCGTTGCTTCAACATCTTTTCAGTAACGAGGGGTTCATCTAAGATAGTAAATTTACCAAACAGTGGAGTTGGGCTTAACCCGCGGGATTTCACCTATAGCACTTACCCTCATTAGGTAGGCTACCGTGATATACGTCCAAATCCTTAACCATGGACCCTTTGGATGGACACCATTTTTAATCTGACCTTAGTTGACCCTATAAACGTAGAACCATGGTTAGGTTGAGAACTTATCATTGCATCATTCGTGACTACGTGCCTATTTGTGTATAATCGTATGATTGTATGAACCTATTGATTGTATGGCTAACCTTTGATTTTGTATGATGGCTTGTATTTCATGTACTACTAACCATGTTGTATTTTGAACCTTTTTATTTTATTTTTAGACTAACGTAGCCAAAGGACCTAGCTTAGTCTCACTTAGTAATTAAGTTCAACTTTAAAATTTGGATAATTAAATTTGATTTAGTTGTCTAGTTAGCCATTTACTACTTGAGTCTAGCCTTGGTTTGGTATATCCTTGAGTTTTCCCATGCATAAGTCTAGCCTTGTGGTCATTCACACGAGTCGTGCATATAAACTCACTTAACCACTCACGAGTCTTGCACACACTTTGTAGTTAGTCCTTGCAACATGGCCATGAATTTAGGAGCATGCATTGAGTCATTTCCGTCATGTAATCATTGAGTTGGAGTATACTTTCCCCGTACATACATACATACATTCCTCATACGTATTTCCCCTTGTACATACATACACCCCTAATACATATACCCTCCACATACATACATACATATCTCATATATAAACCTATACATACACTTCCCATACGCTCTCTATACATACACACCCCCTTCATACATACATACGCCTATCATACGTATAAGCTCTACATAAGTATATTTTCCTATACATACTTATTCCCATATGACATACACTTCTCTTTGTACAAACATACATACACTCTCGTACATATACACCTTACATACATAAATACATACACATACTCTTCCCTTATACATACCCTTTTCATACGTACATACATACTACCACTCACATACATACATACTCTTTCCACATCTATCACCCTTCTAATTTCACCAACTTATACTTTCATACGCCTTCCCACTTTTGTACATTTCCACAAATATCGATTCCCCTTTTCATACATCCTTATTTAGTCACATCATGCATATATCATCTTTCACTTTGAGTCAAGTCTCCATTTTAACGGGTTGATCATGTCTATAGTGTTTGGGCAAGAAGGAAAAGACGTTTAGTTTGGAAAGAAGATTCGCTCCTACTTTTACCTTTGAAGAATAACCTTCGAAAGGTTAGGGACCATCTAGCATTACAAGAACCCTCCTCCCCTCCTACACCACCAAGCTTTCTTGAAATGGCCACAAAAGAAGATCTTGAGAAAATCAATGACGCTCTTGCCAGGATTGCTGAAAATTTCCAAGGGCTTTCCATGAGGATCGATAACATGTAACAAACCTCACAAGTCACTCTTGAATCTGTCAAGAAGATCCAAGAGAAGTTCAACAAGTTTTCCAAGGACCATGAATACTAAGACAAAGAGGACCTTGGCATCTCGAAGGTGAAGGGCAAGCTACCCAAAAAGTTCTCCACCGCCGACATCCCCAAGTTTAAACCAACAGATAACCCGAAGTACCACTTGAGGGTGTTCAAGTCTGCTATGGAGCTCCAGGGGGTAGATCAAGCTTTGTACCCAACTGTCTTTCCACATTCTCTAGACCAATCGACTCAACAATGGTTTTTTCACTTGGAAAGCAAAGACACTGCTGAATGGGAGAGTATCGCTCATGTATTCCTTGATCGATACAAGCTCAATGTTGATGTTAAGACAACCGAAAGAGAATTGGAGATTCTGAAGCTATGTGAGGACGAGGGTTTTACTGCTTTCTATTCCAGATGGAGGGGGTGGCCGCGAAGATGGTGGCTATGCCCAAAGAGTTTGTATTGGTACGCATGTTCATCAAGAACCTCCAACCAAGCCAAAACAAGGTTCTCAAGTACTTGGGATTAACTACTTTCGAGGCCGTCTACAACATTGGCATAGATGTCGAAGATGACTTGATGAAGGACAAGGCTAGCACCTCTAATGGCAACAACAATTGGAAGGCCAAGAAGTACGACACTACATCTTCTTCCAATTCCTCCAACTATGTTGGAAATGTTGATACTCCTAAGAAGCAAAAGAGAACAGTGTTCACCCCTATTGGAATGAGTTATGATGATGATTTTGATCGCTTGCACTCTAAAGGATTGATCACTCCAATAGGTCCTATTCAATACCCACCACTTGCAAGGAGGTCACCAAATTGGAATCCCAATGCCCATTGCAAGTTTCACCAAGGACGGGGCCACTTTCCTGAGGATTGTTGGACCTTCAAGGAAGCAATTCAAGATCTAATCGAGGACAACAAGCTACCACTACCTCCAAATGCTAAGGAGAACAAGTGATAAACACGAGGCAACATGGCGTGATTGAGAGACTTCATTATTGTTTTCCAATTTTCATTTTCCCTCGCATGAGTCTAGCATAGGATCCCCATTCCCTTTCATGTTATGCATCTTTTGATTGTCACCTTTCCATTAATAATATGAGCATTATGGGCCTATTCTGATCAACTTATTTTCAGTCCAGTTCAGTTCAGTTCAGCTCCAATAAGTTCAGTTCAGTTCAGTTCAGCTCCAATAAGTTCAGTTCAGTTCAGTTCAGCCCGGTCCAGTGAATCAGAACAGGCCCTATGTTTCTTAGTATGATCATCTCATTTCCATTTCTTCATTCCATATCACTTTCTTCTTATTTTTCTTCAAAAAAAAAAAAAAAAAAAAAAAAAAAAATCGCACCGAACCAAGCACAAGGTACACCATGATTTGAGGCACCCTTGCAACCACATCAAATTATCCTTGCACCCTTTAAACATATGATTCCCTTTCTTGAAAAACCACTTTGAGCCTCGTCAAATGATTAACATATTATTTTTCATCCCACATTTACCTAACCCGGGATGGGATGGTGTGCAATTTATGTAATGATTAACACAAATAGACAAGCCTGAGTGATTCAAATTCAAGAGTTGAGAGAATTCAAATTCAAAAGTTCAAATACAAAATCAAAAGCAAAATACAAGTGTACTAAGGGCAAGTGTTCCAATGTCTTTTGTTATGAATATGTCTCATATTGCATCTCTTATCGAGTGCTTGGTACCGTGCCTGAGAAGCATGAATGCCAAGTGAGTGATAGACCGCATGATAGGGATTGTCCACATTTATTGAGAGATCCAAAGCAAAGATCAAATTCCAAATACATTTCAAATCCAAATGCAAGAACAAATTCAGATTCAAGAGTGAGAATCCTCTAGCTTACAACACATCAAATGCAAGATTGCCACCAATTGGGAGCTTATCCAGGGTCTTGAGCCTTTATCCTTTTTTCATTTACCTTTAGCCTAACCCCGTTACAACCCTCAAAAGACCTCTTTGAGATGTACACTACTTGTGCGAGGTTCGGCTAGAGCTACGTTGGCCTGATTCCTAATGGATACATAGGCAGCCTCACATTGGGGTGCGGCCAAAATAATCAAATTTATTTCACATCTACATCACTATCGTCACAATTCTTCTCATCATTAACATTCATCCATACATGATCATGTCAAGAGATTTCCAATGCTCATCCCTTTCCATTTAGAGCTAGACTTGGGGGCTTGAACCCTACATCATTAGCCTACCCAGCCCAAGAGTCATCATTCACATGAATCTTCTCACAATCATTTTCCACACCCATAGCCTTTGAAGCTAGCCTTAGTGTCACTTTCACACACGTTCACACATACACATGGCCAAATATCCTAACCTTAGGAACCCTTTATCATGAAGTCTTGATCCACATCGAACATGCCTCGTCATCAACATGAAGTTAGCAAATGCATTCATCATTGAATCGTATCGAAGGTTCAACAAGCAAACGTATACACACGATTCGACTCGTTCAATATGCATTATCACTCGACTCTCACCTTCTTTTTGAATCTTTTTCTTTTGGGGAAGTTCAAAAACCAATTTTCTCACCTACACTCATTCACTCACCTTCTTTTTGAATCTTTTGGGGGAGTTCAAAAACCCATTTTCTCACCTACACTCATTCTCCCACCGTCTTTTTTAATCTTTTTCTTTTGGGGAGGTTCAAAAACTCATTTTTCCACTTTCACTCATTCTTTCATTCCTTTTTGCATTTTTCTTTCGGGGGAAGGTCGATATCTCCTCCACAAAAAATGACGGAATTTTTTTTTCATTTTGAGTCACATCACACATCGAGTTAACACATTTCTTCGCACTTCGAGTCAAGCATCGCACATTGAGTTGTTGCACCACACAAATATCATTTTGAGTCATCACACACATTACACATTGAGTCATGCATCGCAATTTGGGTTATTACATTGCACAGGCGGCACACACATTACACACAATCACATCGAGTTATCACATTGCACGAGCACTACGGACATCGAGTCACACACATTGAGTCATGAGTCAAGTCATGTACATCTTGAGTCACACGAGTCCCTATGGATCCTTTGGCAAACTTTGTTTTATAGGTTTCAGGCAAAATTCACACATTATCTTTTCGAGCACTTTGGTTGATGATCTGGCACGATTACAATCATCTTGCGCATAGGGATTCGCCTTGGAACGATTACAAGCTTGCCCTTTGATTTGGAACGAGTACAATCTCACTCTCTTTGGTTGGCACGATTACGATCACCCTGGCATATCCTGGTTCGGTATGATTACAACCACATTTTGGATTTGTTTGGAACGATTACAAGCATTTTGTTGGTTCGGTACGATTACAACCATATTTTGGATTTTGTTTCGCACGATTACAAGCATATCCTGTTTCGGTACGATTACAACCACATTTTGGATTTTGTTTGGCACGATTACAAGCATATCCTGGTTCGGTACGATTACAACCACATTTTGGATTTTGTTTGGCACGATTACAAGCATATCCTGGTTCTGCATGATTACAACCACATTTTGGATTTCGTTTGGCACGATTACAAGCATGTCCTAGTTTGACACGATGACAACCATACTTTTGATTAATGGAACGATTACAAGCAAGCCTCAATAGGTGGCTGGTTCGATTACAATCACAAGCACTTTGATCGCTGATTTGGTACGATGACGATCATCTTCGATTCAGCTCAAGCACTTTGATCATTGCCTTAGCGCGATTACAAGGGTCTTCAATCGAGACAAATGAACATTAATACACTGATGGCAGATACGCTTTTCTCTTCTCTTTTTGCACTCCTTTATCTGTGGAACAAACATTCTTCTGCAGGTATCAACGTTTACAAGATGACTTGGAAGCGTAGAACATTCTAAGTCATTCTCTGTCCCTTCGGCATAGTACTTTGACAATCGTTTTTGAAACTTATGTTTCTCCAAACTCATTCAAAATGGGAGCTTCTGTAGACACCTAAATGTGTCTCCCCAAAACCAAGCCCAATAATGAATAACACTTCACGGCCAATGGAGTGTGTATTGTAAATGGGAAATGAATTGTGTGACATTAACCCAACCCATTTCCTTCATTTTCATACCCGAAACCATTTATTTCTAGCCTGGACTTATTTATTTCCAACCCGATCCATAAACAAACCCACACTAATTAATTTTAAGCCCAAATCATTTATTTGGACACTTATTATTAATTACATAAGCCCAAAACCGTCCAAGGCTAATTTTTGTAACTCATAATTTTGATCCAAGTTCAATTTGGTTGAATATCCCTTAAAATAAGCTTTCCAATGATATATCATAAGCCCAATTCCGAATTAAAATGAAAGAGATATGATCCGAATACTAAAACGAGCCAAAAAACCGAGTCATCCTCACTAAAACAGCCATATCTCAAAAAATACAAAATATTTTGACATGATTCTAATTGAGTTGGAAATTAGACTTGAAGTTCTTTCCAACGATATATTACATGCCTTATTCGGACTTACGGATCAAAAGTTATAGCAAAAACAAAAACTGCCAAAAAATTGTTAAACCTGCGTTTAACGTAGGAGACCTTTGACCAACGCAGCTCAGCGTTGACCGACGCAGCTCCCCTTCTTCTACCGCAGCCACTGTTCATGCGTCAGAATTCATTAGGCTGCGTTGGACACAATTCCTCATTGATTGACGCAGCAATTAAATATCCAGCGCACCTATATTCCTTAATTTCGGATGTTTCTACAGCCTCCCTATCAATACCCTAAAAAAATCCCTAAACACATTAAAAACATAATTCCTAAACACAATTCAAAGTCTTTTTGCAATACATACGATCATCATCTTCGTCCAAGGCGTGAAAGGTTGATATGATTTTTAGGGCTTGGCAAAATCAATTTCTTCTTTATTATTTATTTTAATTATTTGTTTATTTATTTTAATTTACTTACATTCAAATTACTAACGTTGTTTATTCGTTTTGAAAGGCAGGGCACGAATTTAATGTAAGTATTTTATATATCTACTACGAATAATTATTAATTATGATTATTGTTAGAAACATGTTTAGGATAACGTGTTGTTTTTGCAGGGATGTTTTAATTAATTGTGTTTGATGTTATTTAATCTAAATTGCTTCTTAGATTTTATGCATGTTTTATTCTATTGAATCACCACTTATTGCATGTTTAATAAAGGGTAATTGTATGTGCAAATCACGCTAAAATAAGATAATTATGGACAACCGAATTATGTACCTTTAATCTTATTTTAATTTCATGAGGTCATATTTGATTAGAATCTTTATGTGCATTAAATCTCTAACCAACTTAGATTGATTTTGTAGTTACTATGAAATTATTGGGTGTATGCTAGCCGGAGAGCAAGGAATGAATGTCACATAAGAATCGAGTAGAGGCCAAAACGGGCGGGGTCGTCTTCTTAATTCGACTTCGTACCATCATCCCTGAATATCTAGTCATGGTTCGTGACCAATATAGAGTTAGCAATCTCTTAGATTTTTAATGGGGTGTAATCTTCACAATTGTGAACGGTTTACGAATTCCTAAAATTCGTTGGCGGCTCTTTACTTTCCATGTCGTGCTTGTCAAATCCCGCTTCCTATGAACGCCATGCATATTCACATATGTACACGTAGGCGCACTTCGCGCGACGCCTACAGTTTCCCTTAATTTGATCCACTACTTTTAGCCCAATCCATAAAAATAAACCCAACAATAATTAATTATGAGCCCAAATATTATTGGGAGCCTTTTTATTAATTATTTTCAGTCCAAAAATATTAAAAACCCTAGCCGAAACCCTTATATGGTTTTAGGAATTTACTTAGGATTATGGAATACTGATTAGTCGTCATAATACGCGTAATTACCAGGTTATTACCCGAAAATTTCTTAATTATACAGAAGGAATTAATTATTGTGCAATCAAAGAGCTGCGCCAGTCAAAACAGGATTGCGTCAGTCAACAAGCAATTGCGTCAGACGCAGTGGCACCTTGACCAACGCAGATCCTGCATTTGACGTAGTCCTCTTTGTTTAACACAACGTTTTGAGCTGTGTTGGACATCAGTCTGTTGCGTTTGATGCAACTCTTAAATTTTTGGCGCAGTTCCCAAAATTCCAGCGCAGCTAGGTTTTCTATTTTCTGGAGATTCCTACAACCTCCCTATAAATACCCAGCCATTTTACACCCAGGGACAAGTTCGAACCACCGTTTTTAGTGCCTAAAAACCCTACATTTCATCATCCTAAACACATTTAGCCTCTCTAAACACATCCCTAAGCCGAAAACACATTAAACACGATTCTTAAACATAATTTGACATCTTCTAACGCTACGCACGGTTATTTCCTACGTCCAAGGCGTGAAAGGTTGATACGATTTTGAGGGCTTGGCCAAAATCACTTCTTTCATCCTTTATTTTTTAATTATTTGTTTATTTGATTTATTTTATTTACATCGAAAATAACTAACTCGTTTATTTGTTTTGAAAAGAAAGGGCGAAGCGTATTCGATGTAAGTATTCTAATTCATTTACTACAAATAATTAATTCGTTAGAAGCATGTTTAGGATAACGTTTCTTGTCATGCAGTGATTTGTTTATTTAATATGTATATTATGTCTAAATTGCTTCTTAAATTTAATGCATGTATTATTCTTTTTTATCACCACTATTGCATGCTAATAAAGGGAAAATGGACGACCGAATTTAGGTACCCTAAATCTTGTTTTAATTCAAAGTGGTCACAAATAAATTAGAATTTACGTGTGCATTAAATTTCTAACCAACTTAGATGTTTTTTTTGTAGGATGATGAAACGGTTGTGTGTATGCTAGTCGAAGAACAAGGAACGAATGCCACATAAGAATCGAGTAGAGGCCAAAATGGGCGGGGTCGTCTTCTTAATTCGACTTCGTACCATCATCCTCGAATATCCAGTCGTGGTTCGTGACCAATATGGAGTTAGCAATCTCTTAGATTGTGAATGGGGTGTAGCCTTCACAATTGTGAACGACTTACAAATTCCAAAAATTCGTTGGCGGCTCTTTACTTTCCATGGCGTGCTTGTCAAATCCCACTTCCTAAGAAGCCATACATATTCACGTACGTACACGTAGGCACACTTCGCGCGACGCCTACACCGAGGTACTTCAAGTGCTGACTGTATTTTGGCTGAAGATTCTTAATAAACATTCGCACAAGCTTATGCTCTTTGGGAATATCAACCATCTTTGAGGCTACTTTCCTCTAACGAGTGTAGTACCTAGTGAAGCCTTCTTTCTCTTTTTGATTTAAAATCTCAAGCTCTCTTTCGGTAGTCTTGACATCAACATTTAACTTGTACCGCTCAAGGAATGCATGAACAATGGTTTCCCAATTCGCGGTGTCTTTGCTAGGTAAGTGAAAGAATCACTGTCGAGATACTTGATCAAGTGAGTGTGAGAAAATGGTATAATACAAGGCTTCATCTACCCCTTGAAGCGTCATAGTAGATTTGAAAGCTCTCAAGTGATAGAGAGGATTATCAGTGGGTTGGAACTTGGGGATGTTAGTAGTAGAGAACTTTTTGGGGAGTTTGTCCTTGACCACCGAAATACCAAGATCATCATCTTCAAAGTAGTCATGCTCATTTGTGATCTTCTTTACTTTCTCTTGAATCCTCTTAATTGTTTCTGTAGAAATTGACGAAGTGGTAGGAGTCTTCTCCACATTCTTGACTCGCACTGAGAGTCCTTGATACATCTCAGCGAACTTATCAAGAGTCTCATTAATTTTCTCGAGATCTTCCTTGGTGGCCATCACTAGAAAGCTTGGTGGTGTAGGAGGAGAGAAGGATTCTTGTAGTGCTAGATGGACCTTGGTCTTGCGGAGATTCTTCCTTAAAAGTGGGAGTAGAAGTAGATCCTCTTTGCGAGCTAGTCGACCCTTTCTTCTTGACCAAACGTTGTAGAACAAAACGAATCATTAAATTCAACACTCGACTCAAAAAGGGAAAGATGAGAATGCATGACGTGACAAAAGAAGAATGCATGAAAAGGGAAGTGATATTTGGGGAAACTCGCGAAAGTGGAAAGATGTCCGGAAGTAGAAGTCAATGAAGTTAGAAAGGTGATATATGTGGAAATTGGTGAAAAGTGGAAGGTGTATGTGTATATGAGAGTTGTATGTATAAAGAGGGATATGTATGTATGGAAAGAGTATGTATAGGACGTGTATGTATAAGGATGTATACGTATGTATGTATAAAGAGTGTATGGAAAGTGTATGTATGTACATTGGGAGGTACGTATAAAGGGTGTATGTATGTATGGCGTATGTATGTACATGGGGTGTATGTGTATACATGGGAAATTGTATAGGAAGGGTATGTATTAATGACGTATGGGAAGAAGTATGTATGTACGGGGAAAAGAATATTCCAACTCAATTAATAAAATGACGGAATTAACTCGATGCATGTTCCTAAATTATGGTCATGGTGCAATAAAAACTATGTACAAAGGTGTGTGCATGGACTCGTGAGTGGTTAAGTGGGTTATATACATGACTTGTGTTATGACCATGAGGCTAGACTTATGCCAAAAGGACTCAAGAATGTACAAGACCAAGGCTAGACACAAAATAGTAAGTGGCTAACTAAACAACCAAATTAATTTAAGGGAAATTATCAATGATACACTTGTGGTTCTGACTTTTATCAATGATACACCTGCTTTATTTATATTTATCAACGGTACACCTGTGGTTTTGACTTTTATCAATGATACACCTGCTTTATTTTTATTTATAAACTGTAAACCTTTGGTTTTGACTTTTCTCAATAATACACCTACTCCGTTAATTCCGTTAAAAAACATTGAATATTTCTTTAAAAAATAAATCTTAAATCATTAAAAAAAAACTTTTAAAAAAAACCCAGCCACACTCCCCCCACCCAGTGCCACCCCCACTCCTTGTCGGCCACCAGTCCGCCTCCCCCCATACAACAGACGACAGCCGACGCCCAGAGGATCGCCCCCCGGCGTCGGCGACCCCACCCCCCTTCCCTCGACCTAGGCAGCCCACCACCCTCCCTTTCCTATATATATTCGTTTCTCAACCCCCACCCCGAAACCACCACCTCTTCTTCAAAATCGACCCCCTCCCATCCCCAAACCACCCAAAATCCCCGGAATATTAGGGTTTGAGTCCATGGATTTCAAGTTAGATTTTATCAACAATTATGTGTTTTTTAACATTTTTTTAACGGAATTAACTAAAATAGATGTATTATTGAGAAAAGTCAAACCATAGGTGTACCGTTGATAAATAAAAAAGCGGGTGCATTATTAAGAAAAGTCAAAATCATAAGGGTACCATTTATAAATAAAATTTAAGCAGGTGTATCATTGATAAAAGTCAAAACTACTGGTGTATCATTGATAATTTCCCTTAATTTAATTATCCAAATTTTAAAGTTAAGCCTAATTACTAAGTGAGACTAGATCCTTTGGCTAAGTTAGTCTTAAAAATAAAATAAAATGGTTCAAAATAAAAACATGGTTAGTAGTACATGAACCAAAGGTTAGTCATACAATCAAAGGGTTCATACACTTTATGCACAAATAGGCACATAGTCACGATGATGCAATGAAAAGTTCTCAACCTAACCATGGTTCTACGTTCTTGAGGTCAACTAAGGTCGGGTTAAGAAGGGTGTCCAAAAGGGTCCATGTTTAAGGATTTGGACGCATAGCACGGTAGCCTACCTATGAGGGTAAGTGCCATAAGAGAAATCCCGCGTGTTAAACCCGACTCCACGGTTTGGTGAATTTACAATCTATCTTGAACCCCTCGTTGCTAAAAAGATGTTGAAGCAACGAGAAATAAATAAAGCTTAAATTCCCAGGGCTAAAACCGTATGTAGAACACATACGGGTTTTAGAAAAATCGAGGAAAAACGTAGAAACAATGCAAAAACCTAAGAGACACTGGAAACAGGCCTGCGCTAGAAATTGGAAACCTGTGCCAGAAGCAAGGGTCCTGCGTTGGACGCAGAAGCCTTGCGTCTGACGCAAGGTTGATTTTCTGACGCAGCCACAATTCCAGTGGCGTTGATGTGTCAGCAACTTCTAGGTGCTTTTCCGACTCTTCCTACGGTGTTTTCCTTGGTCGTGACGCACTACGGATGGTCGTTCCAGTGCATGCCTTTTTATGCATATGCAACAATGCTAGCTAAAATTACAAGAAACGAACGTCAAGAATCTTTCAAGTCTCATCCACTCATTCCAATTAATTTTGGTCATTTAAAAACCAAAATTAATCAAAAATCCTCCCCAGTGGAGTCGCCAAATTGTAGGCGTCACGCGAAGTGCGCCTACGTGTACATACGTGAATATGTATGGCGTTCTTGGGAAGCGGGATTTGACAAGTTAAACGTCGTAAGGAGGAAATAAAGAGCCGCCAACAAGTTTTAGGAACTTGTAAACTGTTCACAATTGTGAAGGTTACACCCCATTCACAATCTATGAGATTAATAACTCCATAGTGGTTGCGAACCGTGACTGGATATTCGGGGATGATGGTACGAAGTCGAATTACGAAGACGACCCCGCCCGTATAGGCCTCTACTCGATTCTTATTGCAACATTCATTCCTTGCTTTTTAGCAAGCATACATACAATTGTTCCATTATCTTAAATCTACAAAATAAATCTAAATTGGTTAGAGATTTAATGCACATAAAGATTCTAATTAATTGTGACCACTTTGAAATAAAATAAGAATAAAAGGTACCTAAATCCGGTCGTCCATAAGTATATTACTTTAATGTGATTTGCAAATACGTTTTCCCATTATTAATCATGCAAAAAATGGTGTTTAATCGAATAATACATGCATTAAAATCAAAGAAGCAATTTAAATTAATCATACATCAAAAATAATAATATGTTATCCTAAACATGCTCCTAACAATAATTATAATAATTATTCGTAGTAGATAAATTAAAATACTCACATTGAATCCGCGCCGCGCTTTCTTTCAAAACAAATAAAACGCGTTACTAATTTTCAATGTAAATAAATTAAAATAAATAAAAGAATAATTAAAATAAAAGATGTAAGAAAAGATTAATTTTTCCAAGCCCTCAAAATATATTCAACCTTTTACGCCTTGGTCTGAGTTAATAATCGTGTAAGGACTTTGAATAATGTTTAGGAATAATTGTGTATGATGTTTAATGTGTTTGGAGTGTGTTTAAGGAGAATAAATCATGTAATTAGGGTTGTTAGGCTCGTATTTCTGATGTTAGGTTGCTCCCCGTGGCTCAAAACAGGTTAAGTATTTATATGGAGGCTGTAGGAATCTTCGAAATTAGGAAAATATTGTTGCGTCAGAATTTCGTAAGCTGCATCAAACAAAGGAGAACTACGTCCAACAAAGGAAAAATATGTCTGATGCATGAACAGTAGCTGCGTTGGTCAAAGCACAGTTGCGTCGGTCAAAGCTAAGCTGCGTTTGACGCAGCATATAGCTTCCAGCGCAGCTTTGGTAGTTTTTTGGCAGTTTTTGTTTTTTTCTATTACTTTTGATCCGTCAGTCGGAATAAGGCATGTAATATATTGTTGGAAAGATCTTTAAGTCACATTATAACCCAATAAGAATCAGGTCAAAATCTTTTGTAGGTCTCGAGATATGGTTGTTTTAGTGAGAATGACTCGGTTTTTTGCTCGGTTTAGTGTTTGGATCATATCTCATTCGTTTTAATTCGGAATTGGGCTTATGATATATCATTTGAAAGCTTATTTTAAGAGATATCCAACCAAATTTGACTTGGGTCAAAATTATATTTTACAAAAATTAGCCTTGGACGGTTTTGAACTCTGGATACGAAAGAAGGATGTTGGGCTAAGGCTTGTGGACTTTGGGCTATGAAGGAGTATTGAATGAATGTTTGGGCTACATTAATTAATAATAAGGGGCCAACACTACAACAATTGACTACTTGTGCCACAAATTATGCCACGGGAATTCTAAATTCGTGGCATAATTTGATCTTGCCACGGGAAAAATTAAAGTCAATATTAAACTAAATATCACAACAAATATTATGCCACGGGAAAAATGAAGTTCGTGGCTAATTGAAACTAGTGCCACGACTATGTTTTTTTCCTGTGGCAAAAAACACTTATGTCACACATATTTATCTTCCCGTGGCAAATGGACAATGTTGTCACGATTATATTATTCTCGTGGCAAATCATACACTTGTGTCACGGGTAATTTTGTCAATGTGACAATCATTTTAACACTTGTGCCACATTAAAATTTATTTCCATGGCAAACACATGTTAATGCAAACCTACCATATTTCTTTTAAGGAAAATAAACTCTGTATAATAATATGAATTTATGACACAATTTCTTTTTTCGTGATTAAATTAACAATTAGTTTTAACCATGAGATAAAAACTATAATGTAAAAAAAATTATTTACGAAAGCATTCAAGTCAAATTGATGGTTCAATTCAAATTATAAAATTTCAAGGAAAAGAATTATTTACGCATTCATTTAAGTAAAATTTTATTTAAAATAAATTTTACACATATTTTTTTGTTATGAAAAGCTCGCAATTTTATTAAGCAGAAGCAAGGCTTAAATCAGCCAAAACAAAGCATTGAACATTCGAAAGAGCCTCCTCCATCCGAACTCTAAGCTCATCATAAGTAGAACACAACTTGGCTAACTCGTGAGCTACACGGTTACCACTACCTTTTACAAAAGAAAAAGAGTAAGAACTGCAATCTTTCACTAATTTAGTATATCATTCATAATCGAGCCATTCATTAATTTTTTGAAAGTTCATATAACTAATAGTAATTTTATTTTTTTGGGTAAGTAAGCAACAATATATTAATCACCAAAAAATTATGTACACAAACACCGGGGCATACCCCTAAGAAATAAAAAAACGCCCAACATCAAACCAACTAACAACTATACACCATCAACTATACAAACAACTCACAACTAGCACCAAGGAACAGCAGCAACAGGAGAGGCAAACAGCAGAACAGAACACCAAAAATAGGGCAGCTCCTGTTAAAAAGGCAACTTGCAGCAGCTACACAGCAGAGCAGCAACAAGAAGCTGATTGAACAACAGCAGCAGCTGCACAGACCATCAACATTTGGTAGCAGCAACACAACAGCAGACAAGAGCTGAAGCTGAAGCTACAACATCCAAGCAGCAACAAGGCCAGCCACAACAGCAGAAAAAGCCCTTGAACGCCCTAAAGAAGCTTGAACAACCACAAACAACAACTGCATACCCTATACACCATCACAGAAGACCCTATACAACTTATATACAAGTATAGATCAAAAGACCCTTCTAACAGAAACAAACAATCGGAATGAATAGACTCGTATGTAGGTTACATAACATGATTACATATAGAAGTTGTAGAAGGTCTTCTGCGGATGATGACATATGTAGCTTCATAACCCTGGAATTGCGATAGGCATCTGACCAAAAAGGTTGAAGGGCTTCGGGAGGAATGCAAATTTGATGAAAAGAATACCGCAAGATGCAGTACTTAAATTTGTTGATGATAATGTAAGTGAAGTGGGAATCATCTTTTCCTTTTCCACTTCTTTATAGCCCTCGGATAGCTTAGGTGACCAACGTGATGAGGTTGCTTATATTGTTTTGCAATTTTAGCGACTACCTATTGAATTATTAATCAATAACAAGATCAAAAATTTATCACATACATAAAAAGAATCATAAGATAAAAAAAATATGAACCTAAGATCATAGCTGCTATTTAAGGAATTAAGAATGCTTTTTAGGACTAGAATATGGTAAGATTTGGCTTTTCAAGGGTTTCACTTGTGTACATTATTCTGATATGTTTTAGGGGAAATACAATGGGCTTGGATATTGATGGGCATACATATTTAATAAGTGACATTTATGCTTGCCACTTGACATAATAAGCACTTAATTTTAAATTAGTAACATTTATTTCTATAAATTTCATTTCTTTTTTAGCTTACTAGTTACTAATTAATAAACAACAATTAAAGAGACCCAAAAATCCTTTATTTAATGGCAAACTATGACAAACTGGTGCCTTAATATGATCTCTATCAAAATTAGAGTAAAGCAACCACATGTATTTTCCTTTCTTAGCAAGAGTAATAGGAGCACTGAAGGTAATTCTACCCCTCTAATACAACTCACGCCACCAGTAAACTGTGCTTGTGTGTATTGAGTAAGAGCACAACAGAATTGCATGGTGTTAAGTCAATTAGCCATCATCCATATTTTTATATTATAGTTTGATCAATATCTATAACCTTGGTATCAATAATGGTTCTCAGCAGATACATTTTTTTTTACCAGAATTATATTTCATTTTCCATCCTTTTACTCGTATGTAGACAATTGATAATAACAAAAACCATAGTAATAAGACTCAAGCTATTTCATAGATAAAGACTCAAGCTTTTTACAAAGGAGGCTCTAGGCCACCACTCTCTCTAAGTGACTTGAGGTCATCAATCTCTATGCCCAAATGACAAAAATTCTCCAGCTAACTAGCAAGTTCCTCCCTCCCCTTTCTTATATATACATAAATAACCAAACGAAAATACTCAAGGACAACAGCTGTCATTATCTGTTTGGGCTGCTCACTGATTCAGATACGCTCTACTACCTCACCCCTTAACGGTTCCTTTTCGCCCTTCCTACCCCTCCTAGTGTAAGTGATTCAATTCCCATTATCCCTAGCAATAGTATTCGTTACATGCATAGTTGGCCCGCACTACTTGTGCACACATTCCCCTGCCCTTTGCATGCACAACTATTTGCACACACCTGCCCCTCTCCTAGCCTTCACACCAGCTACCATCCCTTAATGGACACCGGTCATTTCACTACATGCACACCGACCCCTCTACATGACTGTACACCAGCCCCGTCTCTATGCCTCTTTTATTAGATTATCTTTTGTTTTTTTAAGCCACCTTTTATCCTAAGTAAAATTATAGCTTGATAGTTTACATTCTTACCTGTATGCGGACATATGATTGAGTAATTTTCCATAAAAGTAATATTAGAGTGCAACTTTTCTTTCTCTGTCGTTTTAAACAATCAAGATCGCAAGTATAAGGAGCAAGTTAGGTATAGTTATGAGTTTTATTGCAATTGATTCATGTCTTTATCATACACCAATATGTAGAAATTAAAGCATAAGTTGTGCATATGAGAAAGCCAATGATACAATAGGTAATTACTAGACTCTTCACTAGGTCAAGCATCTATTATTTTCTTCGTACCTGCTCCATTATTACAGCCAGACCCCTACCATCCCTTATTACAGCCCCTAACCCAGCTCCTCCCTCAGACAATAAGAGTAAGGATGCATTTGTATTCACTCTGACAGTCGAAAGGACTGGTTTATACCACCCACTTCTCGAAGTCAGCTCAACCTTACTGACATTATTCCCCACAGCCCTGGTATACTCCTCATACTCCTGCAACAGACGCACAAAACCCATCACACCCACCTCTCTATTGCCCCAAGGTTCACCAAAAACAACAGAGTAAGGATGAAATCCTATACTGATTATACTAACAATTTCTCAACACAAAGGCAAGCATAAATAAATTAGGCAAGTATATAGAAATCAGCTAAAGTTCTGAATTTTTAATTTTGTGCCAACGAGTGGATGACACAAAGTCGCAATTGATCCCAAATAAACAAAAGAAACAATACAGTCAAACTTACTAGTGGAGGACAAGAAAAACACCGCTTAAGATAAATGTTAATTTCACTAGAAGCTAACCAAAAATGACCGGTCCACAATCATATACAAGATACAAAGCAAGTGAAAATTAAAAAATTTAGAACAACATACATCAATGCTAAGAGCCAAAGATGAATGATAAAAAAATGCAGCAGAAAAAGAAGCAGCGGCATAAGTGTAAATGTTGAAGATAGCTGCATGATGCCTGCTGCCAGCTCAGCCTTACTACAGCTAACAGAATCTTTATTCTGTTATAAAGCTTAATCCTAGTCAGCAAAGTTTGTTAGAGATCATAACAGAATTCTGTTATGATTGGAATCTTCTAGTTTTCTTTCTTCTCTCTATATATATAGTTGATTATGTTGTCAGAATTATGTATTCACAAATATCCCAATTCTTACAATCAATAAAATGCTCTCATTCTATTTAGCTCCTAGATTTTTCCTCTGATTTTTCATCTGAAATTCTTGCTGAAATACTCTGCTAAAATCCAGATGAAAAATCAGAGGAAAAATCTAGGAGCTAAATAGAATGAGAGCGTTTTATTGATTGTAAGAATTAGGATATTTGTGAATACATAATTCTGACAACATAATCAACTATATATAGAGAGAAGAAAGAAAACTAGAAGATTCCAATCATAACATAATTCTGTTATGATCTCTAACAAACTTTGCTGACTAGGATTAAGCTTTATAACAGAATAAAGATTATGTTAGCTGTAGTAAGGCTGAGGTGGCAGCAGGCATCATGCAGCTATCTTCAACACCCCCCCTCAAGATGAAGGTGGGTGATCTTCAAGATCAACTAACCCCAGCTTGGATAACAGCTCCTTAGACTGATAGGCAAGCAAAACCTTGGTAAAAACATCAGCCAGCTGAGATCTTGTAGGCAAATAAGTCAATTGAATCAAGCCTTCAAGCACCTTCTCTCTAGTAAAATGACAATCTATTTCGATGTGTTTTGTCCTCTCATGAAACACAGGGATTTTAGCAATGTATAATGCAGACTGATTGTCACAATGAAGAGTGACAGGACTTAAACCTGTAACACCCATCTCCTCAAGTAATCTGACAGCCCAAACAACTTCTGAAGAAGCAGCAGCCATTGATCTATATTCTTATTCACTTGAGGACTTAGAAACAGTCCCTTGTTTCTTAGATTTCCAGCTAATAGGAGAATTCCCAGAGAGCAAGATGTAACCAGTGATAGACTTTCTGGAATCAGAACAGGCACCCCAATCTGAATCAGAGAATGCCTGAAGAGTCAAAGAAGCAAAAGCCTTCAAGAGAATACCCTGAGTTTGAGTACTTGCCAGATATCTCAAAGTATGATGGAAAGCATCCAAGTGAGAAGACCTAGGAAGTTGCAAAAATTGACCGAGACATTGAACTGTGTAAGACAAATCAGGTCTTGTGTTGGTAAGGTAATTCAGCTTGCCAACTAAAGATCTGTAAAGCTCAGGATCAGAAATAGGAACACCAAGGTCTGCTGACAACTTGAGATGTTGAGGCAAAGGTGTAGTGGCCTTTCTTGATAAATCAAATGGAATATCAGCAAGTAACACCTTTACAAACTTGAGTTGACTTAAGACTGTGCCTTCAGCAACATACCCAACTTCAATACCCAGAAAGAAAGTAAGTAAACCCAAGTCTTTGATGCTGAACTTAGCATCAAGATGATGTTTGAATAACTCAATGGTGTCCTGATCACTGCCTGTAATGATGATATCATCAACATATACTGCTGCAAGAGTAATGTGATCCCCAACTTTCTTAATGAACAAACTCTGATCATTATCAGCTTGTGCAAAACCCAAGAGAGTAAGTTCATGAACTAATTTGGCAAACCATTGCCTGGAAGCTTGTTTTAGCCCATATAAAGCCTTTTTGAGTCTGCAAACTTTGTTGTCTGGGTTGGGGATGCCATCTGGGACTTTCATGAACACCTCTTCTTTTAGGTCTCCATGTAAGAATGCATTATTTACATCCATCTGAAAAATACTCCACTGTCTATTTGCAGCAAGAGCAATTAAACACCTTATAAATGCCATCTTCACCACTAGGGAAAAAGTTTCCTCAAATCAATTAAATACTTCTGATAATAGCCTTTAGCAACAAGCCTTGCCTTATATCTCTCAATAGTCCCATCTTTTTTCAGTTTTATTTTATAGACCCATTTGAAGCCTATAGCTTTCTTCCCTTTAGGCAGATTGACCAAATCCCAAGTATCATTCTTCTGTAAGGCTGCAATTTCTTTCTCCATTGCTTCAACCCAATGACTATCAGAAACTACCTCAGAATAGGAAGATGGTTCTTGAACATGAGTAATATGAGAAAGCAGAGCCAAATGAGGAGAAGAATCTGTGTAACTGACCAAATTACACCAGTGATCTGAAATACTGGTGTTACAAACATAATCATTATGCCAAAAGGGTTTCTTATGAGGTCTGGATGTTTGTCTTGGTGGTTGCTGGTTAGGATTAGGATCAGAATATGGAATAGGGGAAGAAACAGGAGTGAAAGAAGGAGTGTTATCAGAAATGTGTGTATGAGAAGAAGAATCTGAGGTTTAAGTGGAAGAATTTTATGAGTGGGAGAAATAAAGAAGAGGAGTTGCAGGGAAAGAATCATCTGATTGAATTTGGGAAGATAAAAACTGTTCTAAATGAGTAGTATAATCATCCTGAAAATGATCAAAAGTCTGAGAAGGGAGAAAAATATCAGGGAAGAGTTGTGGATTTGTTGTTTGTGTTTTATTATAAATGTGAAAGGGAAAGTGTCTTTCATGGAATGTGACATTTCTTGAGATGATGACTTTATTACTCTCAAGAATCAACACCTTATATCCCTTTTGACTGACAGAATAACCAAGAAAAACACCAGAAGCTGCCCTGGGATCAAGCTTTCCCCTGTGAACTTTAGAAGTGTTCACATAACACAAACAACCAAACACTCTCAAGTGTTCCAAAGAAACAGGCTTCTTAAACAATTTCTCATAGGGTATCTCATTTTGAATAGCTTGTAAGGGCATTCTATTGATGAGATAAGCAGCACAGATAACACAATCACCCCAGGACTTAGCTGGAATATGAGATTGGAACAAAAGTGCTCTAGCAGTCTCTAAAAGGTGTTTGTGCTTCCTTTCCACAACACCATTTTGTTGTGGTGTATCAGGACAACTAGTATAATGAAAAATCCCTTCAGACAGAAGAAACTGCTTCATTTCACCCTCTTTTAACTCTAAGGCATTATCAGATCTCACAGACAAAATCTTAGAGTCAAACTGAGTCTTAACAAAAATGCAAAAATTAGAAAAAAAATTTAACAGATTCTGATTTACTTTTAAGCAAATGTACCTAAGTAAATCTGGTAAAATCATCAACTATAGTGAGAAATTGATTACAACCAGAATAAGTGTTGACACTATATGGTCCCCAAACATCAAAATGGACCAACTCAAAAGGAGCTACAGATTTTATTTGACTAGTGGGAAAGGGTAGCCTAGATTGCTTGCTGCAGGACAGATTTGACAAACTGTGCCACTCAAGCATTTATTGTAACCACTACTTGGTTTAACAAATTTCATCTGAGAAAAAGATATATGACCTAATCTCAAATGCCACAACTTAGCATCATCAATGGCAGTAAGACACTTAGGGCTAGACTGAACTTCAGAGTGTTTGTCTTCAATGTTGTATAGACCACTCTCCAATTTACCGAGAAGCATCGAAGTCTCTCCTTGAGTATGACCCTGAATGAAGCATTCATTATGAGTAAAGTAGACTCTACAGTTCATATCTTTGCATAATTTGTGTACAGAAATCAAGTTGAACTTGAATTCTGGTACATGAAGGACATTATGCAACACAATATTATTGTTCAGTTTCACTGAACCAATGTGTTTAACAATCACTTTTCTACCATCAGAAACTGTTATAGTGAAATTAGGGTTGTTTATCAGTTTAAAGTCTTTAAACTAGCTCAAATCAGCACATATATGATCAGTTGCTCCAGAATCTAGTAACCAACTAGCATTAAAATAGAAAATAAGGCATATATTACCTGTCATTAAAGTTGTATGGTTAGTGTCAACCTTCTCTGTATCATTATTCTTGCCAATGAAGTTCAGAAAGGCTTTATATTCTTCTGCTGAAAGAGACTCAGTACTGATCCTTTGCTGATTATCAGGAATTTCAGTAGCATCACCAAAACCAACTGCAGCTACTTTCCTGTCTTTGAAACCAGTGAAGCCTGGTGGATATCCATTCAACTTAAAACATCTTTCAACACTATGTCCAGGAATTTCAGCATCATCACCAAAACCAACTGCAGCTACTTTCCTGTCTTTGAAACCAGTGAAGCCTGGTGGATATCCATTCAACTCAAAACATCTTTCAACACTATGTCCAGGAATTTGACAATGTGTGCAGAAGAATTTTGATCCTGGTCTATCAAATCCCTTTGTACCAGATTGTTGCCTGAAATTACTGTTGGAATAATTGTTATTCCCAGCTATTCGCTGTTTCTGAAAATGATTGTTTCCGGTTGATCTATAATTCCTGTTATGGTGATCAGTGTATCTTCTACCAGCCACAAATGCCAATGATTATGTCTGAGTAGTCTGCTGTGTAAGTTCTTTGTGCCTTTCTTCTTGAGCAAAAATTCTGTAAGCTTCAGACACCTTAGGTAGAGGTGACATCATCAAAACATCCCCCCTGATAGTAGAGAATTGTTCTGCAAGCTTCATCATAAACTGCAGTAGATTCTTCTCCTGTTCTCTCTGTAAAATCTTATGTGTCAAGTTGCATGTGCACTTATTACAAGTACAATAAGGAATAGGATGTGCATCACTGATTCTATCCCACAATGTCTTGATTTCAGTGTAAAATTCAGACACTGATTGAGTACCTTGAGAAATCTGAGCAAGTTTCTGTTCTAGAGAGAAAACTTGTGCCATAGAAGCAAAACCAAAACGTTCTTCCAGATCCTTCCAAACATCTTCAGCTGACTTGAAGAACAAAACACTTTTGGCAATAACAGGATCTAGATTAACCAAAATCCAGGACATAACTAGATCATTACACCTTTCCCAAGCAAGATACTGTTCAGGATCAGATTCAGCATTAGGTTTAGGAATTGCTCCAGTAACAAAACCTAATTTGTTTTTTGGCTGAAAAATTAATCATCATTGACCTCTTCCAATCATGATAATTGTCACCTTTAAACTTGAAAGATACTAATTGAGCAGAATTAGCATCAGATGGATGAATATAGAACTTGCTAGTAGGATCTTGATTCAAAGGTAAAGAGATTCTTTCAGTATTTCCATCCATATTCAGAGAATTTTTCAGAAGAACAAGCAACAACAATCAATCTCAACAAAAGAACTCAGATGAAAAACGAACCACAAATTTCACAATCAACTAGATCAAACAGCAATTAATCAAACAGTTCAATAGGAAGAGATTTTCAGCAATCAGGAAAAACCAACAGAAACTCAGCAGAATCAAAAATCAATTGCAGAACAACAAAGAAAAAAATTCCAGATCACACCTGAAGATCTATATCTGGATTAAAGCAAAATGAAGATCAGAAGACTTCTTCAGCAAGTCAGAATCGAACGAACAAGCTCTGATACCATGTTAATTTCTGGATTTTAGTAGAGTATTTCAGCAAGAATTTCAGATGAAAAATCAGAGGAAAAATCTAGGAGCTAAATAGAATGAGAGCATTTTATTAATTGTAAGAATTGGGATATTTGTGGATACATAATTCTGACAACATAATCAACTATATATAGAGAGAAGAAAGAAAACTAGAAGATTCCAATCATAACAGAATTCTGTTATGATCTCTAACAAACTTTGCTGACTAGGATTAAACTTTATAACAGAATAAAGATTCTGTTAGCTGTAGTAAGGCTGAGCTGGCAGCAGGCATCATGCAGCTATCTTCAACACTAATTTACTACTGGAGGGAAGAATTTCCCACGAGTTTTTTAACAAAGTTAAATTCTTATTGGTTATGGAGGTAAATTTTCCTCTAAATTTTCAAATGTAAAATTGAAATTTATTTTTAATTTTAATAATGTCTATTACAAGCATGAAGTAAAGTTAGATTATTACATAGCTCGACTATATGTTTACTCTAATCTTCCGTAAAAAAATATATATGTTTTCTCTAATCTTATCAAATTTCTTATTAATTTAAGGCTTGTTTGACGTCTTTTTATCTTTTCACTAACTAATATAAAACCAAAAACAATAAATAAGAAAAGGCATTTCCACTTTTTAATTTTCACTTTTCAAAATTTTCACAATATTAAGGTTATTTTAGATTTTAACACCTCACAAAAACACGAAAATTGATTTTAACACCCCCATGTAAAAAATGATTTTAACACCAGATAAATTTACAAAAAATTGGTATTACCACCAATTAACGGTTTCCATCCAAAAATTCCGTTAAGTGTGGCCCACATTAACACGTGTCAGCATTTTATTTGTTCAAAAAAAAAAGAAAAATTAAAAAAAAAAAAGAAAAAAAATAAAAACCTAAAACTACCCAGCCACCACCACAGCACCACCCCTGCGCCACCGCCGGCTTCCCCCCAACTCACCACAGCCCTCCTCGAAACCACCACCTGTGTCGCACCACCACCCCCAACCCACCTGAACACTCCCCCTCCCTTTCCCGCAACCGTAACGCCCCCAAAAACCACCAAACCCAAAACCCTCGTTCCCCCTAAACGGCCACGAATCTGGCCTTAAAAGGTCAAAATCGGCCGGTTAAGGCCACTAATCCCTAAAACCGGCCAATTTCGGCCATTTTTGGCCAGATTCGTGGCCGTTTTGGGGAACAAGGGTTTTGGGTTTGGTGGTTTTTGGGGGCGATACGGTTGCGGGAAAGGGAGGGGGAGGGTTTAGGTGGGTTGGGGGTGGTGGTGCGACACGGGTGGTGGTTTCGTGGAGGGATGTGGTGAGTTGGGGGGAAGCCGGCGGTGGCGCGGGGGTGGTGATGTGGTGGTGGTGGCTGGGTAGTTTTAGGTTTTTATTCTTTTTCTTTTTTTTTTTCTTTTTTTTTTGGCCAATAATAACACGACACGTGGCTTATGGACCCACTTAACGGATTCCTAAACAGAATCAGTTAAGTGGTGGTAATATCAAATTTTTAGAAATTTATCTGGTGTTAAAATCCATTTTTTTTATGGGGGTGTTAAAATCAATTTTTGCGTTTTTGTGAGGTGTTAAAATCTAAAATTTCCTAATATTAATAAGTTTGACCAGATTTTGATTTATTATATGACAAATATTATATGGTTTGAAGAAAAAAAACAAATAACAGAAAACCACAAAGATACTGACCGAACTATTTAGGTCATGGGTTACTTTTAGGTTGGGTCATTTTGAGTTTAGGTCATCATTTCCTCAGTTGAAAATAGTCGGACATGATCGGGTTCGAGTAAATTTTTTGGTATAGTCTAGATATTGATAGGTCTAATTAATGTTGCTCTAACAATGTTGTTAGTTGACTTTATAATATTATAATAACACTTGGGTTAAGAAAGTCATGTTGAAAGTTACTCTTTGACTCTTTGGTAGTCTAATCAGTGACGTTATATAGGTAAAAGGATAAACACATGTATAAAGTTCATGTCACGGTTCTAATTTATCTTGAGAATAATTTCATATTACTCTAATTTGATAAATCAATGTAATAACTTCATCAAATATTTAATATTTGAAATAAAACCTCCAACAAAATGATATCGTTATTGTTACACGACTTTATAGCATTATTTAATACTTATTATACTTAAGTTTATGTGTTTGATCATCAAATACATATACTCCTAAATGTTGTTATACAAATACGTCTTGCTTGTATTAACTTTAAGTTCAAATCATATAAATTGTTAAAAAGTGTGTCTAATGTAACATAAACTTGCATTTGTTACATCTAGAGCAGTAATATAAGGGTCTATCCTGATTTACTAAATTGAACTGAACTTATTGGAACTGAACTGAACTGAACTAAACTAAACTAAACTAAACTGAACTAATTGGAATTGAATTGATCTGAATTAAATTTATTAAGGATTCATAACTAAGTTGAGCTGAACTGAATTGAACTGATTGAAACCGAACTGGTTGGAACTGAAATTGAATTGAACTAAACTGAAATAAGCCGATAAGAACAAGCCTAACTTAACCCGACCCGAATATGTGCTAATAACCCCAACTCATTAACTCAATGAAACCCAAATTAATCTCGAGTTGTTACTACCAAACGCAACTACAATATAACAATAACCCTAAACAATTATGACATGGCCTGATTTGACCTTGTCTTGTTTTAAACCAAAACCATATTTAAGTTAATGGCTAAACCCGTTTCAACAAAAAACAATTATGATTCTAACTGATTAAGAACTGACTCAATTTAGACAAAACTACAATAGGAACCGTAATAAAATCGAACTGAAACGACTAAGTCATTATCAAAACCAACCTGAATAAACCTATTTGTCATTACTTGATATAACCAGACTCGGTCTTGTTTTATAATCGAAATCAAACATAAAATTGGACAAACCCGTTCATAGCCCAATAGATTATCAGCCTAACTTATTAAGAATCGACCTGATTTAGATCAACTTGAATAAATTTTTTAATAAATAATACAACCAAATCATAATGACTTGATATTTTTCAAATCCGATTCGAATCAACCCGTTTTAAATTTAATATCATATTTCCTTCGACCAATAAAAAAACAAAAAAAATACCAACAAATATAAATAAATCAACACAAGTAATTAGGCGGTTAATTATAAAAAACAAAAATTTCACCCAAATTCTAATGTTGATTAGCGCTTAAACCACCGCCAAATTATTAAATTTAATAAAAAATGAAAACCCCAAAATTCCCCACAAAATCAAAATCCTCTTTTTTCGATGTTTGGTTGAACATTCCTAATTCTAAGATTCGACAGCTCTCAATATCAATTCTTCGACATAATTTCTAGGTAAGATTCCCCCTGGCTAGTCAACTGTATTGTTCATTGCTATGCTGAATTCTATTGTTACTTTTTGTAACTAAGCAAGAAATTGAAGATCATTAATGGCAGAAATTTGTTAGAGAGAGAAAGAGAAAGAGAGAGAGATCTTGAGGAAGAAGAAGCTATTGATATTATAGATTAAGGAATAAAACGTAAACTGAGGAGTATTTATATCCCACTATTACAATAATGATGAGTAATAAACAATAGCTTAGCTGGCAGAATTAGTTACAACTAATTCCCTTAAATTGCGGTTTGACGTGGCTCTTGCTTAGCTGAATCTGAGGAGTCTTCAACATTCCCCGCAAACTGGACATGGGGTCACACATGCCTAGTTTGGACAGAAGCTTGTTATGTTGATGTGATGGCAGGGACTTAGTAAGAACATCATCCAATTGTTTATCTATAGGAAGATAAGCAAGCTCAAGAAGACCTTGAAACACCTTATCTCGAGTGAAATGAATGTCTATTTCAATATGCTTCGTTCGTTCATGCTGAACCGGATTCTTGGCTATATGAATGGAACTCTGATTATCACAGTGAAGAGTGACAGGAGTAAGGCCAGTGATCCCTAACTCTTCAAGCAATCTAACAAGCCAAGTAATCTCTCCCGCAGCAGCAGACATTGCTCGATACTCTGCCTCAGCTGAGCTTTTGGATACCACAGACTGCTTCTTTGATTTCCAACTAACAGGAGAGGATCCCAAGAGTAAAATGTAGCCAGTAACAGAGCGTCTGGTGTCCAAACATGACCCCCAGTCAGAATCAGAAAAAGCATGTAATGTAAGTGGAGTGGAACCATGAAGTTCTTCCCAAACTCAATGAGTTCTTCACAAAACTCAAACTAAAACCCACTTTTGATTCTCAAAAAGTCAAACCTCAACAAAAATAAACGTTTTCACAGCTTCTCTCTCTAAGATTTGGGAGCTTCTCTCTCTAAAAAGTTACTCTCTCAAAGTGTCAAAATATAGTGTGAACCAAAATAAGTCAAACACCCCCCTATTTATAAGGGATAAAAGTTCAAAATGAAAGGGTAAAATTTTTCCCCCCAAAAACCGTAGAAGCCCAAAAGACATAATTCAGGAGAGGGTGAGTTAGCAAGCCACGTCAGCCCCCTCTTGAGGGGCAAATGTTTCAGAGTCAAAAATACCCCTGACACGTGGACCACTTAAAAAGTGACACGTGTCTCAATAAAAAGCGGACAAATGGCTTTATTACGAGCGTCCAAACAGGCGACACATGGCAGAGTCACAAAGTGACATGTGGCTTAGTCCTTAAGCGACACGTGTCAGCCATCCAGCCTAGGCAAATGTCAGCATCTGAGCATGACTGTCTCTAGAAGCCCACAATTAGGTTCAAAACCCCAAAAACGACGCCTCCAAAGGACACATGTCCCATCAGGAGAGGGCAGCCAATCAGAGGTCACTATTCTAGGGTACAAAACCCTAGGAGCACTGATCCCAAGGGCTATAAATACCACATCAATCAATGATTGAGGGGACTGTCCAAATATAACCTAAAAAGGCTTTGCCCAATTTCTTAGAATTTCGTGCATTTATTTCTGCATTTATTATTCTCTTTGATCGGTCGCTAACTTAAGCTTCGGAGGCGAAATACCGGAAACCAATCCAGTCTTTCGTTGACGTGCAGGTTAAGGAGCCATTCAACTGCAGCATACCCGTTCTCCTCCCAAGGGATCTCTCAGAAAGCAGCCCGAAAAATATTGATTAAATGAAATAGGAGTTCCTAGGAATCTAGGACAGTTTGATACAACTAATACTAGAAGACAGCAAAAATTATAGACTGCTTGTAGGGTATAACATGTAATGAAGACAGTTGAATTAGGAATTGTGATACTTAAAAGGCACCCTTGTGTTATTCAACAGATTTTTACAACAATTTAAAGTATTGACTTACACAAACATGCAATAGATCAATTAAGAAGTAATGCAACCCCGTAGTAGAGAGAAGCCATCATTTGGAAGGTCAGACGATCTAAAAATTTTCTCAAGTTCACTTGCAACATCTACCATGTTCGGCCTTTTGTCTATTTTAGCAGTGCACCTGAGGGCAAGCTTTATAGAAGCAGTCAATTCAGTGGTGGCCACTCTGCTTTTAACGATTGCAGGATCTACAATCTCACTAATGCTCACCTTTTCGAACTCTTCAGTTACCCAATTAATCAAATCAGTCCACCTCTCATCTTTAGTATCCTCGAAATAAGTAGACCTTCCTATCAAGAGCACAAGAAAAAGGATACCAAATGAATACACATCAGTACACTCTGCCACTCTTCTAGGCTTATCCATTTCAGGATCTATATAATTGTTATATCTTTCAAAGTCTTCCACAAAGATTTTTCCCTCTGGAATAGATATAGAGCGACTAAAGTTGGACAATTTGACAGTGTTATCCAGGTCCAAGTAAATGTTTTTAGTTTCCAAGTACCCGTGAATGATGGGTCTTGGAAAAGCATTGTGAAGATGTGAAACTACAATAGATATTTCCCATGCAATCCTTAGCCTTTCTTTCCACTCTAATACTGCTTTGGTTTGGTTCTCATCTTTGAGTAATATCCGATCTTCAAGTGATTCCTCTGCTACTGACTCATAAACAAGAACAGGATATTCAGTCTCAAGGCAACATCCTATTAGTTTTTGAAAATTTCTATGACTTTCCATATGTGTAGTAACCAAAATTTCGCGTAGAAGCAATCGGATCTCATCAGAAGCAAACCTTGTTGACAGCTTTACAAAAACAACTCTCCCTTCCCAAGAACCTTGATACCAATCACAATCTTCAATATAAAAAATTCTATGATATTCAACGTTCATTTTGCAAAGCTCATCAACTGAGAAGTAATGGATAGGGTTAAGGTTCATTCTTCCAGAAAATAAGGAGTTTCTCTCTTCATGTAAAATTGCTTCATTCCGTATATCATATTCTTTACTTCCGTGGAAAACCATGTACATGCCTGCTCCCTGCAATCATCAACAAAATTAAACTTGAAATTATGTCCTATCATCCCAACTTTTATTTTGTTACAGATGCAATGTCATGCCATTAATATTATATCCCATACTTTTGATTTGTAGTTTCTCTTATTATAGTTTCTTTAATTTCTAGAAGCAAATACTTAATTTACCATGTTCAAATTTATATACAAACATAAAAAAAGATATTATACATTAATTATCTGATTTTGGGGCTATATGGCCCCTGCATAGTATAGTATTACCATCCATTTGACTTAGTTCAGTCTTCTAGGAAAAAATGTTACCATCAAAGAGTGAATACATCATAAATTGAATTTATTGAATAACATACATTTAATAAGTTTTGAGCATGATGAACCCTTTATGACTAAAGTTGATTTAATTGCTAATGGAGATGTAGATAAGATCCAAGATTCTACAAAAGACACTACTTTTTATTTGAGAAAATGAGGCACACTACTTCGTCAACAAGTGTTTTCAGAATTATAAGAAATTTTTTATATAATATAGACGATGAGGTATAACATATTGGCAAGGAGATAAGAAATATATAACAAGAGGATTTGGGGTATGGAAAAGGTAAAAGATACTATTGTAGGAGATTCATGGTTCGGGAAGAAAATATATAGCACATGGAATATTGACATATCCTAAAACCTTCCAAAATTTTGACCACATGGAAGATTGTATGTAGTCATTGTTGAGACCCTTAGGTTTTGAAGTGATGACAAACAGCTCTCTAGCTGGTTGCTGTTGGTTATCTATAATTATCAACTGATCCCTGAGCAGTAACAGCTATCCCAAGTACTTGAAGCAAATAGAAGTCCTCTTGAATAAAAGTATTCAAGAAATCAGTTTAAGAAAGATTGATCAAGGAAGGCTATCAAGACTTGAAGAATATGAATATCTTTAGATTAGGATACTTAGTCTAATTAGTCTTTATATTGTTAAGTGTGCATAGCTATTTGTATCAGTGAACCAAGTGCATCCCATACTTAGAGTATAAGTAGTGTTGTAGAGATCGGGAACAGTTGACCTGGTCCCTAGGACACTACCAGTTCAGGTAACAGTTGCTTCGTAATCTGTTACATGAACTCGGGTATTAGTTTGGCAAATATTTTATGGAATATTTGCTTTCCATCCTTAGAAAATATTTGCTGAACTAATTGATCACGTTCATGCATTTTGGAGATGATTTATTTCGCATATAACTTAGGATATTATTCTGTTTTATTTATGGAAATAGAATAATGTCTAAATGGAATATCTTATATTTGCGAAATAAAAGATATTCTATTTACCTAAGTTATGATCAGTTAAAGATCACGAGATAAATCATCTCCCTACCTATATAAGCATGAACATGGTCTGATTTTCGAGATAAGCTTTCTGGAAAAATTTCTTATATTTTGAAAAGCTCGAAACACACTCTAAAGGGAAACAGTTGGTTCATTATATGCAAATTGTTTATGCACACAGTAAGTTTGGTTGTAATTGTCTCTTTAGATGTTCATGTTGGGGATATTAATAGTTCTCATCATCAAGCCTATATAATAATTATATTTTTGAAGCTTTAATAAAATAAGGAATCATCTATTAAAGATGCTTACCATACTTATACAGAGCAAGAAAAGGAGAATTATCGACGTCGTTTAGAAGCTGCAGTTGATTGTATTAGATGGCTTTTACGAATGGGTTTAGCCTTTAGAGGATATGACGAATCAAAAGACTCAAAAAATCGGGGTAACTTTATTGAACTTTTGAAATTTCTAGCAAATAATAATGTAGAAATTAATAAGGTTGTTTAAACAATGCTCCGAAAAATCTACAGATGATAAGCCCTGAGATACAAAAGGATATTTACATGTTTGTTCTAGGCTAGCACTAAATGCTATAATGGATGATTTAGGAAATGAGTTATTTGGTATTTTAGTGGATGAATCTCGTGATATTTCAGTTAAGGAACAAATGGCTATCGTTATAAGATATGTAGATAAGGAAGGTTATGTGATAGAGAGGTTTTTAGGTATTATACATGTCACTGACACTCGAGCTTTGACATTGAAAACAGCTATTGATCATTTGTTGTCTGAAAATGGTTTAACTACATCAAGAATTCGTGGTCAGGGATATGATGGAGCTAGTAATATGTAAGGTGAATTTAATGGCTTGCAAACATTGATTTTAAATGAAAATTCATCCGCATTTTCTATTCATTGCTTTGCACATCAACTCCAGCTAACACTCGTTGCGGTGGCATCTAAACAAGGTAACATTGCTTCATTTTTTAGTCTAGTTTCAAGGTTATTGAATATTGTTGGAGCTTCTTGTAGACGTCGTGATATACTTCGTGCTAAAAGAGCAGATTTGGTTAGGCAAAATATATGTATAGGTGCATTTCAAAGTGGAAGAGGTTTGTATAAAGAAACTGGTCTACAAAGGCCTGCTGACACACGATGGAATTCTCATCACAAAACTCTTTCAAATTTGCTAGTTATGTTTTCTTCATTAATAGATACCCTTGAGTATATTGATGAGGAAGGCATAGAAACTGAACAAAGGGGTGAAGCGCGTATTATGATTAAGCTGGTTGAATCATTAGAATTTGTTTTTCCTTTACATTTAATGCTCTCGTTGTTAGGAATTACTAATGATTTGTCTTTAGCATTGCAACGCAAAGATCAAGATATTATCAATGCTATGGATCTAGTTCACACAACTAGAATACGCTTACAAATGATGAGAGACGAAGGTTGGGAATCTCTAATGAATGATGTATCTTCTTTTTGTCAAGTACTTGAAATTTCTACTCCTAATATGCAAGATTTTTTTGTCCCGGAAGGAAAGTCAAAGCGTAAGGCACCGAAGATCATATATCTACATCGTTATCGTGTAGAGATATTTTTTGCAACCATCGACTTTCTTCTTCAAGAACTTAACAGTAGGTTTAATGAGGCGACTACTGACATTCTTTTGTGTGTGGCTTGGTTGAGTCCAATTAACTCTTTTCAAGCATTTGATAAGCAAAAATTGCTCAAACTTGCACAATTATATCCTAGTGACTTTTCAAAAAGTGACATTGGGATGCTTGAGAATCAACTTGGGCATTACATCATTGACATGCATTCTAAGAAAGAATTTTGTGAGTTAAGGGGAATTGGTGATCTTTCTACTAAGCTAGTGGAGGTTGGGAAGCATGTCGTATATCCATTGGTATTTTTGCTATTGAAACTTGCACTAATTATACCAGTTGCAACTTCAAGTTGAAAGAGCCTTTTCTTCTATGAGTTATGTCAACAGCAAACTTCGAAACCGAATGGGTGATCAATGGTTAAATGATTGTTTAGTGACATTTATAGAAGATGAGATGTTTGATAGTGTTGATACCGAAGATATTTTGCAATATTTCCAAAAAATGAAACATGGTCGAGGACATTTGTCAAAAAAGAAACTCATGTAGTTTGTAGAATTTAGGTAGGTTGATAGCCTTAATTTCTAGAATTTTGTTTAATTGATAGTCATACTCTTATGTATAAATGGATATGTCATATTTATTTTTAAGTATTGAGCTTTATAATGTTTCTTTGACTTTGACATGTTTTTAAAAAAATTCTTTGACTTTGACATTGTTTGACTTTGACTTTTTTGAACCCGCTTGATTTAAAGTTGGATTCGCCACTAGCCAGAACCCCATTCCCTTCCTTCCCTAGCTGTTGGAATTCACCGGGAAAACCCACCCCCACCCTTTAAACCTCCCCCTCCCTCCATTACTTAATCGAACTATTGAAATTACCTAATCAAACTATTGAAATTCCCTCCCTCACCCTTAAACAGCAGGAATAAGGGTGGGGAAAGAGTGGGAAGGGAATTTCGATGGCCAAACTAGGGGGGTTACAAGGTGAGGAAAGGGATGGGGAGGTTTTGAGGGTGGGGGTGAGTTTCCCGGTGAATTCCGACGACTTGGGAAGGAAGGGAAAGGGGTTTTGGTAGTGGGGGTTTCGTTTCGATATGATAGAGTGGGGTTTAGAGGGGTGTTTTATGGGGAAGAGGGTGGTGGATTGGTGGTTTGAGGGGAGAGGGTGTGGTGAGGCAGCTGCTTTTTTTTTTAATATTGTTTTAAACCATTTAAGACGTAACGCGTGGCGAATTATTTATTACTATAAGTTGGTAACTTGATTGGCCTAAAAAAAGAATACGCTAAAGTATGGATAATTCGGATGGATTATTAGATTTAAATGGTTAAAATGTTGGATTATTTAAATTATTTTTTTCTAAAAAGTAAAGAATGATTTTTTATGTATATTGAAAAGGCAAAAAATAAGTAATGATTATGTAATATTTATAATGGCACAAGATTTTGGAACACCCATTTTATGACACCCACAAAGAAATTAAGGCATGAAATAAAGGGATAGAGAGACCAAGGAGTAGATAGTTTTGCATAATTCTATATAGATGAAAATACGAAGCATTTTAAGATCTAACATTATAGACTAAAAAAGCCTTGACAATAAGAGATAGCAAAAAACGACAGGAGTACATATGCACTATCTTTTATACTCCCTCCATTTTTTTTATACACTTTCAATTGCGCAGTATTTTAGGAGTAATGTGAGTGGAAGAATTATTTATTAGGTAAAAGTAACGTGGGGACCATGAAAATAAAAGTATGTGAGAAAGAGTAGTGAGGACCATGAGAAAAAATGATAAATTAATGTGAGTAGGGTTTAAAGTAAGAGAGATAAATAATAAAATATAGTGTAAAGTTACTCAATAAGGAAAGGTGTCAAACAAAAGAAAACATATGGATTTGGAAAGTGTGTAAAAAAAAAAAAAAAAAAACAGAGAGAGTATGTGATGTCGAGCCGTCAACTATTATAGGGTTACTCTATTAGCGTTATTAGGGTAACAATATATGAGTTATATTACTTCATTGATGACATGGAGATTAATTTTCAATATTGTTATAGGGGCCGAGTGCTAGTTTTTTAAGGGTTACACTATTCTCTTATAGGCGACCATATGGTGTACAGTGTCGTTCATTGGGGTGGAAAATCGAGTAATCATCCAGGTTTGAGTTAGATTCCGGTTTGATTTTGGATTGTGTTTTAAAATTATAATATTGCAAAACTTAATACTATAATGATATATGCTTTTTGGGTTAAATCGGTTTTAATTCGAGTTGTTCAGAATTGATTTAGGTTGAGTTCGGGTTGGGTAAGAGATTACCTGCCTTTGCCGACAAAAAATGCGTTGTTTGTTGACTACTATGTAAGAATTAAAAAAAATTATGTTTGGGTGTTGACTACTTTGAAAATGAGAAATTATAAAGTTTTACCTTAACAAAACTTTAGTTTTGGATTTTGTTGACAACAGTATGAGTCTATAAGAATGAGAAATTATATTCCTCAGTACTAAAAAATTTTAGTTTTGGATTTTTTTTTTAAACGTTACTTTTGGAATTTATTGACTATCATTAGTACAAAAAAATAATAATAAAAAAATCAAATATAAATAAATATAAGAGGAAATATAGCTGCTAATTCAAAACTCTAGCCTCCTTTTCCTCTCTTCTCTCTCCTAAAACCTAGCCTCCATTGTCAATTTTGAAGCGGCTTCAATCGAAACATACCGATGGAAAGCCCCAAATCTTCATTTCTTTTAAGTTTTTTTGGTTTCTTAGGTTATAATAATGTCCCCTTTGGAAGAAAGGATTTTTCTCTTTCAAAAGACAAGGTTTTTCGATCTCCTTCAAAAGATAGGGTTTTTCGTACTCTTTCAGAAGACAAGGTTTTCTTATGATTTTAATAGTGTCTTCAGTTATGGGGGGCTACCATTGATAGTTATTGATCGGATTTGGGATACAAAATTATCACAAGAATTTTCTTCCCCACAAAATTATGAAGTGGCAACGGATCCACTCAAAAAGTTGAGCGAGACAATGAAACAAGAATGTGCCGAATTGTTATATCTATATATTTGGATTCTTAGCCCTTCCCAAGTTAATTCTTGTTTAATCTTGTTAAATCAGTTTTTATTATCGTTAAATATCAATTGTAGATGTGGTATGACTTTAATTAATGAAATTTAGGTCTTTCGTGACCTTTTTAAAAAAAAAATATGTATAAGAGGAAACATAAATAAATATTAAATCAATAATTCTCCATATATTAACCCATTAATCTCCAAGATAAACAAAAAAAACATATCTCAAGAGAGATATAATAAAATAATACATTCTCAAGGTGCGGGTCCATATATTAAAAATTATAAAATGTCACATCATAAAAAGGTATGGGACCACTTGTTGAAAGAGGGGATATATGTCTTTTGTTTATCAGGGGGATAAACTTGAATTTTCTCTTAAAAAATAGAGGAAGAATTGTATTAGGCCCTATTCTTTTGAGTTTTTGGCAGAGTAGAGTAGAGCAGAGCAGGAGTCGGCAGAGCTAGAGGTGATCATATTTGGTCCGGTCCACAAGCCCGACCCGATCCGCTTTTGGGTTTGGGCAAGCTAAAAACACACTTTTTAGTTAAAAAAGCGCGGCCCGGCTCGAAAAGCCCGCAACTTTTTTGCGGATTTGGGCACGAGTTTTCCTACTATGGCCCGACTCGACCCATTTTTTATCACCTATAAGTAGAGCAGAGCAGAACATGGCAGAGCTAAGTAGAGCAGGACAGAGCAGAGTAGGACAATTATTATTATTATTATTATTATTATTGTTTTTTTTTTTTTTTTTTTTTTTTTTGAGAAATAAGAGAAGATTTTATTCCATCAAAAACAGCAAATTATCCAAGATACAAAAAACAATCTTTGTACGATGCAAAACTGATAGAGAATATCCATAGAATATTCTCATCCTAGGTTTAGGATATATTTTGTATAAGATTATCTTTGATATCTATACATATCTTGCCCTAGGTTTAGGATATATTCCATCATGAGCCTAGACAAGAGCCACCTTCTAGGAAGGGTTCTCAAGTAGAGGCTTAATCATCTGTAGCAACGTACCCTAAAGCAGAAAAAATTAAAGAGACAAAATCCAATCTATATTCCTATACTTATCACTATACAATTGTATGAGCCTATTTTTCACACTCCATTTAATATAATCAACTATAGGTGTTATTCCCACCTTTTTCCCTTTCCAAATTACTTCATTACGTAGCTTCCATATCCAATAAACAGTTGCTGCAAGCGCTAAAAGCATAGCCCCCTTCTTGATTTTATTGCCTTTAACCTTCTGGAGTTTTTGGAGAGATATGGCCAATGACATAGAGGTGGTATCACACCCCATCCATTTCATTACTTGTTGTAGGATCGACTTGCTGCAATGGCACTCAAAGAAGAGGTGATCATGTGTTTCTACATCATTTACACATAGGGAGCAGGTTGCATTTGTAACCAGGCCAAACCTCATAAGTCTGTCCTTTGTGTACATCCTATTCCTCGTAGCCAACCAAGTAATGAATCGATGTTTAGGAACCGATTGTCTGCACCAAATCGCTCTACACCAATCTACCTTGTTGTCAGCTGGTAAGAGATCTTTGTAGACTTGCTGGATACTATAATGAGAGCTGGGTTGTTTTTTCACTGTTTCGAGTATTTCATCTTTGAGTTCACACAGATTCTTCCAGACCCAACTCGCTGTAATGGGAGACTCATGCCTCCCCCAATCTTGCTCTTTAATGTACATTGTATGTACCCATTTGACCTAGAGGTTATCTTTTTTGTGACAAATTGCCCAAATTTGCTTACCAACAACAGCTTTGTTCCATAACCATATGTTTCTTATGCCTAGTCCTCCTCCCCTCTTTTAATGACATAAATTCTCCCAGGCGATGTTCCCATGTTTCGTGCTATCACAAACTCCATGCCAAAGGAAATGTTGACAAGTTTTGTTGATTTTATTAATCACCATCTTCGGTAAAATAAAAATTTGAGCCCAATAAATACAAATAGAGGTGAGCACCGAGTTGACTAGTTTTAATCTGCCACTGTATGAAAGGTTCCTGGAGCTCCAAACTTTGATCCTTTTACACATTTTATCTATGAGGAGTTCACAATCTGAGGGAGTGATCTTTTTGGTGTCCATAGGAACCCCTAAGTATGTAAATGGCAATTTTCCAATTCTAAAACCAGAAGCCAGTTTAATTACCTCTTGGTCATGAGCTGACATGCCTACCAAGTACATCTCTGATTTTTGAGGACTAATGTGTAGCCCCGTAGTGTCAGAAAAAAGCTTTAGACCACTTAACAGCATTGAAATTGATTCAATCTCACCACTACAAAACAGCAGCATATCATCAGCAAAACAAAGATTATTAAGTTTGAGGCTCTTACATCTGGGGTGAAATTTGAAGCTTGGAAGAGTCGCTACTTGTTGGAAGATTATGGTACCGTACTCCATACAAAGGGTAAATAAAAGGGGGGAAAGAGGGTCCCCCTGTCTGAGTCCTCTTTTCGGGTGGATAAGAGTACTCGGATTACCATTAATGACCAAAGAGTATGCAGGAGTGGTAATGCAGACCATCACCAATTTTGTAAAGTGGGCTGGGAATCCCAAATGGGTGAGCATTTCTTCAATGAAGCTCCACTCTACCGTGTCATAGGCTTTTGTGATATCAAGCTTCATGAGACATCCTTTTTGCTTCTGACTAGGCCTGTAGAGTTTAACTAAGTCCTGACATAGAAGTACATTATGTATGATACTTCTTCCTGAGACAAAAGCACCTTGATTGGAGCTAATCACCCTAGGTAGCACTTTGCTTAATTGGGAGCAAATAAGTTTAGTGACACATTTATAAAGGATGGTGCAACAAGCTATTGGTCTGTATTCTCTTACGGAAGTGGGAATGTTAACCTTTGGTATGAGAGTTACAGCGGTCACGTTTATTTCTTTCAAAATTTTCCTCGAGTGGAACACGTCTTGGATTGCCTCTGTCACCTCATTTCCTATTATATCCCAAGCATGCTGGAAAAAGAAGCTATTATAGCCGTCAAAACCCGGGGCTTTATTTTTATGAATAGAGAAAATAGCTTTCCTGATTTCATCCCGAGAGAAGTTGCAGTCTAGCTGCACATTCTGGTCAATCATCAAACAATGGCCCTGCTTCACAATATGGTTCAGAACAGACGTTCTAGTTTCCATAGAAGTACCCAGCAAATGAGTGTAGAACTCCATGAAGGTTTGAGTAATAACTTGCGGAGTATCAACCCATGTACCATGCATGTCATATAATGCCAGAATGAGGTTGTTTTTCCTTCTCTCTTTAGTGTAGTTGTGGAAAAATTTGGTGTTCTCGTCCCCATCTCTAAGCCAATGGAGTTTTGCTTTTTGGTGCAGAACTGAGAGATAGTCAGTTTTGGTCCTCTGGAATGTATCTGCAGCTAGCTTTTCCTCTTGGATAAGAGCTTTGTCATGAGGGGCTTGATGCATTAGTTCCTGAGCTCGAAGAAAATTTGCTTTAGTTTCCCTGTAATCCGCAGCAAGGTTGAGCTCAGACCTGCCATCCATTCTCTTTAGCATAGGCTTCAAGGTTTTCAATTTTTGCAGCACTCTATACATTCTTGTACCTTTGCTATTTTGTTCCCAGGCTCGCTGAACTGTATCCCTGAACTGCTCGTGGTGTGCCCAGTGATTGTAGAATTTGAAAGGTTTAAGGCCTTGAGGTAATTGCACTGTGGAGATCAGCATTGGGCTATGGTCAAATTCCCCTTCTGGGAGGAAGTTAACTACTGCAGCAAGAAAGGATTGTTCCCACATTTGGTTGCTAAGGAATCTATCAATCTTTGATAGAACCCTCTTACATCCATCTTGTTTGTTGTTCCATGTGTACAATCTTCCCAAGCTCTTGACATCACGGAAACCTCCTTGGCTCATGCAATTAGACATCAGAGTAATATCTTTTTCCCTCACCGTGGCACCTATTCTGTCATCGTAGTGCATAATGGCATTAAAGTCCCCACCAATACACCATGGCATAGAGGTACTAGTAGTGGAATTATAGATAAAATTCCAAAGATCCTCCCTTTTCCTCTCATCATTGTGACCATAGACAAATGTACAGAGGAACTTCATTTTCGTGGCATTAACTAAAACTTCAGTATGAATAAGTTGATCAGTTATGTACAAAATATCAATAGAAAACACATGAGGTTGCCAAGCAATAATTATTCTACCATTATAGTGATGACTATGATTAGAAACAAAGTTCCAATTCGGGCATAGACTTAAGTAAAGATTACCAAGTTTTGCTTTCTTTACTCTAGTCTCAAGGAGGCTAAATAATTGGACTTTCTTTTGGGAAATCAATTCCTTTACTTCCCTCCTTTTGTCCAAATCATTAAGCCCCCTTACATTCCATATGAGAATATTATCCATGTTCCTTAGGGGGCTTCCCCTCTATGTGAACATGCCTTGCGCATACCTCATTTGGTTGCATTTGTGTGAGATCGGTGCTAGAAAACTCTGCTTCGTTTGTAGCCGTTTCCCCTACCAAGATTTCAAAGCAGTAGAAATTCTCAAGGTACTGTCATGAGGGATATTCTTCTTTGGTGAGGGAGTATTCCCATTTACAGTAATGAAGCCCTCCTCATCAGGTTGTACATATTGTTGTTGTGTCTTGGATTGGTTCACATGTTCTTGCTGCTGTTTTTTTGGAACCCATCTGTGAGTGCCTTTACCAGTATCTCTTTTCCTGCATTTCGTAGTTTCATGGCCAAAACCCTTACAAGATTTGCAATATACATGCTTCCAATCATATTCAATAATCTGAGTGACTGCAGTCCCCTTCTCATTAATGAAACTAATAGTTTCTGGAAAGGGTGAGTTGAAGTCAGCTTCTACCAATACACGAGTAATCGAGCATAATGCACCTTATCTTTATTAAGGGTAAAAGTATCAGGTCTCACAAAACTTCTTACCCCACTGCATATTTTTTTTAAAGCTCTAACCCCCCAATATTTCAGGTCAAGGGCAGGCAATTTGATCCAAAGTCGTATGGTTTTAATGTCATCTTTCATAATGTCCATATTAGGGGACCAAGGTTTAAGGATCAGAGGTTTGGAATCAAAGAAAATATGATCTCCATTGTAAATTTTGAGCATATTTTCCTTGCTGTGAAATCTAACAAGATAAACCCCTTTTCCAATACTAACTATTTTGTCTAGGTCCTTGTTCTTCCACAACCTTTGTGCGAAACCCTCCATAACTTTGAGGGGTGGATTTGCACCAATAACATAACATATAAATGCAAATTCCCAGTAATTGATTTCCTCTACAATATCGTCAAAATCAATAGTAGGAGGTAAGTTCTCTATATTGCTAACCTGGTTATTTTCGGAGCAATTAGGTTCTGCTTCACCATCCTTTAGGACATTAAGCCATATGTTCATCTTTGACCTCGTTTCAATCGCTTCAATAGATGATCGATCATCCGGATCGTATTATTGTCAACCTTGTCCACATCATCATCATCATCATCATCATTATTATTATTATTATTATTATTATTATTATTATTTCAGCAGGACAGAGCAGAGCAGAGCTAAATAATAATAATAATAATAATAATAATAATAATAATAATTATAATAATAAAAAATAGTTTTTCGCCAAGTGTCGCTCCACATAGGCGATGATTAGATAATAAATAAATTAAGATAAAAATTTAATAAAGTAATAAATAAATATATCAAAAGATAAAATTAATAGATTAGAGTTTTATTTTAATAAAGTAATAAATATATATATTTTAGGATAAAATTGTTAACTTTGACTTTTATTTACAATAAAACTAATAAACTATGACATTATTATATGTATATTGATACTAAAACTCTATTTATACCGGGAATCCAATAAAATTGTTAACTTAAAGTATTATTTTCATTAAAACTTCTCATGTTTCTATAACTTATAAAAAAACAATCATGTTAAATTCGGGTTATATTAGATTAAAATGAGTATGGGTCATTCATAGGTTCAAGTCGGGTTTCATATAAGTCAATAATTCTAGGTTATATTCAGGTCAGATTGGATCAATAATTATTCCAGGAAATAATTATTCTAGGAAATAATTATTTCTTTATATTTAATTCATAAGTAGAAAATTAATTTATTGAGTTTAAAAACAAAATTAAGGATATATAGTAAAGTGAACCCGGGACATCGCCCGGGATACATACTAGTTCTAAATAAGTTCAAACATAACAATGTCATGAGACTGATGACTAAGTTCAACTTATAAAATTTTAGGCTAATATGAATCTAGATTAGTTCAAGACTCAACTTCCTACCTATTTTCACTTGAAAAAAATAAGTCAAAAAATCCATAAACTTATACGTAGTCATTTTTTCTTTACCTTATTTTTGTAATAAAATATTTTTTTTTGAATCAAAATAATTCTTACTAAATTAAACTTAACTTAATTTTATTGAGCTGAATTATAAATAAGTTATTTTATTGAATTAATTTCACTATATGAGTATATTATTTCAGTTCAGTTCACTTCACTTAAATGATACTAGTCATTAGTAAAATAATTTGTCATTTTGATTGGTATCAGTATTATTTTGCATCAGATATTTAGGAGTACAAGGAGAATTTATACATTCAGTCAAAGGTGGGTATTTTTGGCAAGGAAATTATAGGAGTCAATCAAGGATATGATCAAGGCAAAAGTCAGTTGTAATGACAACTTAACAATTTTGCTAATAGTATTCAATAAATAGAGTTTTGGGTACCGGAGTTGACATTGTTACAACAATGGTTGGGAAATCACAAAGTGTTATGACAAAATATGGGTTAATAAATTATTAATTGTTGGAGAATAGACCTCTCAAGTGTCTCCTATTGCTATATGGTTTTGGGATGGAACCTCCTTCGTTCCTTGTGAAGTGGACTCTCTATCTCAAGTTGCGGGTGCGGCCCACACCCGTATTTAACATGGTATCAGAGCCAGACCCACAATTTGGGAATATATATATATATTTGAAAAGTGTCTTTGTCCTCCCCTAAATGGTTCGGTCACAATCTTGGGTAGCTAGTAGTCAAACCAAAGAGCAAGTAATGCATGGCTAAGGATCCTAGTATGCCGCTCAATCAAATTGTTGAAGGCTTGAACAAATTAAAGCTCACGGGATGTGTTTAGCAATTACCAACTCATGGGAATCAAATCCACTACGGAGAGCAACACCCTCTTACCACAAACAATGAATGAAGGCTTCATGGACCCTAAAGCTCTAGCCAAACTACCTTAATATGCAATATTTCAAATCAACCACTAACATTCTCAAACCGTGCACAAATTCATTATAAAAGAAGAGAAACATTCAAAGACACAAGTCTATACTAACATGCCCAAGACAAGAACCAACAAAACACATGATGCAAATTTGCCTTGGAAAGAAAACAAAAACAAAACAAACATGCAAATGCATATACTCAAGTGCATGGGATAAATGGAACAAAATTCTACCAAAACATGATAGACTACCCTCCCCCAAGCTTGAGTGAAGCTAAATGCTCAAACATAAATCAATGCAGCCATGGGAGGGGAAAAACAAGGAGATATCCAAATAACCAACCAACATATGTTCTTCAAGGCACAAAGAATAGAGAGGGGGAAATAGGAGGATATTACCGGATATGCGTTAAGTGCAAAATTATAAAGATCACCCGAAATAACCTTATAGAACCGCAATTTCTAACATTGCATCTTGAAATCCTCATGGAGGAGGATTAAAGGAGATCTTCCTTGATTCTTGATCCACACCAATGCACAAGGGTATATTAAATGTGTACCTAGCAAAAGGGCATACAAACATTTCCATGAGAGAAAAACTATTCTACAAGGGAAAGAAAAGGAGAGTGAAATTTGCTAAATTAAAAGAATCATGCATAAACATGTAAGTCCAAGTCAAAATTATTATGAAACCAATAATCATTTAATTTCACAACATCCTAAACTAACCATAAAAAGAAAGATTAAAGAAAAGAAAAGTAAGGTGAAATCTCATAAATGTTAAATTAATAGCCAGTAATTTGGTAAAATAAATATTCTTATATTGCTCTTCAACAATTCAATGGTACTTTCTGTCCCTTTGTTTGCACCATCTCATAAATCTACTTTAATTTATTAAAAAATAGAAAGGAGCTATGACACAAAATGGAATGCGACAATCAATAAAAGACATCCAATTATAAAAAATGGAGCAGATAAAAAGGGACGAAGGGAGTAACAACTAAACAAGCCGGGATTGTCAAATTCTTATTCATATTGTATATTTTATTCTTATTCATATTGTATACTCCCTCCGTCCCAGAATAGTTGGGACGTTTGGTTAGACACAGAGTTTAATAGAACCATGGTTAGAATAATTGTTTAATATATAAAAGATTCTTTTATGTATTTTAATATTGTTAAAATAGTAGTGGTAGGGCTTTTTGGTAAGTAGTGTAGAGTGGGGGTTATTATTTTAATAATTTAGCTAAAGTAGGTGGGACAATGGGAGTATTAAAAAATAATTTTATGTATGTGGTCCCATGCCATTTTTAGAAATGTGTCAAGTATTCTGGGACGAACGAAAATGGAATACGTGTCAAGTATTCTGGGACGGACGGAGTATTTTAGATCGTTTTTCTATACGACGCGTAGTCATGTTGCATGTATTATTTAACTTGTATGCTAGCCTTTGAATTATTCTTCCAATTGACAATTTTATATATATAAGTCCAATCAGGCGGGCAAAGCATTCTCATATAAATAGCTATAAATTTGTGGGTGATTTTAAGATAGTTCTATGACTTTCGACTACCGTAACTTTTTTAAATGAATGATTGATATTTAACAATTATTTATTAATTTTAAAATAGTTTATTTAATTTAAAATCTTTCTTTTATTTTTTAAAATACGTTTTATATTTTTCAAAAATTCTTTTCTATTATTTTCAAATTTTTATTTTAATTTTCTAACTTAATAGAAAAAGAATTTCAAAAATGGTAAAAAATAATTTCTAAAAAATACAAAATGTATTTTAAAAAATAAAATAAAAGATTTTTAATCGATCAAATAAACTATTTAAAAATTAATAAAAATCATTAATTTTCAGTCGTTCCTTTTTAAAAGTTACGGTAGTCGAAAGTCATAAGACTATACTAGAATTTCTAATAAATTTGTAGCTACTTAGACACACTACCCTCTATTCCATCCAAATAACAATGAAGAACATAAAAATATTGTTAAACCCATTTCCATTATAATTATTATCAATATTATTCATATCAATAATAATCATAAAATTCGTAGCTCAAAAAAATACGAGATCACATAACATTCCTCCAAGTCCACCAAGTCTTCCCTTAATAGGCCATTTACATCTTCTAAAAATATCATTTCATGAAACCTTACATAAAATGTCACAAAAATATGGCCCTATAATTTCTCTTAAATGTGGCTCACGCTTAGTACTAGTAGTTTCCTTACCATCTACTGTTGAAGAATGCTTTATAAAGAACGACATCGTGTTGGCCGATCGTCCACCTCTTCTCATAGGAAAACACCTTGGATATAACTATAACTCAATGGTCACCAGGGGCGGATCTGTGTTGGTGCACACTGAGTCACGTGACTCAGCAGCACCAAAAAAAAATTAATTTTTTTTTTTAATAAAAATATCAAAGAGACCACTTATTGTAGAAAGGCGGTCTCTTTGATGCTGCTAACAGAGCTGACGCAGGTTTCCTTTTATAAAAATATCAAAGAGACCAGCTATTAAGTTTAGTGGTCTCTTTGATGCTGCTATTACATTTCACATTTTAGAGGTGCTTTCTTTCTTCATTAAAGAGACCGGTTATACTTAATAACAGGTCTCTTAAGTTATTTCATTTTTTACTTAATAATTTTTGCTTCTATTTATAATTTTATATCCTATATTTGTGCAACCAATTTTAATATTTTCCCACAAATCTAAATAAAAAATCATAAACTTAATGTAATAGTTTTATATTACTATTTGTTTGTAACATGTTATTTGTAATATTTTCAACTTGTAAGATTGAATTTTTAAGTAGTACGGAGTATTTGGTTGTATTATGGATTTTTGTGTCCTATTTTAGATTGAAATCGATGTGGTGAAATATAATTTTATATATATATATATAATTTTTGGAATGAAATTAATTATGAACAAGATTTGGAAAAATTATTTGTACTTTCACAAGTAATCAATAATTGATAGTGACTCATCAAGTCGGAAATCCTGGATCCGCCACTGATGGTCACTGCTTCGTACGGCCAACACTGGCGTAAGCTGCGTAAGATAAGTTTACAAGAACTTCTTTCGAAACAAAACCTTAACAAGTTTGTTGGCATCAAGAAAGATGAGATAAACAAAATGTTGAGTAAATTACTGCAAGACAATATATTAAGTGCAGGAGAATGTGATGGTTGCACCGAGGTTAAGCTTAAGCCAGTGATTCAAGGTATGTGTTCTCGATATATCCTACTCTTATAAACTTGTGTTTAATTTACTAAGTTTAGTAATGATTTATCGTCTAACTGAGTATGTACATACCTGCGTAATAAAAATAGATTAGTTGCCCTAGTGGTTTTGTATGAGGAAAACCACACTAATGGTAAAGTTAGTAATAGTTCGATATGGTTATCAAGGGGCGATTCTATGATAGTCCTATGACTATTGACTACCGTAACTTTTTAAAATGAATGACTAAGATTTAACAATTATTTATTGATTTTAAAATAGTTTATTTAATTCAAAATCTTTCTTTTATTTTTTAAATTACATTTTGTATTTTTCAAAAATTCTTTTCTATTACTTTTAAAATTTTTATTTTAATTTTCTAACTTAATAGAAAAAGAATTTCAAAAATGGTAAAAAATAATTTATAAAAAATACAAAATGTATTTTAAAAAATAAAATAAAAGATTTTTAATCAAATCAACTATTTAAAAATTAATAAAAAACATTAATTTTTTTCAAAAAAAAAAATCATTAATTTTCAGCCGTTCCTTTTTAAAAGTTACGGTAGCCGAAAGTCATAGGACTATTATAGAATTACTAGGTTATCAAGGTGCTTTGAGAGGTGGAAAGCCCGCACATAACCCACACACATAGCCTAAGTAAGGTTCTATTCCAAAACCATATGACAATAGAAAAAGCAGTTCGCTTAGGTTAGTTATACAATAGTAGTGCTTCTTAGTTAATTTTTTTCATGTGAGACAACAACTCACACTTACAACCAGTGGCGTATCGAGGAAATTGGAAATGTGGGTACGCAATTATTAAATAATACTCCCTCTGTTTTTTTTAAAATGCAACACTTGAGCGTGCACGAAGTTTTAGGACCTTATATTACGCGGAGTTTTGTGTAAGTGGAAAAATAAAGGATTAATTTATTTGGGTAAAAGTGCAGTGGGGACCGATTAATTTTTTGGGTAAAAGTATAGTGGGAACCATTAAAAAGATTGTATTTGAGAGAATATACCATAAAAGAGAGAGAAATGAAAAAATATTTTAAGTGGGGTTTTAATGAAGAAAGAGAACTAAAAAATATGGTATAAATTTACTAAATAAAAAATTGTTGTAACTAAAAAAACGGATAAAAAAACAAGTGTTGCATTAAAAAAATAGTGGGAGTAAGATATGTTTGGGGTAATTTAACCCAGACACGTGGCCCAATAAAGGTAAGACACATGTCCCAATTAATTGGTGACACGTGGCCCTATCAAGACATGACACTTGTCACCTTGTGATAGGGTCACAACAGACTAATCACAAGGCAACATGTGGCATGCAAGAGAGGTGTAAAATGGGCCTAAGTAAGCCAAAATACACTTTAATACATGAAAAGCAAGGAAATAAAGCTCATTAACCTAGGTAAAACCCTAGGGGGTTCAATTCTCAAGGCTATAAATACCCTCATTAATGAGGGTAAAGGCATGCTTTTTACAAAATTCCCAAAAAATACTCTCTATTACAGCTTTATTAGTCTCTATTACGCTTTTCGAGTCCTCTTAATGACTTGAGCGTCGGAGGTGAACCCGACCCCGTCGTGTGTTCATTCCATTTCAGGTCTTGACCTCCAGCTCGGCTACTCGATCACTACTCTCCAGCGGGACGTCCGAAAAAAACCCCGAAATATTTGGCGCCGTCTGTGGGGAAAGTACTGTAGAGATGGCCGACCAGAATTCTAGACCGAATGGTGACAGGCCGGACGATCAGGTCCGTGACGACCAGCTAAGTGACTCCGAGCTTGAGCTCGACGATCAGGGTAACATGGTTTAGGGCGGCCAGAAAGGTAGGCGCCGAGCCAAGGACACCCGAGAGAGGGAGATGAACTAAGCGGTGGCCGGCCAGCCTGAGCCGAGCCGACAGCAAATGGCGGACCCACTTCCTATGGGGATATTAGGTTGGCGCGAGAGGCAGCAGGGCACTCATGCCCCTACTACGGCCGCCGGGAGGGAGCCAATTAAAGTTCCGACTACAACCCTGTTACACAATCCGGTCGTCACCGAGGTTACAGCTCAAGGAAACCTTACTAGAGATGAAGTAATGAGAATGCTTGGAGATTTCAAGGATCAGCTTATTGATATGGTTCGGCAAGCTCAAGCGGAATCACTTTCCTCGAAAGGTAAAGGGAAGTCTAAGGTCGTCCAAAAGGATCAGCAGGAAGGATCCAGAAGAACCAAGGATAGGCGATCAACGCCTCATCCAGCAGCGCAGCATAGGGAGTCGGACTTTGCCAATGTGGACTGGGCGAAGGTCCGGGCTCTAGAAATTGTTACAAGGAAGCCTATAAGGCACCACAACTCTAAAGTCATTCGGTGTTCGATGATGCTCGGCACTATCTAGAGCACAAGAGAAGCACCGAGAGTCCTCCTGACTCGGATACCACCTCTACTCCCTCCATGTCGGATGGTTCTTTCCAGAACTCTCTTAGGCGCTCAATGAGTGACCAGAGACGGAGAGGTCAGGCTGACCCTGAAGCAATCTGGAGGAGGCGGGAGGAAATTCGAGAGGGAAAGAAACCGGTTGTCGAGGAACAACCCCTCAAGAAGAAAGAAAATCATATGACTCGTCTGGTGGTAGAACAACTCCCACCTCCAAGAGGGTCTCCCCTGGTGATATGCCGGGAGAATAGAACCCGCCATACTCAAGTGCGGGAGAACCATGGATCACCCTACTCTGTCGGCCAGAATGAGGTTCGTCAGGGGCAAGGGCAAACCGCCTTCTCTCCCGCTCTCGACTTTCAAATTTGCATTCTCAACTTGGGGGAGCGCCAGTCAGCCTTCTCCAAGGAGATAGAAGAAGCTGCCCAGCCTTACAAGGTCAAGAATGTTCTGGTAGGTGCCTTTAACGGCACCTAAAATTCGGAGGATCATTTGATGGCCTATATGAACTTGATGTATTTGCAGGCAATCGACAATGCAGTTTGGTGTAGGTGCTTTCCGGCAACTTTAACAGGGATCGCCCAAAGATGGTTCGGCACCCTACCAGCCGGCTCTATCACGAGTTTCAGAGGCCTGGCCGCACTATTTGTCAACCAGTTCTCAATGAATATTCCCGCCAGAAAGACAAGCATGAACTTGAGTAATATCACTCAAGGAGAGACTGAGGGATTAAGATCCTATGTGAGGCGCTTCAATATGGAGAGGATGCAAATTCCTGGCCTTACCAATGAGGTCGCCATCATTGATTTCTACAAAGGACTCCGTCAGGGGTCGGATTTTAAGTTTGATCTTGTTAGAAAACAAGTCTTCACTCTTCCGGAAGCTTTGGCTGAAGCTGAGAGAGTGATTTAGGCTTATGAGTTTACTAAGCAAAATGAACTTGGAGGTCGGAAGAAGGCGGACCAGCCAAAGAACTCTCGGCAGGAGAGATCAGAGAAGAAGGAAGAAAGGAAAGAGGAGAAGAAAAGAAAAGAAGTCTGGACGCTCGATGAGGAGCCGTCCAGCAAGAAGAAAGCAAAGAAGGCATATCAGGCTAAGTACGATTTCAAGGAGGATTGCTACTTGATCTTGATGGAGATCAAGGATTGATTGAAGTTTGACAAACCGCCAGTCATGAAGGGTCCGGCCCGTTTCATAGATAAGAGCAAGTATTGCCACTTTCACAAGGACGTTGGTCACGAAACTAACGATTGTGTCAATTTGAAGAAGTTGCTGGACAAGCTGGCGACAGAAGGCCACTTGAACAGCTATGTCCTCAAATCCACCGTAACTTTGAAGACGGACAAGAAGTCTGAGAAGAAAGAGAAAAAAGATTATAGTGATTCTGATTCCGACTATGTAGCCGTGATTTCTGGAGGCTTCGCCTCGGGGGGTCCGACCATTAAGGGGACAAAGGACCATGCCCGGAGTTTGGGGCAGGTTATGTCCGCCCAGAAGGTCGACCCCGACCCCTTCCCATATGTTGTAATAGCTGAGGCCGACCGGGGCAAGATTCAGACGCCCCATGATGATCCCATGGTGGTGGAACTCAAGGTCGCCAACATGAGAGTCTGTCGTATCCTCATAGATACCGGCAGCTCCTCAGACATCATCAGTTGGTCGTGCCTCAGGAATTTGAAGTATGATGAGAAAATTTTGATCCAACTCTCCCATCCTCTTGTTGGGTTCGGAGGAGGAGTGATTCACCCGGTAGGAAGGATTGACTTGCCTGTCCAGGTGGGAGACAAGAAAAAAGGCCGGAACCTTGTAGTGAGGTTCTTGGTTGTTAAAGATTTGACGGCCTATAACATCATTTTAGGTCGTCCCACCCTCAATGCAATCAAGGCGGTCATTGTGCCGACCTTAATGTTGATGAAGTACTCCTGTGAGGATGGAACCGTTGGCTCCATTTATGGAGACCAACAGACGGCAAGGGACTGTTACTTGGCTGCCGTTAAAACCACCTCACCTGTTTCTGAGAAGAATGATCTTGATCGGCCCGAGATGTCCAAGGCCGGCCAGAAGAGAAGGCCGGACCCTGAGGCTAGGTGCGTCAAGTATGCCAAGCAAGAGAATCAATAACAATCATTGTCCCGGCAGAGGCCGGAAGAGTTGCGCCCGCAGCCCGCTGACGACCATGTTGAAGTTGTACTTGAGCTGGATAGGCCGGACAGGGTTGTCAAGGTGGGGGCGACAGCTTTCAAAGAGTTGGGTGAAAGCCTAACCAATCTGCTACAAGAATTCAAAGATGTGTTTGCTTTTGAAGCCGAGGAAATGCCCGGCATTGATCCAAGTCTGTTCGTGTATAAGTTGGTCGTTGATCCAAATAAGAAGTCGGTCAGACAGAAGAAAAAGAATCATGGGGAAGAGAGAAACCAGGCGGCAGCCGCTGAGGTCAAGAAACTATTAGACGCTGGGTTCATTCGGCAATGTTACTACCCTGATTGGGTGGCGAACGTTGTACTCGTCAAAAAGTCGAATGGTACTTGGCGAATGTGTGTTGACTATACTGACCTCAACAAGGCCTGCCCAAAAGATAGCTTCCCGCTACCTAAGATTGACTGGCTGGTAGACTCTACGGCCGACCATCAGTTGATGAGTTTTATGGAGGCCTACTCAGGCTTTCATCAGATCCCTCTTTGGGAAGAAGATCAAGACAAGACAACATTCATCACTGAGCAAGGGTTGTATTGCTATACGGTGATGCCGTTCGGGCTTAAGAATGCGCCTGCCACTTTCCAGCGCCTAGTTAACAAAGTATTTGAAAATCAGATGGGTCGGGACTTGGAGGCATATATTGATGATATAATAGTGAAGTCGAAGGTCAAGGTTGACCACCTTGCTGATCTCCGAGAAACCTTCTCCACACTCAGGCGGCACAAGGTCATGCTGAACCCTAAAAAGTGTGTCTTTGGTGTTGAGTCTGGGAAGTTTCTCGGATTCTTGATTGATCAAAGGGGCATAGAGGCAAACCCGGACAAAGTCCAGGCGGTCCTTGATATGTCCTCCCCCAGAAACGTGAAAGAAGTTCAGCGTTTGACAAGGTGTTTAGCAGCTTTAGGCCGCTTCCTCAGTAGGGCCGGAGATAAGTGCCACCACTTCTTTCAAACAATCAAAAAGAAAGTGTCCTTTGAATGGACGGAGGAGGCTGAACAAGCCTTCCAACAGCTGAAGAAAACCATCTACACTCGCTCCCGCGATTGGTCAGCCCCATAGAGGGAGAAACTTTGTATATGTACTTGGGGGCATCTGACCACTCGTTAAGTGCTGTTCTCTTAGCTCAAAGAGACGGCAAGCAGCTCCCGGTCTACTTTGTGTCGCATGTTTTGAGAAATGCTGAGCTTAGATACTTATTGATCGAAAAGTTTGGTTTGGCACTCTGCATGGCGTCCAAGAAGTTGAGGCCCTATTTTCTTTCACACCCAATTGTTGTTTACACTGATCAACCCTTAAGAAAGCATATGTCAAGGCAAGAAGCCATTGGCAGGATGGCTAGTTGGGCGACTGAGTTAGGTGGATGTGCAATCACATTCGAGCCTAGGAAAGCTATCAAGGGGCAAGCATTTGCTGAATTTTTTGTTGAAACAACAAGGGTTATCGAACCGGAAGCTGCCGAGCAAGTGTGAAAAGTATATGTTGACGGCAGTTCAACCATGAATGGTTGTGGTGCCGGGATAATTTGTGAGTCGCTGGAGGGCGACAAGTTTGAATATTCTTTGAGGTTCAAATTCCAAGCTTCTAACAATGAAGCCGAGTATGAGGCACTCCTGGTCGGCCTAAGAATGTGCAAGGCGGCAGGGGCAAGAAAGATAATTGCCTGCTCAGACTCTCAGCTGATTGTGAGTCAGGTTAACAGGGATTATGAAGCTACTCACCTGGCTATGGTGAAATACTTGGCGGCAATCAAGAAGGAAGTTTAAGACTTAGATGATTTTCACGTTAGCCAAGTGCCGAGGTCCGAGAACAATCAGGCAGACGCACTGTCTAAGTTGGCGTCCTCAGCATCCTGTGATACCCCTCGCTCGGTCTTCTGGGAAGTTATGGAAAGAAGAAGCATGATTGTGATTAGCTCTTTAGTGACATGCTTGCACCTCTATTGAATTTTGTGTGTGTGGGGGGGGGGGGGTCTCACCAAAAAGGAAATAAATTCTTCGTGAAAAACAAGCTCAAGCATTTGTTGATGCATTATTCTTAGGTGAAATTGAAACGGGATCGGGTTTAAATCAAGAACGGGGGTTATGTAGACCTCGTGACACTCGTTGGAGTTCCCACTTTAAAACAACTGTAAATGTGCTTGATTTATATCCTTCAATCCTTGGCTCCCTTGATGATATTGCTAAAGTTGCTAATGCAGGTGATTTTAATAGAGCAACTAGTATCATTGGTTGCTTAATGACTTTTGATTTTGTGTTTGTGGCTCATTTAATGGTTGTTATTCTTGCAATTACAAATGGGTTGAATATTGCTTTACAAAAACATGATCAAGACATTGTCAATGCAATGGTCATGGTTAATGTAACCAAGACTAATTTGAAAAAGTTGAGAGATGAGGGATGGGATTCCCTTATGAAGAATGTTTTGAATTTTACAACCAAACATGAGATTGAGGTTCCGAATATGGATGCGGCATATGTTACTCCCGGGAGAAGGATGTATAAAGCTAAGCCTTCGGGAGTGTCATATCTTCATCATTTTTGAGTCGAAGTGTTTCTAAGTATCATTGATCTTCAATTACAAGAGCTTGATAATCGATTTCCCGAGATAAGTAAAGAACATCTTATGTGTATGTCTTGTTTTAGTCCAGCTAATCGGTTTTCTTCTTTTGACAAAGATAAATTGATCGAGCTTGCAACATTTTATCCAAATGAATTTTCAAGTTCGGAATTGAGTTATTTTGAACACACACTTCAAAATTTCATTGTTGCCGTTAAATCAGAGAAGATGAAAGATTTTGGAATTTGAATAATCTTAGTGAGTTGTCAAAGAAACTTGTTGAGACAGGATTATGTGAAACACATAGTAAGGTGTACTTGCTTTTGAAGTTGGTGTTGGTTCTCTCCGTTGCAACGGCAAGTGTTGAAAGAGTATTTTCTGGAATGACGATTGTGAAAGATAAATTGCGTAATAGTATGGGAGATCAAATGTTGAATGATTGTTTGATTACTTATCTATAGAGTGATTTGTTTTGTAATGTTAAAGTAGATGATATAAGCTCAATTCAGAGCCTACGTCTTCCACTACCCTAACTACTTTTATTATTCAACTCAGAAAGATAAAAGCAATTACAATGATCACCTAAATGATCTCAGCACCTAACTCTAGGTGTCAAGCGCACTTGACCTCACAAGCACTCGCACTACTTGTCCTAGAAAATGTCACCTAATCACTAACCCTTTAGTGATTCAATTATAACACACTTGGTTCCCTTTTAATGCTTACACAAAAGCTAAGTAAAAGACAATTTCAATCGAGTAACAATGTGTGCACAAACAGTTGCAATGAATGAATCAAATGTTTCCCTTGGAGTGTGTTTCGAGCTTTTCCAATATATGAGTTTTAAAAAGGTGAAAATATTAGCTCGAAAATGTGAATGCATTGTGCTTTTATACTGCTAGGGGGATAATTTATTTCGTGATCTTTGATTGATCATAACTTAGGCAAATAGAATATCTTTTATTTTGCAAATAAAAGATACTTGATTTGATATTATTCTGTTTCCTTAAATAGAATAAGAATAATATCCTAAGTGTAGACACCTAATTGTGTCTCCCCAAAATCAATCTCAGTGATGAATAACACTTCACGACCAACGGATGTGTATTGTGAATGGACAATGAATTGTGTGACGTTAACCCAACCCATTTCCTTCATTTTCCTACCCGAAACCATCTATTTCTAACCCGATCCATGACACAAACCCAAACTTAATTAATTTTAAGCTCAAATCATTTATTTGGCCCCTTATTATTAATTACTCTAGCCCAAACATTCATTCACAGTCCAAAATCCACAAGCCTTAGCCCAACATCCTCCTTTCATGTTCAAAGTCCAAAACCGTCCAAGGCTAATTTTTGTAACCTATAATTTTGATCCAAGTCCAAGTTGGTTGGATATCCCTTAAAATAAGCTTTCCAATGATATATCATAAGCCCAATTCCGAATTAAAACGAAAGAGATATGATCCAAACACTAAACCGAGCCCAAAAACCAAGTCATCCTCACTAAAACGGCCATATCTCTAGATCTACAAAAGATTTTGACCTGATTTTAATTGGGCTGGAAAGTAGACTTGAAGATCTTTCCAACGATATATTACATGCCTTATTGCGACTTACGGATCAAAAGTTATAGCAAAAACAAAGACTGCCAAAAAACTGCCAAACCAGCGCCGTTCAAACAAGACCAGCGCCAATCAACAGGAAGCAGCGTCTGACGCTGATCTTTAGCTTCTGGCGCTGGATCCTGATGTTTGGCGCTGGCGTGGACTTCAGCGTTGGACTTCGTGCACGACCGTTTGAAGCTGAAATAAAAGTTGGACGCTGGAAAAAGTTTGACGCTGGACCTTAGCTTCTGACGCTGAATCTATTTTTCTGAAGCTGATATTTTACCTAATTTCCAAGATTCTGTATAGCCTCCCTATATATACCACACTAATTTTTGAGGTCCAGGCAGCAGCCAGAACACCGAAAATCGAGCCAAAACAACCCTAAACATATATTTGTCCTCCCTAAATACATCCCTAAACACATCAAACACGATTCCTAAACCCGATTCAAAGCCCTTTTGCAATACATACGTGTAGACACCTAAATGTGTCTCCCCAAAACCAAGCCCAGTGATGAATAACACTTCACGACCAATGGAGTGTGTGTTGTGAGTGGACAATGAATTGTGTAATTTTAGCCCACCCATTTCCTTCGTTTTCCTACCTAAAACCGTTTATCTTTAACCCGAACCATTTATTTCCAACCCGATCCACAAACAAACCCAACACTTAATTAATTTTAATCCTAAATCATTTATTTGGACCCCTTATTATTAATTACTATAGCCCAAACATTCAGTCTTAGCCCAATATCCTTTTTTTCGTATCCACAGTCCAAAACCGTTCAAGGCTAATTTTTGTGACATATAATTTTTATCCAAGTACAATTTGGTTGGATATCCCTTTAAATAAGATTTCCAATGATATATCATAAGCCCAATTCTGAATTAAAACGAAAGAGATATGATCCAAATAGTAAACCGAGCCCAAAAACCGAGTCATCCTCACTAAAACGGCTATATCTCAATATCTACAAAATATTTTGACCTGATTCTAATTGGGTTGGAAATTAGACTTGAATATATTTCCAACGATATATTACATGCCCTATTCTGACTTACGGATCAAAAGTTATAGCAAAAACAAAAACTGTCAAAAAACTGTCAAAACCGCGCTAAAGCAGAAACGTTGCGCTGAACGCAGGAGACCTGCGTTTGACGCAACCAGTGGTTGACTGGCGCAGCCAGTTGTTGACTGGCGCATGTATATTTCCTGCGTTGGTCAATATTATGCTGCGTTTGGCGCAGCTTAAAGATGAATGGTGCAGGTGTTTTCCTTCCAGCGCAGCCCTAATTTCCATATTCTCGACCTCTTTACAACCTCCCTATAAATACCAGACCTAATTTTCGAAGACGGACAGACACTTACACCGATTTTACAACCCTAATTACATGATTTTCTCCTCCTAAACCTACATCAAACACCTCAAAACACTCTTAAACACATTGAACACACTCTTAAACACGATTTAAAGTCCTATTGCAATACACACGATCATCCAAGGCGTGAAAGGTTGAATATAATTTTGAGGGCTTGGCAAATCAAATACTTCTTCTTTAATCTTTTATTATAATTATTCGTTTATTTATTTTAATTTATTTACATTGAAAATTACTAACGATCACTACTACAAAAAAGGCCAAAGAGACCTGTCGAATTTGGCATAAGAGACCTGTTTAGAGGAGGTCTCTAGGTCACGGGTCTCTTTCAGATTGTGTCAAAGAAACCTGTTATTTATGGAAACAGGTCTCTTATCATGCAACAACCTTATTTATCTATGAAGGGAAAGAGACCCGTCTTTGTACAAAACAGGTCTCTTTGACTCAACCAAAGAAACCTGTTGTGTTAGACAACAGATCTCTTTTAACCATAATTTTTTAAAAAATAAAAAATATATTTTTCGGTAATATAATTTTTAATTTGTTGTGAATGCAGATTATTTGCAAGAAATTGTAAATTATAAAAAAGAATTAATCAAATAAACTCATTATTAAAAATAAAAAGTATATAACCAAATTGTTGAAATTATTTACAAGTATATTAGAACTTAATGAAATAAAATTTAAGTAACCACAATCAAGTAATCAACAACTAACGGTCTCATTTTATACAAACAGTGAATCCAAGTCACATCCTTGGCAACTTCTTTAGCTCTCAATTCATCAACTTGACCATGTTTCAATTGCTTATCATCCACACCATTACGAAAAAAAAAATAATAAAATTAAAAAACTTGTAATTCTGGTGTAAAGAAAAACTTAATGTCAACAACAAAAAACCTTAGGAGCAACACATCTCTTCCTCTTCCTCCAAAACTTATTACTTGCATTTTGACTTAATATCCCCTCGATCAATTTAGTCTTTCTCTCAATCAAATTTGTCTTTCAACTACTAAACACTATGTACGCAGTGTAAAATTCACTAGTAAAGAAACATCTTCTTATCATGACGAGACAAAAGTAACAACATTAAGAGGAGCACACTATACTTACTAGGAAATAATTATGCAGCGGTATTTGCATCAAAATAAAGTCTAAATTTCCACATGGTTTTCTTTGGACCTCCTTACTTCCAACCATATGTTTGGCTTCCTTTTCACACTCGTTATCATGAACACGACTCCTTCCAATTCCCAGCTTAGGAACATCACAGTTCAGTCCATCAAGCAACATACACCATTTCTGCACATAAAATAAATAAAAAAAAAAAACTATTAGCATTCCTGGAATGAGAGAACAATGAAGCTTGCCAAAACTAGATATATGGAATTATTATGCTTTAAGGAATTCAATTTATTCATCAAGAACAGGAATAAGTTACTCTCTTTGACTCTTTCCCTTGGAAAATCATGTTGTAGTTCACTGATAACCCCCATTGCATTCCAACTGCAACACAATAATGGCAGAAAGGGATGCATGCCTATGACTAAATCTAGACAAGGTGCTTCAAGAATATACCTTTAAATCTTTAGGAGTATGATACACACAGCAAAAAATATCATTGATTTTTATTATCAACTCATGGTGAGAATAGGATGTCAGACAACTAGCTATAACATATAGTGATATAGACATGGGAGGTATATGTTTAAAATAGAGCGTATGTTACCTAACTTGATATATAACCGCAACGCTCTCATATTCCTTGCTCTAGAATTTTGTAGAAATGGTAATCTTGAAGCACTCCCCTAACTTAATGATATCAAGTACGACTCTAGGTTTAGATGATTACATTCAATAAATCAGTACATGTGATGCTATTATGTTAATAGGAAATAAAGGGAAAAAAAAGTTTCATGAATAAAAACTAATCCTCTCCATATTTTTGATAGATTCCCTGGCAAACCCATGATACGCATTTGACAAACAAATACTTGCAATTAAACACAATATATGAGGATGTCAACTTGATATGGAATCTTCTTTACAAAGACATCAAGGAAAATCTGACTACTAAATGGAAGAATTACCCAGAAGCCTCCAAAAAATATTCAAACCCAAATTAAAAATGACTACTTCAATATAAACTCATCATATCCTCTAATAGCTGATGATATTTGTTGGGGTAAGAAGATCACGGCACACTATAGAATTATACAATCACATACAGCTCATATAGACAAAAAAAGATAGTTATAGTTTCAGAGTGAGCAATATATTAGTGCTACCTTCAATAATTTTATTATAAGAAATGACCATGAAAACAAAAGATGTATTAGGATATGGAAACTCAGATGTAAAGCATTAAAGTGAAATTAGAAGATTGCGTCAATTATACTACCTCCGTTAATGTTATGTGCAAGGATGTGACATAAAGTAGAGAGAAAAAGTGTCTCATCTTTGCACATAACATTTAACGGAGGTAGTACATGATCTAAAAAATACTATCTAGAGCTTATTGCTTGGTGTGTGGGAATGTGGCTTGGTTTAAGTATATATTTGTTCCTATCGACCTATTTGATTTGTATCAAAGGAAACTAGGAACGATGTAAAAGTTCCTAATAGTTATTGTTTCTACCTTCAAGCAAAGGGAATCATCAATTCTATAACAAGAATGGTAAACATTAAGCAAATGAAATGTGAAGCAAAATATTAATTATTTAGGCTGAAATAAACACTCTAAAAGTCTGAAACAAATAAGTTATAAAATGATATTATCAATTCAAATAGGAGACAAATTTCAAACAAGATTGGCATACACACCCATTGATATAGAGATGCTGAGAACTTGAACTAAATGATGATATCTTCTACATCGAAGCTTAATCACTCTAGCAAAAGACTACTTTTTTATCAATGAGCTGAAAAGAGATATACTCATTAATCATTATGTCATTCAAGTAACATAAAATCTAGCAAGGGGATAAGTATTATACATCATTTATTATATGCTTTCAAAATTAGTCATACAATTACCACGAAACAAGAACCTCTCAACCTTAGGTGTATAAATATCAAAAAGTTTATTAAAACCATCAATCTATGGTCATTGATTTTACCACGCAAGAACAAATTACATCAAATCCCTAGCAATATTCACATAATATCAAAACTTTTTACAAAAAATTAAAAAAATAACAAAAAAATCTAGTATTTTAAATGATTTTAACAGCAGAAATTATGCTAATTGATCTAGTAAACCGATAAATTATAGTGTTACCAAACCTGTTGCATCTCTCTTAGACATGAATTACTTAATATCTCCATTGATTTCATCATCTTTAATTGACTATGTTTGCTTCATCAGATGATATGAATTTTCAAAACCGCAATCGTAATAAACAAATTCATATTACCACTAGATAGAATTCCTACTTTACGATCTTAAACTTTCCAAAAAAATTGAAATAAAGAGCAATTAGACGAATATTTGACGAAATAAAGAAAACCCTAGGAGAGAGAAAGTGGGGAATCCTTTTCAAGAGATAGTTCATATGTTTAAAAATACGAGAATGGAGGAAGGTAAGTCGCGCCGATCTGACGAAAGTGGCCGTGATTATTCCGTAAAGCAAAACAAGCAGATGAAAAATCACCCAATCAATGCGCTTCCGGTGATAGTGGAACAAAGAATTATGTCGAACGGCGAATGGAGGTGAACTGGAAGATGGTGGCGACACCTTGAGAAACAATGGCCCTGCAATTTATGATTTTACGGTGATAAGTCTGATAACCAACCTTAGTTTGAGAAACAATGGAAGTTGAAGGGCGACTTCTACGAGTAGTGGGGTGGGTCTTTTTTCTTAAAAAATGTAGTGTGTTTTTATTTATTAAAAAAAAAACATTATTGTCGTGTAATTACATGTATAGCTATAATAAATACATTTTCAAATTTATTTTGCTTAATAAAATTGATAACACATACTTCCTCCGTTCCACAAATATTGCAACATGGGGTTGCGACACGGATTTTAAGAAGAGGAGAGAATAGAGAGAAAGAAAGATAGTGGTCCATGTGATGATGAGAGAGAAAGAGAGATAGTGGTCCATGTGATGATGAGAGAGAAAGAGAGAAGGCATGTGCAAATAAGGAATTGTTGCAATATATGTGAAACTTTCTAAAATGGTAATTGTTGCAATAATTGTGGAGCGGAGGAAGTATAAGAAACCTGTTAATAACAACAACAAGTCTTTTTATTTTTTTCCCGCCACTACACTGTAGATAAGAGACCTGTTAACAGTGAGAACAGGTCTCATTCATTAAAGAGACTTGTTATTTGATATAACAGGTCTCTTTTAATAGATCTCTTTGCCCATTTTTATAGTAGTGGATTTTGTTCGTTTTGAAAGATAGGGCGAGAATTCAATGTAAGTACTTTAATCTATCTACTACGAATAATTCTTTTAATTATTGATTACTGTTAGAAAGCATGATTAGGATAACGTTTTATGTTTTTACAGGGTTGTTTTAATTGATTGTGTTTGATTATTCAATTTGAGTTGCTTCTTTGATTTTTATGCATGTCATATTTTATTTAATCACCACTTTATTGCATGTTTGATAAAGGGAATTTGTATGTGCAATAACATTAAAATAAGATAATTATGGACAACCGGTTTAGGTACCTTTAATCTTATTTTAATTCAAGTGGTCATATTTATTTAGAATCTTGATGTGCATTAAATCTTTAACTAACTTAGATTGATTTTGTAGGTACTTAATATTGTTGGGTGTATGCTAGCCGAAGAACGAAGGATGAATGTCAAATAAGAATCGAGTAGAGGCCAATACGGGCGGGGTCATCTTCTTAATTTGACTTCGTACCATCATCCCCGAATATCCAGTCATAGTTCATGACCAATATGGAGTTAGCAATCTCACTTAGATTGTGAATGGGGTGTAACCTTCACAATTGTGAACAGTTTATGAGTTCCTAAAACTCATTGGCGGCTCTTTACTTTCCATAGTGTGCTTGTTGAATCTCACTTCCTAAGAACGCCATACATATTCACGTATGTACACATAGGTGCACTTCGCGCGACGCCTACAATACGATTATTATCTTCGTCCAAGGCGTGAAAGGTTGATATGATTTTGAGGGCTTGGCAAAATCAAATTTTCTTTAATCTTTATTATAATTATTCGTTTATTTATTTTAATTTACTTACATTGAATATTACTAACGCGTTTTATTTGTTTTGAAAGAAAGGGAAGCGCGGATTCAATGTAAGGATCTTGATCTATCTACTACGAATGATTATTAATTATGATTATTGTTAGAAACATGTTTAGGATAACGTGTTGTTTTGCAGGGATGTTATTTTAATTATGTATGATTAATCTAAATTGCTTCTTTGATTGTAATGCATATGTTATTCGATTTAACACCACTTTTTGTATGATTAATAATGAGAAAACGTATGCGCAAATAACATTAAAGTAAGATAATTATGGACAACTGGATTTAGGTACCTTTAATCTTATTTTAATTTAAAGTGGTCATGTTTAATTAGAATCTTTATGTGCATTAAATCTTTAACCAATTTAGATTGATTTTGTAGGTACTATGAATTTGTTGGGTGTATGCTAGCCGAAAAGCAAGGAACGAATGTCGCATAAGAATCGAGTAGAGGCCTATACGGTTAGGGTTGTCTTCATAATTTAACCTCGTATCATCATCCCCGAATATCCAGTCATCATTCGTAACCACTATGGAATTAGCAATCTCATAGATTGTGAATGGGGTGTAGCCTTCACAATTGTGAACGGTTTATGAATTCCTAAAATTCGTTGGCGGCTCTTTACTTTCCATGGCGTTCAACTTGTCAAATCCCGCTTCCTATGAACGCCATACATATTCACATATGTACACGTAGGCGCACTTCGCGCGACGCCTACACTAAGTTATATATGAAATAAGTTATCTCCTTTGCTGCAAAAATGCAATCAATTAGTCTAGCAAATATTTCTAAATATAAGGAGTAAATAAACTACCAAATATTTTCTCAACTAATGTCCAAGTTCAATTAACAGTTTACAAAGTAAACTGTTACATGAATTGGTAGTGTCCTAGGAACCATTTCAACTGTTCCTGATTCCTACAACACTTTTCTTTCTCCAATCAAGGGATTCAATCTATTCAAGCATACAACCAGTTATGCACACTTAACAATATAAATAAAGACTAACTAGACTAAATATCTTAATCTAGAGATATTCATACTCTTCAACTCTTGAAGCTTTCCTTGAGCAATAACCTTTAAAGAATTATTTCTGATTTCTTGAATACTTTTATTCAAGAGGACTTCAATCAGTTTCAAGTACATGGACTAACTGCTATTGCTCAGGGAGCTAGTTGACTAGAACAATACTAGCAGCAACTAGTTAGAGTTGTTTGTCATCACTTCAAAACCTAAGGGTCATAACAGGTTCATTAAATTGAACATGCCTTCGTACCATCATCCCCGAACTCTAATACTGGTTTCACGACCACTATCGAGCTAACCAACCTCTCTCTTGGGTTGTAGGGGTGTAACCTTCGCAATAGTCAACAGTTTTGACTGTTTACAAGTTCCTAAAAATGATTTGTTGGCGACTCTATTATTTAATCTAACCTTGGATTGCCACCGTGTCTTAAATCACGACATACCATAGGGCGAACGTTAAAATTCCCTACAGTCGCTGTCTTGCGGCCTGGCCGCGAAACTCGGCTTTATATATTAGTGATTAGATATATATTAGATAGATTAGATTAGATTTTTTAATTTGACAATTATATTTATTTCATATATACTCACATGGAGTATATTTTCATAGATATCATATATGTAATTATAATTTTTTTGTCAAAAAGTAACTAAAATAATAGTAATATTTTATTTAAATTTTCATATAATATTATCATCATTTTCCTTATGTTTTAATTTTACTATTTATGCACCATAGTTTTTTAATTGAATGAAGAAATTTAATTTTGTTAACATATATATGTACTACATATAGAATTTATTTTCCTTCACTTAACATCTGTATTAATAGTAGTACATATGTTAAACATTTTCTTAAAGAAAGGAACATGTATTAACCTAATTATATATTAAATACAAAACCGATATACTTTAACTATTTCTATTTTTTATATTATTTTAGCAAAGTACAATAATGTTTCTGACATTAGTACAGTATAAACAAAATAATGCTATACTGTTATGAAAGTAGATTATTATTGAATTAACATTCCAATTTGTGAAATTATAAAATTAAGTAATAATCATTAGCTGCACGAGATTTAAGCTAGTATATATATACATTAACGAATAAGCAAATGATTACTTTATATATATTTTTTTCTTAAGAATAAATCACTAATGAATTATATGAATAATTTAATGTCAAAATGAAATACTCAAAATTATAATAAAGGGATTATAAATCAATACCCTGTATTTAGTTGTAATATCATATTAACGTAAATATTGCAAAAAGTCAAAAGTAAAAATAATATAAAAACGAAGGGATAATTCAATAGATATTCCCCTGTTTTTTTAATTCACTTTTGTATCGCGCCGATTTTTAGACGGTTTAATAATTTGTCATAATATCATATTGAGTAATTAGATAAATAATTTATTTGATAAAAATAAAATGAAGACCATTAATAGTATAGTATGTGAAAGAGTATTATTTTTAAATAAAAATCATTACAGAGTTATAATAAAATATTTTTGTTGATGTTTTAGTGAAGAGACAAATAATAAAGAAAATTTCTACACAATAACCGTGTACTATATCAGCTTTTCTAAGCTGCAGCCTCTGTTTTTTTTAAGTTACACGTTGTAATAACCTTAAACTTTCATTAATGTATCAATGGTAACCTTGTTGTTATTTTGCCATTAAAGGTAGCCGTTAGTGGGGCCTACTCTACACTATTGATATTTTTTTCTCAATTTGCGTGCTAATGAATGTCCCGTACATGTTTTTGTGGACGTTTTGGTCCTCAAAGATCCAAAGTCAACTCAAATTTGGCAAAATACAACGTAAAATCTCGATTTTATGTATCTAGAAATGTCTTGGTTTGTGTGTCATTTTTATTTTAGCTACAAAAAATTGCTCGGGTAAGGTTTTGAGGGTTATTTTAGCCATTAAGTGTCCAAACTAGTTTTTGCCCGAGCAATGCTCGGATGTTCAACAACAAAAAATTATATTATAAAAAAACGATGCAAAAAAATTATTTTTATAAAACTATAAAATTTATATATAAATTGTGTATACATGTAAATATCTATTATTTTCTTTTAATTAGTTTCTCACTTTTCATATTAATTTAGATAAAAAAGAAATAAATATTTTATTAATTTAAAATTGTCCTATATTTTAGGTTGTATTTAAAAAAAATTAAAGGATAAAATAAGTTTTGGCGGAATTTTTTTTTTAACGTGGATGCGACACGTGTACTTTTAGGATAGTGCTAGTGATTACTTTAGTATATAATATTGATTGATTATTGATGATCGATTGGCCTCAAATTTGCGAATAATGATGCAAATTTCTTTTAGGAAAATTTACCTAGAATAATCCCACATTTGCTTCATTCTCCCAATATAATCTCCCACATTTGGATTATTTCAGAATAATCTTACCTTTGCTACTCATTTCCACATATCAACTCTATCAGGTCATCCAACCCCCTACAACCGATTTCCATGCCACATGACCTTTTTTGTTGGTTTGTTTTAATAAATTAAAAAAATAAAAAACATAAAACATAAATAAATACCATATGGGTGGATCTGTCAGTCACCCCTCCCTCATCCCCCTACCACCGGAATCCCCACCTTAGGTGCCGACATCCCTCTTCCTTTGATCCCACGACACCGACGACCTTCCCCTGCCATTCCCAACCACCAGCCACCCACCCTCCCCCAAAAACGAAACCCATTTCTCCCAACACCGTCGAGGGTGGTTTTAAGGGTTGGGTTAGGGGCCAATTCCGGTTGGGAAAAGGGGGGGGGGACAGTTTTGGCCGGGAAGGGGTGGTGTTTGGGGAAACAGGTTTGGGTTTTTAGGGGAGGGGTGGGTCGTCGGTGGAAGGGGATAGTAGGGGGTGGATCGCCAGAGTCGTGGGATGGGAGGGGGGACATCAGTGCCGGGAGGAGGACTTCAACGATAGGGGGATATGGGAGGGGTGGTTGAAGGAAAAGGGTCAGGGAGGGGAGGGTGGCTGGATGGTTTTTTTTACTACAATAAAAGATGACCAGTTGTGTAGGTAACCGGTCATTTGAGGTCATTATGGGAGAATGAGTAGCAAAGGTAGGATTATTCTAGAATAATCCAAATGTTGAATTATTCTTGGAGAATGATGCAAAGGTGGAATTATTGTAGGTAAATTTTCCTTTCTTTTATTCATATCATAAAATGTCTCAGTTTGCATGTTATTAATTTTATATTTGCTTCAAAAAAAATATATATTTGCATAAATGTACACGTAAAATAAGACAATTACATTTTTTTTTTCCAATTTCAATCTCAATTTCGATCCTAAATGACTAAAATGACCCTTAAAACTTTATCCAATCAATTTCCTCAGTTAAAATAATAATAACACACAAATCAAGATATTTCTTGATACATTCAACAGAGATTTGACATTTTATTTGGTCAAATCCAAGTTCAATTTGGAAACTTTAGTCCCAAAATGATTCCTAAAACTTTAACATAACAATTGCCAACACGTAAATCGAGAAATATATATGCTCCCTCCGTTTTTTTAAGTGCCCCAATTACTAAAAACAACCGTTTTTTTTTATAAATGCCTCATACCATATTTGGAAACTGTAGGGAATAATTTCAAGTCTTAAATCCCACTAGCTTGAACCCCACTGTGATCATACACTAAAGTACGGTGGCGTCCAAAAGGGAAGAAGATAGAGCAAAAGAGTCGCCAACAAGTTTTTAAGGAACTTGTAAACCGTTCGCAGGATGAAGGTTACACCTCTTAACGATCCAAGAGATCGTCAACTCCATAAGGTCATGAACCAAATAAGGGTTCGGGGATGAAGGTACAAATCCAACCTAAAAGAGATTGAACCTGCCCTAATAATAGGCCTCTACTTTATTTTGCTCGTATTCATGTGCGCTTTCTGACTAACATGCAATCAATAGGATTAACCCTAAACCTGTTTAATCTATGTTGGTTGAATATAATGCACACATAAACTATTATTGGCGATCACTTGAATTTATAATCACAATTAACCCTAACAAGATTATTAATTATCTTATTAAGCATGATTACAAGTACCAATTCCCTTTAACATGCAATAAAAAGTGATCAAGCAATAAATAATAAGCATCAAGCAACATAATAAACAATATCATGAATAATAAAATTATAATCATAACAATAATAATCATAAATAAAATAATCATCATCAAAATAATAATAATAATAATAATAATAATAATAATAATAATAATAATAATATTCATAATCATCATAAATTATAACAATTATAATCACAATCATGTTCATATTAATATTAAAGCATAATAAAAATAGCAAGATCCTAGGCATGATACTAACAAGATTAATAACAAACTCTAGCATGTCACTAAGCAATAAAAATCAAATCTTTAACCCTAACATGATACTAACATGAATAAATATTAGGAAGAGAATAAAAGGCATCATAGCAATCATATTTAATATTAAAATTACCCTAGACATGATACTAGGAATATCATAATAACAATATAAACATGATTTCTACATCATAATATCAATTAATCAATTAAAGTACTTACTTTGATGCCTCGTACCTCTTTCTAATAACAAAATACACACGTTAGTAACTTCAAGGAAAATAATAATCAAAACAATTAAATTAAATAATTGAAAGAGAGATTTGGGACCAAATCCTCAGAAATTAAAACCTTTCACGTCTAGGGCGAAGGCAACTTCGAATATGGCTAGGTGTTTCTAAATCTTGTGAATGCGGAATTTTGTATGAAAAACAAGAAAGAATTGAATGCTAAAGAATACTTGAGAATGAGAGAATTGGTGAATTGGTGAATCCGTCCATGAAAACGGAGTTTTTGATACGATATTTATAGAGAAAATCATCCAAAAAAGATAATTTAACAAAACAGAGTCTGAACATCGCAAAACAGGATTGACGCCAACCCTGGCTAGCGCCTGGCGCCAAGCCTGGTTCCAGGCGCCAAGGCCTGGGGTTGGACGCCAAACTGGATTTCAACGCGTTTTCGAAAATCTGATAAATTTACCGTACTGGAAGATAAAATAATATAATTTCTTCGAAAAATGCTATTTGGTGTTGATTAAAACTCTGAAAAGTCAACAAAGTCAACTTATCAATGCTAATTGAATTAGGAATGAAAAGAACCTTCTAGAAGATTCTAGAAGACTAAAACTATTCCTAATTGCATTAGGAATGATAAATCATATTAGGCCCTCCCCTAGATCATTGGGCCGTACATAAAGCTCAAACCGGGCTCAGTTTAGTAAATTGGCCATAACTTCCTCAATATTCATCGGAATTGGGCTTATAATATATCGTTGAAAAGGTCTTTGCAAGCCCCATCCAACTACACCACTATTGGACCCATATCATGGACCAACCAAACTGGATTGACTGTTTTCTTAAAATAAAGTTTTCCAAAACAGGGAGAAGAGAAAAGAAATAAAACTTTCCGCTACACTAGACCTTTCCACACTTTCGTTTCATTCGATTATGATTCGACGTGAAAGATACTCATCACCGGGTTTGGTTTTGGGGAGACACAAATGGGTGTCTACAGAAACCCACTCACATTATTTATTATTTCTCTCTCTTCCTTTTAGCCCCACCATCATTTTTATAATATTTCTCCCTACTCACATTATTTTTAGTGGTCCCCATAAATATTTCTCTCACTTACTTTTTCAAATATTTTATTCTTAATCATAGCCACTCACCTATTATTTTATATATTTACCTAAAACTATGTGCCCAAGGGTGCGGGCACTTAAAAAAAACGGAGGGAGTATCAATATGTGCAAAGTGGGCCCTACCAACGGCTACCATTAATGACAAAGTCACTATTGATACGCTAATTAAAGTTAAAAAGGTTACAACGTGTGCCTTCAAAAAAAAAAGTTACAACGTGTAACTTCCAAAAGGAGATAGCACATTTTAATAGTCAATAGTACCGTGTTAAACTGTTAATGCTTAGATTTTCCCAATAATACTGTAAAACTTAAAATAAAGTTACGAAATACTGTATAATATAAATATTAAGCAAATAAAAGTAAAACTGATACCATTATCCAAAGTAAATTGTTCTAGTCAACTCAAGAGTCAGGGCCTGTTCTGATCAGCTTATATTCAGTTCAGTTCAATTCAGCTCCAATAAGTTCAGTTCAGTTCAGCTCCAATAAGTTCAGTTCAGTTCAACTCTTCTTAGTTATAAATCCTTAATAAGTTCAGTTCAATTCAGTTCAGCTCCAATAAGTTCAGTTCAGTTCAGCTCCATTAAGTTCATTTCATTTCAGTTCAGTTCAGTTCAACTCTAATAAGTTCAGTTCAATTCCAATAAGTTCAGATTGGTTCAGTGAATCAGAACAGACCCTCAGACTTTAAGAATAGTAGAGCACTGTATAAATTTGTAGTTTGGGTATCTGTTTTTTCCCAATCAGTCCAAAAGCAAACAAGCTGTACAAAGTTGAATTCCATCAACGTGGAAGATGGTCGGAAATTGATGGGACTCCATTGAATGAGAAAAAATGAACTTTAATAGAGTAGCATATCTTAAGCTATCATTTTCAATAATTAATTTCATTTTGAAATTAATGTGCGAAAACAACCACCCATTTCTAAATGCTCAATCTTCTTCGCTATCATTAATGCAACCCTTTTTCTATCCATTTTCACCCATCATTTCGGAACTTGGAAAGAACACAGTTCTTTCTGGAATAATTTGGGCACTAAATTTGGAAGAAAATGGCAACTTCTTTTGATACAATTCTTCTGGTTATTTTCTGGGTTTTGCTTCCTCAGTTTGGGTTAAGTAGTGATCATTGTCAACGAACGGCAACCAAAGAAGGTATTTAACGTTTACCCTTTTTATAATTCATGAAATAGGTTAATATTTTTCATTTTTTTTAATTGGAGTGGTTGATAATCTGATATTGGTTTTTGCTTACCTTATGCCTACCAAGTGTTTGATGTTTTGTGTCAATGAAAATTGTTTATAAGTGTTTACGAAGTATTAATTTAAGAACGTTATTATTAATTGTTGGTATATACATACTTGAAGTGTATTGATGAAAGCTTAGTAGAAGCATTAAAGGTTGCTTGTTATTGGAGTAATAGTAGCTAAAACACTTGATTATCACTTATCACTATCACTAGCTATTATTGGTCTTATATAATATTCGTTTTTTGGCTGACACGTTTGTCAATGTACAAGTTTAATACTTCCTCCGTTCTTTTTTAGTTGACACGTTTCACTTTCACGCTTGCCAACGCATGTTTTTAACGGTTAATATCTCCAATTGTCAACATAGTAAAATTATAAAAAAGTAGATATTAATAAAATATAAACCGAGACGATTCAAACAAGATCCCACATGACTATGTTTTATTGATATATAAGTCACAAAACCGAGTCAAAGTCTAGTGGGTGAATAGTGTAAAAGTCAAACTGTGTCAACTAAAAAAGAACGGAGGAAGTAACTGATATCCCTAATTGTCAACATCATTAAAATATAAATAATTGATATAAATGAAATATACGTTGAGACAATTCAAACACGATTTCACATGATTATGTTTGATTATAAGGATTCATAACTTATGAATCACATAAAATATGAACACTAGTAAAAATAAAGTTTGTGAATAGTGTCAAGATATCTAAACATGTCAACTAAATTATGGAGATGGGGAAGTATATCCTTAACATGTAAGCGCCAGAGTTCGGTCGCATTACCACATCACAACGACATTGTAAAGGAATTTGAGCTTACCACGATTGATATATTAGCTGTACTCTAGCAGAAATCCTCCTGCATTGCCTGTAAAGTGACTGCACCCATGATTTAACCCATTGTTAGAGTTGTTTATTTTGGGAGTGGATAATGTTATGTGTGTCTTGAATGCTCCACTTTGATGCATGTTTGGTTATATGGTGTTTGGCTTTATAAAGAATAGCAAAGGGTTGACTGTAAATGATCATATCTCACAATCTGGAAATGATGTTGAGTTGATTTTAATTGGTGGTGAAAGCTTGTCTTAACTCAATACTTCCTCTGTTCCACAAATATTGCAACATGGGGTTGGGAAACGGATTTTAAGAAGAGGAGAAAGTTATGACTGTATTATGGAGAGGTTTATGTGAGGCCTTATGTGAGAAAGTTTGCGTCAACCTATGGCAGGTGTGCTAAGATGGAGGAGCCCAAATGAATTGTTCTCTTTGAAGAGGTTTGCTCAAACCAACCCGTGGGTAGGTTCATAAGATCTGAAAAACCAACCCTATTTCCAGCTTATTTATTACAAAGAGCACTTATCTTTGCCATTCAATTGTTCCTATATCTAAGCACTATATATATACTGTGTATATATTTACACAAGTAAGACATAGATGTAAAACTTTTCTCACCAAGAACACCAGTTTTCTCATTACCTTGAGAATTGTTCCATAGTAATACGTCATTAATTGAATAGTAATATAAGCTCCAATCCCCGAAAGTGGACATAACTCATGTTAAGTGAACCTTTATAGGTTCGTTGTGTTTTACTTTGTGTATATTAATTGCTTTCTCCCTTACAACTTGCATTATCTTACAAATCAAACTCAATACCCGATTGTCCTATTTCATAAGAAATAAGTAACCATAATTATGTTAACAAGAGGCAGAAAATTGCCATAAAGGAAAATTTAAGTATGGGTTCAAATATAGTATAAGCACTTGAAGAAAGTAACAATTCTATAAGATTGATTGCAATTATTTCTTTTGGTTCGAGATGTGTGGATATGTTGGTTTTGGATATACAAGATGCCACAATGAAGATTGAGTAATGAATTTGACTTTTAGAGACTAGTGAGATAGCTTATGGTAGGATTGGTATATTCTGCTTTTCAAATTTGATGAAATGAAGTATGTGCAATTTTCATGACTATTCTCTTCCTTTTCTTTTAGATATATTTTTTTCAATTAATATGCTGTAGTGAACAATGGATAATAATTTTGTAATGTGATCATTGATTATTTCATTTATGCCTAATTCTTTGTAGATGATTTGTAAAGATGTTAGTTTAATGGTATTGTAGTGATTTTCTCTCTTTTGCATGTGATTAATGCAGTGAAGTAATTGTTATGCAGTGGATGCACTTCGTGAGATAGCCAAGGAATTGGGGAAAAAGGATTGGAATTTCAGCGAAGATCCTTGCAGTAATCACACAAGTTGGTTTTCTGAAGGGGACCCAGCTAAACAAACTTATGTTAATCAAGTGACTTGCGATTGTTTTGGTGGCAGATGGCATTTGAAAAATTTGTGAGTTTCTCTCATTTAGAATCAGATAATTGTTATTAATATTCATCCATGTATCTACAGAATATAGCAGAAAGGTAGTGATGAACTAATCTAATGTGATATGTAATCTGGTTAGATTTCTCTTATTTGGAAAATGGTAGGTGTTCAAAGGACTACAGTTTCTGATGTTCTTAAATCCTTTTTTTTTTTCCATAAGGATATCATTGATCTTTAATTCACTTTTTCTCGGCATATACTAGAAGGAATTCTTGGAGCTATCAATGGGTTGTAGATCTAATATGTAATGTAATTTTAAACAACTCATCAAGTGGCAAAGTACTGGAAGATTTGTTACAGGCCTGTCTATGCGGACATTTCAAATTGTTGGAAGTCAAAACTAAACTTGCATCACTTACATTTTCAAGCTTGCCAATATATACTTTCAACCATAAATTTATTTAATTCTCAATAAAGTAAAGATGTTAAATTGTTGATGATCTAATAGCATATATTGGGGTAAATTTAATAATATATCACATGACTACAAATTTTGTATATAAATCACCATATATCCATATATAATCAAAGTATAGCATCAAAATATGTAAATATTGTGAATACTGAAATTTTACAAGTTTTAAAATATGGAGAATGTATTAAGTTAATGATCATGCAATCCTATATTTGTTGGAATCTTATCTTAAGGCCTCCTAAAATAGTTATGGTCAATAAATGATGGAATCAGCTTAGATTGTAGAATTGTGGGTTCTCAATATGTAGAGAATCTCAAAGATTGTTAATGAGAGGTATGTTAGAGATTCTAGTAAAATGAAAAAGAAGTAATCGCTTTATAGGATTGAGCTTTTAGATGGATTGGAAGGTATAGGTGAGTTTTAGATGAGCATGGAGTATAAAAGTAGGCTTTAGAAGTTGTAGAATATTTGAGTTAAATTTGGAATTCAAAATGGACATCTAATTTGGAGTATTGTTGTGGTGGTCATACCTTTCCTTTAGACTACTCTAAAGGATTTGTAAGTCTTTTATAATTAAATACTTTCTCTGTATTTTATTTAATATTTTTTTGGAAATTATGTCAGAAACCGTCCAACAAATCCAGTTTTTTGTGAAAAACCACTCAATAAAAAAAAAATGTGGTAATAAGTCACCCAAATTAAAAAATTTGTTGTAAAATACCACTTTTAGCTGGAAAATGGTGGTTTTTTACAACAAATTTTCCCTCCATTTTCAGGCTAGAGGTGGCATTTTACAGCAATTTTTTTTTTAATTTTGAAGGTTATTTACCACATTTTGTTATTGGGTAGTTTTTCGCAAAAAAGTGAATTTACTTGATGGTTTTTGACAAAATTTCCTCTTTTTTTTATTTAAACATTTTCCTTATTGAGAAGTTGCATGTTATTTACACTATTTCCTTTTTTAATGTACTTTATTCACCTTTTGCTTTTGTTTACAAATAAATTTCCTAACTACCATTGTTCACATGCACCTTTTTCTCTTTCTCATTTGTTTGTTTGTCTCACATCAGCAAATTGGACATTCTCCCCTTCTTACTCTTTTTCTTAAATCTTGTGTCCATACCAAATGGTGCATTAAAAAAACGGAGGGAGTATATAATTTTAGCTTTTCATGGAGGTGATGGATAAATATTACATGGATTTAGCCTTATTATCTTGAGGTATTGATTCATTACCCTTTTTGCTTGTTTCTCCAAGCCCTTTAGCATCTATCATCTAGGTGTATTTCAGCACCTTACACTGTTGAAAAGTAATTTTTTCAGGTAATGTCAAGGGCCACACATTAAAGCATTGCAAGATTTGACAATATTTTAATGGTAGTATTATTTGTTGGTCTTTGGTTGTTTGATCACGGTTTCCTTTGAGTCCTTTGATAATATTTGTAATGGTGATGATAATGTGTTATAAAAATAAAGTAAAGGGAAATTCTTAGAGGAAGATATAGAGAATATAAAGTGTATATAGCCTTTTCATTAGGCAATGCCTCATATTTATACATTAAACTATGGAGTATGAAAGCTCCTCAATCTATAGTATAAGTCTGTCCACTACTCTATCCTCTTCTTTCTAAATATTTTATTGCTTTGACGCAAATCTTTGTTTTAGTAAATTGTGTACATATAGTAGTTAAAATTCATTAACATGTTTAACACTTTATTTACTGATCCTCTAGAGGCTCTGGTTCCATTTCTATGGATCTTGAAATAGATATATCAGCTCTATTGCACTCAAGTCTCCAACACTTGGCTTATCAAGTGTTTTTCCTTGAACAGGTCCATTAAGGGTCAAAGTCTTTCTGGTACCCTTCCGAAATCATTAGTGAAGTTACCCTACCTCAAGACAATGTAACAGAGCTCTTTTACTTCAGTAGTCATTTCAGTTTTTCTATTGTATAATAATTTTGGTTCTCATAGCTGGTCATATGGAAAGTAGCACTAACATTATTGTTTTCCTAATTTTTAGTGATTTGTCAAGGAACCTTCTCAGTGGTATGATACCAGAAGAATGGGCTACAATGAAGTTGAAAAAAGTGTATGCAACATCCTTCTTCTCATTTGTTTATGGATTGTCTTTGATTTTTATTATCATAACTATAGAGTGTCTACAGGTCTCTTATGGCAAATCAACTGTCCGGTCAGATTCCAAAGTTTCTGGGGAACATTACAACTCTCACTTATCTGTATGGCTGTTAAATCCTTTAAATATTGCAGGGATAGTTATATTATTGTCTTATATCTTTCTGTTCTTGAATTTGCTACTTATGCTGTGACACTGACAATACTAAATCTCAGAAGCTTAGAGAGCAATTCGTTTTCTGGAATTATTCCATCGGAGCTCGGGAAGTTGGTAAACCTGCAAAACTTGTAGGTATCTTGTTACTTTGTTTATATTGTCAACCAAACTGTTACATGGTATTTTTACTTCTGCAACTTTTATGGCGTATATTTGACAGTTTTCTGGTTGCTTGTTGCTAGACTGCTTAATGACAACAATCTTGCTGGACAATTACCAACTGAGATGAATAAGCTAGTAAATCTGATTCAACTGTAAGAATATCCTAACTGGTTTAGAATTTCATTTATAATTTTTTTAAAATCAGTTTTTATAGATTGGGAAACATTGCCCTTATTTATGTCTTATATCATTTGCACACTTGGTTATTAGTAGGATAAGCAGTAACAATTTCAGCGGACAAATACCTAATTATTTTCATCATTGGAAACAACTAGAGAAGCTGTAAGTCTTTTCTGCTTCAATACTTGTGGGAGTGCAGACTGTATGATGATATCTTTAAATTTACCTGAATTTAATTTTATGCAGACAGATTCAAGGTAGTGGGTTTGAAGGACCAATACCATCCAGTATATCACAGCTGACAAACTTAATTGAATTGTAAGCAAGTGTAAAAAATTCATGTTAACCAAAACTCTGAAATCTGATGTTATGTTTAAACTAATTTAGATGATTTGTGAAAATATGCTGACAATTTTGTGCATGACATGTATAGAAGGATCAGTGATTTGGATGGAGAAGGCTCCAAATTTCCATCTTTAGAGAACCTGAAAGGCTTGACGCGATTGTGGGTTACTTTCTCCTTTTATTAAGATCACTCTTAAAAGTAGCATATAGCTATGTCTGCTGATTCTCCATGTTTTACTTGATTTACTTGACTAATTTTTTTCATTATAATTTTTTAAATTGTTTGTCACTAACATTTTTTATGTTTTTTTCTTTCCTAGGATGTTAAGGAGCTGCAAGCTTTATGGGCCTATTCCTCATTATATAGCAGCCATGTCAAATTTGAAACTTTTGTAACTCTCATCTTCATGATTTTCATTTCAAATATATAGAAATTTATTTTTGATTAACCAATTTGTGCTTATCTTAGCTCTGATCTGAATAACAATAAACATCCTGACTAACAATAAACATCCATTCCGACACATATTTATTCAATACTACTCTACTTTGCCTTGGATCCTCCAACTTTGACCCAATTCCCCCCGCCCCCTCCCTCTTCCTTCCCTACCCCCCCCCCCCTCCCCCCCCCCCCCCCCCCCCCCCCCTCTTGAAACACTTATATTGATTTATACATTTAAACAATGGTTTGGTTATTGGGCTCTTTTTTATTTAGTAATCCAGTCATAATTAACACTACACTACTATTCCTCTTCAAAGTTAAGAGATTACATGAATGTTATGAAAATCACCCGTGTACAGTTATAAGTTATAAGTCAACCACCACTTAGAGTGGTTGGAGTTGGAGTCTCTTTTACATTCAACTTGCTTCCATCCCCTACTCAGGTTCAAAATTATTTAATATTTTGAGTGTTGGAGATTTTATCTTTGGATTTAAATTCAATTTTTTCTTTTATATCTTAAATAGGGTCAAATTTGGTGTGAATAGTAATTCTTACTAGTCCCTACCATCTGCAATTTGATGCGAGTATTTCTGAAAGGAGAATGTCTGTCTCCTAAGTCACAGTGGCTGGTGGAAATGGTGGGAAAGGACTGAGGTTTAGTGTCATTGTTTTGGAAATTCAGTACTTGTGAGGAAGAAGTGATGAAGTACATGTTTTTATTTATATTAAAGATTGTTATTTTGATAGAAATTCTATTCAGTATAAATTATAGTCAGTCACGTAAGCATTAGTATTACAGCATGTGCTGCTTCAATTTCTCCTATCCAGTTCCATCAACCAAAAGAAATAAAGCGAATAAGGAAATCAATTTCATCTATACTTGAATTTGCCCTTTAGAATAGTATTTTAGCAATTATGCTGCATCCAGAATTCTGACTAGATTCTTAGCTTATGTGGCCTTTTTAGAAGTAACTGCTAATATCTATCATACAATTTTACAGGGATCTCAGCTTCAACAAATTAAATGGATCTATTCCGAATGAGCTTCAATATTTAAATAAATTGCAAAATATGTAAGCCATTCAATTTACGCATTTCTATTACTATTATCCTATGTCATAATTAAGCCACCAGAAGGATGCATGCATTTTCTTGTTAACATCTGTCTCAATTTCATTTTTGATTATTGGCTTATGTCCCTATGACAGTCTGATTATTATCAAGAGGACGGTTCTGCAAATATCTAATTGTGACTGTTTTGCTCAATTCACTTGAGGAAGGTTTTAGAGGATCGGTTTCTTCAAATTGATTGTCATATGCTACGTTCACCACATTCCTTCTCTCTCTCTCACACACACACACACACACACACACACACACACATCTAACCCTTACTAAAGGTGAGAAGGCTAGGCATTACCATTGCTTTAATTAATCTATTCATAATATGAGTATTTCTAGAATCATACTTTTGTTAACAAAAGAGAAAAAACTCAACGCTTAATATTGCGGAAAATAATTTTTTGATTAATGTACAAGCTATGCTCTTTAGGCTATTTGTTTGTTTGGGAGGCTGTTTGGAAGAATCATGTACTTCCTTCGTTCTGTTCTAGTTGACGCTTTTGTCACGTTTTCAAAAGCACAATTTCAACGATCATTATCTCTAACTAAAAGCGAAACTTTTAAAATTTGATATACTGAAAAGATACATCATGTTGATTCTAACAAGACCTTTTGTGACTATGTTTTATCATAGTTATAAATTAGAAAAGCTAGTCATAGGAGAGTTTGTAAATAATGTTAAAGACATATTGTGCAACTAAAAAACCATAGTAAGAGCTATCAACTGGTCTATATATGCTTCTTTCTCTTCAATTCTTCATTTTGGGCATAAGTTAATGCATATGCTTGCTATAAATAGGTATGAGGAGAAGGGCAGTTTAGGAAGTTGCGATACAGATATACTCTCTAGTAGTTTTTAGGAGAAGATAATAAGTAGTGTATAAGCTCTATAGATAGAGCTTGCTGGAGAGAGATCATCTTGTTGAATATTGTTAGAGAATGGAAATACCTTGAGAGAGATCTAACCTCTCAAATTTTGGTTTGGAGAAAACTAGCCTCTAAAAACCAGTACAATCTATTTATTTTATGATTTAAATGCAGATTTTGTCTTCTTCTTCTTCTTTTTCTAACTTAAAATTAATCTTAGAATGTCCAACCAAACATTTTCTTACCCATTTAGCTCATTAGAATCATCCGTATCATGCTAGCTCATTATAATGCTCGTCTGGGGGAGGGGATGTAATGAACTGTCTTTGGAAAAGGGTATTACGGGTAGACTATTATGTTAGTACTTAGTAGTCATCAAATGTAGGGGAAATAAGCAATTGTGCACATGAGACAAAAAAAAACTAAGTCTAGAATCATCCTAGGGTTGTAGAATGTAAATATAAAAAGGGAAGAGAGGTTTTAGGGAGATAGGCAGAATTTTGGAGAAAACCTTTTGGAGAGTTATGGCCTCAAGCCATTGTGGAGAGTTGTGAGCTAAACTCACTAATTGAGAGTAATAGCCTCAAGCTATCAACCATATATTTGCTATCTTTTTGCCATTGTTAATCAATATTCAAGCTTCCCTCTTTATTCACAAAAAATCAGATTATCAAATTAATTAAAGACCAAATCTTTCTCTCTAATTTAGTGTTATTAGTGTGACTAATATCAGTACATTACAGGGGAGGGGAACTACGAGACTAAGACCTCAGCTATGACAACCATATTGATTCTTGGTTTATGTAATAAGTATCATGAAGATCTTGGGTTATAAGTACTGCAAACATCTCTGAAAGTTGATTGGCACCTGTAAAAAGTTTGTGTCATGATAAGCATAAGTCATAAACCCCTAGGTGTAAAGGAGCCCACTAGTAGAAATTGTCCTCTTTGCTAGCCGGCAAGGTTTTGCTTTGGTGTGGGAACGGCCCACCCAAAAGGCCTCTAATAGGTTGAGGTATCCACCACTATATAAAGATAGTTTCATTCTCCTCAACTTCCGATGTGGGATGGCTTTTACTCCCTCAAAGTTGAGGAGAACGAAACTATCTTTATATAGTGGTGGATACCTCAACCTATTAGAGGCCTTTTGGGTGGGCCGTTCCCACACATGAGGGAGTAAAAGCCATCCCACATCGGAAGTTGAGGAGAACGAAACTATCTTTATATAGTGGTGGATACCTCAACCTATTAGAGGCCTTTTGGGTGGGCCGTTCCCACACCAAAGCAAAACCTTGCGGGCTAGGCCCAAAGAGGACAATTTCTACTAGTGGGCTGCTTTACACCTAGGGGTGTTACAGTTATATTGTATTTTTCTTAGTAGTAATTAATTGTGTCTGCACCACTGCACCCCATTGATTTGGGCCTTTATGACTTTACTAATAATTACTTGTTGCCAATTTTCAGGTATTTAACAAGCAATATGCTAAGTGGACCAGTTCCAAGTTGGATTACAAGTAAAGAGGACAGCAGGTTTGATATATTAGACTTAAGTTCTTATTGTACTTAAATTACTAAACCTTAAACTTCTCTAATCCACTAAAGTTCTGTATAGACCGTTGTAAAAAATAAATAAATAAAGGTTCTAAATAGAAGTATATATATCTGCAAGTATATTGAATGTCAATATTTAATGTGCATTGTGTGCTGGCATATATATAGACAAGCATGATGCACAAATCAATGACAATCAAATCCAAGTTATACCTACTTAATATCTTAGAATTGTGAAATAACTACTGGGGATTGGTTAATTTCCTTATGTTGGCTTGGGATAGCCTTGTTATTAAGTTCTCAGGAAACTGTAGTGCACTCTGGCCTATCTTTCGGCAAGGGTGCTAGCCTTGAGTGTAAGAGTGTCCACTATTCGGATAGAACTGGAATCCAATGCAATCCAAACCGAGTAGTAATTCGGATTAAATTTTACTTTAATCAGGATGTATCGGATTAAAAATTTTGAATAATTTGATTTTCAGATCAGATTAGATTGAAAGGAGTTGGATCTAAATGAACTAAACAAATCAAATTTTATTAAAAGTTTAAATTACTTTTAAAGTACTTGAAATTAATCACACAGAAAGCACAACAAGCTGGATGCGGGTCATGTAGGCCAATTTCTAATAATTTGTATTTTCTTTATTAAAATATTTAAAAAATGGATCATTTGGTTTGAAAAAAAATATTATTTTTTACATTGGATCCAAACTACGGTAAACTAATTTTGGACTGGATCAGATTTAATTTAGGGAAAATTGAGATTAGATTGGAATTGACCCATATTCCTGCTTGAGCGTAACAGAGTTCGTGTGTTTGTAGTGAAAAAAGTAGACATGTAATTTTTCAAGGAATACTCTTGCTTGGTGACAACACATCAAGAGCGATATGTTGATAGCGAGGGTTATATGGAGAACTAGTGTGTCTAGGAAGGCTGACAATGAGAAGATCGAGTTTGAGGGACTATATTGTGTTTGGGTGCATTAAGATGAATGATGACAAAATTTCAATATTGGCCTATAAGGTCTAACTCTACCCAATTTTTAAAGAAAGAAAACACGTGGTAGGAAGCTTAGATTCTCGTTCATTAATAATTAACCACTAAAGAGTATTACATCGTTCTCCTAAGGATTAATACATTACCAGTAACATCATAATTGAATCTAAAGCCTAGATAATCTTACGAAAGGTTTTCCTAATCATTATAACAAGTATAAGAGATTGGTAAACTATTTGCCTAAATAGACTTGAAAAAAAAAATTATGAGAAAGAGTTAAAGCTTCAGTGCCATCTTTCTAAGGGATAAGGAGATAATAACATATACAAGAGTGAAAAAAAAAAGTAGATAAAGTCCTATTATCAAATATGGAAAGGAGGGCAACCATTTTTTCACCCTTTTTCTCAATAATATAATCTCTACTTTGCAATATGCTTTTGATTGCTAATTTTATGCTTATAATGGTTGGGCTCTGTAATCATGGAGGCATCCCCAGGATTGAGATATAGGCAAGCTCACTTTTATTGTCAAGGCACTACCACTTCAACTATTGTAGGAGGTGGATGGGAATTGAACAAGGACCTTTTATTGTAACAGTTTTGGGTTATCTATCTTCTCCACCAAGGTTCCCCCTTTTCTTGACTTTTCGTTTCACAAATTTATCGGGAGAGTTGGAGGTTATCTTAAACTAGGGACGTTTATGTGGACCTTGGCTTTGAGGCAGGATCAACAATTCAACACCAATGACATGCTCTAGAGAAACACTTAATATAGCATTTCTCCAGATATGCAGTTGTTTTGTTGGGTTGATAGTAAGATTTACTTGTATCTTTTTCTTCACTTGAGATGACAAGTGATATCAGTAGGACTATAGGAGGCTGTTTGCTGTGTACGGATAATACTGGATTTCTCTTGTAGATTTTTGTACTTGGTGCAAGTGGGATTTTGGAAGGGCAAAGGAGATGTTTTGGTGACTAAGGTCAAAACAGAATGCACAAACCTTCTTCTGAGAATAACTTTTGCTACTATGTGGGCTAATGCAGTGATGAAATTTGTGTGAACTTTACTATTTGAGAACAACTTGTCCTGTGATCATGTACTTTCTGCAGTCTGCTTAAATGCATGTGTAACTTTTTTTTTCTTCGTCAGAGAAATAGTTACAAATGTTCTTGTAGGAATCTATTGGATGTCCAATTTATCTGTTTAATAAGATGCATCTCTGTGTATTGTAAATGTTTGTTTCTAATATTTTGAATATGTGTGGTTTCAGCCACATAGATCTTTCATACAACAACTTTGACGAACGTTCTGCACCCTCCTCTTGCAATAAAGAGACCTTGTAAGATTCTGTGAGATTTCACTTCCTTCAAAATTTGGCTGTTTCTTATATAATCTTCTGCTCTTATTTAATGTTTGGCATTCTCATCTTCAGAAACTTATACAGAAGCTTCTCTGGGGAAAAGAACCTGTAAGTTCATCAACTGCTTTTATTTTCCAGGCAGATTTTACTCTCGTTTGTGCTATAACATCCTAACTCATCTTTAATAAGGGTAAAAACTGTATGCAGGAAATCAGGTGTCTGCTTGAAGAGCTTCCAGTGTAAAGGTGCAGTACATCTTCAACTTTCTTCTGACACTGTAATAATAAATCCCCTCCTCTTCCCATCCACACACAATCATACCCCCAGACATTGTACATATATATTTTGTTTATTATGTATTAATTAGTTCCTGTTGTTTATTTATTATCAGGTTCTGTCACATTCTTTTATTAAAAAGTGAACTTAAGTAAACAGAATCAACATCCTGGCATGTTCCATTAATTGGATGCTTTGTGTTGAACTCTTGATATAATGAGAACTGAGAAGCATTAAATGAATAAAACTTTTTTTCCCTTCCTGTTTGTTTTCTTTGACATTATTTTCTTATATGAAGCTCGGTATTCAATGCATATCAACTGTGGTGGGAAAGAGACCACAATCGCAGACACTACATATGAGGAAGATGATGAACGTGGCGGGGCTGCAAAGTTCGTTCCTAGAAGGGCAGAGTGGGGATTTAGCAGTAGTGGGGAATTTTGGTTTTCACAAGTTCCTAGCAATTATATAGCAAAAGGCAACCCAGTGTTAAGAATGACGGACTCAAATCTATACATGAGAGCACGGTTGTCAGCAACCTCTCTAACATACTATGGTAGTTGCTTGGGAAAGGGGAACTATAGTGTGACTCTCCATTTCTGTGAAATAGTTTTTGCTAACAATTCTTATTCCAGTCTTGGAAGAAGGATATTTGATATATATATTCAGGTAACTTTTACATAGCATAACAAAGTTAACAGAATTATTAATGATCATGAATAGATTGTTTTGAGTAAGAAATATCTATATTTTCTTTTTTTGTAGGATAAGCTTGTTCACAAGAATTTTAACATAGTAAAGGAAGCAAATGGGACTAATAAGGTTGTAAAAAAGGTATATCAGCATATACCAGTGAGTGATTCTATAGAAATCCGTTTTCATTATGCAGGAAAAGGGAGCACAGGAATACCTGTAAGAGGAACATATGGCCCACTTGTATCTGCGATTTCTGTCAAGTCTGGTAAATATTCTGTAGCTGCATTTTCTAGTTTCAATCATTTTATTACTTCTTATCCATACCAATAGTATTATCTATATTCTTTTTCGCTTTAAAAAATAGTGATTAAATTGATTATCCAATAAGCCAATTGTCAGTAGATTCGTGTAAGATCCAACCTAAAAGACATAAACGGAGCAAAAGGAACAACCATCTGTATCGAATGGACTGAAACCGAAATCCAATGACCTGTTTGCCTCCAATAGCTACTGTTGTATAATAGACAGCATTTCCATATCTGATATTGGTTCTTTGGTTGTAAGGCATTTTTTTTAAAATGCCTATGAGGACTTATATTTTAACTAAATGACTTTCGTTGCTTTGTTATTGATCTAAGAACATTTGTGTACTTCTTCAATTGCAATTCTAACTGGTCTATTTAAAAACTTCCATTGTTATCTTAGTCCCAAAGGAAAGAACGTGTTACAAAAGTACAAGCATCAATGGAATAAACTTTGAAATTGAGGCTTGAAAATATTAACCAAGTCACTGACAATATATATACTCACAAATTTAATGGAGGATAAATATATTTGTGACGATATAGTTATTTAAGTATGTATTTAATTATTTCTATCACCTCACAGAAAACTAAAAGAAACTCCCTTTTCATTTTAGAGTTCAAACCTCCTCCTGATTGGCGAAAGATTATAAAGATTATAGGTGGAGTTGCAATTTTAATGGTGTGCACCACTCTTATTGGCCTTTTCATTTGTTGGCGGAAAAATGGCTCGAGAGACAAGGCATCAAGAGAACAAGGTAATCTACTTCATGAACCATAAATTATTATATTTTATCCTCATACTTAAAGTTCATATCATCAAAAGCAGTTTCAGGTTTCCTATCCATTGATTTGATTGTCACAGTATCTAATTTTACGGGAATGAATATGTGGATAACCAATTATGAACTTGCATAAGTACCCTAAACATAACCTGCAAATACAAACCATTGATTTGCATGAAAGTTCAAGGTCAGCTTGACAACTTGGAGTTTAGTGAAGTGGACAAATATCAATATTAGAAAAGGTGCCTAGTATGATGAAGGTAAACATGCTAGTTAAACAACATTAATACTTTAAAATTTTAATCCTAGTATCATAGTATGCATGTAGAGAAAATAAAAATCTTTTGGTAATCTTGATAATATGGTTTATGCAAATCCTGAAATTCTGTGTACATTATGGATTATTATTCTTGATAACTAGGAGTTTAGTGAAGTGGACAAAAATTAATATTAGAAAAGGTTCCTAGTATGGATGAAGGTAAAAATGCTAGTTAAGTGGACAAAATTGATACTTTAAAATATACTTTTTCACGCTTGCCAAGGCATGTTTTTAACAGTTAATATCTTTAATTTTCAACATAGTAGAATTATAAAAAGTAGATATTAATAAAATATACACCGAGACAATTCAAACAAGATCCAACATTACTATGTTTTATTGGATACATAAGTCACAAAACCGAGTTAAAGTGTAGTGGGTGAATAGTGTAAATGTCAAATGGTGTCGACTAAAAAAGAACGGAGGAAGTATAATTTTAGTATCATAGTATGCATGTATCTTTTGGTTTTCTTGATAATATGGTTTATGCAAATCCTGAAATTCTTTGTACATTATAGATTATTACTTGTATGGTGCCACTGGTTTTCTTCAATGCTAAACTCTTCTTTCACTGTACACAGTTCTTGCAGGACTTGATCTGCAGACTGGGTTATTTACTTATAAACAAATCAAAGCTGCCACCAACAACTTCTGTGTTGATAGTAAAATCGGAGAAGGTGGATTTGGCTCAGTATACTTGGTAGGCTCCATAGTTATCAATCTACTAGCAAGATCTTTATCCTTTAAGTTTGAATGACACAACGCCTTTACGGCGTACAACATAAAAATGATAGAATCATATAGCTATATGTATACTTATTGTTCACTTTATGGCATAGGGGATACTGTTAGATGGTGCTCATATTGCCGTGAAGCAACTATCATCAAGATCAAAACAGGGGAATCAAGAATTTGTGAATGAAATCGGCATGATCTCTGGTTTGCGTCATCCAAACCTTGTAAGATTGTATGGATGCTGTGTTGAGGGAAATCAGTTATTCTTGATATATGAATATTTGGAGAACAATAACCTTGCACGTGCACTGTTTGGTAAGTGATAATTGTGATTGATAAATCCTTACAATATACGTTTGCTCTGAATAAGGAATAGCAGATATAGTTAATAGAAGAATGGTCCATTTTGTTCCCTTTATTTAAAAAAAAAAAAAAAAAATCCGTAATCCTTATGTTTACAGGAAAAAAAATTAGTGGTAAGTTAATTTTTAATTTACAGGTAGAAGTAACTTGAAATTGAACTGGCCTACTAGACAGAAAATTTGCATTGATGTGGCAAGAGGTTTAACCTATCTGCATGAGGATTCAATTATAAAAATTGTTCATAGAGACATCAAAGCTACCAATATATTGCTTGATGGAGGCCTGAATGCTAAGATCTCGGACTTTGGACTGGCTAAGCTTGATGAAGGAGAGCACACCCACATTAGCACTAGAGTTGCCGGAACAATGTGAGTAGATTATCGATTTAATGACTTTACTGCTGTAGGGCTTTTATCTTTGTTGGATTTTACATACTTAATTCATTCATTGTTTGTTACCCTAGTTACATTTTCTTTTGTATAGCATATACTTCATGAAACTTGCCAACACTTGAGTGTTAAAACTTAAAATGGAGTTTGATCTTCATAAAACTGAATCTTTGATGCATAATTTTTTTTTTCTCGCTTGTTGGAAAATAATCCTTGTTCATACTAATTTGCTTATGACTTGAGGTGTAGTTAGCATTATTTTTTATGTATTACTCTCTTTTATTTGTAAATACCTGTTTTTAGTATTTACTCAACTTGTGTTTTGCGACCTGTATTTATTGTATTCTTAGGGCTGAAAGTTCAGTGTTCGGTTTGGATTTTGACTTAAACCGAATCCGAACTGAAGTAATTCGGTTTTGAAAATTTTGAACCGAAACTGAACCGAATAAGATTTGTTCTAATCCAAACCGAACCGAAATTGAAATTTTTTTATGGAACCAAACAACGTTGATTAAAGGATAAATTAACGTTAAGGCCTATTTTTTAAGGTAGTAAAGATTGTTGGGCTATTAAATATTGTCACGTGCATAATGTAAATGTGGCGGAAATGTGTATGTTGTGATAGATGTGTGGGCATAAAGGAATGGGATAATTCGGAAGAAAGTTGGGGTTGCAACGATTGAGTGAAAGATGAGGGAGAATCACTTAAGGTGGTTTGGCTATGTAAGGAGGACTCCAAGCGAGGCCTCGGTAAGAAAGCTTGAAGAGTTGCAAGGTGTTGGAATTGCGAGAGGTAGGTGAAGACCTTAGAAAACTTAGAAGAGTGTGATCGAAAGTAATATGAGTGCTTTGGGATTGAGGAAAATATGGTGTTGGATAAAGCAGTGTGGACGGAGAAAATTCAAGCCACAGATGTGTTATAATTATATATACTTTTGTTTAATTTTACTTTAATTATTTTACCCAAATCTTTTTTTTTTTTTTTTTTTTTTTTTTTTTTTGACAAGAGCAAATTACAACAAAAATTACACTATGTCCGAACCACTAATGCGGCATTTTTTGGCAATAACATCTGCCCTTTGCATATTTTACCCAAATCAAGTTTTGCAAAATGTGTGATTCCTCTTCTAAAGTTTTCTTAAAACATTATTTATGTTTTATTTTTTTTCAACACATTATTTAAACTTTCTAAAATTTTGTTCTAGGTTTTCTTTAAATATTTCTTAATATCCCTCAATTTACTCACCTTTTTTCAAACTATTTCAATTGATTATCTTGTTATGTCTCTTTCTCTACATATTACGGTTCCTTATGAAAGTTGATGTTAGCCAACCCCAAATCATTTTGGAACTAAGACTTTGTTGTTATTATTGTCATTTTTCTTCTTTCTGTTTTTATTTATTTATTATTTAATTTTCTTAACTTTAATAGATTACTTTGATATTTTATTTTCAAGGGTTTCTTAGAGCAATTCTAATGGTGAAAATTTTGGACTAGCTTGCAGTTTTTTTTAAAAAATTAAGCAACTATTTGGCCATTGGAGCAGTTTTATAATATTAGCCAAAGTAAGCAAATTAGCTCTACAAAGCTAATTAGCTTGGGAAAAAAAAGAATTAAATTTATTATTTATTTTACTGAAAGAGTGAAGTAAATGCTAGATTAATATATAACAATAATTATTATATTTTAAGCAACTTGCTAACCATTGAAGCACATTATAGCTTGAAAGGGAAATAGCTTGAGAATCTCATGTGGCATATTTAGCTAATAAGTATATTAGCCAACCATTAAAGATGCTCTTATGACAATTTATGTTAATTGACCCTAAATCATTTTGGGACTATGGCTTAGTAGTTATTGTTGTATTACTTTTATCATCATCTTTAGAAACATTTGTCAAATACTACATTTTGCAAAGTAAAAGTTGACATATCTCTAATTTGGGGTGTCTAACTGTCTAATGCATAACTCCCAACAGTGTCACATAATGACAATAGACATGGACAGGGGTAAAGAAAGAATAACACACTTTTTAAGTGATTGCCGAACCCTAAAGTAAGTAGAAGATTTCTCTATTACATCTTACCTTCTGGTGTAGCTTGCTTCTTGTCATATCAAGCAAGAAGATTACTAGATTAGAACCTAACATTGAAATTTTGCTAGCTGAAAGGGGTAGACAGGAATTTAGATCATTTTTGGTTTTGCAAGTATAGTATCAGGAAACAATGATGTCATTCTTGGGAATAATTGCATGTACACATTACTTTCATAGCTGAACCACTCTATTATATAGAAACGGTTATTTATAATAGGCTCAATCATCTTAAGAAATGAGTTTATTGCTTTATTCCGTTGTAAGGTTCTGTTCTATTTATGCCACTCATTGTCTAATCTGCTTTTACTATAGTATTATTTATATTTTTCATTATGAGGAAATAATTTTGAGTCTACAAACATGGAATTGAACATGCGTGAAGTTCTGGTTATATTTGGTTTTTTAGTGTGAAAATAATAGTTGAGTTGCTTATCCTGTTCTTGCAGAGGATATATGGCACCTGAATATGCATTGTGGGGTTATTTGACCTATAAAGCAGATGTTTACAGCTTTGGGGTTTTGGCATTGGAAATAGTTGCTGGTAGAAACAATACAAATTTTAAACCAGATGATAATTATTTTTGCCTTCTTGATTGGGTAAGTTATAATTTGAGCCGTTATATTCTTGCTCTATTATCCAAAGACTTAGCAATATTTTGTCTCCTACTTTATTGCTTGTTTTACAATTGATTGGTCATGCCTCACGCCATATCTTGAGCTAGTTGAGTTTCAGCTGACACACAAAGAAATGAGAATGTTGTATTGCATATTGTGACATTTTTGCTGTGAAAATCTGCTAAAATTAAAGGGGTTTTCTTGATGGAAATCCTGTATTTTTTTTTTTGAAACCATAGAAATCCTGTATTTTGTCTGTGTATTTGTTGGTTTTTATCAATTCAATGTTTCCATATTGTGACATATTTGCTGTGAAAATCTGCTAAAAACAAAGGGAATTTCTCAATGAAAATCCTGTATTTTTTCTATGTTTTTGTTGATTTTTTTTTTATCAATTCAATGTTTCCATTTTGGATGTGGTTATATAGGGAGGAAAATAACTTTCTTGTGATCAGTTTTTGTTTATACATTAAATCTGATCTTTAACTTGCTTCTGTATTCAGGCCTTTGCTCTACAGCAACAGAACGGAGATTTGATGGAGCTAGTGGATCTGACACTTGGAACTGACTACAATAAGGAAGAAATACTCAGAATGATTAAGGTTGCTTTGTTATGCACTAATCCATCTCCTGCAGTAAGGCCAGTAATGTCTGAAGTACTAAACATGCTTGAAGGAAAAATGCTTGTAAAAGAACTGACCTTGGCACCTAGTTTATGCAACAATGACTGGTTTTATGAGGCATCTAAAAGGTGTCATGATACGACACCAGACAGTGAGACTCAAAGCCTAATTCGCTCTCCAGATGCAAGGAAAGGATGTTCATCATCTCATTCATCTCTCTTTTCAACTCGTCAGGCTAAGTCCCCGGTAATGGAAGGAGATCAAACGTAAGGTTATATTATTCTATCAGTTTCATAAAAGGGTTCATAAGATGGGGCCTTGGTTGAGCTTGAAAATTTGGGAATGCATTAGAATCTAACATCCTCATTGCATGTTTTAGATGCTTTACCCAATTTTTGTAGAATCTATTTTACAAGTATATGTTTATGTCAATCTAGTATAATGAATACTTTATAAACAACTAAACATTGTAATTTCAAATTTAAGCTCTCAAGGGAGTCGTGATAAGCAAAAGACTTACTTCCCAGCTCAAATTGCCTTGCTACTAATACTTGTGTTGTTAGACCTTTTATATGTTGCTTCCCAAAATCTGAGACTCCCTAAACTCTCTGTTGGTCGATCCTACTTTTGCTTGGCTCGACTCACTTTGTCGGCATCACAAGCCATGAACAACTCACACTCCTGCTGTTAATAGCCAAAGGGTGTCTTTTCTAAAATTAGATGTTTGCTCATGTAGTTGCATGCGCAAGACCTTTATGCAATCAACTTCTCCTTGTCAAATGGACAAACGTAAGTGCATGGATACTATGTTAATACACTCGTATAATGATACAACAGGTGAAGATAACAATGTATCACACCATTTACCATGTGGTATGATTTGGTACTTTTTTTTTCTAGAGGGTGGCTCCTTGAAAAGTTGAAAGGTTATTATGTACTAAACTCAAGCTCAGCCTTTAATCAGTCCAAGATTGGGACATGGCACAAGACCTCAAGCCTTATGGGGTCTCAAAAAGTTGGAAAGTGGTGACAAAAAAATGCTCTAAATTCAGTACATGATAAGAAGTGGGCCACCTCTTACCTTATTACTATAGTTTATGGCAAAGCTCAATTACAGTAGTACTGCTTACTTATGTACTCCTTATTTATTATGCATTTCTAGTTTTGATATTTTTCTACTTGAATACTTAGGGCCTGTTCTGATTCACTGAACCGAGCTGAATTGAACTGAACTGAACTTATTGGAGCTGAACTGAACTGAACTGAACTTATTGGAGCTGTACTGAACTGAACTTATTAAGGATTTAAAACTAAGAAGAGCTGAACTGAACTGAACTGAACTTAACTTATTGGAGCTGAACTGAACTGAACTGAACTGAATTGAACTGAAAATAAGATGATTAGAACAGACCCTTAGTGGCTTAGTGCTACCTTTAGTTAGAAATCTTGGATCTGCCACTTCTATGTTCATGATTTACTCCATTTTAAGTTTAAATGGGAATTAATTAAATGATGATGAATGACTTTAGTACAAAGTAGGCAAGACTGGTTAAAATTGAACAAATGAGACAATGTAAAAGGAAGATGAGAAATAAAGAAAGAAATAAGGGAGCATAAGCTAACATAAAGTAGTGTTGTTGATTAAAGAAATTATTTGCTCAAGTCACACATGGGGGAAAAAAATGTATCAATATGGGGTGATAAAAAGAAAAACTTGAGTCACAATTTGCACAAGTCTCACATACAATAATATAATAGGGAGTATCAACATAGAAAGGTTATAAAAAGTGAAACTTGAGTCTCTTTTGTAAAATATGATCAACTTAGACCATTATTACCAATGTACAAAAAAAATACTCTTCTATTTCTCTCTATCCACTTTCTCACTCTTCTCCCTCATTTCTCTTCAACAATAATTTTTTTTTTTTTTTTTTTTTTTTTTTTTTTTTTTTTTTTTTTTTTGAAAAAACCTCAACAATAATTTATTGTACCACATAAATGCTATAAAAAAAAAACCACACTTTCTCCTACTATCTCCTACACCCCCACCATAATACATAGTATTACTTTATTCATTTTTCTATTTTTTTTTTTATAATGTTTAAAGTTCAATGATACATTTTTGTATACAATTATAATGTAAGTAACGTTTAAACTATTGGCTTTTTGTTTAATAAATTTTGTTTTAATTTTTTATTAATATTTTTTAATAGAATTTTTTTTGACGTACTTTAATTAATTTTGGCCCTGACATACTTCAATCAGCGGTCATAAATATTTTTTTGGCTTTAATCCATATAAAATGGTGTGTTTGGCTACAATTTTAGCAAAGAGTGAGGGCTAGCTCAAGTAGTAAAGCTTTCCTCTCGGTTCTAAGAGATCCTGAGATCGATTCTCATCCCCGCCCCTCGTGGCTCTCTAAACACAAAAAAAAAAAAACAATTTTAGCAAAGAAATGCTGGCTACACATGCAAATGGTGGGCCCCACATGTTGTACTGTTGATTATGAAAGCATTCAACTTTTGATAAGAATGAAATCATCTCACGTGTATTTTTCATTCCCTTCACTACGTAATGTACTTGTGTGTTTTTTTACCTCTATTTCTTCTCACATACACTTTTCTTCTCACTAATGGTGGTGCTTTTAGATCATGTTTTAAAACATGGGTTATAAAAACGGAAATTTCATGAAATGTCACTTACAAATTTAAAAATTCACGAAATGCCACACGAATTCTTAAAATTTCCCAAATGCCATTGAACTTTGCTAAAATACCACAAAGTTCCCCAACTGACTAACGACGGTTAACTTCGTTAGTCATTAGGCTTAATCATGACACTTGTCATGCTATGATTAGTTAAAAAAGTAAATGGAAAAAATAAAAATAAAAAAACAAAAAAAATAAAAAAAAAAAACAAAAAAAAATATAATAAAAAATAAAAAAAAAACAAAAAAATATAAAAATATAAAAAACAGAACAAAAAACCCCAGCCACCACCGCCACCCCCCTTCACCGGGAATACTCCCACCCCCGCCACCCTCCTGCGCTGGCGAGGCCCCACCCTTCCCCGGCAAACCCTCCCCTTCCCTCTAAAAACTCAATAACCCCTCGAAAACCCCCTCTTCTACCCTCGAAAAACCACCGTTTTCACCACCGCTGGCATCAAAACCCCCTCCATGACGCCGCCGAAGCTTGGTCGCCCCACTGCCACCCCCACCCTCTTTCCCTCCTACAACCACTTAAACCCATTAATTGAAAACCCCCAAATCGGAAACCTTAGATTTTCGATTTGGGCATTTTCAAAAATGGGGTTTTTGATGGTTGTTTAAGGGAGGAAAGAGGGTGGGTGATGTGAATTATTGATCCGAAAATCAACAAAACACAAGGGATATGTTTAAGTCTAATTCTATACAGGAAATCCACCAAGAATTAAACAAAAACTAAGATTAATCAATTAAGAATCCACCTAATTAATCAATCCAAAAGAATGTTTTAACTAAAACAAGCAAAACAGCAATTGATCGCAATCAACCAAAACTCAAGTATGCAACTTAAGAAATAAATCTGAATATTAATCTATGTATATGTTTATTCGTGTGTTTACAGCCCTATTTATAAGACTTAGTTTACCTAGGAAGATTAGGACAAGTCCCTAATTCAATCCTAATTAAACTAGAATTCTAACTTGCTTGAAGAGCAAGCACCTTGGCGCACAAGCATACACCAAACTCCTTGGAGAACAAGCACACGCCTAAACTGATTTATTTTGCTAACTAACTGATTTTTAAAGCAACTAAATAAATAAATAAAAATTAAAGAACTAAATAAAGATTAAAGATCCTAATGCTTGAACCAAGAAAAACCCTTTCAAGTGAAAGGTAAAAACTTGTAAGCAAAATCTAAGTAAAGAAAATTCAAGAAAGTTCAAGAAAGTGAACTAGACTCCAAGAAAAACCACTAAGCAAACCGTGGCTTTGCTTTGATATCCAAGAAAGTGTCCATGTAATGCTTGGCTTGAATCAATGTTTAGGGACAAGCTATCTTGATGCATGATAAGCAAATCTTTGAAGTTTTCCATGCTTAGACTTGCATCATCCTCCTCTTCTTCGAAAGAATTTGTCCTCAAATCTCGAAGTTCTTCATCAGGAATATACTTAGCCAAATCGCCAACATTGAATGTAGCACTAACTCCATATTCTCCCGGAAGTTCTAACTTATAAGCATTGTCATTGATCTTCTCAATAATCTTGAAAGGACCTTCACTTCTAGGCATCAACTTATTCTTGCGTTTTCCTGGAAATCTTTCCTTTTTCAAATGTAACCATACCAAGTCTCCAACAGTGTAACTTTGTTGCCTTCTATGCTTGTTTGCTCTAGCTTTGTACATGTCATTTACTTTCTCTATTCTTGTTCGAACTTGATGATAACCACTCATAAGATCAATCTTAGAAAACAACTGTGAACCATGTAGTTCATCAAGTAGATCATCTAATCTTGGAATAGGAAATCGGTATTTGATAGTGATGTTATTCACACTCCTACTATCAATACACATGCGCCAACTCCCATCTTTCTTTGGGACAAGTAAAGTAGGCACAGCGCAAGGGCTCATACTTTCCCTCACGTATCCTCTAGTCATAAGCTCTTCAATTTGCCTTTGCATCTCCTTTGTTTCTTCCGGATTACTTCTATAGGCTGCTTTATTAGGTAATGGTGCTCCCGGAATCAAGTCAATTTGATGCTCTATCCCACGAATAGGAGGTAGTCCCGGAGGTAATTCCTTAGGAAAGACATCCTTGAATTCTTCTAAAACAGATTCCAATTCATACGGCCTCTTTACTTGTTTATCTTGATCAATTCGAATCTCATTAGAAACAAGTATATATACCACATTGTTGCTGCAAATTTCTTTTTCTAATTCCCTCTCACTAATCAAATAAGAACTCTTTGAATTAGAGGTAACATTAGAAGACTTGTTGCTTATCAAAGGTTTTAAAGCAACCGGTCTCTCTTTTTCTCCTTTTCTCACAACATACACATTAGTCCTTCCATCAAACTTCACAAATCTATCATATTTTCAAGGACGGCCTAATAGTATATGACAAGCATCCATAGGACAAACATCACACAAAACTTTATCATGAAATTTACCAATTGAAAAGGAGATTAAGGCTTGTTTAGTTACCTTAACATCACTCGAATTATTAAGCCAATGAAGCTTATAAGGGCTTGGATGTTCAGTAGTTGGCCACTTCAATTTGTCTACCAAAGTAGTAGATACCACATTAGTGCAACTCCCCGTGTCTATGATCATATCACACAACCTATCTTCTACCTTGCACCTTGTAAGAAAGATTTTCTCCCTTTGATTGTTTTCCATAGGTACGGTTTTAGAGTGTAGCGCCCTTCTTAGAACCAAACTTTGACCATGAGTCTCGGGATCAATTTCGTCAATATGCCCCTCCTCTTATTCAAAGTTTTCCTCTTCGTTCTTTTCTTCATAGTCACTACCCTTCTCACACTTAGCTTGTTCTTGTTCCCACTCTTGAGCAGTCATTACTCTTTTTGATGGACAATTAGTTGCAATGTGACCAACACTACCACACTTGAAGCACTTCCTATCTTCAACAAGCTTTTTAGGAGCTTGAAACTTTGATTTAGTCTCCTTGTAGTTCGAACTAGAACCACTTTTCTCCAAGCTGTTCTTCTCAAAAGGTTTAGTGAAACCTTTTACAAATTGCTTAGTGTACGTCCCTTTCTTCCCCTTTATCTGTTTTTCAACTTTCAAAGCTACCTTGCAAACATCCTCAAAGGACCAATATTGTTGCAATTCAACTTTTTCAGCAATATTATCATTCAACCCCGAAATAAATCTAGCAATCTTATGCTCAACAATCTCTTCTAAGCCACATAGCATGCATAACTTTTCAAATTCACCAATATAATTCTCAACAGTCATAGAATTTTGTTTAAAAAGTTGCATCTTAAGATAAACATCTTGAATATAATCACTAGGTACGAACCTTTTTTTCATGTGCTTCTTGAGTTGTTCCCAAGTTGAGATTCTTGCACGCCCCTCCTTATGCCTTTTCTTCTTTAGATTATCATACCAAAGACTAGCATAACCGGTCAGTTTTAATTCAGCCAATTTGCATCTTTTCCTTTCATCACACTCCTTGTAATCAAAGAGTGTCTCGGCCCTTCTAATCCACTCAAAGTATTTTTCAGGTTCATTCATACTCCCATTGAATTCGGGAAGATCTAATCTAAGGTTCCTATCATCATCCTTTGGTCGGTCTCTTCTCCTAGGCCTTGGTGATTCATCACTTGAGGAATAATTATTTTGTGGCCTCCTTGGGTTCCTCCTTGGTTGTTCTTCCTCACTTGAACCAGAATTAGGGTTAGAATTCCCTTTCTTTGAAGAATCTCCAGCAAGAGTATCAAGCCTTTTTAATATCTCATCCATCCTTGCTGCCAACTCGTCAATTCGCCTATCTCTTCTAAGATTTTGAGCCTGTTCTAAGGTTAATACCCTTGGAACCTGTGGAACCTCCTCTTCACTCATGATTCCTACACAAACCAAGTCAGTTCATGCAAAAATCTTGATTAAAAGATCGAATCTTGAAGAAAAACTAGGCAACACAAAAACCGGACTCTCAACCGCAAATCAGTGCACAAACACCAAACGTTTGAGGCTGTGTAGAACGCGTTACTCAACTAAAAATTATGAAATTTTATATGGTGGTAGCTGGACGTTTTTAGAGTTCAATGAAAAAAGAATCACGTAAAAATTCCCAGCCAATTGTTCCCAGTTTTATTTTTTCCGAAGTTGCGTAATCTGGCTCTGATACCAAAGATGATGTGAATTATTGATCCGAAAATCAACAAAACACAAGGGATATGTTTAAGTCTAATTCTATACAGGAAATCCACCAAGAATTAAACAAAAACTAAGATTAATCAATTAAGAATCCACCTAATTAATCAATCCAAAAGAATGTTTTAACTAAAACAAGCAAAACAGCAATTGATCGCAATCAACCAAAACTCAAGTATGCAACTTAAGAAATAAATCTGAATATTAATCTATGTATATGTTTATTCGTGTGTTTAAAGCCCTATTTATAAGACTTAGTTTACCTAGGAAGATTAGGACAAGTCCCTAATTCAATCCTAATTAAACTAGAATTCTAACTTGCTTGAAGAGCAAGCACCTTGGCGCACAAGCATACACCCAACTCCTTGGAGAACAAGCACACGCCTAAACTGATTTATTTTGCTAACTAACTGATTTTTAAAGCAACTAAATAAATAAATAAAAATTAAAGAACTAAATAAAGATTAAAGATCCTAATGCTTGAACCAAGAAAAACCCTTTCAAGTGAAAGGTAAAAACTTGTAAGCAAAATCTAAGTAAAGAAAATTCAAGAAAGTTCAAGAAAGTGAACTAGACTCTAAGAAAAACCACTAAGCAAACCGTGGCTTTGCTTTGATATCCAAGAAAGTGTCCATGTAATGCTTGGCTTGAATCAATGTTTAGGGACAAGCTATCTTGATGCATGATAAGCAAATCTTTGAAGTTTTCCATGCTTAGACTTGCATCAGTGGGGGTGGCAGGGGGTGGGGAAACCAAGCTTTGCCGGCGTCTTGGAGGGGATTTCGGTGCCAGCGGTGTTGAAAATGGTGGTTTTTCGAGGGTAGGGGAGGGGGTTTTCGAAGGGTTACTGAGGTTTCAGAGGGAATGGGAGGGCTACCGGGGAAGGGATGGGGCCCTCGCCGGCACAGGAGAGTTGCGGGGGTGGGGGTATTGCCGGCGAAGGGGTGGCGGTGGTGGCTGGGGTTTTTTTTATTTTATTTTTTCTGTTTTTATTTATTTTTTATTTTATTTTTCTAGTTTAATTATTGTTTAGTTTTTCTTTTTTTTTTTTTTCTGATTTTTTTAAAAAAATTAGATATATTTTTTATTTGATTTTTTTAATTTATTAGATTTTTTATTTTTCTGATTTTTAAATTTTTAGATTTTTTTTTATTTTTCTGACTTTTTTTTTTATTTTTTAGATTTTTTTTATTTATTTTTTTAACCAATCATAACATGACAAGTGTCATGATTAAGCCTAATAACTAACGGAGTTAACAACCGTTAGTCAGTTGGGCACTTTGTGGTATTTTAGCAAAGCTCGGTGGCATTTGGTGAATTTTAAGAATTCGTATGGCATTTCGTGAATTTTTAAATTTGTCAGTGACATTTCATGAAATTTCCGTTATAAAAATCGACACTCTTTACTTCCACATAAGAAGAAGATACTTAAGTTCTTCCCACGCACTTAAACAGATGTTGTCCGAGATGTCCTTGTGGCATGTACTTGAACCTACCAAAAGCCTCTTATGCCGATTGGTCAGAAGCTAAAAGGGCAACCACATGACTATACCTATCTTTTGTAAGGACATCAATTTCAACTTCAAACTAACTCCCTTTGGTGGCCATTGTTGAATTTTTCGTCCTCTTAAATCATACTCCCATCATGCCACATTATAAATATGACAAAAACATTGCCAAATCCTCCATGTCCAACAATATTATCCTCACCAAAAAAAATTTGTAACATGACACATGACTTGGATTAATATGGCAATATTCCCACCACCAAACAAATAGAAATTCTATGATAGTCCTAGGACTTTCGACTACCGTAACTTTTAAAAAGAAATGACTGAAAATTAATGATTTTTATTCATTTTTAAATAGTTTATTTGATTAAAAATCTTTTATTTTATTTTTTAAAATATATTTTGTATTTTTTAGAAATTTTTTTTACCATCTTTGAATTTTTTTTCTATTAAGTTAGAAAATTGAAATAAAAATTTGAAAATATTAGAAAAGAATTTTTGAAAAATACAAAACGTATTTTAAAAAATAAAAGAAAGAATTTAAATTAAATAAACTATTTTTAAATCAATAAATAATTGTTAAATCTTAGTCATACATTTAAAAAAAGTTACGGTAGTCGAATGTCATAAGACTCTCATAGAATCACCCCCAAACAAAGGGATGTTCCCAATGTTTTTAGCCATTCTTTATTCCTAGCTTCATAATTCTTATACTTCATATAACACTTGTACAACACAAACATTATAATATGACAAGAACAAAAACCACAATTACTACAACAACCACAATACCAGGAAAAACTAAGGAACACTTCGACCCTCGATCCAAGTCAGAAAAGGAGTCGTGTAAACTGCCTTTAGAAGCCAAAGAATTAGGTTAAGGATTATCCTTCTCCAAATTCAAATTCAAATTTCCATAGGTGAGCAAAGTCGCAGGCCTATGCCTTAAAATTTGAAGACTCCCTCTAATATCATCTTTTGACAAATCAAATTTTAGCTCGAGCAAAGAACCTAAATCAGGAGGGATAGTGTCAGTCAAATTATTATTACATAGATTTAAATATGTCAATAACATCAATTTTGCAGATGTAGTAGAAATGGTACAACGTCAATATCGCAAATGCGGTAGAAGTGGTCCTTGAAAACCCTTAGTTTGCAAAATTAACCGAAATAAGATGATTATTATTTGAATCACATAATATATAAATTCCATACTTACAAGGATCTTCACCAATCCAAGAATCATTCAACTTTTTAAGATAACCTAATGCTCTAGCAACCTAAAGCAAAGCCATAACCTCAGAATTATAAATAGGAGATGATATGGCCAATGCAAGGAGAAAGAGGGGTTGAGGAAGAAGAAGATGAACATTTAGAAATGTATGTAGATATTCTTAAATATTTTCTTAGACAAGATATGAAGAAGATCAGATGAAAAGAGGAAGAAGGATGAAGATATATGTAGTACAATTATTGTTTGGTTAAAAGTCACAATTACAAGGGAGACATTTATTAGAAACTAGAGAAATTAAGGTAGATATTATTTATTGTTGGACATTATCAATGTAGCAAAGTGGCCGAACCAAGGTATTTCTATACATTTATAAACTTTTACCAACAATGAGAGTAAGGGATAGCTCAAGTAGTTAGATATTCAGAGATCAAATTTAAAAGAAAAAATTATTAATATAATACATAATATATAATTAAACTAAAGTCTAAAGATGCTAAAACAAGAAATAAAACATTAAGGCACCAAGGGAAATGGGTAGGTGAAGTCGACGCTTGACCATACAATAACAAAGTAGCATATCAATGAAAAACTAAACATGCATGAATATCGAAGTAAAGGGTCCAGTCTAGCCGCCGCCTTCCAGGGTCAATTGGCTTCTCCTAACATAGCCTCTATGTTTCCACATTAGAATCATATACTAGGAGGTACTATTAAATAACAATCGATAGTAATGAATCTCAACTAAGTCAACTTCCGTTACTTGTTAGTAAAGATTCATCTTTGATCAACTAACAATGTGCACTTGCAAGAAAGACCAAAGAATATCAAGCATGAAAAGACTTTAATCACCATTAACATAACCCCAACATTAAAAGCATGAACAATTAGCAACTACACCATCCCCACACCCTTGGCTAGGTGACAACTCACACATCATGTTGAAAACAATATCAATCATCAAATCAATAAGCATCAACATGATTAATAAGCAAAGAAGAAAAATAAAAGCAAATAAACAAAATCAAGAACAAAGGTAAAGAGAAAGAGTAAGAGATTGCTCATTAATTGAAGATGAAGGTCTACAAAGGATTGAACAAGCTCCTTCTTCAAGATCCAAGGTCATTCATGAAGAAAACCACACTTTCTCTCTCTACCAATGAAGACTAATCCTAACCTAACCTAACCTAAAACTAGTTAGAGACATTCAAGAACTATCGATTCTTCTCTCTAATTAGAGACATTGTTTGATGCCCCGTAGGGCTAATGAGCCCCTTGGATGGGTGATGATGTGTCTCGCGCACCTTAGGTCTAATGGGCCCCTTGGAATGGCGATGATGTGTATGACGCCCCTTAAGTGTAATGAGCCCCTTGGATTGGTAATGATGTGTCTAACGCCCCTCAGGGCTAATGAGCCCCTTGGATGGAAAATGATGTGTCTGACGCCTCTTAGGGCTAATAAGCCCCTTGAATGGGCGATGATGTGTTTAACGCCCCATAGGGCTAATGAGCCCCTTTGAGGGGCGATGATGTGTCAGATGCACCTTAGGGCTAATGAGCCCCTTGGATGGGCGATGATATGTCTGACGATCCTTAGGGCTAATTAGCCCCTTTGATGGGCGATGATGTGTCTAACAGCCCTCAGGGCTAATGAGCCCCCTAGATGGGCGATGATGTGTCTGACATCCCTCAGTTCTAATGAGCCCCTTAGATGGGCGATGATGTGTCTAACACCCTTAGGCTAATGAGCCCCTTGGGTGGGCGATGATGTGTCTCAGGCCCCTTAGAGCAATTGAACCCCTTGGATGGGCAATGATTTGTCTCACGCCCCTTAGTACTAATGAGCTCCTTGGATGGGCAATGATGTGTTTCACGCCCCTTAGGGCTAATGAGCCCCTTAGATGGGCGATGATGTGTCTGATGCACCTTAGGGCTAATGATCCCCTTGGATGGGCGATGATATGTCTGACGTCCCATAGGGCAAATAAGCCCCTTGGATGGGCGATGATGTGTCTGACACCCCTAAGGCCTAATGAGCCCCTTGGATAGACGATGATGTGTTTGACACCCCTTAGGGCTAATCAGCCCCTTAGATGGGCGATGATGTGTCTGACATCCCTTAAGGCTAATGAGCCCTTTGGGTGGACGATGATGTGTCTGACGCCCCTTAGACTAATTGAGCACCTTGGATGGGCGATAAAGTGTCTCACACCCCTTAGTACTAATGAGCTCCTTGGATGGGCGATGATGTGTTCGATGCCCCTTAGGGCTAATGAGCCACTTGGATGGGCGATGATGATGTGTCTCACGCCCCTTAAGGCTTATGGTCCCCTTGGATTGGCGATGATGTGTATGACGCCCCTTAGGGCTAATGAGCCCCTTGGATGGGTAGTGATGTGTCTGACGCCCCTCAGGGCTAATAAGCCCCTTGGATGGGCGACGATGTGTTTGACGCCCCTTAGGGCTAATAAGCCCCTTGGATGGGCAATGATGTGTTTCACTCACCTTAGGGCTAATGAGCCCCTTGGATGGGCGATGATGTGTCAGATTGCCCCTTAGGGCTAATGAGCCCCTTGGATGGGCGATGATATGTTTGACGCCCCTTAGGGCTAATGAGCCCCTTGGTTGGGCGATGACGTGTCTTACACCCCTCAGGGCTAATGAGCCCCTTGGATGGGCGATGATGTGTCTGACACCCCACAGGGCTATTGAGCACCATGGATGGGCGATGATGTTTCTGACATGCCTCATGGCTAATGAGTCCCTTAGATGGGCGATGAAGTGTCTGACAACCCTTACGGCTAATGAGCCCCCTTGTTGGGCGATGATTTGTCTAACACCCCTTAGAGCAATTGAGCCCCATGGATGGGCGATGATGTGTCTCACGCCCCTTAGTTCTAATGAGGTCCTTGGATGGGCGATGATTTGTTTGATGCCCCTTAGGGCTAAGGAGCCCCTTGGATGGGCGATGATGTGTCTCACGCCCCTTAGGTCTAATGGGCCCCTTGGATTGGTGATGATGTATATGACGCCCCTTAAGGGTAATGAGCCCCTTGGATGGGTAATGATGTGTCTGACACCCCTCAAGGCTAATGAGCCCCTTAGATGGGCGTTGATGTGTCTGACAAACCTCAAGGCTAGTGAGCCCCTTGGATGGGCGATGATGTGTCTGACACCCCTAAGGGCTAATCAGCCCCTTAGATGGGCGATGATGTGTCTGACACCCCTTAAGGCTAATGTGCCCCTTGGATGGGCGATGATGTGTCTGACGCCCCTTAGAGCAATTGAGCTCCTTGCATGGGCGATGATGTGTTTGATGCCCCTTAGGGCTAATGAGCCCCTTGGATGGGCGATGATGTGTCTCGCACCCCTTAGGTCTAATGGGCTTCTTGGATTGGCGATAATGTGTATGACGCCCCTTCAGTGTAATGAGCCCCTTGGATGGGTAATGATGTGTCTGACGCCTTTAGGGCTAATAAGCCCCTTGAATGGGCAATGATGTGTTTCACGCCCCTTAGGGCTAATGAGCCCCTTGGATGGGCGATGATATGTCTGACGACCCTTAGGGCTAATAAGCCCCTTGGATGGGCGATGATGTGTCTAACACCCCTCAGGGCTAATGAGCCCCTTGGATGGGCGATGATGTGTTTGATACCCCTCAGGTCTAATAGGCCCCTTAGATGGGCGATGATGTGTCTGACACCCCTTCAGACTAATGAGCCCCTTGGGGGGGCGATGATGTGTCTCTGGCCACTTAGAGCAATTGAGCCCCTATAATGGGCGATGATTTTTCTCACGCCCCTTAGTACTAATGAGTTCCTTGGATGGGCGATGATGTGTTCGATGCCCCTTAGGGCTAATGATCCCCTTGGACGGGCGATGATGTGTCTCACGCCCTTAGGGCTAATAGGCCCCTTGGATTGGCGATGATGTGTATGACGCACCTTAGGGCTAATGAACCCCTTGGATGGGTGACGATGTTTCTGACACCCCTTAGGGCTAATAAGCCCCTTGGATGGGCAATGGTGTGTTTCACGCCCTTAAGGCTAATGAGCCCCTTAAATGGGCGATGATGTCATTGATGCCCCTAGCTTATGGCTAATGAGCCCCTTGGATAGGCGATGATATGTCTGACGACCCTTAGGGCTAATGAGCCCCTTGGATGGGCGATGATGTGTCTGACACCCCTCAGGGCTAATGATCCCCTTGGACGTGCGATGATGTGTCTGACACCCTTCAGGGCTAATAAGCCCCTTAGATGGGCGATGATGTGTCTGACACCCCTTAAGGCTAATGAGCCTCCTAGGTGGGCTATGATGTGTATGGTGCCCTTTGGATGGGCTATGATGTTCCTGACACCCTTTAGGGCTAATAAGCCCCTTGGATGTGAGATGATGTGTCTGATGCCCCTTAGGGCTAATGAGCCCCTTGGATGGGCGATGATGTGTCTAACACCCCTCAGGGCTAATGAGCCTCTTGGATGGGCGATGATGTGTCTGACACTCCTTAGGCCTCATGAGCCCCTTGGATGGGCGATGATGTGTCTGACACCCCTATAGTCTAATGAGCCCCATAGATGGGCGATGATGTGTCTAACACCCTTTAAGGCTAATGAGCCCCTTGGGTGGGCGATGATGTGTCTCACGCCCTTTAGAGCAATTGAGCTTCTTGGATGGGCGATGATGTGTCTCACGCCTCTTAGTACTAATGAGCTCCTTGGATAGGCGATAATATGTTCGATGCCCCTTAGGGCTAATAAGCTCCTTGGATGGGTGATCATGTATCCCACGCCCCTTAGGGCTAATGGGCCCATTGTATTGGCGATGATGTGTATGACGCCCCTTAGGGCTAATGATCCCCTTGGATGGGCGACGATGTGTCTGTCAGCCCTTAGGGCTAATAAGCCCCTTGGATGGACATTGATGTGTTTCACGCCCCTTAGTGCTAATGGGCCCTTGGATGGGCGATGATATGTCTGACGACCCTTAGGGCTAATGAGCCCCTTAAATGGGCGATGATGTGTCTGACACCCCTCAGGGCTAATGAGCCCCTTAAATGGGAGATGATGTTTCTGACACTCCTTAAGGCTAATGAGCCCCTTGGGTAGGCGATGATGTGTCTGACACCCCTCTGGTCTAATGAGCCCCTTAGATGGGCGATGATGTGTCTGACACCCCTTAAGGCTAATGAGCCCCTTGGGTGGGCGATGATGTGTCTCACGTGCCCTTAGAGTAATTGAGCCCCTTGCATGGGCGATGATGTGTCTCACGCCTCTCAGTACTAATGAGCTCCTTGGATGGGCGATGATGTGTTCGATGCCCCTTAGGGTTAATGAGCTCCTTGGATGGGCGATGATGTATCTCACGCCCCTTAGGGCTAATGGGCCCCTTGGATTGGCGATGATGTGTATGACGCCCCTTAGGGCTAATGAGACCCTTGGATAGGCGACGATGTGTCTGACATCCCTTAGGGCTAATAAGCCCCATGGATGGGCATTGATGTGTTTCACGCCCCTTAGTGCTAATGAGCCCCTTGGATGGGCCATGATGTGTTTGATGCCCCTTAGGGCTAATGATCCCCTACGATGAGCGATGATACATCTGACGACCCTCAGGGCTAATGAGCCCCTTGGATGGGCGATGAAGTGTCTGACACCCCTCAAGGCTAATGAGCCCCTTGGATGGGCAATGATGTGTCTGACACATCTTAAGGCTAATAAGCCCCTTGGATATGCCATGATGTGTCTGACACCCCTTAGAGCAATTGAGCCCCTCGGATGGGCGATGTTGTGTCTCACGACCTTCTGTTCTAATGAGCTCCTTGGATGGGCGATGACGTTTCTGACACCCCTTAGGGCTAATGAGCCCCTATGATGGGCGATGATGTGTCTGACACCCCTCAAGGCTAAGAAGCCCCTTGGGTGGGCGATGATATGTCTCACGCCCCTTAGAGCAATTGAGCTTCTTGGATGGGCGATGATGTGTCTCACGCCCCTTAGTACTAATGAGCTCCTTGGATGGGCGATAATGTGTTCGATGCCCCTTAGGGCTAATGAGCTCCTTGGATGGGCGATCATGTATCTCACGCCCCTTAGGGCTAATGGGCCCCATGGATTCGCGATGATGTGTATGACGCCCCTTAGGGCTAATGAGCCCCTTGGATGGGCGACGATGTGTCTGACACCCCTTAGGGCTAATAAGCCCCTTGGATGGGCATTGATGTGTTTCACGCCCCTTAGTGCTAATGAGCCCTTGGATGGGCGATGATATGTCTGACGACCCTTAGGGCTAATGAGCCCCTTGGATAGGCGATGATGTGTCTGACACCCCTCAGGGTTAATGAGCCCTTTAGATGGGCGATGATGTTTCTGACACCCCTTAAGGCTAATGAGCCCCTTGGGTACGCGATGATGTGTCTGACACCCCTCTGGTCTAATGAGCCCCTTAGATGGGCGATGATGTGTCTGACACCCCTTAAGGCTAATGAGCCCCTTGGGTGGGCGATGATGTGTCTCACGCGCCCTTAGATCAATTGAGCACCTTGCATGAGTACTAATGAGCTCCTTGGATGGGCGATGATGTGTTCGATGCCCCTGAGGGCTAATGAGCTCCTTGGATGGGCGATGATGTATCTCACGCCCCTTAGAGCTAATGGGCCCCTTGGATTGGCGATGATGTGTATGACGCCCCTTAGGGCTAATGAGCCCCTTGGATGGGCGACGATGCGTCTGACATCCCTTAGGGCTAATAAGCCCCTTGGATGGGCATTGATGTGTTTCACGCCCCTTAGTGCTAATGATCCCCTTGGATGGGCCATGATGTGTTTGATGCCCCTTAGGGCTAATGATCCCCTACGATGAGCGATGATATGTATGACGACCCTTAGGGCTAATGAGCCCCTTGGATGGGCGATGATGTGTCTGACACCCCTCAAGGCTAATGAGCCCCTTGGATGGGTAATGATGTGTCTGACACCCCTTAAGGCTAATAAGCTCCTTTGATGTGCCATGATGTGTCTGACGCCCCTTAGAGCAATTGAGCCCCTTGGATGGGCGATGTTGTGTCTCACGACCCTTTGTTCTAATGAGCTCCTTGGATGGGCGATGATGTTTCTGACACCCCTAAGGGCTAATGAGCCCCTATGATGGGCGATGATGTGTCTGACACCCCTCAAGGCTAATGAGCCCCTTGGATGGGCGATGATGTGTCTGACACCCCTCAGGGCTAATGAGCCCCTTAGATGGTCTGTGATGTTTCGGATATCCCTTAAGGATAATGAGCCCCTTGGGTTGGCGATGATGTGTCCGACGCCCCTAGAGCAATTGAGCCCCTTGGATGGGCGATGATGTGTCTCACGCCCCTTAGTTCTAATGAGCTCCTTGGATGGGCGATGATGTGTATGACGCCCCTTAAGGCTAATGAGCCCCTTGGATGGGCGATGATGTGTGTGACGCCCCTTAGGGCTAATAAGCCCTTTGGATGGGCAATGATGTGTTTCATGCCCCTTAGGGCCAATGAGCCCCTTGGATGGGCGATGATGCGTCTGATGCCACTTAGGGCTAATGAGCCCCTTGGATGGGTGATGATATTTTTAACGACCCTCAAGCCTAATGAGTCTCTTGGATGGGCGATGATGTATCTGACACCCCTCAGGGCTAATGATCCCTTAGATGGGCGATGATGTGTTTGACGCCCCTCAAGGCTAATGTGCCCTGTGGATGGGCGATGATGTGTCTAACGCCTGTCAAGGCTAATGAGCCCCTTTGATGGGCGATGATGTGTCAAACACCGCTTAGGGTCACTACTACAAAAATGGCCAAAGAGACCCAAGATAAGAGACCGTTTATTTTAATAACGGGTCTCTTTGTTTCAAGAGACCCAATATTACAGATAACTGGTCTCTTGAAACTTAATAGAGACCCTTTATCAAAGATAACCGGTCTCTCTTGATTTTTTTTTATTTTTTATATAAAATAGAGAGACCTGTGTTCTTAGAAAAACGGTCTCTGGACCTAACTTCTTAGACCGCCTATTTAAGTTAGGCGGTCTCTTGCTTTTTTTTCCCAACTTTTCACGCTATTATTTTTTCTTCATCTTTTCACGCTACTTTTTTTTTCTTTATCATTTTATCTTTAATCTCTTTTACCCCTACGACCCAACCCACTTCTTTATAGATTACTTTCTTTTATCTTTCTCGATCTCTCCTCCTTGAAAACCCTAGTTTGCTTTAGCCTCCTGCCTTCTTGTTCATCTCCTTTTGCTACCACCTCTCACCATTGCAATGTACTTCCATTACTCTCACTAATACTCACACTCCTTCACCATTCTCTATCCTCATCTCAGCCTTTGCTCGCTACCGCCAATAACTTTGGCGTATACATCCCTCATTACCGCTTGTTGCACAGTGGGAGTGTCGGTAATTAACTTGTCATTCCCCTACTACGAACACTCAGTACTCTTTCTTTAGATTCAAAGGTTTCTCTCTCTTTCTCTCTCTCTCTCTCTCTCTCTCTCCCCTTCATCTTTCCTTTGTGAATGAGTTGGTTTTTGATTTGATATTTTGGGTATTTTTTTTCTGAATTTTGGTTTTGTATTTTAATTGGTGAATTGGTTGTAAATTTTAGAGATTAATTTTTTGCGCAAACTTGGTTTTCACTTTGAGGAAACTACCAAACATAAGAGTATATTGAAAATAAAATTAAGATCTCATTTCACAATTATTTTTTCATTAATCTTATTAATTAAATAGGATAAGTTCAGAGAATTTGTTGTATGAAAAATTGTTTAGTTATGCTTTTTCTTTCATTTTTTGCGAATTTTTTCTAATGATTATCATCAATTTAATTTGGATAGAGTAGTTTTTTTAGGATACTCCATTATTTGAATTTTGGGTTATTGAATTTGCTTATGAAATTCTTGATTTAAATTTTATGATGTTGTTATGTACAATTTTTTTGGGTTAAGCTAATTGCCTAATTCTTATACATTAATTGCAGATAATAATCATATGGAGTTAATAGACAAAGCTAAAGACAAAGATCTACACAAATGAGTTGTTGAAGTTTACGATGAAGATGATTAAGGTTTTTTTTATTTTTATTTTTATTTTTTTTTTTTTTTACAATTATGGGTTTTCCATAATTTTGTACTCTGTATCATGTATAAAATATTTAAGATGGTAGTTTTACATGTATAAAAATAAATTAATTATTTTTATGATATGTAATTTTTATATACGCTTTAAAAATCAAATAATTTATTTTTTTATTTTTAAATGACACCAAGAGACCAGTGAAGTCAAATAAGCGGTCTCTCTTAACTAAAAACAGAGACTGCCTAAGTTCAATAGGCGGTCTCAGTTTTCCAATAAAAAAGACCGCCTAACATTAGTAATCGGTCTTACTTTTCTTATTCTAGAGACCGCCTTTCGTCAATAAGTGGTCTTAGTTTTTGTATTCTAGAGACCGCTTCTATCAAAGCAATCTCTTAGCCAAAGAGACCGCTTAGCAAGAGACCGCCTCTAAAGCAGTCTCTTTGGCCTTTTTAGACAGGTCTCTTTGGCCTTTTTTGTAGTAGTGGGTTAATGATCCCCTTGTATTGGCGATGATGTGTCTGACGCCCCTTCAGGCTAATGAGCCCCTTAAATGGCCGATGATGTGTATTACACCCTTCAGGGCAAATGAGCCCCTTAGATGGGCAATGATGGTCTGACACCCCTTAGGGCTAATGAGCCCCTTGGATCGGTAATGATGTGTCTGACGCCCCTTAGGGCTAATAACCCCCTTAGATGGGCTATGATGTGTCTAACGCCCCTTAACGCTAATGAGCCCCATGGATGGGCGATGATGTGTCTCATGCCTCTTAGATCTAATGAGCCCCTTAGATGGGCGATAGTGTGTCTGATGCACCTTAGGGCTAATGAGCCCCTTGGATGGGCGATGATGTGTTTGACGCCCCTTAGGGCTAATAAGCCCCTTGAATGGGCAATTATGTGTTTCACTCCCCTTAGGGCTAATGAGCCCCTTGGATGGGCAATGATGTGTCTAATGCACCTTAGGGCTAATGAGCCCCTTGGATGGGCGATAATATGTATGACGACCCTTAGGGCTAATGAGCCCCTTGGATAGGCGATGATGTGTTTGACACCCCTTAGGGCTAATGATCCCCTTGGATGGGCGATGATGTGTCTGACACCCCTCAGGTCTAATGAGCCCCTTAGATGGACGATGATGTGTCTGACACACCTTAAGGCTAATGAGCCCCTTGGGTGGGCGATGATGTGTCTGACGCCCCTTAGAGCAATTGAGCTTCTTGTATTGGCGATGATGTGTCTCACGCCCCTTAGTACTAATGAGCTCCTTATATGGGCGATGATGTGTTCGATGCCCCTTAGGGCTAATGAGCCCCTTTGATAAGCGATGATGTGTCCCACGCCCCTTAGAGCTAATGAGCCCCTTGGATGGGTAATGATGTGTCTGACGCCCCTCATGGCTAATGAGCCCTATGAATGGGCGACGATGTGTCTGACGCCTCTTAGGGCTAATAAGCCCCTTGGATGGGCAATGATGTGTTTCACGCCCCTTAGGGCTAATGAGCCCCTTGGATGGGCGATGATGTGCCTGATGCCCCTTAGGGCTAATGAGCCCCTTGGATGGGCGATGATATATCTGACGACCCTTAGGCTGGATGGGCAATGATGTGTCTGACACCCCTCAAGGCTAATGAGCCCCTTGGATGGGCGATGATGTGTCTAACACCCTTTAGGGCTAATAAGCCCCTTAGATGGGCGATGATGGGTCATACACCTCTTAAGGCTAATGAGCCCCTTGGGTGGGAGATGATGTGTCCGACACCCCTTAGAGCAATTGAGCCCCTTGGATGGGTGATGTTGTGTCTCACGTCCCTTAGTTCTAATGAGCTCCGTTGATGGGCGATGATGTTTCTGACACCCCTTAGGGCTAATGAGGCCCTTGGATGGACGATGATGTGTCTGATGCCCTTTAGGGCTAATGAGCCCCTTGGATGGGTGATGATATGTCTGACGACCCTTAGAGCTAATGAGCCCTTTGGAGGGCGATGATGAGTCTGACACCTCTCAGGGCTAATGAGCCCCTAGGATGGGCGATGATGTGTCTAACACCCCTCAGGGGCTAATGAGCCCCTTAGATGGGCGATGATGTTTCTGACACCCCTTAAGGCTAATGAGCCCCTTGGGTGGGCGATGATGTGTTTGACGCCCCTTAGAGCAATTGAGCCCCTTGGATGGGCGATTATTTGTCTCACGCCTCTTAGTTCTAATGAGCTTTTTGGATGGGCGATGGGTTGATGCCCCTAAGGGCTAATGAGCCCCTTGGATGGGCGATGATGTGTCTCACGCCCATTAGGTCTAATGGGCTCCTTGGATTGGCGATGATGTGTATGACGCCCCTTAAGGCTAATGTGTCCCTTGGATGGGTAATGATGTGTCTGACGCCCCTTAGGGCTAATAAGCCCCTTGGATAGGCAATGATGTGTTGTACGCCCCTTCGCGCCAATAAGCCCCTTGGATCAGCGATGATGTGTCTGATGCCCCTTAGGGCTAATGAACCCCTTGGATGGGCGATGATATGTCTAACGACCCTTAAGGCTAATGAGCCCCTTGGATGGGCAAAGATATATCTGTCGCCCCTCAAGGCTAATGAGCCCCTTAGATAGGCGATGATGTGTCTGATCCCCCTCAGAGCTAATGAGCCCTTGGATGGGCGATGATTGTTAGGGTTTGGTGAGTCCGACTCACCGCGGAAACAAACCCCGACCCAAGGAACCGCTCGCAATAATTAAAATCATAAAGCTTAAATAAATTAACACAAATAAAAGATAACGAATCTTACCCTCGAAGCGAGCTTCGCCCAAAAACCGGGGCTCTTACTTGAAAGCTACGAGCACTTCAAGCGCTGCGCCTCCGACGGTATCCACCCACAAAAAGATGAACACAACTTTAAGGTCTACTACCTGGGGGTTAGCGAGGTCCGACCAAAACCCGAGTGTTATATGAGTTTAAGAGTTTTTCCAATATTATGGAATGCTCTATTTAACTCCCACTCAAGCATCATTTCTAATGCCCAAAGTTGGGTATTTGTAGGGAATGATGGGAGTATGAAAATCTCTCCCATCAATGTGGGACAATGAGATTTTCTCATTTTATTTTAAAGCTAAAATAAAATTATTAAGCAAACTAGTAATAAATCAACAAGTGTCAAGCATACATGAGAGAGTAGGTGAGGACCACTTGGAGATGGGGACCAAACTTGCTCCCCACTCTCTCCCTCACCTTGTGCCACATGGCAACCCACTTGCTCCCATATTCCAATCTTCTCCTTATTCACGGCCCTATGGCCCGAGCCAAGCCACGAGTCAAGCCTAAGCCCAGCCCGCACCTGGCCCGCACCTAGCTCGCACCTGGCCCGCACCCAGCCCGTTGTGCGGCTGCTGCCGTGGCGCGGCGCGGCTGCTGCTGTGCCTAGCCGCGGCTGGCCGTGGCTGCAGCACGGTGCGCCGGCTCGTCTTGCCCTTAGCATTCGGATGCTCGGGGCACTCCGATGCTAGGGGTATTTTCGGGAATATTGTTGATTTATTATTATTTTGCGCGTCTCGTCTTTAATTATTTAGACTCGACTTCCGACGATCGGTTTCGACGCTCTAAGCTCGAATTACCGATGTCTAATTATTTAACACTTGGGCGACGAATTAATTTCTTCCGAATTAATTCGTCGAGTTGGTTCGCATATATTTGCTTGGGTGTGACCCGAAGGGTTCAGTCAAGATTAAGCTGTAATATTAATTATATTAATATTACTGATCGGAAGCGGCCTCCACCCAGGCATTCCAATCACTTGACCTTGCTGAATATATTAGCTTTCTAATAATTCCGAACCCGCTATCAGAATAATACACTTGTTCGAAGGACACCATTCCTTTCAATCTCCTACTTGTCCTTTCGGACAAGTGTGCATTTAGTGTATAGCCCTTATCCTATGTCTCTTCATGTCTCTTCATGAACTACAGAGTAAGATTACTAGTCATCTCTGTTACGTCCAGAAGTGTTTCTCAAAATCCGAGTTTGACTGTCAATAAGTAGATGATTTCTAAAATCCATCTGAGCACGGCCATGCATTTTTCACAGTCTCGCTCTTCGAGAGGCCTTGTTAACAACAAGACATGTTCCCTATTGTTAGTAGGGGGACATTTCCAGTCTTGTAATGTAGCTTCTCTTACTAAGAGGACTCACCCGCCCAATATCTGTCTTTATAATCCCCAGTTACGGCGAACGTTTGGCGGATACCAAAGCGGACCAGTACTCAAACAAGAGATCTCCCACTACTCATGGTCAAAGGAAAAGAGTTCCAATAGTAATAATGAGAAAATACTTATGACGATTTTAAATCTCTTAAAGTATCCTCATAGGTCGATCCAGTATGGTTCTAAACCAATACCTGTGCAAATGATTTATATCCTCATAGCACAAGAAACGGTGCTACAAATCATACTACACACTAATCTCTGATGGTCATCAATCGTCCACAAAATATGACCTTGATTAGGGATAATTTTCGATTAAAATATTCAATGTTCACTTAATAGGTGTTTCTTTATCCAAGCCATTGACTTGATACCCTATTCTGAATATTTATTAAAATCGAATGGACTCATTATTTATTTCTAAACCACAATTAAATAGAGACGGAGTGATTTAAATTGCATGAAAAATTTTAATTACTCCAAAACTGAATGGTTCATCATAGTGCTTTACATCAACATTGTTCAAAATTTGATTAAAACACTATAAAATGGAATTCAAAGCCAGTTCATGACATGCTTGATACCCATTGCCTCAATGTGTTTGTTGTGCTTCACTTGAGGCAAAGGTTTAGTAAGTGGATCGGCTACATTGTCATCCGTTCCAACTTTGCAAATTCTGATTTCACCTTCTGACTTCCATTCTCGGATCATGTGAAATCGCCTCTGGACATGTTTGACCTTCTAATGTTCTCGTGGCTCTCTAGCCTGAGCAATAGCTCCATTGTTGTCACAATAGAGGTCTATTGGACCCTTGATGGAGGGTACAACACCAAGTTCATCAATGAACTTGCGAATCCAAACTGCCTCCTTGGCTGCCTCATATGCTGCCAAGTACTCGGCTTCAGTTGAAGAATCAGCGGTTGTGCTTTGCTTTGCACTCTTCCAACTAAACGCTCCTCCATTAAGACAGAATATGTATCCTGATTGTGACTTAAAGTCGTCTATGCCTGTTTGGAAGCTTGCGTCGGTATATCCCTCAACAACCAATTCATCTTTACCACCATAAACCAGGAATTTATCCTTGTTCCTTTTCAGGTACTTTAGAATATTCTTGGCCGCAGTCCAATGCGCCTCTCCTGGATATGATTGGTATCGGCTCGTAGCACTTAAGGCATACGATACATTAGGCCTAGTACATATCATGGCATACATGATCGATCCAATAAGCGAAGCATATGGAATTCGACTCATCCTTTCTCGCTCATCAGGTGTCTTTGGACACTGCTTCTTGCTTAAGGTTATGCCATGTGACATGGGTAGGTGCCCTCTCTTAGCTCCTTCCATTTGGAATCGAGCCAGTACCTTATCGATGCAAGTACTCTGACTCATTCCAATCATCCTTTTTGATCTATCCCTATAGATCTTGATGCCTAATATGTACTGAGCCTCTCCCAAGTCTTTCATTGAAAAACATTTCCCAAGCCAAGTCTTTACAGACTCTAGCAATGGAATGCTATTTCCCATGAGCAAAATGTCATCGACATATAAGACTAGGAAGGCGATGTCACTCCCACTGACCTTCTTGTAAACACAAGACTCATCTGGATTCTTGATAAAACCAAACTCATTGATGGCTTCATCAAATCGCAGATTCCAACTTCTACTTGCTTGCTTTAATCCATAAATGGACTTCTTAAGCTTGCATACCTTCTTAGGATTATTCTGGTCGACAAAACCTTCAGGCTGTGTCATATACACAGTTTCTTCCAAAATCCCATTGAGGAAGGCGGTTTTGACGTCCATCTGCCATACTTCATAATCGTAATATGCAGCAATCGCTAGAAGAATTCGAACGGACTTAAGCATAGCAACTGGAGAAAAGGTTTCATCATAATCAACGCCGTGAATTTGCCTGTAACCTTTTGCTACCAGCCTTGCTTTGTAAATAAATACATTTCCATCTTTGTCGGTTTTCATTTTGAAAATCCATTTACATCCGATAGGTGTGTAACCTGCGGGTAAATCAACCAAGTCCCATACTTGATTTTCAAACATGGAGTCCATTTCGTATTTCATGGCCTCTTGCCATTTTGCAGAGTCGGGGCTCGTCATAGCTTGCTTGTAGGTTGCCGGCTCATCTCCATCTACTACTAGGATGTCCAGATCTTTGGTTAATACAACACCGAGATATCTGTCAGGTTGAGATCTTGGCCGAGTCGACCTACGTAGGGTAATGGACTGAGCATTTGCATTGTCGGGTTGACTTTGCATATTTTGACTTTGACCAATGTCAATAGCTGCTTGGTAAGCACTTTGATTGTCAACTTGTCCTTGTTGCTCGTCCTCTCGAACTTCGTCGAGTTCGATTTTCCTCCCACTTGTCATTTTGGAGAGATGCTCCTTCTCCAAGAAGACACCATCACGAGCAACAAACACTTTGTTCTCGGATTTGTTGTAGAAGTAATACCCTTTGGTTTCTTTTGGATAACCCACAAAGTAAACCTTGTCAGATTTTGGATGAAGTTTGTCAGAAATGAGTTTCTTAACATATGCTTTGCATCCCCAAATCTTGAGAAAAGACAACCTTGGCGGTTTTCTTGTCCATAATTCATATGGAGTCTTTTCCACTGCTTTTGACGGAGCACGATTTAGAGTGAGTGCCGCAGTTAAAAGTGCATGTCCCCAGAAAGAGATTGGAAGTTCACTAAGACCCATAGTAGATCGGACCATGTCTAACAAGGTTCGATTCCTCCTTTCAGATACTCCATTCCATTGAGGAGTTCCCGAAGGTGTCAACTCTGAAAGTATTCCATGTTCTTTCAGATGGTCATCGAACTCTTGGCTCAAATATTCGCCACCTCGATCCGATCGAAGCGCTTTGATTTTCTTGCCGATTTGGTTTTCAACTTCTTTCTGAAATTCTTTGAATTTATCAAACAATTTAGATTTGTGCGACATTAGATAGACATAACCATATCTACTAAAGTCGTCCGTGAAGGTTATGAAATACCGATAACCACTCCTTGCGGGTGTACTCATTGGTCCACATACATCGGTGTGTATTAGTCCCAACAAGTCATCGACCCTTTCTCCTAATTTGGAGAATGGTTGCTTTATCATCTTGCCTAATAAACATCCTTCACAATTCTCAAAGGATTCTAAATCAAATGAGTCAAGAATACCTTCTTGTAGAAGTTTCTTGATGCGTTTGATGTTAATGTGGCCAAGGCGACAATGCCATAAGTAAGTTTGACTAGACTGTGTAGTCTTAGCTTTCTTTGTATTGGTATCAAACATTTGTCTAAAAACACGTGAAAGTGTCATTCCATAAATATGTTCAAGACATCAAAAAGGTCTCGATTTGATGAAAATGACGTCCAACGTCGGAAATACATCAAAAGTATGGTAGATAAAACTAAATAAGTTCTACTTCTTTAGACAAAACATGAGATGACAAGTTTCTCTTGGATAGATCACTTCTATCCTACTTGTGAACTCGATTCTTCTTGAAAAAGCACCGCTCACTTAGTTCTTGAGGAAGGAGTGTGTTGTGAGTCAATTTTCCGGTATCTAATACTTTTTAAAATTGCTTATATTCAAGTGTATAAGATGATACCTGAGGTTGAGGTTACTCTTCCTTTCGCCTCATCATCTAGATACATGCCGCATTCTCTTTTGTAGTGTCCGGGATTACCACAATAGAAGCAGCGCTTCTTCCTCTTGTCTTTGAACTCCTTCTTCCTTGGTCTAAGGGCAAAGTTAGCCTTCTTGCAAGAATAGGTCTTTTGGAGCTCTTGGATGACTTCCCTTAACGACAGTGTATCCCTATTGGCGGTGAGACGCATCTTAAGCCCCACATACCCCGAGTGAAGAGAGCTAAGAAGCATGTGAGCCGCTTGCTCGTCTTCCACTGGTTTGCCAATTAGCTCCAGATGGTTGAATAGCCTTTTCATGTTAATTACATGAGTTTGAAGTGGCATTCCGGGCCTAAGTCTCGTACTGTACACTTTTCCCCATACCTCTTGTCTTTCTTTCGAGAGACAACCTTCTTGCGGTGGCTTGATCCTCATTTTGGAGAGTGACCTAGTCACATCCTCCACATGACCATCATAATTGCCCCTAGCACTCTTGGTGACCCTCATATTGACTACATCCTCAAGAGCTTTTAGCATCATGTCCGGAAAATAGCCGGAGAAAACCCCTCTCCATTGATCCGGGATGGAGTTTGCCATGAGTTTGGAAACTCTCTTGCAATCTATACTTCATTCTTCATGAGCTTCATCACTCATGATCCCTTTCGAGTAGAAACTCGGGATCGGAGTGTCCAAGATATGCTCTAGGTAGCAATTACTAAGTGTCTTTCGGAGTTCATCTTCCCATTCCTTGAAGTTCACCAAATTGAGCAAGATTGGTAACTTTTCGGGAAGTTCCGGGTACATAAGGTCGTTGTCATTAGTTGAAGACATGATTCTACAATTGAAAGAATTTTAATGAAAAACCATTCAAATATACTTAAATAAGATTGAATTTTATTCATGCAAATTTTCAATACTTATTTAACGTCTTATTCACACGTAAAATTTGTCCCTATTTTGTGAAAATAAGGCGAATCCAAGATCCAAAGAAACAAAGAGTGGTTAAGCATGCTTTGGCTTGTCTTAAACACTCAATCTTCTTGGGTAAGCATTGCCTTGCTAATGGCTCTAAGCCACTCTTGGTTAGACAATCGTCGCATCTAATGCATCTTCGACGATGTATCTCTTTTGCCACGGTATGTGAGGACTCCTCACTCATGCCGATGAGTTAAACCAAAACCAACGTGCACACCCAGTGTGCCTTATTCCCCTTGGAGAAGTGATGGCACCTCGCTTTGGCGTAGCCTACCATTACTCTCGTTCGGTTAGTAAGTGTTGTTTTGGAAAGGCAAGTTTGACTCAATATTTTTAGGGACCTAGGATTTCTATGTTGGTTGATTTAAGTGAACTTAACTAATCATTGCAACATCAAGAAAACCTAAACATGCATCTAACGAATAATTCACACATATATATATATATAGGCATAAAATATAAAGCGAAATTATAGATGCATATTGGCAACTAGCATGACCCCTTGAAATCTTCATATCTTCAAAAGGTCTTCATTTGCAATTCAAGGCTTTGTCTTCCAAGATACGTCGTCTTCAAGACTTCACCAAACTATGCAAAAACTAGTGTCTACAACTACGAATGATCTAAATAATAAAGTACAAAAATACTTAACGGTGAATAGACCGTATTTAGATTTACAAAAATACATAACGGCACATAGTCCGTATTTTCTATCCTAGTCGGGTCCCACTAGTTGCCATTTCATAAAACCTGTGAGAGAGAATGTATTTATTCCATTCATTCATTCACTATTTGTGAATGGCCCATGCAATTTACAAATTAAAATAAAATAAAATGCATTTAAACAACGCGCGCACTAGTAATTATTCTAGGTGGTTTATCCGATTAACACGCCTAATTAAAACTAGTCAAAGTTGTTTAACCGATTATATAATTTACGTCATTAATAATTGAAGCTCCCACTAAATCCCGCATTTCCTTAATTAATCTAATTATTAAGTCGGTAGCACCCAAACTTGTAAAAATGAAATTTTGCCAATGCCGCTCAAAACCGAGGCCTAGCCTCCCAAAATTTTAATTAAAATAAACAAAATTAATTAAAATAGATAAAACGGCAAAATAAGCAACATCAAGCCTACTACGGCTAGACACCTCACCGCACCAAGCATACACACACGCCAAGACCACGAACACACGGCCCACGGCACACGGCCGCGAGCTGCTGCCACGGCACAGCCGCGCGTGGCTGCTGCAGCCCGCGTGTGCTGCCGCGCGTGTGCTGCTGCCTTGCGTGGCTGCTGCCGCGCGTGTGGCTGCAAATAAGGTGGTGCTGCCACCTTGGCAGCCACATATGGGCTGTTGTGCAGCCCGGCTCGCCAAGGTGATGCATTGCCTCGTTTTGCGTGCCACGGCCTCGGGATTTGATCCCTTTTCGCGAGACAACAATAATTAATTCTAAATTAATTTTAGAACTAATTAGAGAGCAAAATAAAATTTTAAACAAGTCTAGCTTAATAAAATTTTCAAAGTGCAAATAACCAAAATAATTCAAAGAACCATTCTTAATTAAATTGGCTTATCTTGGTGCAACATAAAATTGAGGCAATTACTCACTTTCAATTTAATCAATTTAAATTAAACTTGAGAATTTGACAAAGTAAAGGGAAGTTTGAAAAATATGAACTTTAATGTTCAAATGAAAATTCCAACATCTAAATTTTGTGAATCCTTGAAAATTATATCTTCCAGCATGAAGATAACCAAATTTCTATCACAAAAATCGAAACTTTATGTTTCCAATCAACTCAAAATGATTAAAACATCAAAGTTTAACACAAAATAACATGGAATTTAGTGGTTTTTAAAGTTTCAATCACTTATCACAAATAAAGATTGAATCTTTAACACTTAGGAAGCCTCAAAATTAAAACTTTCACATTAAAAAGCAATTAGTTTGCAATTATGTGAAAATAAATCAACCTTTAAGCATCAAATACTACCAAGTAAGTGTGCTTTAAGGGGACATAAAAATGCAGAAAATAATGCAAATAATCAACCATATAATCAACAATTTATGCCATTAGTTTCAAGGTTAGAAAAGACTTAAAATTTTTCGTAAAAAACGAAAAACCCCTCTAAACAGGCATTTCAGGTCAGAATTTGGCTAAAACACAGACTACCCTGGGAATAAAAACCTTTCCAGAACACGTTTTCCACCCAAAATTCACTAGTCTTGGGCGAAAATCTGGGTTCTGGGCCAAAATCGACAATAAAACGGGATTAAAATAAATAAAACCGAGCTACTAATCTAATTAGCAACTTAAACCAGAAAGTTAAGACAAAATAAACCTTGAAAAATATGATTATAAAAATAAACGAGCGGGGCTCCGATACCGCTGTTAGGGTTTGGTGAGTCCGACTCACCGCGGAAACAAACCCCGACCCAAGGAACCGCTTGCAATAATTAAAATCATAAAGCATAAATAAATAAACACAAAGATAAAATAACGAATCTTACCCTCGAAGCGAGCTTCGCCCAAAAACCGGGGCTCTTACTTGAAAGCTACGAGCACGTCAAGCGCCGCGCCTCCGACGGTATCCACCCACGAAAAGGCGAACACAACTTTAAGGTCTACTACCTGGGGGTTAGCGAGGTCCGACCAAAACCCGAGTGTTATATGAGTTTAAGAGTTTTTCCAATATTATGGAATGCTCTATTTAACTCCCACTCAAGCATCATTTCCAATGCTCAAAGTTGGGTATTTATAGGGAATGATGGGAGTATGAAAATCTCTCCCATCAATGTAGGACAATGAGATTTTCTCATTTTATTTTAAAGCTAAAATAAAATTATTAAGCAAACTAGTAATAAATCAACAAGTGTCGAGCATACATGAGAGAGTAGGTGAGGACCACTTGGAGATGGGGACCAAACTTGCTCCCCACTCTCTCCCTCACCTTGTGCCACATGGCAACCCACTTGCTCCCATATTCCAACCTTCCCCTTATTCACGGCCCTATGGCCCGAGCCAAGCCACGAGCCAAGCCCGAGCCAAGCCCGAGCCCAACCCTAGCCCAGCCCGCACCTGGCCTGAGCCCAGCCCGCACCTAGCCTAAGCCCAGCCCGCACCAGCTGCTGCTGTGGCGTGGTGCGGCTGCGGCTGCTGCCGTGGTGCGGCTGCTAATTATTTATTTGCTTGGGTGTGACCCGAAGGGTTCAGTCAAGATTAAGCTGTAATATTAATTATATTAATGTTACTGATCGGAAGCGGCCTTCACCCAGGCATTCGATCACTTGACCTTGCTGAATATATTAGCTTTCAAATAATTCTGAACTCGCTATCAGAATAACACACTTGATCGAAGGACACCATTCCTTTCAATGATGTGTGTAACGCCCGTCAAGGCTAATGAGCCCCTTGGATGGGCGATGAAGTGTCAAAAACCCCATAAGGTTAATGAGCCCCTTTGATTGGCGATGATGTGTCTGACGCCCCTTAGGGCTAATGAGCCCCTTAGATGGGCGATGATGTGTCTTACACCCTTCAGGGCTAATGAGCCCCTTGGATGGGCGATGATGGTCTCACAACCCTTAGGGCTAATAAGCCCCTTGGATCGGTAATGATGTGTCTGACGCTCCTTAGGGCTAATAAACCTCTTGGATGGGCTATGATGTGTCTGACGCCCCTTAGGGCTAATGAGCCCTGTGGATGGGCGATGATGTGTCTCATGCCTCTTAGGTCTAATGAGCCCCTTAGATGGGCGATGATGTGTCTTATGAACCTTAGGGCTAATTAGCCCCTTGGATGGGCGATGATATGTCTGACGACCCTTAGGGCTAATGAGCCCCTTGGATGGGCGATGATGTGTCTCACGCCGCTTAGTTCTAATGAGCTCCTTGGATGGGCGATGATATGTTCGATGCCCCTTCGGGCTAATGAGCCCTTTTGATGGGCGATGTTGTGTCTTACGCCCCATTGGTCTAATAAGCCCCTTGGATTGGCGATGATGTGTATGATGCCCTTAAAGGCTAATGAGCCCCTTGGATAGGCGATGATGTGTACAACGCCCCTTAGGGCTAATGAACCCCTTGGATGGGTAATGAGCTGTATGATGCCCCTCAGAGCTAATGAGCCCCTTACATGGGCGACGATGTGTCTGACGCCCCTTAGGGCTAATAAGCCCCTTTGATGGGCAATGATGTGTTTCACTCCCCTTTGGACTAATGAGCCCCTTGGATGGGCGATGATGGTCTGACACCCCTTAGGGCTAATTAGCCCCTTGGATCGGTAATGATGTGTCTGATGCCCCTTAGGGATAATAACCCCCTTGGATGGGTTCTGATGTGTCTTACGCCCCTTAAGGCTAATGAGCCCCGTGGATGGGAGATGATGTGTCTCATGCCTCTTAGGGTATATGGTCCCCTTGGATTGGCGATGATGTGTATGACGCCCCTTAGGGCTAATGAGCCCCTTGGATGGGTAGTTATGTGTGTGACACCCCTCAGGGCTAATGAGCCCCTTGGATGGCCGACGATGTGTCTGACGCCCCTTAGGGCTAATAAGCCCCTTGGATGGGCAATGATGTGTTTCACTCCCCATAGGGCTAATGATCCCCTTCCTTAGGGCTAATGGGCCCCTTGGATGGGCGATGATATGTCTGACGTCCCTTAGGGCCAATGAGCCCCTTGGATGGGCGATGATGTATCAGACACCCCTAAGGCCTAATGAGCCCCTTGGATGGACGACGATGTGTTTGACTCCCCTTAGGGCTAATGAGCCCCTTGGATGGGCGATGATGTGTCTGATGCCCCATAGGGCTAATGAGCCCCTTGGATGGGCGATGATGTGTCTGGCACCCCTCAGGGCTAATGAGCCCCTTGGATGGGCGATGATGTGTCTGACACCACTCATGGCTAATGAGCCCCTTAGATGGGCGATGATGTGTCTCACACTCCTTAAGGTTAATGAACCCCTTTGGTGTGCAATGAAGTGTTTGATGCCCTTTAGGACTAATAATCCCCTTGGATGGGCGATAATGTGTCTCACGCCCATAAGGTCTAATGAGCCCCTTGGATTGGGGATGATGTGTATGACGCCCCTTAAGGCTAATAAGCCCCTTGGATGGGAAATGATGTGTCATACGCCCCTCAGGGCTAATGGGCCCCTTGGATGGGTGATGATGTGTCTAACGCCCGTCAAGGCTAAAAAGCCCCTTGGATGGGCGAAGATGTGTCTGACACCCCTTTAAGGCTAGTGAGCTCCCTGGATGGGCGTTGATGTGTCAGACACACCTTAAGGCTAATGAGCCACTTGGGTGGGCGATGATGTGTCTGACGTTCCTTAGAGCAATTGAGCCCCTTGGATGGGCGATGATGTGACTCACGCTCCTTAGTTCTAATGAGCTCCTTGGATAGGCGATGATGTGTTTGATGCCCCTTAGGGCTAATGAGCCCCTTATATGGGCGATGTTGTGTCTCACGCCCCTTAGGTCTGTAGGGCCCCTTTGATTTGCGATGATGTGTATGACGCCCCTTAAGGCTAATGAGCCCCTCGGATGGGTAATGATGTGTCTGACGCCCTCAAGGCTAATGAGCCCCTTGGATGGAAAATGATGTGTCTAAAACCCCTTAGGGCTAATAAGCCTTTTGGATGGGCAATGATGTGTTTCACGCCCCTTAAGGCTAATGAGCCTCTTGGATGGGCAATGATATGTCTGACGACCTTTAGGGCTAATGAGCCCTTTGGATGGGCGATGATGTGTCTGACGCCTCTCAGGGCTAATAAGCCCCTTGGATGGACGATGATGTGTCTGACTCCCCTTAGGCTAATGAGCCCCTTAGATGGGCGATGATGTGTCTAACACCCCTTAAGGCTAATGAGCCCCTTGGGTGGGCGATGATGTGTCTGACGGCCCTTAGAGCAATGGAGACCCTTGGATGGGCGATGATGTGTCTCACGCCCCTTAGTTGTAATGAACTCCTTGGATGAGAGATGATGTGTTTGATGCCCCTTAGGGCTAATGAGCCCTTTGGATGGGCGATGTTGTGTCTCACGCCCCTTAGGTCTAATAGGACCCTTGGATTGGCGATGATGTGTATGAAGCCCCTTAAGGCTATTGAGCCCTTTGGATGGGTAATGATGTCTCTAACGCCACTCAGAGCTCATAAGCCCCTTGGATGGGAAATGATGTGTCTGACGCCCCTTAGGGGTAATAAGCCCCTTCGATGGGCAATGAATTTTTTCACATCCCTTAGAGCTAATTAGCCCCTTGGATGGGCGATAATGTGTCTGACGCACCTTAGGTCTATTAAGCCCCGTGGATAGGCGATGATATGCCTGACGACCCTTAGGGCTAATGAGCCCCTTGGATTGGCGATGATGTGTCTGACGCCCTTAGGGCTAATGAGCCCCTTGGATGGGCGATGATGTGTCTGACACCTCTCAGGCTAATGAGCCCCTTAGATGGGCGATGATGTGTCTGACTCCCCTTAAGGCTAATGAGCCCCTTTGGTGGGCGATGATGTGTCTGACGACCCTTAGAGCAATGGAGACCCTTGGATGGGCGATGATGTGTCTCACGCCCCTTAGTTCTAATGAACTCGTTGGATGAGCGATGATGTGTTTGATGCCCTTTAGGGCTAATGAGCCCTTTGGATGGGCGATGTTGTGTCTCACGCCTCTTAGGTCTAATGGGCCCCTTGGATTGGCGATGATGTGTATGACGCTCCTTAAGGCTATTGAGCCCCTTGGAAAGGTAATGATGTGTCTGACGCCCCTCAGAGCTCATGAGCCCCTTCGATGGGAAATGATGTGTCTGACGCCCCTTAGGGGTAATAAGCCCCTTCGTTGGGCAATGATGTGTTTCACGTCCCTTAGTGGTAATGTGCCCCTTGGATGGGCGATAATGTGTCTGATGCACCTTAGGGCTAATGAGCCCCTTGGATGGGCGATGATATGCCTGACGACCCTTAGGGCTAATGAGCCCCTTGGATTGGCGATGATGTGTCTGAAGCCCCTTAGGGCAAATGAGCCCCTTGGATGGGCGATGATGTGTTTGACACCTCTCAGGCTAATGAGCCCCATAGATGGGCGATGATGTGTCTGACTCCCCTTAAGACTAATGAGCCCCTTTAGTGGGCGATGATGTGTCCGACGACCCTTAGAGCAATGGAGACCCTTGGATGGGCGATAATGTGTCTCACGCCCCTTAGTTCTAATGAACTCGTTGGATGAGCGATGATGTGTTTGATGCCCTTTAGGGCTAATGAGCCCTTTGGATGGGCGATGTTGTGTCTCACGCCTCTTAGGTCTAATGGGCCCCTTGGATTGGCGATGATGTGTATGACGCTCCTTAAGGCTATTGAGCCCCTTGGATAGGTAATGATGTGTCTGACGCCCCTTAGAGCTCATGAGCCCCTTGGATGGGAAATGATGTGTCTGACGCCCCTTAGGGCTAATAAGCCCCTTCGTTGGGTAATGATGTGTTTCACGTCTCTTAGTGGTAATGTGCCCCTTGGATGGGCGATAATTTGTCTGATGCACCTTAGGGCTAATGAGCCCCTTGGATGGGCGATGATATGTCTGACGACCCTTAGGGATAATGAGCCCCTTGGACGGGCGATGATGTGTCTGAAGCCCCTTAGAGCAGTAAGCCACTTGGATAGGCGATGATGTGTCTCACGCGCCTTACTACTAATGAGCTCCTTTGATATGCGATGATGAGTTTTATGCCCCTTAGGACTAATGAACCCCTTGGATGGGCGATGATGTGTCTCATGCCCCTTAGGGCTAATGGGCCCCTTTGATTGGCGACGATGTGTATGACACCCCTTAAGGCTAATGAGCCCCTTTGATGGGTAATGATGTGTCTGACCTCCCTCAGGGCTTATGAGCCCCTTGGATGGGAAATGATGTGTCTAACGCTCCTTCGGGCTAATAAGCCCTTTGGATGGGCCTTGATGTGTTTTACACCCCTTAGGGCTAATGAGCCCCTTGAATGGGCGATGATGTGTCTGATGTACCTTAGGGCTAATGAGCCCCTTGGATGGGCGATGATATGTCTGACGACCCTTAGGGCTAATGAGCCCCTTTGATGGGCGATGATATGCCTGACACCCCTCAGGGCTAATGAGCCCCTTGGATGGGTGATAATGTGTCTGACACCCCTCAAGGCTAATGAACCCCTTAGATGGGCGATGATGTGTCTGACACCCCTTAAGGCTAATGAGCCCCTTGGATGGGTAATGATGTGTCTGATGCCCCTCAGGGTTAATGAGCCCCTTGGATGGGAAATGATGTGTGTCTGACGCCCCTTAGGGATAATAAGCCCCTTGGATGGGCAATGATGTGTTTCACGCTCCTTAGGGCTAATGAGTGAAAGGAATGGTGTCCTTCAAACAAGTGTATTATTCTGATAGCGGGTTCAGAATTATTAGAAAGCTAATCTATTCAGCAAGGTCAAGTGATCGGAATGCCTGGGTGGAGGCCGCTTCCGATCAGTAATATTAATATAATTAATATTACAGCTTAATCTTGACTGAACCCTTCGGGTCACACCCAAGCAAATATATGCAAACCAACTCGACGAATTAATTAGGAAGAAATTAATTCGTCGCCCGAGTGTTAAATTATTAGACATCGGTAATTCGAGCTTAGAGCGTTGAAACCGATCGTCGGAAGTCGAGTTTAAATAATAAAAGACGAGACGCGCAAAATAATAATAAATCAACAATATTCCCGAAAATACCCCTAGCATCGGAGTGCCCCGAGCATCCGAACGCTAAGGGCAAGACGAGCCGGCGCACCGTGCTGCAGCCACGGCTAGGCACAACAGCAGCCGCGCCGCGCCACGACAGCAGCCGCAGCCGCACCACGCCACAGCAGTAGCCGCGCCACAGCAACAGCTGGTGCGGGCTGGGCTCGGGCCGGGCTCGGGCTTGGCTCGTGACTTTGCTCGGGCCATAGGGCCGTGAATAAGGGGAAGGTTGGAATATGGGAGCAAGTGGGTTGCCATGTGGCACAAGGTGAGGGAGAGAGTTGGGAGGAATTTGGTCCCCATCTCCAAGTGGTCCTCACCTACTCTCTCATGTATGCTTGACACTTGTTGATTTATTACTAGTTTGCTTAATAATTTTATTTTAGCTTTAAAATAAAATGAGAAAATCTCATTGTCCCACATTGATGGGAGAGATTTTCATACTCCCATCATTCCCTATAAATACCCAACTTTGGGCATTGGAAATGATGCTTGAGTGGGAGTTAAATAGAGCATTCCATAATATTGGAAAAACTCTTAAACTCATATAACACTCGGGTTTTGGTCGGACCTCGCTAACCCCCAGGTAGTAGACCTTAAAGTTGTGTTCGCCTTTTTGTGGGTGGATATTGTCGGAGGCGCGGCGCTTGACGTGCTCGTAGCTTTCAATTAAGAGCCCCGGTTTTTGGGCGAAGCTCGCTTCGAGGGTAAGATTCGTTATCTTTTCTTTGTGATTATTTATTTATGCTTTATGATTTTAATTATTGCGAGTGGTTCCTTGGGTCGGGGTTTGTTTCCGCGGTGAGTCTGACTCACCAAACCCTAACAGCGGTATCGGAGCCCCGCTCGTTTATTTTTATAATCATATTTTCAAGGTTTATTCTGGCTTAATTTTCTGGTTTAAGTTGCTAATTAGATTAGTAGCTCGGTTTTATTTATTTTAATCCCGTTTTAATGTCGATTTTGGCCCAGAACCCAGATTTTCGCCCAAGACTATTGAATTTTGGGTGGAAAACGTGTTCTGGAAAGGTTTTAAACCCAAAGGGAACTGTGTTTTAGCCAAATTCGACCAGAAATGCCTGTTTCGAGGGTTTTTTCGTTTTTGACGAAAAATTTTAAGTCTTTTCTAACCTTGAAATTAATGGCATAAATTGTTGATTATATGGTTGATTATTTGCATTATTTTCTGCATTTTTATGTCCCCTTAAAGCACACTTACTTGGTAGTATTTGATGCTTAAAGGTTGATTTATTTTCACATAATTGCAAACTAATTGCTTTTTAATGTGAAAGTTTTAATTTTGAGGCTTCCTAAGTGTTAAAGATTCAATCTTTATTTGTGATAAGTGATTGAAACTTTAAAAACCACTAAATTCCATGTTATTTTGTGTTAAACTTTGATGTTTTAATCATTTTGAGTTGATTGGAAACATAAAGTTTCGATTTTTGTGATAGAAATTTGGTTATCTTCATGTTGGAAGATATAATTTTCAAGGATTCAAAAAAGTTAGATGTTGGAATTTTCATTTGAACATTAAAGTTCATATTTTTCCAACTTACCTTTACTTTTTCAAATTCTCAAGTTTAATTTAAATTGATTAAATTGAAAGTGAGAAATTGCCTCAATTGTATGTTGCACCAAGATAAACCAATTTAATTAAGAATGGTTATTGGAATTATTTTGGTTATTTGCACTTTGAAAATTTTATTAAGTTAGACTTGTTTAAAATTTTATTTTGCTCTCTAATTAGTTCTAAAATTAATTTAGAATTAATTATTGTTGTCTCGCGAAAAGGGATCAAATCCCGAGGCCGTGGCACGCAAAACGAGGCAATGCATCACCTTGGTGAGCCGGGTTGCATAGCAGCCCATATGTGGCTGCCAAGGTGGCAGCGCCGCCTTGCTTGCGGCCACACGCGCGGCAGCAGCCACGCACGGCAGCAGCACGCGGGCTGCAATAGCCATGCGCGGCTGTGCCGTGGCAGCAGTTCGCGACCGTGTGCCGTGGGCCGTGTGTTCGTGGTCTTGGCGTGTGTGTATGCTTGGTGCGGTGAGGTGTCTAGCCGTAGTAGGCTTGATGTTGATTATTTTGCCGTTTTATCTATTTTAATTAATTTTGTTTATTGTAATTAAAATTTTTGGGAGGCTAGGCCTCGGTTTTGAGCGGCATTGGCAAAATTTCATTTTGACAAGTTTGGGTGCTACCGACTTAATTAATTAGATTAAATAAGGAAATGCGAAATTTAGTGGGAGCTTCAATTATTAATGACGTAAATTATATAATCGGTTAAACAACTTTGACTAGTTTTTAATTAGGCGTGTTAATCGGATTAACCACCTAGAATAGTTACTAGAGCGCGCACGTTGTTTAAATGCATTTTATTTTGTTTTAATTTGTAAATTGCATGGGCCATTCACAAATAGTGAATGGATGAATGGAATACATATATTCTCTCTCACAGGTTTTATGAAATGACAACTAGTGGGACCCGACTAGGATAGAAAATACGGACTACGTGCCTTTATGTATTTTTGTAAATCTAAATACGGTCTACGCACCGTTAAGTATTTTTGTACTTTATTATTTAGATCATTCCTAGTTGTAGACACTAGTTTTTGCATAGTTTGGTGAAGTCTTGAAGACGGCGTATCTTGGAAGACAAAGCCTTGAATTGCAAATGAAGACCTTTTGAAGATATGAAGATCTCAAGGGGTCATGCTAGTTGCCAATATGCATCTATAATTTTGCTTTATATTTTATGCCTATATATATGTGTGTGAATTATTCGTTAGATGCATGTTTAGGGTTTTCTTGATGTTGCGATGATTAGTTAAGTTCACTTAAATCAACCAACATAGAAATCCTAGGTCCCTAAAAATATTGAGTCAAACTTGCCTTTCCAAAACAACACTTACTAACCGAACGAGAGTAATGGTAGGCTACGCCAAAGCGAGGTGCCATCACTTCTCCAAGGGGCATAAGGCACACTGGGTGTGCACGTTGGTTTTTGTTTAACTCATCGGCATGAGTGAGGAGTCCTCACATACTATGGCAAAAGAGATACATCGTCAAAGATGCATTAGATGCGATGATTGTCTAACCAAGAGTGGCTTAGAGCCATTAGCATGACAATGCTTACCCTAGAAGATTGAGTTTTTAAGACAAGCCAAAGCATGCTTAACCACTCTTTGTTTCTTCGGATCTTGGAATCGCCTTATTTTCGCCAAATAGGGACAATTATTATGCGTAAATAAGACGTTTAATAAGATTGAAGTTTGCATGAATGCTATTAAATTTCAAACTTATTATATTCTTGATAAATGGTTATACTTAGCAATTATATTTATAGTATTCCAAATCAAATAATATTGTTTCCATGATTGGTAAAGGAAATCCTTGAGAATAGTTCTCAAAGAAAGGAAAAACATTTCTAAAATACAATTCTCATAAATGACTTTTATAATTAAGTCCGAAAGGACGGTTGGACATCATGTATTCAAAATACTAGGTAGTTTTGATAAAACATGAGGTATTGAGTTGCAAACTCAAGATTGTCAATGTTTGACAACCAACGTATCTTTTCACATCACAATTGAGTAGGACTCATTGATGTAGTAATTCGAGTAAGAATTAATGGAAAATATGGAACTTTGTTTTACGGCGCACTAGGTGCTTGATTATGCCTAACAAAGTATAAGAGTCAAGGTACTTAAAGAAATGATTCTTAAAGTAAGATTATGAGATATTGTATGATAAGAAATATAGGAAAGAAGGAACGAAGAAAAGGAATTAGATTTCATTCCAACTCATGAGTTCATGTTATTTACTTAGCAATTCGTTATCTTCACAATTAGTATCGGATACTGCTTGAGTGTTCCACTATGATAGTGACCTCAAACTATTGAAGTTAAGCTAAGTTATCGACTTACAAGCTTAGAATGAAGCAAGAAGAGCTACATCAGTTGTAAGGTCATATGTTTTGTTTAAAGACCTTTTAAGCCAAAGGCTGGAACAAGTAATGGTTATTATATTCCATAATCAGCAACTGATCCGTTTACACACGGAAAGACTCACATTCAAAGTAATGAGCAATAGTTGCGAGATTTATTTGAATGGGATGGTTATCCAAGCGTTGAGTTAAGAATGATTGATTATAAACAAACATTTCTCTAACATGATAAACTCACTAAGTTCAAGTCACGGGCTTGATTTGCGTTCCGAACATCTTTAGCAATGTCACATCGACAAGAACATACTCAAAGGCTCTATTAGATAGACTCTTGATAGTTGCTCAATTTGGAATCGTTCTAAGACAAGAAAGTCTTACTTGTTGAAACCGACAAAGCAGAGAGCTATTGTTTTTGGTATAGACAGTTGACTCCGAAGGCTAAAGAGGATTCAATTACTTCAACGTTTCACAAAGAATTTGAAAGGATATGGCTATATTCATCAAATGTGAACAAACTTGACTTGAGTAGCTTAAGAGTTCAGTGAAGTACATAATTGACTTGGCAAGATATCAAAATGTCTAGATTAGATCGAGCGATGTTTGCTTGAGCCAAGCGTGACTATCTCAAAGTTATGAATGGAAATTTTCATAAATAACTCCACAAAGAACATGGTGTGTCTTCACGGAGACCTCGGTGTCATTTGAAAATGACTCGAACAATGATGGTTCACAACCCTTCCTATAAAGTTCTTAAAGATTTGCACAAATGACTAATGTTACACTAAACAATGTGTCGAAGGTAAGAAAGGACGCCATATTCAGTTATGGATAAAAATAACTTCTAAAAGTCTTTTCAAGTATATGTCTAAGGCTCTTAGTCTCAGTGGGAGTTCACTAGCTCAGTGGGTGCAAAGTGGCTCAGTGGGAGCTAGGTGACTCAGTAGGAGCTGAATGGCTCAACAAAGACTAAGATATCTCAAGTAGGAGCTAACTGTTTGTTTCACAATGAACTTTTACCCAAAGACAATATACATGTCTCTTTGTAAGCATTCAAGTGAGACTACGGGTATTACCTCCACATCCCAATTGAGAACAAAAAAAAAAAAAAAAAAAAAAAAAATTGTTTGTTGCTCTAAGTAGTGTCTTTCTGGAAAGTAACACGTTTCCAAAATGACAAGTGGGAGGAAAATGAACTCGATGACCATCGATCTTAGCAACAAACTAGAACTGAGAATCTCGGAAGACCTTAAAGGACTTTGTGATAATGCTTGATCAAGAATACTCAAAAGGACTTTACAAGTGCCTTAAAAGAGAATTCATTACTCACAAAACATTAAAGATGTTGGAGTAAGATCAACATAATAAAAGGGCTTTGAAAGCGCCTTAAAACTCAGTGTTTGATGCAATTGCCCCGTATAGGTATAGAATTCACCAAAGGCTTGGATTGAATCCTATAAATTTTCTATTAAGTTAGAAACAAACCTAAGACTTACAAGCATACTATTTACTATTAGATAGTAAAGGAATAATTTCTTGTAAAATAGCTACGACAAATCCAAATTCCGAATAATGGTTAAAGACCATGAAAATCCGAAATAGACTCCATGTTTGAAAATCATGTTTTGAAACTTGATTAATTTGCATGAAAGGTGAAAGACCCATCGATTGCAAATAAGTTTTCAAGGGGAAAACTAACAAATGTGGAAATGTATATGCATACATAGCTAGATTGGTTGTAAAGGATATAATTAATATCAAAGAGTTGATTTTAAAATCCCATTCACCAATCGGAATGCTCAAGTCTTTTTGTGATTGATCTAGCAAAATTGCACATATGAAATATGGCAAAATAGATACAAAAACCGCCTACCCAAAATAGGATTTTGGAAGTGACTATGGAATAGTCGAAGGGTTTTGAAAATCTAAATAATGCTAGATTTGAAAGCAAGCACATGGAATCCGTCATGGGATTAAAGGAAGCATTGCATTAAGGAATTGGAACGTGTTTTCTCATAAAGTTAATAAGAGGATTGACTTATGGAGAAACATAAAAAATTCTGATGAACAAGAAGTTTAGTGGGAGCAAAAGTAATGGTCCAACAAGAAGTTTACGAAATCTATTGTGAAACAACCATCAAATGCTAAATGTTTGGATTTAAAAGTATTTTCGACAATGGACCGAGCTAAAGACGATACTTAGTACATGTTGGGAATTAAGTTCTATGGTATAGACTTAATTAAATGTTTAAATGAGTAAAAGAAATTACCATGTTAAACATGAAAGATTTTGAAAGGCTTTCGACCCATATGTATGAAGCTAAGTAAATGTTTGAACTAAGTATAAGCTAGGCTAAGTACTAAATCAAACAAGAAAGACTCTAGTAAGAGACTTTCAATCATATCGTACAACAAACAATTTGGCAAGACTCAGTGTAACTGTATGAGCTAAATGTCACATGGATGGAATAAAATTAAGAATCATTCTAGAATTAAATCCATCATGTAAGGCTATGATATGGAATCGTCAGATGACTTACATGCTTAGAGCATGTGAAGTACGTATATAATACCAATCGACATTAATCTAAGTATTAGATCATTAGATTATAGTCAAGAACATCCAAAGAACTTAGATAAGTAGTTGGATGAGTTCTTGACGCATGGAAACAAATATAATTTGAGTTTTGATGTTGCAAGCACAAACCTTAACAAGGATTAGATCCTTAGCAAGGAAGCCATTTATAAGCACGAGGCAAGAAGTGTCGTGGCTTGAGAATGGTAACATGGATGTGCATCCATGTATAATGTGCGGGAATTTAAGGAAAATTTCCATGATCACAAGTGATTAGGGTATCCCAAATCGTTGTGAGTAGCTTGGAGTAAAACCCAAGCAAGGCATCATCGGGGTGTCTACTAAAATATATGTTGAGAATATTGTTGCCTTAAAGGCAATAATAAGATAGATGTTAAATGGAAAGGTTTGTTGTTGAACATTAATGATTGTAGGTTGTTAAGTAGAAGGTCTCAAATCATGAAAATGAGTGGGAGCCATTGCTTGGACAATAAATCCCGAATCACATGTAATCCATTAACACTCTCAAAATTTTATCATCTTATTACGGAAATGGTGGATAATGAAGATGCTAAGGTTTGCAAAGTAATTTTAACTAAACCTTTGCAATAAGTGAACGACAACATTCATAATTGCATGAAAGAAATCAAGCATATAAAATATGGGTGTGATTTCTATGAATGTTCTATGAAGAGTATTACTCTTTAAACATTTGGGAAAAACCATTTATCATAAGATGAAACATTGTGAAGTTTCATAGTGGAATAAAATATTTCTAAATATTTCACAAAACTATTTAATTGTGGTTTAGAATTAAATAATGAGTCCATTCGATTTTAATAAATATTCAAAATAGGGTATCAAGTCAATGGCTTGGATAAAGAAACACCTAATAAGTGAACATTAAATATTTTAATCGAAAATTATCCCTAATCAAGGTCATATTTTGTGGACGATTGATGACCATCAGAGATTAGTGTGTAGTATGATATAGCACCGTTTCTTGTGCTATGAAGATATAAATCATTTGCACATGTATTGGTTTAGAACCATACTGGATCGACCTATGAGGATACTTTAAGAGATTTAAAATCGTCATAAGTATTTTCTCATTATTACTATCGGAACTCTTTTTCTTTGACCATGAGTAGTTGGAGATCTCTTGTTTGAGTAATGGTCCGCTTTGGTATCCGCCAAACGTTCGCCGTAACTGGGAATTATAAAGACAGATATTGGGCGGGTGAGTCCTCTTAGTAAGAGAAGCTACATTACAAGACTGGAAATGTCCCCCTACTAACAATAGGGAACATGTCTTGTTGTTTACAAGGCCTCTCGAAGAGCGAGACTGTGAAAAATGCATGGCCGTGCTCAGATGGATTTTAGAAATCATCTGCTTATTGATAGTCAAACTCGGATTTCGAGAAACACTTCTGGACGTAACAGAGATGACTAGTAATCTTACTCTGTAGTTCATGAAGAGACATGAAAGACATAGGATAAGGGCTATACACTAAATGCACACTTGTCCGGAAGGACAAGTGGGAGATTGAAAGGAATGGTGTCCTTCGAACAAGTGTATTATTCTGATAGCGGGTTCAGAATTATTAAAAAGCTAATATATTCAGCAAGGTCAAGTAATCGGAATGCCTGGGTGGAGGCCGCTTCCGATCAGTAATATTAATATAATTAATATTACAGCTTAATCTTGACTGAACCCTTCGGGTCACACCCAAGCAAATATATGCGAACCAACTCGACGAATTAATTCGGAAGAAATTAATTCGTCGCCCGAGTGTTAAATAATTAGACATCGGTAATTCGAGCTTAGAGCGTCGAAACCGATCGTCGGAAGTCGAGTCTAAATAATAAAAGACGAGACGCGCAAAATAATAATAAATCAACAATATTCTCGAAAATACCCCTAGCATCGGAGTGCCCCGAGCATCCGAATGCTAAGGGCAAGACGAGCTGGCGCACCGTGCTGCAGCCACAGCCAGCCACGGCTAGGCACAACAGCAGCCGCACCACGGCAGCAGCCGCAGCCGTACCACGCCACAACAGCAGCTGGTGCGGGCTGGGCTCGGGCCGGGCTCGGGCTTGGCTCGTGACTTGGCTCGGGCCATAGGGCCGTGAATAAGGGGAAGGTTGTAATATGGGAGCAAGTGGGTTGCCATGTGGCATAAGGTGAGGGAGAGAGTAGGGAGCAAGTTTGGTCCCCATCTCCAAGTAGTCCTAACCTACTCTCTCATGTATGTTTTACATTTGTTGATTTATTACTAGTTTGCATAATAATTTTATTTTAGCTTTAAAATAAAATGAGAAAATCTCATTGTCCCACATTGATGGGAGAGATTTTCATACTCCCATCATTCCCTATAAATACCCAACTTTGGGCATTGGAAATGATGCTTGAGTGGGAGTTAAATAGAGCATTCCATAATATTGGAAACACTCTTAAACTCATATAACACTCGGGTTTAGGTCGGACCTCGCTAACCCTCAGGTAGTAGACCTTCAAGTAGTGTTCGCCTTTTTGTGGGTGGATACCGTAAGAGGCGCGGCGCTTGACGTGCTCGCAGCTTTCAAGTAAAAGCCCCGGTTTTTGGGCGAAGCTCGTTTCGAGGGTAAGATTCATTATCTTTTCTTTGTGATTATTTATTTATGCTTTATGATTTTAATTATTGCGAGTGGTTCCTTGGGTCGGGGTTTGTTTCCGCGGTGAGTCGGACTCACCAAACCCTAACAATGAGCCCCTTGGACGGGCGATGATGTGTCTGATGCACCTTAGGGCTAATGAGTCCCTTGGATGGGCGATGATATGTCTGACGACCCTTAGGGTTAATGAGCCCATTGGATGGGCGATGATGTGCCTGACACCCCTCAGGGCTAATGAGCCCCTTAAATGGGCGATGATGTGTCTGACACCCCTTAAGGCTAATGAGCCCCTTGGGTGGGCGATGATGTGTCTGACACCCCTTAAGGCTAATGAGCCCCTTAGGTGGGTGATGATGTGTCTGACGCCCCTTAGAGAAATTGAGCCCCTTGGATGGGCGATGATGTGTCTCACACCCCTTAGTTCTAATAAGCTCCTTGGATGGGCGATGATATGTTCGATGCCCCTTACGGGTAATGAGCCCTTTGGTTGGGCGATGTTGTGTCTCACGCCCCTTAGGTCTAATGAGTCCCTTGGATTGGCGATGATGTGTATGACGCCCCTTAAGGCTAATGAGCCCCTTGGATGGGTAATGTTGTGTCTGACGCTCCTCATAGCTAATGAGCCCCTTGGATGGGAAATGATGTGTCTGACGCCCCTTAGGGCTAATAAGCCCCTTGGATGGGCAATGATGTGTTTCATGTCCCTTAGGGCTAATGAGATCCTTGGATGGGCGATGATGTGTCTGATGCACCTTAGAGCTAATGAGCCCCTTGGATGGGCGATGAAATGTCTGACGACCCTTAGGGCTAATGAGCCTCTTGGATGGGCGATGATGTGTCTAACACCCCTCAGGCTAATGAGCCACTCGGATGGGCGATGGTATGTCTGACGACCCTTAGGGCTAATGAGCCCTTTGAATGGGCGATGATGTGTATGACACCCCTTAGGGCTAATAAGCCCCTCAAATGGACGATGATGTGTCTGACACCCCTTGAGGTTAATGAGCCCCTTGGGAGTGCGATTATGTGAATGACGCCCCTTAGAGCAATTGAGCCCCTTGGATGGACAATGATGTGTTTCACGTTTCTTATGGCTAATGAGCCCCTTGGATGGGTGATAATGTGTCTGATGCACCTTAGGGCTAATGAGCCCCTTGGATGGGCGATGATATGTCTTACGACCCTTACGGCTAATGAGCCCCTTGGATGGGCGTTGATGTGTCTGACACCCGTCAGGGCTAATGACCCCTTGGATGGGCGATGATTTGTTTGATGCACCTTAGGGCTAATGAGCCCCTTGGATGGGCGATGATATGTCTTACGACCCTAAGTGCTAATGAGCCTATGGATGGGCGATGATGTGTCTGACACCCCTAAGGGCTAATGAGCCCCTGGGATGGGCGACGATACGTCTGACGACCCTTAGGGCTAATGAGCCCCTAAGATGGGCGATGATGTGTATGACACCCCTCAGGGCTAATGAGCCCCTTAGATGGACGATGATGTGTCTAACACCCCTTAAGGCCAATGAGCCCCTTGGGTGTGCTATGATATGTCTGACGCCCCTTAGAGCAATTGAGCCCCTTGGAAGGGCGATGATGTGTCTCACACCCCTTAGTACTAATGAGCTCCTTGGATGGGCGATGAAGTGTTCGATGCCTCTTAGGGCTAATGAGCCCCTTGGATGGGCGATGATAAGTCTAACGACCCATAGGGCTAATGAGCCCCTTGGATGGACGATTATGTGTCTGACACCCCTCTAGGATAATGATCCCGTTAGATGGGCGATGATGTGTCTGATACCCCTTAAGGCTAATAAGCCCTTTGGGTGGGCGATGATGTTTCTGACGCCCCTTAAAGTAGTGAGCCCCTAGGATGGGCGATGATGTGTCTCACGCCCGTCAGTACTAATGAGCTCCTTTGATGGGCGATGATGTGATCGATGCCCCTTAAAGCTAACGAGCCCCTAGGATGGGCGATGATGTGTCTCATGCCCCTTAGGGCTAATGAGCCCCTTGGATTGGCGATGATGTATATGACGCCCCTTAAGGCTAATGAGCCCCTTGGATGGGTAATGATGTGTCTGACTCCCCTCAGGGCTAATAAGCCCTTTGGATGGCAAATGATGTGTCTAACGCCCTTTAAGGCTAATGAGTCCCTTGGATGGGCGATGATGTGTCTGATGCACCTTTGGGCTAATGAGCCCCTTGGATGGGCAATGATATGTCTGACGACCGTTAGGGCTAATGAGCCCCTTGGATGGGTGATGGTGAGTCTGACACCCCTAAGGGCTAATGAGCCCCTAGGATGGGCGATGATATGTCTGACGACCCTTAGGGCTAATGAACCCCTTGGATGGGCGATGATGTGTCTGACACCCCTCAGGGCTAATGAGCCCCTTGAATGGGCGATGATGTGTCGCGCACCCCTAAGGGCTAAAGATCCCCTTAGATGGACGATGATGTGTTTGACACCCCTTAAGGCTAATTAGCCCTTTGGGTGGGCGATTATGTTTCTCACGCCCCTTAGAGTAGTGAGCCCCTAGGATGGGCGATGATAAGTCTCACGCCCCTTAGTACTAATGAGCTCCTTTCATGGGCGATGATGTGTTCGATGCCCCTTAGGGCTAATGAGCCCCTAGGAAGGGCGATGATGTGTCTCATGCCCCTTAGGGCTAATGGGCCCCTTGGATTAGCGATGATGCGTATGACGCCCCTTAAGGCTAATGAATCCCTTGGATGGGTAATGATGTGTCTAACGCCCCTCAAGGCTAATGAGCCCCTTGGATGGGAAATGATGTGTCTGATGCCCCTTAGGGCTAATAAGCCCCTTGGATGGACAATGATGTGTCTGACGCCCCTTAGGGCTAATAGGCCCCTTGGATGGGCGATGATATGTTTGACGACCCTTACTGCTAATGAGCCCCTTGGATGGGCGATGATGTGTCTGACACCCGTCAGGGCTAATAATTCCCTTGGATGGGCGAAGATGTGTCTGATACACCTTAGGGCTAATGAGCCCCTTGGATGGGCGATGATATGTCTGACGACCCTTAGGGCTAATGAGCCCCTTGGATGGGCGATGATGTGTCTGACACCCCTAAGGGCTAATGAGCCCCTTGAATGGACGATGATGTGTCTGATGACACTTACGGCTAATGAGCCCCTTGGATGGGCGATGATGTGTCTCACGCCCCTTAGTACTAATGAGCTCCTTGGATGGGTGATGATGTGTTCGATGCCTCTTAGGGCTAATGAGCCCCTTGGATGGGCGATGAAATGTCTGACGACCCTTAGGGCTAATAAGCCCCTTGGATGGGCGATGATGTGTCTAACACCCCTCAGGCTAATGAGCCCCTCGGATGGGCGATAGTATGTCTGACGACCCTTAGGGCTAATGAGCCCTTTGGATGGGCGATGATATGTATGACACCCCTTAGGGCTAATGAGCCCCTCTAATGGACGATGATGTGTCTGACACCCCTTAAGGTTAATGAGCCCCTTGGGAGTGTGATTATGTGAATGACGCCCCTTAGAGCAATTGAGCCTCTTGGATATAGAATGATGTGTTTCACGTTTCTTATGGCTAATGAGCCCCTTGGATGGGTGATAATGTGTCTGATGCACCTTAGGGCTAATGAGCCCCTTGGATGGGCGATGATATGTCTTACGACCCTTACGGCTAATGAGCCCCTTGGATGGGCGTTGATGTGTCTGACACCCGTCAGGGCTAATGAGCCCCTTGAATGGGCGATGATTTGTCTGATGCACCTTAGGGCTAATGAGCCCTTTGGATGGGCGATGATATGTCTTACGACCCTAAGGGCTAATGAGCCTATGGATGGGCGATGATGTGTCTGACACCCCTAAGGGCTAATGAGCCCCTGGGATGGGCGATGATACGTCTGACGACCCTTAGGGCTAATGAGCCCCTAAGATGGGAGATGATGTGTATGACACCCCTCAGGGCTAATGAGCCCCTTAGATGGACGATGATGTGTCTAACACCCCTTAAGGATAATGAGCCCCTTGGGTGTGCGATGATATGTCTGACGCCCCTTAGAGCAATTGAGCCCCTTGGAAGGCCGATGATGTGTCTCACGCCCCTTAGTACTAAAGAGCTCCTTGGATGGGCGATGAAGTGTTCGATGCCTCTTAGGGCTAATGAGCCCCTTGGATGGGCGATGATATGTCTAACGACCCATAGGGCTAATGAGCCCCTTGGATGGACGATTATGTGTCTGACACACCTTTGGGATAATGATCCCGTTAGATGGGCGATGATGTGTCTGACACCCTTTAAGGCTAATGAGCCCTTTGGGTGGGCGATGATGTTTCTGACGCCCCTTAAAGTAGTGAGCCCCTAGGATGGGCGATGATGTGTCTCACGCCCGTTAGTACTAATGAGCTCCTTTGATGGGCGATGATGTGATCGACGCCCCTAACGAGCCCCTAGGATGGCGATGATGTGTCTCATGCCCCTTAGGGCTAATGAGCCCCTTGGATTGGCGATGATGTATATGACGCCCCTTAAGGCTAATGAGCCCCTTGGATGGGTAATGATGTGTCTGACGCCCCTCAGGGCTAATGAGCCCTTTGGATGGCAAATGATGTGTCTGACGCCCTTTAAGGCTAATGAGTCCCTTGGATGGGCGATGATGTGTCTGATGCACCTTAGGGCTAATGAGCCCCTTGGATGGGCAATGATATGTCTGACGACCATTAGGGCTAATGAGCCCCTTGGATGGGTGATGATGTGTCTGACACCCCTAAGGGCTAATGAGCCCCTTGATGGGCGATGATATGTCTGACGAACCTTAGGGCTAATGAGCCCCTTGGATGGGCGATGATGTGTCTGACACCCCTCAGGGCTAATGAGCCCCTTGAATGGGCGATGATGTGTCACACACCCCTAAGGGCTAAAGATCCCCTTAGATGGACGATGATGTGTTTGACACCCCTTAAGGCTAATGAGCCCTTTGGGTGGGCGATTATGTTTCTCACGCCCCTTAGAGTAGTGAGCCCCTAGGATGGGCGATGATGTGTCTCACGCCCCTTAGTACTAATGAGCTCCTTTCATGGGCGATGATGTGTTCGATGCCCCTTAGGGCTAATGAGCCCCTAGGATGGGCGATGATGTGTCTCATGCCCCTTAGGGCTAATGGGCCCCTTGGATTGGCGATGATGTGTATGACGCCCCTTAAGGCTTATGAATCCCTTGGATGGGTAATGATGTGTGTAACGCCCCTCAAGGCTAATGAGCCCCTTGGATGGGAAATGATGTGTCTGATGCCCCTTAGGGCTAATAAGCCCCTTAGATGGACAATGATGTGTCTGACGCCCCTTAGGACTAATAGGCCCCTTGGATGGGCGATGATATGTTTGACGACCCTTACTGCTAATGAGCCCTTTGGATAGGCGATGATGTGTCTGACACCCGTCAGGGCTAATAAGTCCCTTGGATGGGCGAAGATGTGTCTGATGCACCTTAGGGCTAATGAGCTCCTTAGATGGGCGATGATATGTCTGACGACCCTTAGGGCTAATGAGCCCCTTGGATGGGCGATGATGTGTCTGACACCCCTAAGGGCTAATGAGCCCCTTGGATGGACGATGATGTGTCTGACGACACTTACGGCTAATGAGCCCCTTGGATGGGCGATGATGTGTCTCACGCCCCTTAGTACTAATGAGCTCCTTGGATGGGTGATGATGTGTTCGATGCCTCTTAGGGCTAATGAGCCCCTTGGATGGGCGATGATATGTCTGACGACCCATAGGGCTAATGAGCCCCTTGGATGGACGATTATGGTTCTGACACTTCTCAGGTCTAATGAGCCCCTTGAATGGGCGATGATGTGTCTTACACCCTTCAGGGATAATGAGCCCTTTGGATGGACGATGATGTGTCTGACGACCCTTACGGCTAATGAGCCCCTTGGATGGGCGATGATGTGTCTCACGACCCTTAGTACTAATGAGCTCCTAGGATGGGAGATGATGTGTTCGATGCCTCTTAGGGCTAATGAGCCCCTTGGATGGGCGATGATATGTCTGACGACCCATGGGGCTAATGAGCCCCTTGGATGGACGATTATGTGTCTGACACTTTTCAGGGCTAATGAGGCCCTTGAATGGGCGATGATGTGTCTAACACCCCTAAGGGCTATTGATCCCCTTAGATGGGCGATGATGTGTCTGACACCCGTTAAGGCTAATGAGCCCCTTGTGTGGGCGATGATGTTTCTGACGCCCCTTAGAGAAGTGAGCCCCTATGATGGGCGATGATGTGTCTCACGCCCCTTAGGGCTAATTAGCCCCTTAGATGGGCGATGATGTGTCTTACACCATTCAGGGTTATTTAGCCCCTTGGATGGGCGATGATGGTCTCACACCCCTTAGGGCTAATAAGCCCCTTGGATCTGTAATGTTGTGTCTGACGCTCCTTAGGGCTAATAACCCTCTTGGATGGGCTATGATGTGTCTGACGCCCCTTAGGGCTAATAAGCCCCGTGGATTGTAATCCCCCGTATTTTTAAATATTTTATAAATGAAAATTTATTTTATTTATAATATTTAATTGTTATTTTTCATAATTTAATTTCAAAAATTTCAAATAATTAATCTGGGTCGAAAATTATTTGAACAAATTATTTTATGCACCTTTATTCTACAATTTATGTCCAATCACACAAGCCTAACCCATTTGTTTACTTAATCGACCCATTATTTTTATGAGGCCCAATCTTTCTTTTTACCCTACAATAATTCCCTCCTATAAATACCCCATGAATTTCCAAAAATTTCCCACACAAAAAGGTTAGTCTTATTTTCATCCTTCTTTGTTTCATTATTTTGCTTGATGTTAATTTAATTGTTTTGGGTTTTGATTTTAGTATAAAGATTATATTTTTAGTATCAAATTATATTTTAATGGTATAAAGATTATAAATTTCAGATTATATTTATGTTATAAATTTCATATTTTATGAATTATAAACCTAGGGTTTCAATTTGTTGAAAATCATGATTTTAGGGTTTTTATGAAGAATTGATTTAGGGCTTTTATAGTAATGATGTTTTGAAATTTTGGTGATTATAACTACTGATTAGTTTAACTTAATTCCAGATTATTTTGAACATGTAAATTCGTATTTTAATTTTTAGATTTTCGTTCGTTAATATTAATCTCGATTTAATCCCGATCAGATTATAAACGCATTCGATTTTGATAAAAAAGTAGTGTTTTCCACGTGGAAACAACGTTTTAATAAAGACGTGAGCACCACCCTATCGTGGCCAAATTCAGCTTCTAAATATGATTTTTGGGCAGTTTGTGATTTTAACGAAGTTTTTTTTATACTTAAAATATTATCCTTGAGTTTGATTAATAAAATTAATTATGTTTAAAGTTAATTAAGCATAAATATATGTTTTTATTAAAGTTTTAAGTGTTGGAAATAGTTTCTAAGTACTATTTTTGATGTTTTATAAAGAGGGTTTAATCACCCATTAAAAAGGGAGATTTTTAGGAGTTTTTATAAAATTTTCAGATTTTTATTAGACTTTGAACTTGCTGTAATTTCATGTATAAGAGTGTATTTTAAGGTTTTTATGAAGAAAATTTAAAGAACTAATATAAGCCTTTAATTTTAACTAAAGGGAAGGTTTTAAAGTGTTGTTTGATTTGGATTTTGAAGGTTTTAAAGTAAGTTAGTATTGCTGTAAATTTGATTGATTGGGAATTGATTGAGATGTTATTATTTGGCTTAGGAGAGGAGTTTGTTGAAGGTGATTTCTAGTTAGTAAAGTGGCATACCAATTCGTTTGCTCAAGGTACGTACGAATTACGAAACCTTTCTTTTAGGTGCATGTTTAAGGACGGATCGAGAACTTAGTATCATGTATAGGATTGACTTGGTTAAATTGTTTGGTTATACATTGTGAATTTCAAATGATGTGCACTATTTTATAATGCAAGTATTATTTGTGCTCTAATTATGCAAGGTGCGTTTAGAGGCAAAGGTATGTGATTGGTAAAAAGATTAATTTATTACTCATTCATGATTATGCAAACAGGATGAGTAAAGGAAGGATTTAAGTCTTATAAGACGAGGTTAAGGTTTTGGGGTGCCTTATGCACTCAAGGTGTTTATACACCGAGGTAGTAAAGGATTAAATAATATGTGTTGTTTGTCACTAATAAATCAAGAATTGAAATTGGAAACTTGTCTTGTTTGATTAAATTGTGTTTAGAATGTTTGTATTGTTATGTATATGAGTCATCACCAAGTCTAAACCTGTAAATCACGTAAAGTGCAAGATGGATGAGCAATAAAACTCTGGATTGGTGCACTTCTGGAGTAATGACAATCAGGGGTTGGGGTACATGGGGTATTAGCCGTGTACTTTTCTCGAGGTCGTCTGATCTACGAGTCTCTTATTTCAAATATTTTTCAAAACTAGGAGTTAGGTGAGATCTCATACTAACTACCGTCACGGAGTCGCGCCCGTGGTCGTTGGATGTTTATTGATGTTTCCGAAAGGAGGCATGGGGTTTTTCTTTTATTGATGTTCCAAATGGAGCATGGGTTGGACAACCTTGTCTATTGCGTAATCCAATGAATAAAAATAATGATTTACCTATTATTAATTAATGGAGTCTTAGTAATATAAATAGTTGAGTCGTGTGTTGAGTCTATAATTTAATGATGCATGATGATTGATTATTAGTAGCATGTTATGGATTTCTTAATTTATTTTGCAGCTTGTATGTACTCAGCTTTGCTGATTGCGTGCTTTGTGTGTCTTTCTTTGGTCATGGCCTTCGCCTTTCAATGACCCTGTGACGATCCAACTTTTACACTTGTAATACTGGGGAGCAGAATTACCACAGGTTCTTACACATGCAGCTAGGGGTGTTCATAACCGGGTACCCGGGTTTTCGGGTACCCGAAAGTGCGGGTACCCGGATATGCGAGTAGTAAAATAGGCGGCCCATTACCCGACCCGGTAAAACCGGGTACCCGCTTATCGGGTACCCGTTTTTAGCGGGTCGGGTCACCGGGTACCCGTTTTTTTTTTTTATTCAAACTTTAAAATCATCAACTTGACAAATTGTGATATAAAACACATCAAGAACATATATAGCCACAAATCCATACTTTAATACTTGTCTTACATTAATACAACAATAGATCTGTCAAACCTAATTACAACAAAACTAATTTCTCACTAATTTGATTTCGTATTTTACAAAATTACAACAAAACAAATTTCTCACTTTATAACTAATTGATAATTATTAAAAAAAAAAAAAAAAAAAAAACCCAAGCAAGCCTCATTTTCACCTTTACCAAAGAGATAATGTTCGTATGAGAGAAGTATATACAATGGAGATCGAGTTTGTAGACCGTGAAATAGAGGCAAGCGGTGAGATTGGCGGCGGAGTGATCGAGATCGACCTTGTGGTCGCGCGCGTGGAGCAGCGGCACTGCGGTGGAATGGTGGTTTGCGGTGGAGACGTGGAGTGGTCGTGGTTGCGGGTGGAGTCGTCTGGTAATGTGGTTGTGGTTGCGGGTGGGGAGTGGTGTGGTATGGTAATGTGGTTGTAGATCTAAGTATTTGTGAGTTCAAGTTCTCAACTAGTTAAGGAATGGAGAGAGAAGAGAGAGGAGACAGTAGAAATAGAGAGGAGAGAGACAGAAGAAGAGAGGAGGGTAAAGAGCAGCTAAAGCAAAAACTACCCACTACCCTAACCCTAACATGTTTCCACTTTTCAGAAAAACAAAAAAAAAGGAAAAAAACCAAACGGGTATTTACCGGGTACCCGATTACTCAAAGTGCGGCCCATTACCCGACCCGAATTTTAGACTTTTTCATGGGTCGGGTACCCGACCCGCAAAAATGGGAAAAATTTAAAAATTACCCGTCGGGTAGTTTGCGGGTCAGCGGGTTTCCGGGTCGGGTCAAACGGGTCGGGTTTTTTTGAACACCCCTACATGCAGCATTCATCGTGGGATCTTGAGTAGAGAGTTGGTTGTTTGCATTTTATTTCTTTTGCAAGTTTGAATTTATTTTAATTCGATTTTATTCGACACTATTTCTTTTGGGTTTGAATTTATTTGAACACTGAATTTAATCACTTACTACTTTTATTGGGTTTTGAATAAGGGCCTTAATGGTTCCAAGTTGTATGACTTAATTTGGTTTCATTCGTTGGTTTTGAAACTTATTTATAACTGATTCAGTTTTTCCGCTGCAATTTTCTGATAAAGCCTTAACGTTTGAACACGTGGCAGTAGCACGCCAGTAATTCTCTTGAATGTTGTTCAGGGTCCTCACAAGTTTTAAGAGAGAATTATTGAGGTGTTATATGATGTGTCTCTCGCCCCGTATTACTAATGAGCTCCTTTGACGGACGATGATGTGTTCGATGCCCCTTAGGGCTAATGAGCCCCTAGGATGGGCGATGATGTGTCTCATGCCCCTTAGGGCTAATGGGCCCCTTGGATTGGGGATGATGTGTGTGATGCACCTTAAGGCTAATGAGCCCCTTGGATGGGCGATGATATGTCTGACAACACTTAAGGCTAATGAGCCCCTTGGATGAGCAATGATGTGTTTAACACTCCTCAGGGCTAATAAGCCCCTTGGATGGGCGATGATGTGTCTGATGCACCATAGGGCTAATGAGCCCCTTGGATGGGCGATGATATGTCTGACAACACTTACGGCTAATGAGCCTCTTTGATGGGTGATGATTTGCCTGATACCCGTCAGGGATAATGAGCCCCTTGGATGGGCAATGATGTGACTGACACCCCTCATGGCTAATGAGCCCCTTAGATGGGCGATGATCTGTCTGACACCCCTTAAGGCTAATAAGCCCCTTGGGTGGGCGATGATGTATCTGACGCCCCTTAGAGTAATTGAGCCACTTGGATGGGCGATGATGTGTCTCACGCCCCTTAGTTCTAAAAAGCTCCTTGGATGGGCGATGATATGTTCGATGCCCCTTAGGGCTAATGAGCCCTTTAGATGGGCGATGTTGTGTCTCACGCTTCTTAGGTCTAATGGGCCCCTTGGATTAGAAATGATATGTATGACGCCCCTTAAAGCTAATGAGCCCCTTAAATGGGTAATGATGTGTTTGACGCCCCTCAGAGCTAATGAGCCCCTTGGACGGGAAATGATGTGTCTAACGCGCCTTAGGGCTAATAAGCCCCTTGGATGGGCAATGATATGTTTCATGTCCCTTAGGGCTAATGTGCCCCATGGATGGGCGTTGATGTGTATGATGCACCATAGGGCCAATGAGCCCCTTGGATGGGCAATGATATGTCTGACGACCCTTAGGGCTAATGAGCCCCTTGGATGGGGGATGATGTGTCTGACACCCCTGAGGGCTAATGAGCCCCTTGGATGGGCGATGATATGTCTGACGACCCTTAGTGCTAATGAGCCCCTTGGATGGGCGATGATGTGTATCACACCCATCAGGGCTAATGAGCCACTTAGATGGACGATGATGTGTCTAACACCCTTTAAGGCTAATGAGCCCCTTGGATGTGCGATGATATGTCTGACGCCCCTTAGAGTAATTGAGCCCCTTGGATGGGCGATGATGTGTCTCACGCCCCTTAGTATTAACGAGCTCCTTGGATGGGCGATGATGTGTTCGATGCCTCTTAGGGCTAATAAGCCCCTTGGATGGGGGATGATATGTCTGACGACCCATAGGGCTAATGAGCCCCTTGGATGGACGATTATGTGTCTGTCACCTCTTAGGGCTAATGAGCCCACTTGGAAGGGCGATGATATGTCTGACGACACTTAGGGCTAATTAGCTCCTTGGATGGGCGATGACGTGTCTAACATCCCTCAAGGCTAATGAGCCCCTCAGATAAACGATGATGTGTCTAACACCCCTTAAGGCTAATGATCTCCTTGGGTGTGCGATGATGTGTCTGACGCCCCTTAAAGCAATTGAGCCCCTTGGATGGGCTATGATTTGTCTCATTCCCCTTAGGGCTAATGGGCCCCTTGGATTGGCGATGATGTGTATGATGCACCTTAGGGCTAATGAGCCCCTTGGATGGGCGATGATATGTCTGACAACACTTACGGCTAATGAGCCTCTTGGATGGGCGATGATGTGCATGACACCCGTTATGGCTAATGAGCCCCTTGGATGGGCGACGATGTTACTGACACCCCTCAGGGCTAATGAGCCCCTTAGATGGGCGATGATGTGTCTGACACCCCTTAAGGTTAATGAGCCCCTTGGGTGAGCGATGATGTGTCTGACGCCCCTTAAAGCAATTGAGCCCCTTAGATGGGCGATGATGTGTCTCACGCCCCTTAGTTCTAATGAGCTCCCTGGATAGGCGATGATATGTTCGATGCCCCTTAGGGCTAATGAACCCTTTGGATGGGCGATGTTGTGTCTCACCCTCTTTAGGTCTAATGGGTCCCTTGGATTAGCGATGATGTGTATGACGCCCCTTAAAGCTAATGAGCCCCTTGGATGGATAATGATGTGCCTGACGCCCCTCAGAGCTAATGAGCCCCTTGGATGGTAAATGAGGTGTTTGACGCCCCTTAGGGCTAATAAGCCCCTTGGATAGCCAATGATGTGTTTCATGTCTCTTAAAGCATATGTGCCCCTTGGATGGGCGTTGATGTGTCTGATGCACCTTAGGGCCAATGAGCCCCTAAGATGGGCGATGATATGTCTGACAACCCTAAGGGCTAATAACCCCTTCGATGTGCGATGAGGTGTCTGACACCCTCAGGGCTAATGAGCCCCTTGGATGAGCGATGATATGTCTGACGACCCTTAGTGTTTATGAGCCCCTTGGATGGGCGATGATGTGTATGACACCCCTCATGGCTAATGAGCCCCTTAGATGGGCCATGATGTGTCTGGCACTCCTTAACGCTAATGAGCCCCTTGGGTATGCGATGATGTGTCTGACGCCCCATAGAGCAATTGAGCCCCTTGGATGGCCGATGATGTGTCTTACGCCCCTTAGTACTAATGATCCCCTTAAATAAGCAATTGAGCCCCTTGGATGGGCGATGATGTGTTCGATGCCTCTTAGGGCTAATGATCCCCTTGGATGGGCAATGATATGTCTGACGACCCATAGGGCTAATGAGCCCTTTGGATGGACGATTATGTGTCTGTCACCCCTCAGAGCTAATGAGCCCCTTGGATGGGCGATGATGTGTCTGATGCACCTTAGGGCTAATAAGCCCCTTGGATGGGCTATGATATGTCTGACGACCCTTAGGGCTAATGATCCCCTTGGATGGGCGATGATGTGTCTGACACCCCTCAGGGCTAATGAGCCCCTTGAATGGGCGATGATATGTCTGACGACCCTTAGGGCTAATGAGCCCGTTGGACGGGCGATGATGTGTATGACACCCCTCAGGACTAATGAGCCCCTTAGATGGACGATGATGTGTCTGACACCCCTTAAGGCTAATGAGCCCCTTGGGTGTCGATGATGTGTTTGACGCCCCTTAGAGCAATTGAGCCCCTTGGATGAGCAATGATGTGTTTCACGCTCCATAGGGCTAATGAGCCCCTTGGAAGGGCGATGATGTGTCTGATGCACCTTAGGGCTAACGAGCCCCTTGGATGGGCGATGATATGTTTAACAATACTTACAGCTTATGAGCCTCTTGGATGGGCGATGATTTGCCTGATACCCGTCAGGGCTAATGAGCCCCTTGGATGGGCGATGATCTGTCTGACACCCCTTAAGGCTAATAAGCCCCTTGGGTGGGCGATGATGTGTCTGACGCCCCTTAGAGCAATTGAGCCACTTGGATGGGCGATGATTTGTCTCACGCCCCTTAGTTCTAATGAGCTTCTTGGATGGGCGATGATATGTTCGATGCCCCTTAGGGCTAATGAGCCCTTTGGATGGGTGATGTTGTGTCTCACGCTCCTTAGGTCTAATGGGCCCCTTAGATTAGCAATGATGTGTATGACGCCCGTTAAAGCTAATGAGCCCCTTAAATAAGTAATGATGTGCCTGACGCCCCTCAGAGCTAATGAGCCCCTTGGATGGGAAATGATGTGTCTAACGCCCCTTGGGGTAATAAGCCCCTTGGCAGGGTAATGATATGTTACAAGTACCTTAGGGCTAATGTGCCCCTTGGATGGGCGTTGATGTGTATGATGCACCTTAGGGCCAATGAGCCCCTTGGATGGGCGATGATATGTCTGACGACCCTTAGGGCTAACGAGCCCCTTGGATGGGCGATGATGTGTCTGACACCCTTCAGGGCTAATGAGCCCCTTGGATGGGCGATGATATGTCTTACGACCCTTAGTGCTAATGAGTCCCTTGGATGGGCGATGATGTGTATGACACCCCTCAGGGCTAATGAGCCTCGAAGATGGACGATGATGTGTCGGACACCCCTTAAGGCTAATGAGCCCCTTGGGTGTGCGATGATATATTTGACGTCCCTTAGAGTAATTAAGCCCCTTGGATGGGCGATGATGTGTCTCACGCCCCTTAGTACTAACGAGCTATTTAGATGGGCGATGATGTGTTCGATGCCTCTTAAGGCTAATAAGCCCCTTGGAAGGGTGCTGATATGTCTGACGACCTACAGGGCTAATGAGCCCCTTGGATGGACGATTATGTGTTTGTCACCCCTTTGGGCTAATGAGCCCCCTTGGATGGGCGATGATGTGTCTGACGACACTTAGGGATAATTAGCCCCTTGGATGGGCGATGATGTGTCTAACATCCCTCAGGGCTAATGAGCCCCTTTGATAGACGATGATGTGTCTAACACCCCTTAAGGCTAATGATCTCCTTGTGTTTGCGATGATGTGTCTGACGCCCCTTAGAGCAACTGAGCCCCTTGGAAGGGCTATGATGTGTCTCATTCCCCTTCAGGCTAATGGGCCCCTTGGATTGGCGATGATGTGTATGATACACCTTAGGGCTAATGAGCCCCTTGGATGGGTGATGATATGCCTGACAACACTTACGGCTAATGAGACTCTAGGATGGGCGATGATGTGCTTGATACCCGTTATGGCTAATGAGCCCCTTGGATGGGCGATGATGTGACTGACACCCCTCAGGGCTAATGAGCCCCTTAGATGGGCGACGATGTGTCCGACACCCCTTAAGGCTAATGAGCCCCTTGGGTGAGCGATGATGTGTCTGACGCCCCTAAGAGCAATTGAGCCCCTTAGATGGGCGATGATGTGTCTCACGCCCCTTAGTTCTAATGAGCTCCTTGGATGGGCTATGATATGTTCGATGCCCCATAGGGTTAATGAGCCCTTTGGATGGGCGATGTTGTGTCTCACGCTCCTTAGGTCTAATGGGCCCCTTGGATTAGCGATGATGTGTATGACGATCCTTAAAGCTAATGAGCCCCTTGGATGGGTAATGATGTGACTGACGCCCCTCAAAGCTAATGAGCCCCTTGGATGGTAAATGATGTGTCTGACGCCCCTTAGGGCTAATAAGCCCCTTGGATGGGCAATGAAGTGTTTCATGTCCCTTAGGGCTAATGTGCCCCTTGGATGGGCGTTGATGTGTCTGATGCACCTTAGGGCTAATGACCCCTTGGATGGGCGATGAGGTGTCTGACACCCCTCATGGCTAATGAGCCCCTTGGATGAGCGATGATATGTCTTACGACCCTTTGTGCTAATGAGACCCTTGGATGGGCGATGATGTGTATGTCACCCCTTAGGGCTAATGAGCCCCTTAGACGATGATGTGTCTGACACCCCTTAAGGCTAATGAGCCCCCTTGGTGTGCGATGATGTTTATGACGCCCCTTAGAGCAATTGAGCCCCATGGATGGGCGATGATGTGTCTCACGCCCCTTAGTACTAATGAGCTCCTTGGATGGGCGATGATGTGTTTGATGCCTCTTAGGGCTGATGAGCCCCTTGGATGGGCGATGATATGTCTGACGACCCATAGGGCTAATGAGCCCCTTGGATGGACGATTTTGTGTCTGTCACCCCTTAGGGCTAATGAGCCCCTTGGATGGGCGATGATGTGTCTCACGACACATAGGGATAATTAGCCCCTTGGATGGGCGATGATGTGTCTAACATCCCTCAGGGCTAATGAGCCCCTTAGATAGACGATGATGTGTCTAACACTCCTTAAGGCTAATGATTTCCTTGGGTGTGCGATGATGTGTCTGACGCCCCTTAGAGCAACTAAGCCCCTTGGATGGGATATGATGTGTCTCATTCCCCTTAGGGCTAATGGGCCCCTTGGATTTGCGATGATGTGTATGATGCACCTTAGGGCTAATGAGCCCCTTGGATGGGCGATGATATGTCTGACAACACTTACGGCTAATGACACTCTTGGATGGGCGATGATGTGCCTGACACCCGTTATGGCTAATGAGCCCCTTGGATGGGCGATGATGTGACTGACACCCGTCAGGGCTAATGAGACCCTTAGATGGGCGATGATGTGTCCGACACCCCTTAAGGATAATGAGCCACTTGGGCGAGCGATGATGTGTCTGACGCCCATTAGAGCAATTGAGCCCCTTAGATGGGCGATGATGTGCCTCACGCCCCTTAGTACTAATGAGCTCCTTGGATGGGCGATGATATGTTCGATGCCCTTTAGGGCTAATGAGCCCTTTGGATGGGCGATAATGTGTCTCACGCTCCTTAGGTCTAATGGGCCCCTTGGATTAGCGATGATGTGTATGACGTTCCTTAAAGGTAATGTGCCCCTTGGATGGGTAATGATGTGCCTGACGCCCCTCAGAGCTAATGAGCCCCCTGGATGGTAAATGATGTGTCAGACGCCCCTTAGGGCTAATAAGCCCCTTGGATGGGCAATGATGTGTTTCATGTCCCTTAGGGCTAATGTGCCCCTTGGATGGGCGTTGATGTGTCTGACGCATCTTAGGGCCAATGAGCCCCTAGGATGGGCGATGATATGTCTGAGGACCATTAGGGCTAATGACCCCTTGGATGGGCGATGAGGTGTCTGACACCCCTCAGGGCTAATGAGCCCCTTGGATGGGCGATGATATGTCTGACGACCCATAGGGCTAATGAGCCCCTTGGATGGATGATTATGTGTCTGTCACCCCTTAGGGCTAATGAGCCCCTTGGATGGGCGATGATGTGTCTGATACACCTTATGGCTAATGAGCCCCTTGGATGGGCGATGATATGTCTGACGACCCATAAGGCTAAAAAGCCCCTTGGATGGAAGATTATGTGTTTGTCACCCCTTAGAGCTAATGAGCCCCTTGGATGGGCGATGATGTATCTGATGCATCTTAGGGCTTATAAGGACCTTGGATGGGCGATGATATGTCTGACGACCCTTACGGCTAATGAGCCCCTTGGATGGGCGATGATGTGTCTAACAACCTTCAGGGCTAATGAGCCCCTTGGATGGGCGATGTTATGTCTGACGACCCTTAGGGCTAATGAGCCCCATGGATGGGAGATGATGTGTATGACACCCCTCAGGCTAATGAGTCCCTTAGATGGACGATGATGTGTCTGACACCCCTTAAGGCTAATTTGCCCCTTGGGTGTGCGATGATGTGTCTGACGCTCCTTAGAGCAATTAAGCCCCTTGGATGGGCGATGATGTGTCACACGCCCCTTAGTACTAACGAGCTCCTTTGATGGGCGATGATGTGTTTGATGCCTCTTAAGGCTAATGAGCTTCTTGGATGGTTTATGATATATTTGACGACCCATAAGGCTAATGAGCCCCTTGGATGGACGATTATGTGTCTGACACCCCTCAGGGCTAATGAGCCCTTTGAATGGGCGATGATGTGTCTGACACCCCTAAAAGCTAATGATCCCCTTAGATAGGCGATGATGTGTCTGACACCCCTTAAGCCTAATGAGCCCTTTGGGTGGGCGATAATGTTTCTGACGCCCCTTAGAGTAGTGATCCCCTAGGATGGGCGATGATGTGTCTCACGCCCCTTAGTACTAATGAGCTCCTTTGATGGGCGACGATGTGTTCGATGCCCCTTAGGGCTAATGAGCCCCTAGGATGGGCGATGATGTGTCTCATGCCCCTTAGGGCTAATGAGCCCCTTGGATTGGCGATAATGTGTATGACGCCCCTTAAGGTTAATGAGCCCCTTGGATGGGTAATGATTTGTATAACGCCCCTCAGGGCTAATAAGCCCCTTAGATGGGAAATGATGCGTCTGACGCCCGTTAGGGCTAATAAGCCCCTTGGATGGGCAATGATGTGTTTCATGTCCCTTAGGGCTAATGAGCCCCTTGGATGCGCGATGATGTGTCTGATGCACCTTAGGGCTAATGAGCCCCTTGGATGGGAGATGATATGTCTGACGACCCTTAAGGCTAATGAGCCCCTTGGATGGGCGATGATGTGTATGACACCCCTTAGAGCAATTGAGCCCCTTAGATGGGCGATGATGTGCCTCACGCCCCTTAGTACTAATGAGCTCCTTGGATGGGCGATGATATGTTCGATGCCCCTTAGGGCTAATGAGCCCTTTGGATGGGCGATAATGTGTCTCATGCTCCTTAGGTCTAATGGGCCCCTTGGATTAGCGATGATGTGTATGACGTTCCTTAAAGGTAATGTGCCCCTTGGATGGGTAATGATGTGCCTGACGCCCCTCAGAGCTAATGAGCCCCCTGGATGGTAAATGATGTGTCAGACGCCCCTTAGGGCTAATAAGCCCCTTGGATGGGCAATGATGTGTTTCATGTCCCTTAGGGCTAATGTGCCCCTTGGATGGGCGTTGATGTGTCTGACGCATCTTAGGGCCAATGAGCCCCTAGGATGGGCGATGATATGTCTGAGGACCATTAGGGCTAATGACCCCTTGGATGGGTGATGAGGTGTCTGACACCCCTCAGGGCTAATGAGCCCCTTGGATGGGCGATGATATGTCTGACGACCCATAGGGCTAATGAGCCCCTTGGATGGATGATTATGTGTCTGTCACCCCTTAGGGCTAATGAGCCCCTTGGATGGGCGATGATGTGTCTGATACACCTTATGGCTAATGAGCCCCTTGGATGGGCGATGATATGTCTGACGACCCATAAGGCTAAAAAGCCCCTTGGATGGAAGATTATGTGTTTGTCACCCCTTAGAGCTAATGAGCCCCTTGGATGGGCGATGATGTATCTGATGCATCTTAGGGCTTATAAGGACCTTGGATGGGCGATGATATGTCTGACGACCCTTACGGCTAATGAGCCCCTTGGATGGGCGATGATGTGTCTAACAACCTTTAGGGCTAATGAGCCCCTTGGATGGGCGATGTTATGTCTGACGACCCTTAGGGCTAATGAGCCCCATGGATGGGAGATGATGTGTATGACACCCCTCAGGCTAATGAGTCCCTTAGATGGCCGATGATGTGTCTGACACCCCTTAAGGCTAATTTGCCCCTTGGGTGTGCGATGATGTGTCTGACGCTCCTTAGAGCAATTAAGCCCCTTGGATGGGCGATGATGTGTCACACGCCCCTTAGTACTAACGAGCTCCTTTGATGGGCGATGATGTGTTTGATGCCTCTTAAGGCTAATGAGCTTCTTGGATGGTTTATGATATATTTGACGACCCATAAGGCTAATGAGCCCCTTGGATGGACGATTATGTGTCTGACACCCCTCAGGGCTAATGAGCCCTTTGAATGGGCGATGATGTGTCTGACACCCCTAAAAGCTAATGATCCCCTTAGATAGGCGATGATGTGTCTGACACCCCTTAAGCCTAATGAGCCCTTTGGGTGGGCGATAATGTTTCTGACGCCCCTTAGAGTAGTGATCCCCTAGGATGGGCGATGATGTGTCTCACGCCCCTTAGTACTAATGAGCTCCTTTGATGGGCGATGATGTGTTCGATGCCCCTTAGGGCTAATGAGCCCCTAGGATAGGCGATGATGTGTCTCATGCCCCTTAGGGCTAATGAGCCCCTTGGATTGGCGATAATGTGTATGACGCCCCTTAAGGTTAATGAGCCCCTTGGATGGGTAATGATTTGTATAACGCCCCTCAGGGCTAATAAGCCCCTTAGATGGGAAATGATGCGTCTGACGCCCGTTAGGGCTAATAAGCCCCTTGGATGGGCAATGATGTGTTTCATGTCCCTTAGGGCTAATGAGCCCCTTGGATGCGCGATGATGTGTCTGATGCACCTTAGGGCTAATGAGCCCCTTGGATGGGAGATGATATGTCTGACGACCCTTAAGGCTAATGAGCCCCTTGGATGGGCGATGATGTGTATGACACCCCTTAGAGCAATTGAGCCCCTTAGATGGGCGATGATGTGCCTCACGCCCCTTAGTACTAATGAGCTCCTTGGATGGGCGATGATATGTTCGATGCCCCTTAGGGCTAATGAGCCCTTTGGATGGGCGATAATGTGTCTCACGCTCCTTAGGTCTAATGGGCCCCTTGGATTAGCGATGATGTGTATGACGTTCCTTAAAGGTAATGTGCCCCTTGGATGGGTAATGATGTGCCTGACGCCCCTCAGAGCTAATGAGCCCCCTGGATGGTAAATGATGTGTCAGACGCCCCTTAGGGCTAATAAGCCCCTTGGATGGGCAATGATGTGTTTCATGTCCCTTAGGGCTAATGTGCCCCTTGGATGGGCGTTGATGTGTCTGACGCATCTTAGGGCCAATGAGCCCCTAGGATGGGCGATGATATGTCTGAGGACCATTAGGGCTAATGACCCCTTGGATGGGCGATGAGGTGTCTGACACCCCTCAGGGCTAATGAGCCCCTTGGATGGGCGATGATATGTCTGACGACCCATAGGGCTAATGAGCCCCTTGGATGGATGATTATGTGTCTGTCACCCCTTAGGGCTAATGAGCCCCTTGGATGGGCGATAATGTGTCTGATACACCTTATGGCTAATGAGCCCCTTGGATGGGCGATGATATGTCTGACGACCCATAAGGCTAAAAAGCCCCTTGGATGGAAGATTATGTGTTTGTCACCCCTTAGAGCTAATGAGCCCCTTGGATGGGCGATGATGTATCTGATGCATCTTAGGGCTTATAAGGACCTTGGATGGGCGATGATATGTCTGACGACCCTTACGGCTAATGAGCCCCTTGGATGGGCGATGATGTGTCTAACAACCTTCAGGGCTAATGAGCCCCTTGGATGGGCGATGTTATGTCTGACGACCCTTAGGGCTAATGAGCCCCATGGATGGGAGATGATGTGTATGACACCCCTCAGGCTAATGAGTCCCTTAGATGGACGATGATGTGTCTGACACCCCTTAAGGCTAATTTGCCCCTTGGGTGTGCGATGATGTGTCTGACGCTCCTTAGAGCAATTAAGCCCCTTGGATGGGCGATGATGTGTCACACGCCCCTTAGTACTAACGAGCTCCTTTGATGGGCGATGATGTGTTTGATGCCTCTTAAGGCTAATGAGCTTCTTGGATGGTTTATGATATATTTGACGACCCATAAGGCTAATGAGCCCCTTGGATGGACGATTATGTGTCTGACACCCCTCAGGGCTAATGAGCCCCTTGAATGGGCGATGATGTGTCTGACACCCCTAAAAGCTAATGATCCCCTTAGATAGGCGATGATGTGTCTGACACCCCTTAAGCCTAATGAGCCCTTTGGGTGGGCGATAATGTTTCTGACGCCCCTTAGAGTAGTGATCCCCTAGGATGGGCGATGATGTGTCTCACGCCCCTTAGTACTAATGAGCTCCTTTGATGGGCGATGATGTGTTCGATGCCCCTTAGGGCTAATGAGCCCCTAGGATGGGCGATGATGTGTCTCATGCCCCTTAGGGCTAATGAGCCCCTTGGATTGGCGATAATGTGTATGACACCCCTTAAGGTTAATGAGCCCCTTGGATGGGTAATGATTTGTATAACGCCCCTCAGGGCTAATAAGCCCCTTAGATGGGAAATGATGCGTCTGACGCCCGTTAGGGCTAATAAGCCCCTTGGATGGGGCAATGATGTGTTTCATGTCCCTTAGGGCTAATGAGCCCCTTGGATGCGCGATGATGTGTCTGATGCACCTTAGGGCTAATGAGCCCCTTGGATGGGAGATGATATGTCTGACGACCCTTAAGGCTAATGAGCCCCTTGGATGGGCGATGATGTGTATGACACCCCTTAAGGCTAATGAGCCCCTTAAATTGACGATGATGTGTCAGACACCTCTTAAGGCTAATGAGCCCCTTGGGTGTGTGATGATGTGTCTGACGCCCCTTAGAGCAATTGAGTCCCTTCGATGGGCGATGATGTGTCTCACGCCCTTTAGTACTAATGAGCTCCTTGGATGGGCAATGATGTGTTCGATGCCTTTTAGGGCTAATGAGCCCCTTAGATGGGCGATGATATGTCTGACGACCCATAAAGCTAATGAACCCCTCGGATGGACGATTATGTGTCTGTCACCCCTCAGGCTAATGATCCCCTTGAATGGGCGATGATGTGTCTGACACCCCTAAGGGCTAATGATCCCCTTAGATGGGCGATGATGTATCTGACACCCCTTAAGGCTAATGAGCCCCTTGGGTGGGCGATGATGTTTCTGACGCCCCTTAGAGTAGTGAGCCCCTAGGATGGGCGATGATGTGTCTCACGCCCCTTAGTACTAATGAGCTCCTTTCATGGGCGATGATGTGTTCGATGCCCCTTAGGGCTAATGAGCCCCTAGGATGGGCGATGATGTGTCTCATGCCCCTTAGGGCTAATGGGCCCCTTGGATTGGCGATGATGTGTATGACGCCCCTGAAGGCTAATGAGCCCCTTGGATGGGTAATGATGTGTCTGACGCCCCTCAGGGCTAATGAGCCCCTTGGATGGGAAATGATGTGTCTAACGCCCGTAAGGGCTAATGAGCCCCTTGGATGGGCGATGATGTGTTTGATGCACCTTAGGACTTATATGCCCCTTGGATTGGCGATGATATATCTGACGACCCTTAGGGATAATGAGCCCCTTGGATGGGCGATGATATGCCTGACACCCGTCAGGGCTAATGAGCCCCTTGGATGGGCGATGATGTGTCTAACAACCTTCAGGGCTAATGAGCCCCTTGGATGGGCGATGTTATGTCTGACGACCCTTAGGGCTAATGAGCCCCATGGATGGGAGATGATGTGTATGACACCCCTCAGGCTAATGAGTCCCTTAGATGGACGATGATGTGTCTGACACCCCTTAAGGCTAATTTGCCCCTTGGGTGTGCGATGATGTGTCTGACGCTCCTTAGAGCAATTAAGCCCCTTGGATGGGCGATGATGTGTCACACGCCCCTTAGTACTAACGAGCTCCTTTGATGGGCGATGATGTGTTTGATGCCTCTTAAGGCTAATGAGCTTCTTGGATGGTTTATGATATATTTGACGACCCATAAGGCTAATGAGCCCCTTGGATGGACGATTATGTGTCTGACACCCCTCAGGGCTAATGAGCCCCTTGAATGGGCGATGATGTGTCTGACACCCCTAAAAGCTAATGATCCCCTTAGATAGGCGATGATGTGTCTGACACCCCTTAAGCCTAATGAGCCCTTTGGGTGGGCGATAATGTTTCTGACGCCCCTTAGAGTAGTGATCCCCTAGGATGGGCGATGATGTGTCTCACGCCCCTTAGTACTAATGAGCTCCTTTGATGGGCGATGATGTGTTCGATGCCCCTTAGGGCTAATGAGCCCCTAGGATGGGCGATGATGTGTCTCATGCCCCTTAGGGCTAATGAGCCCCTTGGATTGGCGATAATGTGTATGACACCCCTTAAGGTTAATGAGCCCCTTGGATGGGTAATGATTTGTATAACGCCCCTCAGGGCTAATAAGCCCCTTAGATGGGAAATGATGCGTCTGACGCCCGTTAGGGCTAATAAGCCCCTTGGATGGGGCAATGATGTGTTTCATGTCCCTTAGGGCTAATGAGCCCCTTGGATGCGCGATGATGTGTCTGATGCACCTTAGGGCTAATGAGCCCCTTGGATGGGAGATGATATGTCTGACGACCCTTAAGGCTAATGAGCCCCTTGGATGGGCGATGATGTGTATGACACCCCTTAAGGCTAATGAGCCCCTTAAATTGACGATGATGTGTCAGACACCTCTTAAGGCTAATGAGCCCCTTGGGTGTGTGATGATGTGTCTGACGCCCCTTAGAGCAATTGAGTCCCTTCGATGGGCGATGATGTGTCTCACGCCCTTTAGTACTAATGAGCTCCTTGGATGGGCAATGATGTGTTCGATGCCTTTTAGGGCTAATGAGCCCCTTAGATGGGCGATGATATGTCTGACGACCCATAAAGCTAATGAACCCCTCGGATGGACGATTATGTGTCTGTCACCCCTCAGGCTAATGATCCCCTTGAATGGGCGATGATGTGTCTGACACCCCTAAGGGCTAATGATCCCCTTAGATGGGCGATGATGTATCTGACACCCCTTAAGGCTAATGAGCCCCTTGGGTGGGCGATGATGTTTCTGACGCCCCTTAGAGTAGTGAGCCCCTAGGATGGGCGATGATGTGTCTCACGCCCCTTAGTACTAATGAGCTCCTTTCATGGGCGATGATGTGTTCGATGCCCCTTAGGGCTAATGAGCCCCTAGGATGGGCGATGATGTGTCTCATGCCCCTTAGGGCTAATGGGCCCCTTGGATTGGCGATGATGTGTATGACGCCCCTGAAGGCTAATGAGCCCCTTGGATGGGTAATGATGTGTCTGACGCCCCTCAGGGCTAATGAGCCCCTTGGATGGGAAATGATGTGTCTAACGCCCGTAAGGGCTAATGAGCCCCTTGGATGGGCGATGATGTGTTTGATGCACCTTAGGACTTATATGCCCCTTGGATTGGCGATGATATATCTGACGACCCTTAGGGATAATGAGCCCCTTGGATGGGCGATGATATGCCTGACACCCGTCAGGGCTAATGAGCCCCTTGGATGGGCGATGATGTGACTGACACCCCTCAGGGCTAATGAGCCCTTTAGATGGGCGATGATGTGTCTGACACCCCTTAAGGCTAATGAGCACCTTGGGTGGGCGATGATGTGTTTGACGCCCCGTAGAGCAATCGAGCCCCTTGGATGGGCGATGCTGTGTCTCACGCCCCTTAAATCTAATGAGCGCCTTGGATGGGCGATGATATGTTCGATGCCCCTTTGGGCTAATGAGCCCTTTGGATGGGCGATGTTTTGTCTCACGCCCTTTAGGTCTAATGGGCACCTTGGATTGGCGATGATGTGTATGACACCCCTTAAGGCTAATGAGCCCCTTGGATGGGTAATGATGTGTCTGACATCCCTTAGAGCTAACGAGCCCCTTGGATGGGAAATGATGTGTCTGACGCCCCTTAGGGATAATAAGCCCCTTAGATGCGCAATGATTTATTTCATGTCCCTTAGGGCTAATGAGCCCCTTGGATTGGCGACGATGTTTCTGATGTACCTTAGGGCTAATGAGCCCCTTGGATAGGCGATGATTTGTCTAACGACCCTTAGGGCTAATGAGCCCCTTGGATGGGCGATGATGTGCATGACGCCCGTAAGGGCTTATGAGCCCCTTGGATGGGCGATGATGTGACTGACACCCATAAGGGCTAATGAGCTCCTTAGATGGGCGATGATGTGTCTGACACCCCTTAAGGCTAATGAGCCCCTTGGGTGGGCGAAGATGTGTTTGACGCCCCTTAGAGCAATTTAGCCCCTTGGATGGGCGATGATATGTCTCACGCCCCTTAGTTCTAATGAGCTCCTTGGATGGGCGATGATATATTAGATGCCCCTTAGAACTAAAGAGCCCTTTGGATAGGCGATGTTGTGTCTCACGCCCCTTAGGTTTAATGGGCCTCTTGGATTGGCGATGATGTGTATGACGCCCCTTAAGGCTAATGAGCCCCTTGGATAGTTAATAATGTGTCTGACGCCCCTCAGAGCTAATGAGCCCCTTGGATGGGAAATGATGTGTCTGACGCCCCATAGGGCTAATAAGCCCCTTGGATGGTCAATGATGTGTTTCATGTCTCTTAGGGCTAATGAGCGTCTTGGATGGGCAATGATGTGTCTGATGCACCTTAGGGCTAATGAGCCCCTTGGATGGGCGATGATAAGTCTGACGAACCTTAGGGCTAATGAGCCCCTTGGATGGGCGATAATGTGTCTGACACCCGTCAGGACTAATGAGCCCCTTGGATGGGCGATGATGAGTCTAACACACATCAGGGCTAATGAGCCCATTAGATGGACGATGATGTGTCTGACACCCCTTAAGGATAATTAGCCCCTTGGGTGTGTGATGATGTGTCTGACACCCCTTAGAGCAATTGAGCCCCTTGGATGGGCGATGATGTGTCTCACGCCCCTTAGTACTAATGAGCTCCTTGGATGGGCGATGATGTGTTCGATGCCTCTTAGGGCTAATGAGCCCCTTTGATAGGCGATGATATGTCTTACGACCCTTAGGGCTAATGAGCCCCTTGGATGGACGATAATGTGTCTGACACCCCTCAGGGCTAATGAGCCCCTTGAATGGGCGATGATGTGTCTGACACACATAAGGGCTAATGATCCCCTTAGATGGGCGATGATGTGTCTTACACCCCTTAAGGCTAATGTGCCCCTTGGGTGGGCGATGATGTTTCTGACGCCCCTTAGAGCAGTGAGCCCCTTTGATGGGCGATGATGTGTCCGATGCCCCTTAGGGCTAATGAGCCCTAGATGGGAGATGATGTGTCTCATGCCCCTTAGGGGTAATGTGCCCCTTGGATTGGCTATGATATGTATGACGCTACTTAAGGCTAATGAGCCCTTTGGATGGGTAATGATGTGTCTGACGCCCCTCAGGACTAATAAGCCCCTTGGATGGGAAATGATGTGTCTGACACCCTTTAGGGCTAATGAGCTCCTTGGATGGGCGAGGAAGTGTCTGATGCACCTTAGGGCTAATGATGCAAGTCTAAGCATGGAGAACTTCGAAGATTTGCTTATCATGCATCAAGATAGCTTGACCCTAAACATTGATTCAAGCCAAGCATTGCATGGACACTTTCTTGGATATCAAAGCAAAGCCACGGTTTGCTTAGTGGCTTTTCTTGGAGTCTAGTTCACTTTCTTGAACTTTCTTGAATTTTCTTTACTTAGATTTTGCTTACAAGTTTTTACCTTTCACTTGAAAGGGTTTTTCTTGGTTCAAGCATTAGGATCTTAATCTTTATTTAGTTCTTTAATTTTTATTTATTTATTTAGTTGCTTTAAAAATCAGTTAGTTAGCAAAATAAATCAGTTTGGTGTATGCTTGTGCACCAAGGTGCTTGCTCTTCAAGCAAGTTAGAATTCTAGTTTAATTAGGATTGAATTAGGGACTTGTCCTAATCTTCCTAGGAAAACTAAGTCTTATAAATAGGGCTGTAAAAACACGAATAGATACACATAGAGATTAATATTCAGATTTATTTCTTAAGTTGCATACTTGAGTTTTTGGTTGATTGCGATCAATTGCTGTTTTGTTTGTTTTAGTTAAAACATTCGTTTGGATTGATTAATTAGGTGGATTCTTAATTGATTAATCTTAGTTTTTGTTTAATTCTTGGTGGATTTCCTGTATAGAATTAGACTTAAACATATCCCTTGTGTTTTGTTGATTTTCGGATCAATAATTCACATCATCTTTGGTATCAGAGCCAGGTTACGCAACTTCGGGAAAAATTAAACTGGGAACAATTGGCTGAGAATTTTTACGTGATTCTTTTTGCATTGAACTCTAAAAACGTCCAGCTACCACCATATAAAATTTCATAATTTTTAGTTGAGTAACGCGTTCTACACAGCCTCAAACGTTTGGTGTTTGTGCACTGATTTGCGGTTGAGAGTCCGGTTTTTGTGTTGCCTAGTTTTTCTTCAAGATTCGATCTTTTAATCAAGATTTTTGCATGAACTGACTTGGTTTGTGTAGGAATCATGAGTGACGAGGAGGTTCCACAGGTTCCAAGGGGATTAACCTTAGAACAGGCTCAAAATCTTAGAAGAGATAGGCGAATTGACGAGTTGGCAGCAAGGATGGATGAGATATTAAAAAGGCTTGATACTCTTGCTGGAGGTTCTTCAAGGAAAGGAAATTCTAACCCTAATTCTGGTTCAAGTGAGGAAGAACAACCAAGGAGGAATCCAAGAAGGCCACGAAATAATTATTCTTCAAGTGATGAATCACCAAGGCCTAGGAGAAGAGATAGACCAAAGGATGATGATAGGAACCTTAGATTAGATCTTCCCGAATTCAATGGGAGTATGAATGAACCTGAAAAATACTTTGAGTGGATTAGAAGGGCCGAGACACTTTTTGATTACAAGGAGTATGATGAAAGGAAAAGATGCAAATTGGCTGAATTAAAACTGACCGGTTATGCTAGTCTTTGGTATGATAATCTAAAGAAGAAAAGGCATAAGGAGGGGCGTGCAAGAATCTCAACTTGGGAACAACTCAAGAAGCACATGAAAAAAAGGTTCGTACCTAGTGATTATATTCAAGATGTTTATCTTAAGATGCAACTTTTTAAACAAAATTCTATGACTGTTGAGAATTATATTGGTGAATTTGAAAAGTTATGCATGCTATGTGGCTTAGAAGAGATTGTTGAGCATAAGATTGTTAGATTTATTTCGGGGTTAAATGATAATATTGCTGAAAAAGTTGAATTGCAACAATATTGGTCCTTTGAGGATGTTTGCAAGGTAGCTTTGAAAGTTGAAAAACAGATAAAGGGGAAGAAAGGGACGTACACTAAGCCATTTGTAAAAGGTTTCACTAAACCTTTTGAGAAGAACAGCTTGGAGAAAAGTGGTTCTAGTTTGAACTACAAGGAGACTAAATCAAAGTTTGAAGCTCCTAAAAAGCTTGTTGAAGATAGGAAGTGCTTCAAGTGTGGTAGTGTTGGTCACATTGCAACTAATTGTCCATCAAAAAGAGTAATGACTGCTCAAGAGTGGGAACAAGAACAAGCTAAGTGTGAGCAAGGTAGTGACTATGAAGAAAAGAACGAAGAGGAAAACTTTGAAGAAGAGGAGGGGCATATTGACGAAATTGATCCCGAGACTCATGGTCAAAGTTTGGTTCTAAGAAGGGCACTACACTCTAAAACCGTACCTATGGAAAACAATCAAAGGGAGAAAATATTTCTTACAAGGTGCAAGGTAGAAGATAGGTTGTGTGATATGATCATAGACACGGGGAGTTGCACTAATGTGGTATCTACTACTTTGGTAGACAAGTTGAAGTGGCCAACTACTGAACATCCAAGCCCTTATAAGCTTCATTGGCTTAATAATTCGAGTGATGTTAAGGTAACTAAACAAGCCTTAATCTCCTTTTCAATTGGTAAATTTCATGATAAAGTTTTGTGTGATGTTTGTCCTATGGATGCTTGTCATATACTATTAGGCCGTCCTTGGCAATATGATAGATTTGTGAAGTTTGATGGAAGGACTAATGTGTATGTTGTGAGAAAAGGAGAAAAAGAGAGACCGGTTGCTTTAAAACCTTTGATAAGCAACAAGCCTTCTAATGTTACCTCTAATTCGAAGAGTTCTTATTTGATTAGTGAGAGGGAATTAGAAAAAGAGATTTGCAGCAACAATGTGGTATATATACTTGTTTCTAATGAGATTCGAATTGATCAAGATAAACAAGCAAAGAGGTCGTATGAATTGGAATCTGTTTTAGAAGAATTCAAGGATGTCTTTCCTAAGGAATTACCTCCGGGACTACCTCCTATTCGTGGGATAGAGCATCAAATTGACTTGATTCCGGGAGCACCATTACCTAATAAGGCAGCCTATAGAAGTAATCCGGAAGAAACAAAGGAGATGCAAAGGCAAATTGAAGAGCTTATGGCTAGAGGATACGTGAGGGAAAGTATGAGCCCTTGTGCTGTGCCTACTTTACTTGTCCCAAAGAAAGATGGGAGTTGGCGCATGTGTATTGATAGTAGGAGTGTGAATAACATCACTATCAAATACCGATTTCCTGTTCCAAGATTAGATGATCTACTTGATGAACTACATGGTTCACAGTTGTTTTCTAAGATTGATCTTATGAGTGGTTATCATCAAATTCGAATGAGAGAAGGAGATGAGTGGAAAACAGCATTCAAGACTAAGTTAGGGTTGTATGAATGGTTGGTGATGCCGTTTGGACTCACTAATGCACCTAGCACTTTCATGAGGTTGATGCATGAGGTACTTAAACCTTTCCTTGGCAAGTTTGTTGTTGTTTATTTAGATGATATTCTGATATACTCTAAAAATTTGCATGATCATTTAAATCATCTAACAAGTGTGTTTGAAGTGTTAAGAGAGAAGAAACTCTATGCTAAGCTTGAAAAATGCTACTTCTTAGTACCTAGTGTTACTTTTCTTGGTTATGTTGTATCAAAGGATGGAGTTTCAGTTGATCATTCGAAAGTAGAGGCTATTAAAACTTGGCCTATTCCTACTAATATGAGTGAAGTAAGGTCTTTTCATGGTTTAGCTTCGTACTATAGAAGATTTGTCAAGAATAAGTTGATGCCTAGAAGTGAAGGTCCTTTTAAGATTATTGAGAAGATCAATGACAATGCTTATAAGTTAGAACTTCCGGGAGAATATGGAGTTAGTGCTACATTCAATGTTGGCGATTTGGCTAAGTATATTCCTGATGAAGAACTTTGAGATTTGAGGACAAATTCTTTCGAAGAAGAGGAGGATGATGCAAGTCTAAGCATGGAGAACTTCGAAGATTTGCTTATCATGCATCAAGATAGCTTGACCCTAAACATTGATTCAAGCCAAGCATTGCATGGACACTTTCTTGGATATCAAAGCAAAGCCACGGTTTGCTTAGTGGCTTTTCTTGGAGTCTAGTTCACTTTCTTAAACTTTCTTGAATTTTCTTTACTTAGATTTTGCTTACAAGTTTTTACCTTTCACTTGAAAGGGTTTTTCTTGGTTCAAGCATTAGGATCTTAATCTTTATTTAGTTCTTTAATTTTTATTTATTTATTTAGTTGCTTTAAAAATCAGTTAGTTAGCAAAATAAATCAGTTTGGTGTATGCTTGTGCACCAAGGTGCTTGCTCTTCAAGCAAGTTAGAATTCTAGTTTAATTAGGATTGAATTAGGGACTTGTCCTAATCTTCCTAGGAAAACTAAGTCTTATAAATAGGGCTGTAAAAACACGAATAGATACACATAGAGATTAATATTCAGATTTATTTCTTAAGTTGCATACTTGAGTTTTTGGTTGATTGCGATCAATTGCTGTTTTGTTTGTTTTAGTTAAAACATTCGTTTGGATTGATTAATTAGGTGGATTCTTAATTGATTAATCTTAGTTTTTGTTTAATTCTTGGTGGATTTCCTGTATAGAATTAGACTTAAACATATCCCTTGTGTTTTGTTGATTTTCGGATCAATAATTCACATCAGCTAATGAGCCCTTTGAATGGGCGATGATATGTCTGACGACCCTTAGGGCTAATGAGCTCCTTGGATGGGCGATGATATGTCTGACGACCCTTAGAGCTAATGACCCCCTTGCATGGACGATTATGTGTCTGACACCGCTTAGGGCTAATGAGCCCCTTGAATAGGCGATGATGTGTCTGACAACCCTTAAGGCTAATGAGCCCTTTGGATGGGTAATGTTCTGTTTGACGCCCCTAAGGGCTAATGAGCCCCTTAGATTGGAAATGATGTGTCTGATGCCTCTTAGGGCTAATAAGCCCCTTGGATGGGCAATGATGTGTTTCTCACTCCTTAGGGAAAATGAGCCCTTTAGATAGGCGATGAAGTGTCTGATGCACCTTAGGGCTAATGAGCCCCTTGGATGGGCGATGATATGTGTGACGACACTTAGGGCTAATGAGCCCCTTGGATGGGCGATAATGTGCCTGACAACCCTCAGGGCTAATGAGCCCCTTGGATGGGCGATGATGTGTCTGACACCCCTAAGGGCTAATGATTCCCTTAGATGGTCGATGATGTATCTGACACTCCTGAAGGCTAATGAGCCCCTCGGGTGGGCAATGATGTTTTTTACGCCCCTTAGAGAAGTGAGCCCCTTTGATGGGCGATGATGTGTTCGATGCCCCTTAGGGCTAATGAGCCCCTTGGATAGGCGATGATGTGTCTCATACCCTTTAGGGCTAATGGGCCCCTTGGATTGGCGACGATGTGTATGACGCCCCTTAAGGCTAATGAGCCCTTTGGATGGGTAATGATGTGTATGACGCCCCTTAGGACTAATGAGCCCCTTGGATAGGAATTGATGGGTCTGACGCCCCTTAGGACTAATATGCCCCTTGGATGGGCAATGATGTGTTTCACGCTCCTTAGGGCTAATGAGCCCCTTGGATGGGCGATGAAGTGTCTGATGTACCTTAGGGCTAATGAGCCCCTTGGATGGGCGATGATATGTCTGACGACCCTTAGGGCTAATGAGCCCCTTATATGGGCGATGATGTGTTTCACGCCCCTTAGATCTAATGAGCTCCTTGGATGGGCGATGATATGTTCGATGCCCCTTCAGACTAATAAACCCTTTGGATGGGCGATGTTGTGTCTCACGCCCCATAGGTCTAATGGGCCCCTTGGATTGGTGATGATGTGTATGACGCCCCTTAAGGCTAATGAGCCCCTTAGATGGGTAACGATGTGTCTAACGCCCCTTAAAGCTAATTAGCCCCTTAGATGGGCGATGATGTGTTCGATGCCCCTTAGGGCTAATGAGCCCCTAGGATAGGCGATAATGTGTCTCATGCCCCTTAGGGCAAATGGGCCCCTAGATTAGCGATGATGTGTATGACGCCCCTTAAGGCTGACGAGCCCCTTGGATGGGTAATGATGTGTCTTACGCCCATCAGGGCTAATGAGCCCCTTGGATGGGAAATGATGTGTCTAACGCCCCATAGGGCTAATAAGCCCCTTGGATGAGTGATGATGTGTCGGATGTACCTTAGGGATAATGATCTTCTTTGACGGGCCATGATATGTCTAACGACCCTACGGGCAAAGAGCCTCTAGGATGGGCGATGATGTGCCTAACACCCCTCAGGGCTAATGAGCCCTTTGGATGGGTGATGATATGACAGACACCCCTAAGGGCTAAGAGCCCCTTAGATGGGCGATGATGTGTCTGACACCTCTTAAGGCTAATGAGCCCCTTGGGTGGGCGATGATTTGTCTTACGCCCCTTAGTTCTACTGAGCTTCTTTGATGGGTGATGATGTGTCTGAAACCTCTTAAGACTATTGAGCCTCTTCGGTGTGCGATGATGTGTCTGACGCCCTTTAGAGCACTTGAGCCCCTTGAATGAGCGATGATGTGTCTCACGCCCCTTAGTACTAATGAGCTCCTTGGATGGGCGATGATGTGTTCGATGCCTCTTAAGGCTAATGAGCCCCTTGGATGGGCGATGATATGTCTGACGATCCTTAGGGCTAATGAGCCCCTTGGATGGACGATTATGTGTCTGACACCCCTCAGGGCTAATGAGCCCCTTGGATGGGCGATGATAAGACAGACACCCCTCAGGACTAATGAGCCCCTTAGATGGGCGATGATTTGTCTTACCCCCTCAGGGCTAATGATCCCCTTGGACAGGCGATGATATGTCTGACGACCCTTAGGGCAAAGAGCCCCTTGGATAGGCGATGATGTGCCTGACAACCCTTAGGGCTAATGAGCCCTTTGGATGAGCGATGATGTGACTGACACCCCTTAGGGCTAATGAGCCCCTTAGATGGGTGATGATGTGTCTGACACCTCTTAAGGCTAATGAGCCCCTTGGGTGGGCGATGATGTGTCTGACGCCCCTAAGAGCAATTGAGCCCCATGGATGGGCGATGATGTGTCTCACGCCCCTAAGTTCTAATGAGCTCCTTGGATGGGCGATGATATGTTTGATGCCCCTTAGGGCTAATGAGCCCTTTGGATAGGCGAAGTTGTGTCCCACGCCCTTTAGGTCTAATGGGCCCCTTCGATTGGCGATGATGTTTATGACGCCCCTTAAAGCTAATGAGCCCCTTGGATGGGTAATGATGTGTCTGACGCCCCTCAGAGCTAATGAGCCCTTTGGATGGGCAATGATGAGTTTCATGTCCTTTAGGGCTAATGAGCCTCTTGGATGGGCGATGATGTGTCTGATGCACCTTAGGGCTATTGAGCCCTTTGGATGGGCGATGATGTGTCTGACACCCCTTAGGGCTAATGAGCCCCTTGGATGGGCGATGATATGTCCGACGACCATTCGGGCTAATGAGACCCTTGGATAAGCGATGATGTGTCTGACACCCCTCTAGGCTAATGAGACCCTTTAATGGACGATGATGTGTCTGACACCCCTTAAGACTAATGAGCCTCTTGGGTGTGCGATGATGTGTCTGACGCCCCTTAGAGCACTTGAGCCCCTTGGATGAGCGATGATGTGTCTCTCGCCCCTTATTACTAATGAGCTCCTTGGATGGGCGATGATGTGTTCGATGCCTCTTAGGGCTAATGAGCCCCTTGGATGGGCGATGATATGTCTGACGACCCTTAGGGCTAATGAGCCCCTTTGAAGGACGATTATGTGTCTTACACCCCTCAGGGCTAATGAGCCCCTTTGATGGGCGATGATGAGACATACACCCCTTAGGGCTAATGAGCCCCTTAGATGGGCGATGATGTGTCTAACACCCCTTAAGGCTAATGAGCCTCTTAGGTGGGCGATGATGTGTCTTACGCCCCTTAGAGCGATTGATCCCCTTGGATGGGCGATAATGTGTCTTACGCCCCTTAGGGCAAAGAGCTCCTTGGATGGGCGATGATATGTTTGATGCCCGTTGGGGCTATTGAGCCCTTTGACGGGCGATGTTGTGTCTCACGCCTCTTAGTTCTAATGGGCCCCTTGGATTAGCGATGATGTGTATAACGCCCTTTAAGGCTAATGAGCCCCTTGGTTGGGTAATGATGTGTCTGACGCCCCTTAGAGCTAATGAGCCCCTTGGATGGGAAATGATGTGTCTGACGCCCCTTAGGGCTAAAAAGCCCCTTGGATGGGCAATGATGAGTTTCATGTTTCTTAGGGCTAATGAGCCCCTTTGATGGGCGATGATATGTATGACGACCCTTAGGGCTAAAAAGCCCCTTGGATGGGCGATGATATGTCTGACGACCCTTAGGGCTACTGAGCCCCTTGGATGGGCGATGATGTGTTTGATGCATTTTTGGGCTAATGAGCCCCTTGGATGGGCGATGATGTATCCGACACCTCTCAGGGCTAATAAGCCCCTTGGATGGGCGATGATATGTCTGACGACCCTTTGGGTTAATGAGCCCCTTGGATGGGCGATGATGTGTCTAACATCCCACAGGGCTAACGAGCCCCTTTGATTGACGATGATTTGTCTGACACCTCTTCAGGCTAATGAGCCCCTTGGGTGCGCGATGATGTGTCTGACGCCCCTTAGAGCACTTGAGCCCCTTAGATCGGCGATGATGTGTATCACGCCCCTTAGTACGAATGAGTTCCTTGGATGGGTGATGATGTGTTCAATGCCTCTCAAAGCTAATGAGCCCCTTGAATGGGCGATGATGTGTCTGACACCCCTAAGGGCTAATGATCCCCTTAGATGGTCGATGATGTGTCTTACACCCCTTAAGGCTAATGAGCCCCTTGGGTGAGCGATGATGTTTTTAACGCCCCTAAAAGCAGTGAGCCCCTAGCATGGGCGATGATGTGTCTCACGCCCCTTAGTACTAATGAGCTCCTTTGATAGGCGATGATGTGTTCGATGCCCCTCTTGGCTAATGAGCCCCTAGGATGGGCGATTATGTGTGTCATGCCCCTTAGGGCTAATGGGCCCCTTGGATTGACTATGATGTGTATGACGCCCCTTAAGGCTAATGAGCCCCTTGGATGGGTAATGATGTGTCTGACGCCCCACAGGGCTAATGAGCCCCTTGGATGGGAAATGATGTGTCTCACGCCCCTTAGAACTAATAAGCCCTTTGATGGGCAATGATGTGTTTCATGTCCCTAAGGGCTAATGAGCCCCTTGGATGGGCGATGATGTGTCTGACACCCCTAAGGGCTAATGATTCCCTTAGATGGGCGATGATGTGTGTGACACCCCTTAAGGCTAATGAGCCCCTTGGGTGGGCGATGATGTTATTTACGCCCCTTAGAGAAGTGAGCCCCTTAGATGAGCGATGATGCGTTCGATGCCCCTTAGGGCTAATGAACCCCTAGGATGGGCGATAATGTGTCTCATGCCCCTTAGGGCTAATGGGCCCCTTGGATTGCCTATGATGTGTATGACGCCCCTTAAGGCTAATGAGCCCTTTAGATGGGTAATGATGTGTCTGACGCCCCTTAGGGCTAATAAGCCCCTTGGATGGGAAATGATGTGTCTGACGCCCCTTAGGGCTAATAAGCCCCTTAGATGGGCAATGATGTGTTTCACGCTTCTTAGGGCTAATGAGCCCCTAGGATGGGCGAGGAAGTGTCTGATGCACCTTAGGGCTAATGAGCCCCTTGGATGGGCGATGATGTTTGTGACGACCCTTAGGGCTAATGAGCCCTTTGGATGGGCGATAATGTGCTTGACAACCCTCAGGGCTAATGAGCCCATGGATGGGCGATGATGTGTCTGACAACCTAAGGGCTAATGATCCCCTTAGATGGGCGATGATGTGTTTGACACCCCTTAAGGCTAATGAGCCACTTGGGTGGGCGATGATGTTTCTGACGCCCCTTAGAGAAGTGAGCCCCTTTGATGGGCGATGATGTGTTCGATGCCCCTTAGGGTTAATGAGCCCCTAGGATGGTCGATGATGTGTCTCATGCCCCTTAGGGCTAATGGGCCCCTTGGATTGGCGATGATGTGTATCACGCCCCTTAAGGCTAATGAGCCCTTTGGATGGGTAATGATGTGTCTTACGCCCCTTAGGGCTAATGAGCCCCTTGGATGGGAATTGATGTGTCTTACGCCCCTTAGGGCTAATAAGCCCGTTGGATGGGCAATGATGTGTCTGATGCACCTTAAGGCTAATGAGCCCCTTGGATGGGCGATGATATGTCTGACGATCCTTAGGGTTAATGAGCGCCTTGGATGGGCGATGATGTGTCTCACGCCCCTTAGTTCTATTGAGCTCCTTGGATGAGCGATCATATGTTCGATGCCCTTTCGGGCTAATGAGCCGTTTGGATGGGAGATGTTGTTTCTCACGCCTCATAGGTCTAATGGACCCCTTGGATTGGCGATGACGTGTATGACACCCCTAAAGCTAATGAGCCCCTTAGATGGGTAATGATGTGTCTGACGCCCCTCAGAGCTAATGAGCCCCTTGGATGGGAAATGATGTGTCTAACGCCCCTTAGGGCTAATAAGCTCCTTGGATGGGCAATGATGTGTTTCATGTCCCTAAAGACTAATGTGCCCCTTGGATGGGCGATGATGTGTCTGATTCACATTAGGGCTTTTGAGCCCCTTGGATGGGCGATGATATGTCTGACGACCCTTAGGGCTAATGAGCCCCTTGGATGGGCGATGATGTGTCTGATACCCCTCAGGGCCAATGAGCCCTTGGAATGGGCGATAATGTGTCTAACACCCCTTAAGGCTAATGAGCCCCTTAGATGGGTAATGATGTGTCTGACGCCCCTCAGAGCTAATGAGCCCCTTGGATGGGAAATGATGTGTCTAACGCCCCCTAGGGCTAATAAGCCCCTTGGATGGGCAATGATGTGTTTCATGTCCCTAAAGGCTAATGTGCCCCTTGGATGGGCGATGATGTGTCTGATTCACATTAGGGCTATTGAGCCCCTTGGATTGGCGATGATATGTCTGACGACACTTAGGGCTAATGAGCCCCTTGGATGGGCGATGATGTGTCTGATACCCCTCAGGGCTAATGAGCCCCTTGAATGGGCGATGATGTGTATGACACCCCTTAAAGCTAATGAGCCCCTAAGATGGGTAATGATGTGTCTGACGCCCCTCAGAGCTAATGAGCCCCCTGGATGGGAAATGATGTGTCTAACGCCCCTTAGGGCTAATAAGCCCCTTGGATGGGCAATGATGTGTTTCATGTCCCTAAAGGCTAATGTGCCCCTTAGATGGGCGATGATGTGTCTGATTCACATTAGGGCTTTTGAGCCCCTTGGATGGGCTATGATATGTATGACGACCCTTAGGGCTAATGAGCCCCTTGGATGGGCGATGATGTGTCTGATACCCCTCAGGGCCAATGAGCCCCTGGAATGGGCGATGATGTGTCTGACACCCCTTAAGGCTAATGAGCCCCTTAGATGGGTAATGATGTGTCTGTCGCCCCTCAGAGCTAATGAGCCCCTTGGATGGGAAATGATGTGTCTAACGCCCCCTAGGGCCAATAAGCCCCTTGGATGGGCAATGATGTGTTTCATGTCCCTAAAGGCTAATGTGCCCCTTGGATGGGCGATGATGTGTCTGATTCACATTAGGGCTATTGTGCCCCTTGGATGGGCGATGATATGTCTGACGACACTTAGGGCTAATGAGCCCCTTGGATGGGCGATGATGTGTCTGATACCCCTCAGGGCTAATGAGCCCCTTGAATGGGCGATGATGTGTATGACACCCCTTAAAGCTAATGAGCCCCTAAGATGGGTAATGATGTGTCTGACGCCCCTCAGAGCTAATGAGCCCCTTGGATGGGAAATGATGTGTCTAACGCCCCCTAGGGTTAATAAGCCCCTTGGATGGGCAATGATGTGTTTCATGTCCCTAAAGGCTAATGTGCACCTTGGATGGGCGATGATGTGTCTGATTCACATTAGGGCTATTGAGCCCCTTGGATGGGCGATGATATGTCTGACGAACCTTAGGGCTAATGAGCCCCTTGGATGGGCGATGATATGTCTGACGACCCTTAGGGCTAATGAGCCCCTTGGATGGGCGATGATGTGTCTGATACCCCTCAGGGCTAATGAGCTTCTTGAATGGGCGATGATATGTCTGACACCCCTAAGGGCGAATGATCCCCTTAGATGGGCGATGATGTGTCTGTCTCCCCTTTAGGCTAATGAGCCCCTTGGGTGGGCAATGATGTTTCTGACGCCTTTAGAGCAATTGAGCCTGTTGGATGGGCAATGATGTGTCTTACGCCCCTTTGTTCTAATGAGCTCCTTGGATGGGCGATGATATGTTCGATGCCCCTTCGAGCTTTTGAGCCCTTTGGATGGGCGATGTTCTGTCTCACGCCACATAGGTCTAATGGGCCCCTTGGATTGGCGATGATGTGTATGACGCCCCTTAAGGCTAAAGAGCCCCTTAGATGGGTAATGGTGTGTCTGACGCCCCCAGAGCTAATAAGCCCCTTGGATGGGAAATGATGTGTCTGACGCCCCTAAGGGCTAATAAGCACCTTGGATGGGCAATGATGTGTTTCATGTCCCAAATGGCTAATGATCCCCTTGGATGGGCGATGATTTGTCTGATGCTCATTATGGCTAATGAGCCCCTTGGACGGGCGATGATATGTCTGACGACCCTTAGGGCTAATGAGCCCCTTGGATGGGCGATGATGTGTCTGACACCCCTAAGGGCTAATGATCCTCTTAGATGGGTGATGATGTGTCTGACACCCCTTAAGGCTAATGAGTCCCTTGGGTAGGCGTTGATGTTTCTAACGCCCCTTAGGGCTAATGAGCCCTTTAGATGGGTAATGATGTGTCTGACTCCTCTCAGAGCTAATGAGCCCCTTGGACGGGAAATGATGTGTCTGACGCCCCTTAGGCCTAATAAGCCCCTTGGATGGGCAATGATGTGTTTCATGTCCCTAAGGGCTAATGAGCCCCTTGGATGGGCGATGATATGTCTGACGACCCTTAGGGCTAATGAGCCCCTTGGATGGGCGATGATGTGTCTGATGCACATTAGGGCTAATGAGCACCTTGGATGGGCGATGATATGTCTGACGACCCTCAGGGCTAATGATCCCCTTGGATGGGCTATGATGTGACTGACACCCCTCAGGGCTAATGAGCCCCTTAGATGGGTGATGATGTGTCTGACACCTCTTAAGGCTAATGAGCCCCTTGGGTGGGCGATGATGTGTCTTATGCCCCTTAGAGTAATTGAGTCCCTTGGATGGGCGATGATGTGTCTCACGCCCCTTAGTTCTAATGAGCCTTTTGGATGGGCGATGATATGTTCGATGCCCCTTAGGGCTAATGAGCCCTTTGAATGGGCGATGTTGTGTCTCACGCCCCTTAGTTTTAATGGGCCCCTTGGATTAGCGATGATGTGTATGATAGCCTTTAAGGCTAATGAGCCCCTTGGATGGGTAATGATGTGTCTGATGCCCCTCAAAGCTAATGAGCCCTTTGGATGGGAAATGATGTGTCTGACGCCCCTTAGGGCTTATAAGACCCTTGGATGGGCAATGATGAGTTTCATGTTTCTTAGGGCTAATGAGCCCCTTGGACGGGCGATGATGTGTCTGATGCACCTTAAGGCTAATAAGCCCCTTGGATGGGCGATGATATTTCTGATGACCCTTAGGGCTACTGAGCCCCTTGGATGGACGATGATGTGTCTGATGCACCTTAGAACTAATGAGCCCCTTGGATGGGCTATGATGTATCTGACACCCCTCAGGGCTAATAAGCCCCTTGGATGGGCGATGATATCTCTGACGACCCTTAGGGCTAATGAGCCCCTTGGATGGGCGATGATGTGTCTGACACCCCTAAGGGCTAACGAGCCCCTTAGATAGACGATGATGTGTCTGACACCCCTTAAGGCTAATGAGCCCCTTGGGTGTGCGATGATGTGTCTGACCCCCCTTAGAGCACTTGACCCCCCTGGATGGGTGATGATGTGTCTCACGCCCCTTAGCACTAATGAGCTCCTTGGATGGGCGATGATGTGTTCGATGCCTCTCAAGGCTAATGAGCCCCTTTAATGGGCGATGATGTGTCTGACACCCCTAAGGGCTAATAATCCCCTTAGATGGGCGATGATGTGTCTGACACCCCTAATTGCTGACGAGCCCCTTAGATGGACGATGATGTGTCTGACACCCCTTATGGCTAATGAGCCCCTTGGGTGTGCGATGATGTGTCTGACGCCCCTTAGAGCACTTGACCCCTTGGATGGGCGATGATGTGTCTTACGCCCCTTAGTACTAATGAGCTCCTTGGATGGGCGATGATGTGTTTGATGCCTCTCAAGGCTAATGAGCCCCTTGAATGGGCGATGATGTGTCTGACACCCCTAAGGGCTAATGATCCCCTTTGATGGGCGATGATGTGTCTGACACCCCTTAAGGCTAATGAGTCCCTTAGGTGGGCGATGATGTTTCTAACGCCCTTTAGAGTAGTGAGCCCCTAGCATGGGCGATGATGTGTCTCACGCCCCTTAGTTCTAATGAGCTCCTTGGATGGGCAACGATATGTTCGATGCCCCTTTGGGCTAATGAGCATTTTGGATGGGCGATGTTGTGTCTCATGCCTATACGTCTAATGGGCCCCTTGGATTGGTGTTAATGTGTATGATGCCCCTTAAGGCTAGAGAGCCCCTTAGATGGGTAATGATGTGTCTGACGCCCCTCAGAGCTAATGAGCCCCTTGGATGGGAAATGATGTGTTTGACGCCCCTTAGGGCTAATAAGCACCTTGGATGGGCAATGATGTGTTTCATGTCCCTAAGGGATAATGATCCCCTTGGATGGGCGATGATGTGTCTGATGCTCATTAGGGCTAATGAGCCCCTTGGATGGGCGATGATGTGTATGATACCCCTTAAGGCTAATGAGCCCATTGAATGGGCGATGATGTGTCTGACAGCCCTAAGGGCTAATGATCCCCTTAGATGGGCGATGATCTGTCTGACACCCTTTAAGGCTAACGAGCCCCTTGGGTGGGCGATGATGTTTCTGACGCCCCTTAGAGCTAATGAGCCCCTTAGATGGGTAATGATGTGTCTGACGCCTCTAAGAGCTAATGAGCCCCTTGGATGGGAAATGATGTGTCTGACGCCCCTTTAGGCTAATAAGCCCCTAGGATGGGCAATGATGTGTTTCATGTCCCTAAGGGCTAATGAGCCCCTTGGATGGGCGATGATGTGTCTGATGCACATTAGGGCTAATGAGCACCTTGGATGGGCGATGATATGTCTGATGACCCTTAAAGCTAGTGAGCCCCTTGGATGGGCGATGATGTGTCTTACACCCCTTAGGCTAATGAGACCCTTGGATGGGCGATAATATTTGTAACGACCCTTAGGGCTAATGAGCCTCTTAAATGGGCGATGATGTGTCTGACACCCGTTAAGGCTAATGAGCCCCTTGGGTGGGCGATGATGTGTCGGACACTCCTTAGAGCAATTGAGCCCCTTGGATGGGCGATGACGTGTCTCACGCCCCTTAGTTCTAATGAGCTCCTTAGATGGGCGATGATATGTTCGATGCCCCTTAAGGCTAATGAGCCTTTTGGATGGGCGATGTTGTGTCTCACGCCCCTTAGGTCTAATGGGCCCCTTTGATTGGCGATGATGTATATGACGCCCCTTAAGGCTAATTAGCCCTTGGATGGGTAATGATGTGTCTGACGCCCCTTAGAGCTAATGAGCCCCTTGGATTGGCAAAGATGAGTTTCATGTCCCTTAGGGCTAATGAGCCCCTTGGATGGGCGATGATGTGTCTGATGCACCTTAGGGCTAATGATGCAAGTCTAAGCATGGAGAACTTCGAAGATTTGCTTATCATGCATCAAGATAGCTTGTCCCTAAACATTGATTCAAGCCAAGCATTGCATGGACACTTTCTTGGATATCAAAGCAAAGCCACGGTTTGCTTAGTGACTTTTCTTGGAGTCTAGTTCACTTTCTTGAACTTTCTTGAATTTTCTTTACTTAGATTTTACTTACAAGTTTTTACCTTTCACTTGAAAGGGTTTTTCTTGGTTCAAGCATTAGGATCTTTAATCTTTATTTAGTTCTTTAATTTTTATTTATTTATTTAGTTGCTTTAAAAATCAGTTAGTTAGCAAAATAAATCAGTTTGGTGTATGCTTGTGCGCCAAGGTGCTTGCTCTTCAAGCAAGTTAGAATTCTAGTTTAATTAGGATTGAATTAGGGACTTGTCCTAATCTTCCTAGGTAAACTAAGTCTTATAAATAGGGCTGTAAACACACAAATAGATATACATAGATTAATATTCAGATTTATTTCTTAAGTTGCATACTTGAGTTTTGGTTGATTGCGATCAATTGCTGTTTTGTTTGTTTTAGTTAAAACATTCGTTTGGATTGATTAATTAGGTGGATTCTTAATTGATTAATCTTAGTTTTTGTTTAATTCTTGGTGGATTTCCTGTATAGAATTAGACTTAAACATATCCCTTGTGTTTTGTTGATTTTCGGATCAATAATTCACATCAGCTAATGAGCCCCTTGGATGGGAGATGATATGTATGACCACCCTTAGGGCAAATGAGCCCCTTGGATGGGTGATGATGTACCTAACAACCCTCATGGCTAATGATCCGCTTGGATGGGCTATGATGTGACTGACACCCCTCGGGCTAATGAGCCCCTTAGATGGGCGATGATGTGTCTGACACCTCTTAAGGCTAATGAGCCCCTTGGGTGGGCGATGATGTTTCTGACGCCCCTTAGAGCTAATGAGCCCCTTAGATGGGTAATGATGTGTCTGACGCCTCTTAGAGCTAATGAGCCCCTTGGATGGGAAATGATGTGTCTGACGCCCCTTTGGGCTAATAAGCCCCTAGGATGGGCAATGATGTGTTTCATGTCCCTAAGGGCTAATGAGCCCCTTGGATGGGCGATGATGTGTCTGATGCACATTAGGGCTAATGAGCACCTTGGATGGGCGATGATATGTCTGACGACCCTTAAAGCTAGTGAGCCCCTTGGATGGGCGATGATGTGTCTTACACCACTTAGGCTAATGAGACCCTTGGATGGGCGATAATATGTGTAACGACCCTTAGGGCTAATGAGCCTCTTAAATGGGCGATGATGTGTCTAACATCCCTTAAGGCTAATGAGCCCCTTGGGTGGGCGATGATGTGTCTGACACTCCTTAGAGCAATTGAGCCCCTTGGATGGGCGATGACGTGTCTCACGCCCCTTAGTTCTAATGAGCTCCTTAGATGGGCGATGATATGTTCGATGCCCCTTAAGGCTAATGAGCCCTTTGGATGGGCGATGTTGTGTCTCACGCGCCTTAGGTCTAATGGGCCCCTTTGATTGGCGATGATGTATATGACGCCCCTTAAGGCCAATTAGCCCTTGGATGGGTAATGATGTGTCTGACGCCCCTTAGAGCTAATGAGCCCCTTGGATGGGCAAAGATGAGTTTCATGTCCCTTAGGGCTAATGAGCCCCTTGGATGGGCGATGATGTGTCTGATGCACCTTAGGGCTAATGAGCCCCTTGGATGGGCGATGATATGTATGACCACCCTTAGGGCTAATGAGCCCCTTTGATCGGCGATGATGTGTCTGACACCCCTCAGGGCTAATGGGCCCCTTGAATGGGCGATGATATGTCGGACGACCCTTAGGGCTAATGGGCCCCTTGGGTGGGCGATGATGTGTCTTACGCCCCTTAGAGCAATTAAGTCCCTTGGATGGGCGATGATGTGTCTCACGCCCCTTAGTTCTAGTGAGCTCTTTGGATGGGCGATGATATGTTCGATGCCCCTTAGGGCTAATGAGCCCTTTGAATGGGCGATGTTGTGTCTCACGCCCCTTAGTTCTAAAGGGCCCCTTGGATTAGTGATGATGTGTATGACAGCCTTTATGGCTAATGAGCCCCTTGGATGGGTAATGATGTGTCTGACGCCCCTCAAAGCTAATGAGCCCCTTAGATGGGAAATGATGTGTCTGACGCCCGTTAGGGCTAATAAGACCCTTGGATGGGCAATGTTGAGTTTCATGTTTCTTAGGGCTAATGAGCCCCTTGGATAAGCGATGATGTGTCTGATGCACCTTAAGGCTAATAAGCCCCTTGGATGGGCGATGATATGTCTGACGACCCTTAGGGCTACTGAGCCCCTTGGATGGGCGATGATGTGTCTTATGCACCTTGGAACTAATGGGCCCCTTGGATGGGCGATGATGTATCTGACACCCCTCAGGGATAATAAGCCCCTTGGATGGGCGATGATATATCTGACGACCCTTAGGGCTACTGAGCCCCTTAGATGGGCGATAATGTGTCTGATGCACCTTGGAACTAATGAGCCCCTTGGATGGGCGATGATGTATCTGACACCCCTCAGGGCTAATAAGCCCCATGGATGGGCGATGATATGTCTGACGACCCTCAGGGCTAATGAGCCCCTTGGATGGGCGATGAAGTGTCTAACACCCCTAAGGGCTAACGAGCCCCTTAGATGGACGATTATGTGTCTAACACCCCTAAAGCCTAATGAGCCCCTTGGGTGTGCGATGATGTGTCAGACGCCCCTTAGAGATCTTGACCCCCTTGGATGGGCGATGATGTGTCTCACGCCCCTTAGTACTAATGAGCTCCTTGGATGGGCGATGATGTGTTCGATGCCTCTCAAGGCTAATGAGCCCCTTGAATGGGCGATGATGTGTCTGACACCCCTAAGGGCTAATGATCCCCTTAGATAGGCGATGATGTGTCTGACACCCCATAAGGCTAATGAGTCCCTTAGGTGGGCGATAATATTTCTAACGCCCCTTAGAGTAGTGAGCCCCTAGCATGGGCGATGATGTGTCTCACGCCCCTTAGTTCTAATGAGCTCCTTGGATGGTCAATGATATGTTCGATGCCCCTTTAGGCTAATGAGCCCTTTTGGATGGGCGATGTTTTGTCTCACGCCCCATAGGTCTAATGGGCCCCTTGGATTGGCGATGATGTGTATGACGCCCCTTAAGGCTAAAGCGCCCCTTAGATGGGTAATGATGTGTCTGACGCCCGTCAGAGCTAATGAGCCCCTTGGATGGGAAATGATGTGTTTGACGCCCCTTAGGGCTAATAAGCACCTTGGATGGGCAATGATGTGTTTCATGTCCCTAAGGGCTAATGAGCCCTTTGGATGGGCGATGATGTGTCTGATGCTCATTAGGGCTAATGAGCCCCTTGGATGGGCGATGATATGTCTGACGAACCTTAGGGCTAATGAGCCCCTTGGATGGGCGATGATGTGTCTGATACCACTTAGGGCTAATGAGCTCCTTGAATGGGCGATGATGTGTCTAACACCCATAAGAGCTAATGATCCCCTTAGATGGGCGATGATGTGTCTGACACCCATTAAGGCGAATGAGCCCCTTGGGTGGGCGATGATATGTCTGACGACCCTTAGGCCTACTGAGCCCCTTGGATGGGCGATGATGTGTCTGATGCACCTTGGGGCTAATGAGCCCCTTGGATGAGCAATGATGTATCTGAAACCCCTCAGGGCTAATGAGCCCCTTGGATGGGCGATAATGTGTTTGACACCCCTAAGGGCTAACGAGCCCCTTAGATGGGCGATGATGTGTTCGATGCCTCTCAAGGCTAATGAGCCCCTTTAATGGGCGATGATGTGTTCGACACCCCTAAGGGCTAATGATCCCCTTAGATGGGCGATGATGTGTCTGACACCCCTAATGGCTAACGAGCCCCTTAGATAGACGATGATGTGTCTGACACCCCTTAAGGCTAAAGAGCCCCTTGGGTGTGCGATGATGTGTTTGACGCCCCTTAGTGCACTTGACCCCCTTGGGTGGGCAATGATGTGTCTCACGCCCCTTAGTACTAATGAGCTCCTTGGATGGACGATGATGTGTTCGATGCCTCTCAAGGCTAATGAGCCTCTTGAATGGGCGATGATGTGTCTGACACCCCTTAAGGCTAATGATCCCCTTAGATGGGCGATGATGTGTCAAACACCCCTTAAGGCTAATGAGTCCCTTAGGTGGGCGATGATGTTTCTAACGCCCTTTTGAGCAGTGAGCCCCTAGCATGGGCGATGATGTGTCTCACGCCCCTTAGTTCTAATGAGCTCCTTGGATGGGCAACGATATATTCGATGCCCCTTTGGGCTAATGAGCCCTTTGGATGGGGGATGTTGTGTCTCACGCCCCATACGTCTAATAGGCTCCTTGGATTGGCGATGATGTGTATGACGCCCCTTAAGGCTAAAGAGCCCCTTAGATGGGTAATGATGTGTCTGACGCCCCTCAAAGCTAATGAGCCCCTTGGATGGGAAATGATGTATTTGACGCCCCTTAGGGCTAATAAGCACCTTGGATGGGCAATGATGTGTTTCATGTCCCTAAGGCCTAATGAGCCCCTTGGATGGGCGATGATGTGTCTGATGCTCAATAGGGCTAATGAGCCCCTTGGATGGGCGATGATATGTTTGACGACCCTTAGGGCTAATGAGCCCCTTGGATGGGCGATGATGTGTTTGATACCGCTTAAGGCTAATGAGCCCATTGAATAGGCGATGATGTGTCTGACAACCCTAAGGGCAAATGATCCCCTTAGATAGGCGATGATGTGTCTGACACCCTTTAAGGCTAATGAGCCCCTTGGGTGGGCGATGATGTTTCTGACGCCCCTTAGGGCTAATGAGCCCCTTAGATGGGTAATGATGTGTCTGACGCCTCTTAGAGCAAATGAGCCCCTTGGATGGAAATGATGTGTCTGACGCCCCTTTGGGCTAATAAGCCCCTAGGATGGGAAATGATGTGTTACATGTCCCTAAGGGCTAATGAGCCCCTTAGATGGGCGATGATGTGTCTGATGCACATTAGGGCTAATGAGCACCTTGGATGGGCGATGATATGTCTGACGACCCTTAAAGCTAGTGAGCCCCTTGGATGGGCGATGATGTCTCTTACACCCCTTAGGCTAATGAGACCCTTGGATGGGCGATAATATGTGTAACGACCCTTAGGGCTAATGAGCCCCTTGAATGGGCGATGATGTGTCTGATGCACATTAGGGCTAATGAGCACCTTGGATGGGCGATGATATGTCTGACGACCCTCAGGGCTAATGATCCCCTTGGATGGGCTATGATGTGACTGACACTCCTCAGGGCTAATGAGCCCCTTAGATGGGTGATGATATGTCTGACACCTCTTAAGGCTAATGAGCCCCTTGGGTGGGCGATGATGTGTCTTACGCCCCTTAGAGTAATTGAGTCCCTTGGATGGGCGATGATGTGTCTCACGCCCCTTAGTTCTAATGAGCTCTTTGGATGGGCGATGATACGTTCGATGCCCCTTAGTGCTAATGAGCCCTTTAAATGGGCGATGTTGTGTCTCACGCCCCTTATTTTTAATGGGCCCCTTGGATTAGCGATGATGTGTATGATAGCCTTTAAGGCTAGTGAGCCCCTTGGATGGGTAATGATGTGTCTGACGCCCCTTAGGGCTAATAAGACCCTTGGATGGGCAATGATGAGTTTCATGTTTCTTAGGGCTAATGAGCCCCTTGGACGGGCGATGATGTGTCTGATGCACCTTAAGGCTAATAAGCCCCTTGGATGGGCGATGATATGTCTGATGACCCTTAGGGCTACTGAGCCCCTTGGATGGGCGATGATGTGTTTGATGCACCTTGGAACTAATGAGCCCCTTGGATGGGCGATGATGTATCTGACACTCCTCAGGGCTAATAAGCCCCTTGGATGGGCGATGATATGTCTGACGACCCTTAGGGCTAATGAGCCCCTTGGATGGGCGATGATGTGTCTGACACCCCTAAGGGCTAACGAGCCCCTTAGATGGACGATGATGTGTCTGACACCCCTTAAGGCTAATGAGCCCCTTGGGTGTGCGATGATGTGTCTGACCCTCCTTAGAGCACTTGACCCCCCTGGATGGGTGATGATGTGTCTCACGCCCCTTAGTACTAATGAGCTCCTTGGATGGGCGATGATGTGTTCGATGCCTCTCAAGGCTAATGAGCCCCTTTAATGGGCGATGATGTGTCTGACACCCCTAAGGGCTAATGATCCCCTTAGATGGGCGATGATGTGTTTGACACCCCTAATGGCTAACGAGCCCCTTAGATGGACGATGATGTGTCTGACACCCCTTAAGGCTAATGAGCCCCTTGGGTGTGCGATGATGTGTCAGACGCCCCTTAGAGCACTTGACCCCCTTGGATGGGCGATGATGTGTCTCACGCCCTTTAGTACTAATGAGCTCCTTGGATGGGCGATGATGTGTTCGATGCCTCTCAAGACTAATGAGCCCCTTGAATGGGCGATGATGTGTCTGACACCCCTAAGGGCTAATGATCCCCTTAGATGGGCGATGATGTGTCTGACACCCCTTAAGGCTAATGAGTCCCTTAGGTGGGCGATGATGTTTCTAACGCCCTTTAGAGCAGTGAGCCCCTAGCATGGGCGATGATGTGTCTCACGCCCCTTAGTTCTAATGAGCTCCTTGGATGGGTAACGATATGTTCGATGCCCCTTTGGGCTAATGAGCCCTATGGATGGGCGATGTTGTGTCTCACGCCCCATACGTCTAATGGGCCCCTTGGATTGGTGATAATGTGTATGACGCCCCTTAAGGCTAGAGAGCCCCTTAGATGGGTAATGATGTGTCTGACGCCCCTCAGAGCTAATGAGCCCCTTGGATGGGAAATGATGTGTTTGACGCCCTTTAGGGCTAAAAAGCACCTTGGATGGGCAATGATGTGTTTCATGTCCCTAAGGGATAATGATCCCCTTGGATGGGCGATGATGTGTCTGATGCTCATTAGGGCTAATGAGCCCCTTGGATGGGCGATGATGTGTATGATACCCCTTAAGGCTAATGAGCCCATTGAATGGGCGATGATGTGTCTGACAGCCCTAAGGGCTAATGATCCCCTTAGATGGGCGATGATTTGTCTGACACCCTTTAAGGCTAATGAGCCCCTTGGGTGGGCGATGATGTTTCTGACGCCCCTTAGAGCTAATGAGCCCCTTAGATGGGTAATGATGTGTCTGACGCCTCTTAGAGCTAATGAGCCCCTTGGATGGGAAATTATGTGTCTGACGCCCCTTTGGGCTAATAAGCCCCTAGGATTGGCAATGATGTGTTTCATGAACCTAAGGGCTAATGAGCCCCTTGGATGAGCGATGATGTGTCTGATGCACATTAGGGCTAATGAGCACCTTGGATGGGCGATGATTTGTCTGACGACCCTTAAAGCTAGTGAGCCTCTTGGATGGGCGATGATGTGTCTTACACCCCTTAGGCTAATGAGACCCTTGAATGGGCGATAATATGTGTAACGACCCTTAGGGCTAATGAGCCTCTTAAATGGGCGATGATGTGTCTGACACTCCTTAAGGCTAATGAGCCCCTTGGGTGGGCGATGATGTGTCTGACACTCCTTAGGGCAATTGAGCCCCTTGGATGGGCGATGACGTGTCTCACGCCCCTTAGTTCTAATGAGCTCCTTAGATGGGCGATGATATGTTCGATGCCCCTTAAGGCAAATGAGCCCTTTGGATGGGCGATGTTGTGTCTCACGCCCCTTAGGTCTAATGGGCCCCTTTGATTGGCGATGATGTATATGACGCCCCTTAAGGCTAATTAGCCCTTGGATGGGTAATGATGTGTCTGACGCCCCTTAGAGCTAATGAGCCCCTTGGATTGGCAAAGATGAGTTTCATGTCTCTTAGGGCTAATGAGCCCCTTGGATGGGCGATGATGTGTCTGATGCACCTTAGGGCTAATGAGCCCCTTGGATGGGCGATGATATGTATGACCACCCTTAGGGCTAATGAGCCCCTTGGATGGGCGATGATGTACCTGACAACCCTCATGGCTAATGATCCCCTTGGATGGGCTATGATGTGACTGACACCCCTCAGGGCTAATGAGCCCATTAGATGGGCGATGATGTGTCTGACACCTCTTAAGGCTAATGAGCCCCTTAGGTGGGCGATGATGTGTCTGACACTCCTTAGAGCAATTGAGCCCCTTGGATGGGCGATGACGTGTCTCACGCCCCTTAGTTCTAATGAGCTCCTTAGATGGGCGATGATACGTTCGATGCCCCTTAAGGCTAATGAGCCCTTTGGATGGGCGATGTTGTGTCTCACGCGCCTTAGGTCTAATGGGCCCCTTTGATTGGCGATGATGTATATGACTCCCCTTAAGGCCAATTAGCCCTTGGATGGGTAATGATGTGTTTGACGCCCCTTAGAGCTATTGAGCCCCTTGCATGGGCAAAGATGAGTTTCATGTCCCTTGGGGCTAATGAGCCCCTTGGATGGGCGATGATGTGTCTGATGCACCTTAGGGCTAATGAGCCCCTTGGATGGGCGATGATATGTATGACCACCCTTAGGGCTAATGAGCCCCTTTGATGGGCGATGATGTGTCTTACACCCCTCAGGGCTAATGAGCCCCTTGAATGGGTGATGATATGTCGGACGACCCTTAGGGCTAATGGGCCCCTTGGGTGGGCGATGATGTGTCTTACGCCCCTTAGAGTAATTGAGTCCCTTGGATGGGTGATGATGTGTCTCACGCCCCTTAGTTCTAGTGAGCTCTTTGAATGGGCGATGATATGTTCGATGCCCCTTAGGGCTAATGAGCCCTTTGAATGGGCGATGTTGTGTCTCACGCCCCTTAGTTCTAAAGGGCCCCTTGGATTAGTGATGATGTGTATGACAGCCTTTAAAGCTAATGAGCCCCTTGGATGGGTAATGATGTGTCTGACGCCCCTCAAAGCTAATGAGCCCCTTAGATGGGAAATGATGTGTCTGACGCCCGTTAGGGCTAATAAGACCCTTGGATGGGCAAAGATGAGTTTTATGTTTCTTAGGGCTAATGAGCCCCTTGGATAAGCGATGATGTGTCTGATGCACCTTAAGGCTAATAAGCCCCTTGGATGGGCGATGATATGTCTGACGACCCTTAGGGCTACTGAGCCCCTTGGATGGGCGATGATGTGTCTTATGCACCTTGGAACTAATGAGCCCCTTGGATGGGCGATGATGTATCTGACACCCCTCAGGGATAATAAGCCCCTTGGATGGGCGATGATATGTCTGACGACCCATAGGGCTACTGAGCCCCTTGGATGGGCGATGATGTGTCTGATGCACCTTGGAACTAATGAGCCCCTTGGATGGGCGATGATGTATCTGACACCCCTAAGGGCTAATAAGCCCCATGGATGGGCGATGATATGTCTTACGACCCTTAGGGCTAATGAGCCCCTTGGATGGGCGATGATGTGTCTAACACCCCTAAGGGCTAACGAGCCCCTTAGATGGACGATTATGTGTCTGACACCCCTTAAGCCTAATGAGCCCCTTGGATGTGCGATGATGTGTCAGACGCCCCTTAGAGTACTTGACCCCCTTGGATGGGCGATGATGTGTCTCACGCCCCTTAGTACTAATGAGCTCCTAGGATGGGCGATGATGTGTTCGATGCCTCTCAAGGCTAATGAGCCCCTTGAATGGGCGATGATGTGTCTGACACCCCTAAGGGCTAATGATCCACTTAGATGGGCGATGATGTGTCTGACACCCCTTAAGGTTAATGAGTCCCTTAGGTGGGCGATAATATTTCTGACGCCCCTTAGAGTAGTGAGCCCCTAGCATGGGCGATGATGTATCTCACGCCCCTTAGTTCTAATGAGCTCCTTGGATGGTCAATGATATGTTCGATGCCCCTTTGGGCTAATGAGCCCTTTTGGATGGGCGATGTTTTGTCTCACGCCCCATAGGTCTAATGGGCCCCTTGGATTGGCGATGATGTGTATGACGCCCCTTAAGGCTAAAGCACCCCTTAGATGGGTAATGATGTGTCTGACGCCCCTCAGAGCTAATTAGCCCCTTGGATGGGAAATGATATGTCTAACGCCCCTTAGGGCTAAATAGCCCCTTGGATGGGAAATGATGAGTTTCATGATTCTTAGGGCTAATGAGCCCCTTGGATGGACGATGATGTGTCTGATGCACCTTAAGGCTAATGAGCCCCTTGGATAGGCGATGATATGTCTGACGACCTTTAGAGCTACTGAGCCCCTTGGATGGGCGATGATGTGTCTGATGCACCTTAGGGCTAATGAGCCCCTATGATGGGTGATGATGTAACTGACTCCCCTCAAGGCTAATAGGCCCCTTGGATGGGCGATGATATGTCTGACGACCCTTAGGGCTACTAAGCCCCTCGGATGGGCGATGATGTGTATGATGCACCTTTGGGCTAATGAGCCCCTTGGATGGGCTATGATATGTATGACGAACCTTAGAGCTAATGAGCCCCTTGGATGGGCGATGATGTGTCTAACACCCCTTTAGGCTAATGAGCCCCTTGGGTGTGCGTTGATGTGTCTTACGCCCCTGAGAGCACTTGAGCCCCTTGGATAGGCGACGATGTGTCTCACGCCCCTTAGTACTAATGAGCTCCTTGGATGGGCGATGATGTGTTCGATTCCTCCTAGGGCTAATGAGCCCCTTGGATGGGCGATGATATGTCTGACAACCTTTAGGGCTAATGATCCCCTTAGATGGATGATTATGTGTCTGACGCCCCTCAGCTCTAATGAGCCCCTTGAATGGGCGATGATGTGTGTGATACCCCTAAGGGCTAATGATCCCCTTAGATAGGCGATGATGTGTCTAACACCCCTTAAGGCTAATGAGCCCCTTGGGTGGGCGATGATGTTTCTGACGCCCCTTAGAGTAGTGAGCCCCTAGGATGGGCGATGATGTTTCTGACGCCCCTTAGAGTAGTGAGCCCCTAGGATGGGCGATGATGTGTCCCACGCCTCTTAGTACTAATGAGCTCCTTTGATGGGCGATGATGTGTTCGATCCCCCTTAGGGCTAATGGGCTTATGAGTCCCTAAGATGGGCGATTATGTGTCTCATGTCCCTTAGGGCTAATGGGCCCCTTGGATTTGCAATGATGTGTATGACGCCCCTTAAGGCTAATGAGGCCCTTGGATGGGCAATGATGTGTCTGATGCACCTTAGAGCTAATGAGCCCCATGGATGGGCGATGATATGTCTGACGACCCGTAGGGCTAATGAGACCCTTGGATGGGCGATGATGTGTCTGACATCCCTCAGGGCTAATGAGCCCCTTGGATGGGCGATGATATGTCTAAAGACCCATAGGGCTAATGAGCCCCGTGAATGGGCGATGATGTGTCTGACACCCCTAAGGGCTAATAATCCTCTTAGATGGGCGATGATGTGTCTAACACCCCTTAAGCCTATTGAGCCACTTGGGTGGGCGATGACGTTTTTGACGCCCCTTAGAGCAATTGAGCCCCTTGGATGGGTGATGATATGTCTCACGCCCCTTTGTTTTATTGAGCTTCTTTGAAGGGCGATGATGTGTTCGATGCCCCTTAGGGCTAATAAGCCCCTAGGAAGGGCGAAGATGTGTCTCATGCCCCTTAGGGCTAATGGGCCCCTTGGATTGGTGATGTTGTGTATGACGCCCCTTAAGGCTAATAAGCCCCTTGGATGGGTTATGATGTGTCTGACGCCTCTCTAGGCTAATGAGCGCCTTGAATGGAAAATGATGTGTCTTACGCCCCTTAGGGCTCATAAGCCCCTTGGAAGGGCAATGATGTGTTTCACGCTCCTTAGGGCTAATGAGCCCCATGGATGGGCGATGATGTGTCAGATGCACCTTAGGGTTAATGAGCCCCTTTGATGGGCGATGATATGTCTTACGACCCTTAGGGCTAATGAGCCCCTTGGATGGGTGATGATGTGCCTGACACTCCTCAAGGCAAATGAGCCCCTTGGATGGGCGATGATGGGACTTACACCCCACAGGGCTAATGAGCCCCTTAGACGGGTGATGATGTGTCTAACACCCCTTAAGGCTAATGAGCCCCTTGGGTGGGCGATGATGTGTCTGACGCCCCTTAGAGCAGTTGAGTTCCTTGGATGGGTGATGATGTGTCTCACGCCTCTTAGTTCTAATGAGCTCCTTGGATGGGCGATAATATGTTCGATGCCCCTTAGGGCTAATGAGCTATTTAAATGGGCGATGTTGTGTCTCACGCATTAGGTCTAATGGGCCCCTTGGATTGGCGATGATGTGTATAACGTCCCTGAATGCTAATGAGCCCCTTGTAAGGGCAATAATGTTTCTGACGCCCCTCAGAGCTAATGAGCCCATTGGATGGGAAATAATGTGTATGACGCCCCTTAGGGCTAATAAGCCCCTAGGATGGGCAATGATGTGTTTCATGTCCCTTAAGGCTAATGAGCACCTTGGATGGACGATGATGTGTCTGATGCACCTTAGGGCTAATGAGCCCCGTGGATGGGCGATGATATGTCTGATGACCCTTAGAGCTAATGAGCCCCTTGGATGGGCGATGATGTGTATGACACCCCTTTGGGCTAATGAGCCCCTTGGATGCGCGATGATGTGTCTTACACCGATCAGGGCTAATGAGCCCCTTAAATGGGCGATGATGTGTCTGACACCCCTTAAAGCTAATGAGCCCCTTGGGTGTGCGATGATGTGTATGGCGCCCCTTAGATCAATTCAGCCCCTAGGATGGGTGATGATATGCCTCAAGCCCCTTATTACTTTTGAGCCCTTTGGATGGGTAATGACGTGTCTGACGCCCCTTAGGGCTAATGAGCCCCTTGGATGGGTGATGATGTGCCTGACACTCCTCAGGGCTAATGAGCCCCTTGGATGGGCGATGATGTGACTTACACCCCACAGGGCTAATGAGCCCCTTAGACGGGTGATGATGTGTCTAACACCCCTTAAGGCTAATGAGCCCCTTGGGTGAGCGATGATGTGTCTAACGCCCCTTAGAGCAGTTGAGTTCCTTGGATGGGTGATGATGTGTCTCACGCCCCTTAGTTCTAATGAGCTCCTTGGATGGGCGATAATATGTTCGATGCCCCTTAGGGCTAATGAGCTATTTAAATGGGCGATGTTGTGTCTCACGCCTTAGGTCAAATGGGCCCCTTGGATTGGCGATGATGTGTATGACGTCCCTGAATGCTAATGAGCCCCTTGTACGGGTAATAATGTTTCTGACGCCCCTCAGAGCTAATGAGCCCATTGGATGGAAAATAATGTGTATGACGCCCCTTAGGGCTAATAAGCCCCTAGGATGGGCAATGATGTGTTTCATGTCCCTTAAGGCTAATGAGCACCTTGGATGGGCGATGATGTGTCTGATGCACCTTAGGGCTAATGAGCCCCGTGGATGGGCGATGATATGTCTGACGACCCTAAGAGCTAATGAGCCCCTTGGATGGGCGATGATGTGTCTGACACCCCTTAGGGCTAATGAGCCCCTTGGATGCGCGATGATGTGTCTTACACCGATCAGGGCTAATGAGCCCCATAAATGGGCGATGATGTGTCTGACACCCCTTAAGGCTAATGAGCCCCTTGGGTGTGCGATGATGTGTATGGCGCCCCTTAGAGCAATTCAGCCCCTAGGATGGGTGATGATATGCCTCAAGCCCCTTAGTACTTATGAGCCCTTTGGATGGGTAATGACGTGTCTGACGCCCCTCAGGGCTAATGAGCCCCTTGGATTGGAACTGATGTGTCTGACGCCCCTTAGGGCAAATAAGCCCCTTGGATGGGCAATGATGTGTTTCACGCTCCTTAGGGCTAATGAGCCCCTTGGATGGGCGATGATGTGTCTGATGCACCTTAGGGCTAATGAGCCCCTTGGATAAGCGATGATATGTCTGACGACCCTTAAGGCTAATGAGCCCCTTTGATGGGCGATGATGTGCCTGACAAACCCTCATGGCTAATGAGCCCCATTGGATGGGCGATGATGTGACTGATACCCCTCAGGGCTTTTGAGCCCTGTGGATGGGCGATGATGTGTCTGACACACACCTTAAAGCTAATGAGCCCCTTGGGTGGGCGATAATGTGTCTTACGCCCCTAAAAGCAATTGAGCGCCTTGGATGGGCGATGATATGTCTCACGCCCCTTAGGGCTAATGAACCTTTTGGATGGGCAATGTTGTGTCTCACGCCCCATAGGTCTAATGGGCCCCTTGAATTGGCGATGATGTGTATGACGCTCCTAAAGGCTAATGAGCCCCTTAGATGTGTAATGATGTGTCTGACGCCCCTTAGAGCTAATGAGCCCCTTGCATTGGAAATGATATGCCTGACGCCCCTTAGGGCTAATAAGCCCCTTGGATGGGCAATGATTAGTTTCATGTCCTTTAGGGCTAATGAGCCCCTTGGATGGGCGATGATGTGTATGAAGCACCTTTGGGCTAATGAGCCCCTTGGATGGGCGATAATATGTCTGACGACCCTTAGGGAAAATGAGCCCCTTGGATGGGCGATAATGTGTCTGCGCCCCTCAGGGCTAATGAGCTTGTTGAATGGGCGATGATGTGTCTTACACTCTTAAGGGCTAATGAGCCCCTTAGATGGGCGATGATGTGTCTAACACCCCTTAAGGCTAATGAGCCCCTTGGGTGGGCGATGATGTGTCTAACGCCCCTTAGAGTAATGAGCTTTTTGGTTGGGCGATGATGTGTCTCACGCACCTTAGTACTAATGAGCTCCTTTGATATGCGATGATGTGTTCGATGCCCCTTACGGCTAATGAGCCCTTTGGATGAGTGATGATGTGTCTCACGCCCCTTAGGGCTAATGAGCCCCTTGGATGGGTAATGATGTGTCTGACGCCTCCAGGGCTAATGAGTCCCTTGGATGGGAAATGATGTGTCGTGACGCCCCTTAAGGCTAATAAGCCCCTTGGATGGGCAATGATGTATTTCACGCCATTTAGGTCTAATAAGCACCTTGGTGGGCGATGATGTGTCTGATGCACCATAGGGCTAATGAGCCCCTTGGTTGGCGATGATATGTCTGACGACCCTTAGGGCTAATGAGCCTCTTGGATGGGCGATTATGTGCCTGACACCCCTCAGGGCTGATGAGCCCCTTGGATGGGCGATGATGTGTCTGACACCCCTAAGGGCTAATGAGCCCCTTAGATAGGCGATGATGTGTCTTACACCCCTTTAGGCTAATGAGCCCCTTGGGTGGGGATTATGTTTCTAACGCCCCTTAGAGCAATTGAGCCCCTTGGATGGATGATGATGTGTCTCACGCCCCATAGTACAATTGAGTTCCTTGGATAGGCGATGATGTGTTCGATGCCCCTTAGGGCTAATGAGCCATTTTAATGGGCGATGTTGTGTTTCACGCCCCTTTGGTCTAATGGGCCCCTTGCAATGGCGATGATGTGTATGACGCCCCTTAAGGCTAATGAGCCCCTTGGATGGGCGATGATATGTCTGATGAACCGTGGGGCTAATGAGCCCCTTGGATGGGCGATGCTGTGTGTGACACCGCTCAGGGCTAATGAGCCCCTATGATGGGCGATGATGTGTCTGACACCCCTTAAAGCTAATGAGCCCCTTAGGTGGGCGAAGATGTTTCTAACGCCCCTGAGAGCAGTGAGCCCCTTGGACGGGTGATGATGTGTCCCATGCCCCTTAGTACTATTAAGTTCCTTTGATGGGCGATGATGTGTTCGATGCCCCTTAGGGCTTATGAGCCCCTTGGATGGGCGACGATGTGTCTCATGCCCCTTAGGACTAATGGGCCCCTTGGATTGGTGATGATGTCTATGACGCCCCTTAAGGCGAATGAGCCCCTTGGATGAGTAATGATGTGTCTGACGCCCCTCAGGCTAATGAGCCCCTTGGATGGGAAATGATGTGTCTGATGCCCTTTAGGGCTAATAAGCCCCTTGGATGGGAAATGATGTGTTTCACGCCCCTTAGGGCTAATGAGCCCCTTTGATGGGCGATGATGTGTTTGATGCACCTTAGGGCTAATGAGCCAATTGGAAGGGCGATGATATGTCTGACGACCCTTAGGGCTAATGAGCCCCTTGGATGGGTGATTATGTGCCTGACAACCCTCAAGCCTAATGACCCCCTTGATTGGGGGATGATGTGTCTGACACCCCTAAGGGCTAATGAGCCCCTTAGATGGATGATGATGTGTCTGACACCCTTTAAGGCTAATAAGCCCCTTGGGTGGGCGATGATCTTTCTGACGCCTCTTAGAGCAGTGAGCCCCTGGGATGGGCGATGATGTGTCTCACGCCCCTTAGTACTAATGAGCTCCTTTGATGGGCGATGATTTGTTCAATACCCCTTAGGGCTAATGAGCCCCTTGCATGGGCGATGATGTGTCTCATGGCTCTTAGGGCTAATGCGCCCTTTGGATTGGCGATGATGTGTATGACGCCCCTTTAGGCTAATGAGTCCCATGGATGGGTAATGATGTGTCTGACGCCCCTCAGGGCTATAGAGCCCGTTGGATGGGAAATGATGTGTCTGACGCCCCTTAGGGCTAATAAGCCCCTTGGATGGGCTATGTTGTGTTTCACGCCCCTTAGTGCTAATAAGCCCCTTTGATGGGCGATGATGTGTCTCATGCCCCTTAGGGCTAATGCGCCCTTTGGATTGGCGATGATGTGTATGACACCCTTAAGGCTAATGAGCTCCTTGGATGGGTAATGATGTGTCTGACGCCTCTCAGGGCTAATGAGCCCCTTGGATGGGAAATGATGTGTGTGACGCCCTTTAGGGTTTATAAGCCCCTAGGATGGGCAATGATGTGTTTCACGCCCCTTAGGGCTAATGAGCCCCTTTGGTGGGCGATGATGTGTCTGATGCACCTTAGAGCTAATGAGCCCCTTGGAAGGGCGATGATATGTCTGACGACCCTTAGGGCTAATGAGCCCCATGGATGGGCGATTATGTGTCTGACACCCCTCAGGGCTAATGAGCCCCTTGATTGGGCGATGATGTGTCTGACACCCCTAAGGGCTAATCAGCCCCTTAGATGGGCGATGATGTGTTTGACACCCCTTAAGGCTAATGAGCCCCTTGGGTGGGCGATGATGTGTCTGACGCCCCTTAGAGCAATTGAGCCCCTTGGATGGGAGATGATGTGTCTCATGCCCCTTAGTACAAATGAGCTCTTTGGATGGGCGATAATGTGTTCGATGCCCCTTAGGGCTAATGAGCCCCTTGGATGGGCGATGATGTGTCTCACGCCACTTAGGGCTAATGGGCCCCTTGGATTGGCGATGATGTGTATGACGCTCCTTAGGGCTAATGAGACCCTTGGATGGGTAATGATGTATCTAACGCCCCTCTGGCTAATGAGCCCCTGAGCGCGGGGAAATTAGGTCGTTGACTAATCTCCTTGCGGCCAAACAAAATTTATTATAATCCTAAACTAACCCCTAAACAAGTCTAGTGGTAAGTTCGGAGTCGAACCACAAGGAACGGTAATGTTGGATTGTTCTTGATCTAATTATTAAACTACGCCGAAGTCGGTTTATTGATAGTGGACACTACAACTACACTAACACACATATAAAGATCAAGATATTACAAAGTCTACTAGGGGCAAAGATCCACTTTGAACAATTAACAAGTTAATGGAAATCGATTTGATAATCAATCATGCAAAGAAAGAATTTAAATGGGAATTAATTACCATCAAGAGCAATCTCTCAAATTCCTAGTCTAGATCCCTCATTGACTAGGTGCATAGAAGAAATTTTCCCAAAATGCAATTAAATATATAAATTCTAATTCACAATCCCTTGTCAAACTAGAACTAACATGCAATTAAGTTTGCTATCTTGGGAGATCAATCCAATCTAAAACAAACAACATGCCATCATCAATTCAATCAATTTAATCACACAATTATCATCAAATTTATCTCAAATAACTCAATTAACCATAACAAAGTTTCACTCAACACCTAGTAGAAGGAAATCTACTCAAACATGATTAACAAAGCAATTAATAAAGCATAAAGAGAGAAGAGAGTAAGAAATGCTCATTGATATAAATTGGAGATCTTCAAATCATCAAATTCCTCCTTTGATTATCCAAAATCCATGAAAACCATTGTTTCTCTCACTTTCTCTCTCCAAAATTTGAGAGTTTCTCTCTCTAAAAACCTAAAACTAACCTAAAACTACTGAAAATATGAATTCCCCCTCTAAAATGAGCAAAAAAAAATCTATTTATAGCCCTTACTAAATTGCCTAGGAAGCTCCGCAAAAAGTCGAGCAGCGCGTAGAGGAGCGGGCCTGCAGGAGGTGGAGCGCCTGCTCCAGGTCCAGGAGCGGGCGTGCAGAAGGTCGGAGTGCCCGCTCCAAATCTGGAGGAATCAATCTGTTTTTTTTTATTTTGGATTTCCTGTGAGGAGCGAGCGTGCAGATTTTGGAGCGCCCGCTCCTCTCGGACTAGGCAAACAACTCAGCTTCAAATGAGCATATCTCCCACGTTTTACTTTGGAATTGAGCATATGACCTGTCGTTGGAAAGCTCTCAAGATAAGCTTTCATCTCCAATTAGAATCGCCCCAAAATGTTTTGTAGATCAAAAGATTTAGGCGTTTGAAGTATGATCTTTGCAAATCAAGTGCACATTTCTTCATTACTTGTTCTTTTATGTTTTATATTTCTTCAATCTTGAGCAATGAACTTATCCAAAGGTTCCTAAACATAAGGGTAAACCAATAAAGTTTAATCTAATTTCACAAGCCACCAAAATATGCAAGAAAAGCCAAAATTGAGCAATAACGGCATTTCACACACAAACATGACAAATGTAGTAAAACGCTATTAAAACCAAGTAAAAAGATAGAAAAACTATGAAAAACTAACTACAAAACTCCTAAAAATAGTGACATAAATGACACTTATCAAATTCCCCCAAACTGAACTTTTGCTCGCCCTCGAGCAAAACAAAAGAAACACAAGGGAATGTAATGCATTTTATAAAAACAAAGAAAACTAGAAGGGAAAGAATATACATTAACTCACTTTCGTAGGAATCACGAATACATTTAGCGTATGCATCAAGCACTTTAAACCCTTAGATTGCTCTAGAGGACGAGTAAGCTCTCGTAAGGGTGTCCTAAGAGTTTAACTCATAACTCTTGACAAAAATCAAGGCAAAGTAATAAATAAATAAAATAAAATAAATCAAAGTAAGAGAAAAGTTACAAGCGTTCTAGAGTGGACTTTTATGATGGAACAAACACTAATGAATGTCAATATTTCTAAAATAATAAAGGTATGCACGTTCTAAGATGTCCAAGGTTGACTGAAACATAACATATGCTAAGCATAGAGAACTAAAGGAAACACATTCCACCTTTTGTTCCAACCAATCAAACCACGTTCTCTCTACTAGTTTCGAATCCACTTTCAAGTTAGCTTCTCATGATTCCACGAAGGAACCGGAAAATAAATAAGAAATTAAAAACATTGAGAAGGTTACCCGACATCTTATTAAATAACTTTCCCCCAAGCTTATTTAACACAAAATAACAAAAACAGGGAAAACAACAATAACAAAACCTCTTTTTTTTTTGTGCTTTACATTCTTCTTTACTGTTTTTTCGATATTTTCTTTTTCCAAGCTTTTGCTCTTGCTCTTTTTATTGGTTTATTTTATATTTTTTTTTTATTTTTTAATGTCCTTGCCTCTTTTAACTTTGGGCGGCTTTTTTCTCAAAATGCATTTGGTTATATGCAAAAATTATATACAACACATACTTTCTTTGCAAATGAACTCATAATTCTAAACTTGCACCATAAACAATAAAACAAGCTCCAAAACAAAATTGCTTCACAAACTAAAGGTAGGAGTTAAAGTGAAACCAAGGCTGGAAGGCTTGTATTGTGGTTAGAGAAAAGAATGTATATGGCTCAAATGGGCTAGTAATAGGGGCAAATGCAAACCAAATCCAAAATTGAAAATTAATCCTATAAAAATTGAAATGTCTTTGTCGTCCCCTAAAGTGGCTCAGTCGCGATCTTGGGAGCTAAAAGTCAAGTTCTAGATATGAGAATGCAATAGCCAAGGATCCAAATATGCCGCTCAACAAAGTATGATGAAGGCTAGAACAATTATACCTCACTAGGGATAGCAATAACTAACTCTTGATTTCATATCCACTATAGAGAGCAACTCCATCTTACCACAAGCAAGTGAACTGGAGCTTCATGGTCCTAAAGTTCTTAGCCAACTACCTTAGCATACCATATCCTAGAGTCAACCTAACACATTCTCAAACCGTGCACACCTCTAAAATTTAGGAAGAAAGACATTCAAGAATACAAGTCCAAAAGTATTATATCCAAAGCAAGAACAAAAGAAAATACATTGCAAATTTGCCTTGATAGAAACAAAAATCTTTTTGTGATTTTCAAGACATAGAAAATGGAAAAGCATATACAAATGTGCATGGAATACATATGAATCAAAATCTACCAAATATGATAGAATACCCTCCCCCAAGCTTGAATGAGACAACATGCTCAAACATAAATCAAATAATTCATGGGAGGGGAAAACAAGGAGATCAATCCAACAACCCAACATATCTCCTATTTCAAAGCCACTTTAGGTATCAACCAATGGAGAAAGAGCAAGGAAAGATATTACCGGATTTTAGGTGGGTGTATATACTCGCAAATGACTCAAGAATTGAATCTTGTTTTCCATATGCTAGCAATTGTGGTGCCAAACTTCCTTGATTCTTGATCCAAACCAATGCACCAAAGTATATCAAGTTATGTACCTAGAAAAAGGAACACAAACATTTCCATGAGAGAAAATCTATTCTAAAAAGAAAAGAAAATGAAAGCAATAAAACACGGGTTACATCCCGAGAAAGGCTTGCTTAAGGTCCAAGCTTGACCGCTCTAGTAAATAATATTGCAACGATCGCAAGAGCTTGTCAAATGCACTACTACACATCTCATAAGATAACAAGTAAGCAAATGATATACGAAGGGCATGAACCAAGATTAGTGCACGCAAAAGAAGGTGAAGAGGGAGTTGCCAAGAAGAAGAAGAATCAAAAGAAAATTCAAGAAAATAAGAAGAAAAATAGAAACACAAACTCTCTTCACAAAAAACTTTTTGGGTGGCAAAATCACCCTTTTCCTCAATTAAAGACGAATGAGGGACATAAAAATCTTCATAGGCAAGGGGGTCCCCAATCGGCTCATTAACAAAGGAAGGAAGGGATATAGGAGTGTAGGAGATATGGTTGAAATTCCTTGAAAAAGGGACATGAGAGAAGGGGATAGGAGCAATGGTCTTACAAATGGTCTCTTCTTCACCACCATTCCTCAAATCACCAATTGAAGCATGAAAATCAATCATAGAATCCTCAAAAGATGAACACTCATGATCATGATCTCCCTCAAACATCCAACTTCCAAGAGAACTACATAATCCCTTTCACTAAAATCATGAACAACAACTCCCTCAACTTCCTTAAAGCCTAAAATCTCAAAGCCATGCATGAATGGATGCAAATTCATTTCAAAATCATCTCTCTCCCATGAAGCATTCTTAATGAACTCACTCAAAAGGCTATGGGTTTTCATTTGACACTCAATAAACACATTAGACATAACCTCAAATGAATCCAAATTCTCATGGATAAAAGGATCACAATCATGCACTTGAGACTCATCAAGATGGGAAAGAGGGTTAGGGTTTTCAAAATCAACACTCTTTTCATTCTCAACTCCTTCACCATCACTCATATGCTCACCAATGGGATCCTCACACTCTCTTGGTTGCTCAAAATCATCATCATCATCCTCAACACACACATTAAATTGGGATTTTTCACAAACAAGCATCAAGGGTGACAATTGGCTTTCTAACTCTTCTTTTCTTCTCCTTCCCTCCTCAAGACGCTCCTCATTCTTTTTCATTATCTCTGATTGACCTCTCATAGAATTAAGAATCATATCCTTTCTAGGCCCAAGCTCGTTATCAAGCTCAATGCACCTAATTTGAGATTCAAAAGTAGCAATAAGGGATTCAAAAGGTGTTGAAGGTTGAGGCTCAACAAGAGAAGAAGAAGTACAACCAGGATTGGAAAAATCAACATCAAGATCATGAGCATATACATCACATTGGGGAGTGGGGGCACAATCAAACACATGAGATTCATCATTAAGGGAACGAAGCACATCATAAGAAGGCATGGTAAATAATGAAGAATATTGAAACACACCATTAGCATCAACTTGAGCATGTACCTCATCATCATGAACAAAAGAGGAAATAGAGTTGAAATCATGTGTTTTAGGTTCACTTAAGGGATCATGTAACAAATCATGGGAATTCATGCTAATATTAGAGTATCAACACATTGCATATCAATAATAGAATCATGATTACCCTTATTATAGACATCCCAAGCAAACCAAACATAAATATCCCAAGCATCATCAATTGATAATGCTCTAAATTCACCATTATGCATGCATTCAACTTCATCCCTAGTTTGCTCATTCAAACCAAAATAACAAATCTCACAAGCCTCCCAAAGACTACAACAATCAAAATCCAAATATCCCTCAAGTCTATTAAAATATTCACAAAAAGGCTCATTGTCATATTGAGGAAACGAGTTACTTGCCATTTTTTTTACAAAAACAAGCAAAAATAGAAATAAAACAAAAAGAAAAGTATACACAAAGACATAGACTCAAGCAATAAAAAAGAATCAAGCATTGACACCGTTCCCCGGCTACGGCGCCATTTTGAGCGCGGGGAAATTAGGTCGTTGACTAACCTCCTCGCGACCAAACAAAATTTATTATATTCCTAAACTAACCCCTAAACAAAGCTAGTGGTAAGTTCGGAGTCGAACCACAAGGAACGGTAATGTTGGATTGTTCTCGATCTAATGCTTAAGCTAGGCCGAAGTCTGTTTATGGATAGTGGACACTACAACTACACTAACACACATATAAAGATCAAGATATTACAAAGTCTACTAGGGGCAAAGATCCACTTTGAACAATTAACAAGTTAATGGGAATTGATTTGATAATCAATCATGCAAAGAAAGAATTAAAATGGGAATTAATTACCATCAAGAGCAATCTCTCAAATTCCTAGCCTAGATCCCTCATTGACTAGGTGCATAGAAGAAATTTACCTAAAATGCAATCAAATATATAAATTCTAATTCACAATCCCTTGTCAAACTAGAACTAACATGCAATTAAGTTTGCTATCTTGGGAGATCAATCCAATCTAAAACAAACACATTGCCATCATCAATTCAATCAATTTAATCACACAATTATCATCAAATTTATCTCAAATAACTCAATTAACCATAACAAAGCTTCACTCAACACCTAGTAGAAGGAAATCTACTCAAACATGATTAACAAAGCAATTAACAAAACATAAAGAGAGAAGAGAGTAAGAAATGCTCATTGATATAAAATGGAGATCTTCAAATCATCAAATTCCTCCTTTGATTATCCAAAATCCATGAAAACCATTGTTTCTCTCACTTTCTCTCTCCAAAATTTGAGAGTTTCTCTCTCTAAAAACCTTAAACTAACCTAAAATTACTGAAAATATGAATTCCCCCTCTAAAATGAGCAAAAAAAATCTATTTATAGCCCTTACTAAATTGCCTAGGAAGCTCCGCAAGAAGTCGAGCAGCGCGTAGAGGAGCGGGCGTGCAGGAGGTGGAGCGCCCGCTCCAGGTCCAAGAGCGGGCGTGCAGAAGGTCGGAGCGCCCGCTCCAAATCTGGAGGAATCAATCTGTTTTTTTTTTAATTTTTGATTTCCTGTGAGGAGCGGGCGTGCAGATTTTGGAGCGCCCGCTCCTCTCGGACTAGACAAACAACTCAGCTTCAAATGAGCATATCTCCCACGTTTTACATCGGAATTGAGCATATGACCTATCGTTGGAAAACTCTCGAGATAAGCTTTCATCTCCTATTAGAATCGCCTCAAAATGTTTTGTAGATCAAAAGATATAGGCGTTTGAAGTATTATCTTTGCAAATCAAATGCACATTTCTTCATTACTTGTTCTTTTATGTTTTATATTTCTTCAATCTTGAGCAATGAACTTATCTAAGTGTTCCTAAACAAAAGAGTAAACCAATAAAGTTTAATCTAATGTCATAAGCAACCAAAATATGCAAGAAAAGCCAAAATTGAGCAATAACGACATTTCACACACAAACATGACAAATGTAGTAAAACGCTATTAAAACCAAGTAAAAAGATAGAAAAACTATGAAAAACTAACTACAAAACTCCTAAAAATAGTGACATAAATGACACTTATCAGCCCCTTGGATGGGAAATGATGTTTCTGACGCCCCTTTGGGCTAAAAAGCCCCTTGGATGGGCAATGATGAGTTTCACGCCCCTTAGGGCTATTGAGCCCCTTGGATGGGCGATAATGTGTCTTATGGACCTTAAGGCTAATGAGCCCCTTGGATGGGCGATGATTTGTCTGACACCCCATAGGGCTAATGAGCCCCTTGAATGGGCGATGATGTGTCTGACGCCCCTTAGAGCAATTGAGCCCCTTGGATTGGCGATGATGTGTCTCACGCCTCTTAGTTCTAATGAGCTCCTTGGATGGGCGATGATGTGTTTGATTCTCCTTAAGGCTTATAAGCCCCTTGGATGGGCGATGATGTGTCTCACGCTCCTTAGGTCTAATGGGCCCCTTGGATTGGCAATGATGTGTATGATTCCCCTTAAGGCTAATGAGCCCCTTTGATGGGTTATGATGTGTCTGACGCCCCTCACGGCTAATGAGCCCCTTGGATGGAAAATGATATGTCTGACGCCCTTTAGGGCTAATAAGCCCCTTGGATGGGCAATGATGTGTTTCACGCCCCTAAAGGCTAATAAGCCCCTTGGATGGGCGATGATGTGTCTGATGCACCTTAGGGCTAATGAGCCCCTTGGATAGGCAATGATATGTCTGACGACCCTTAGGGCTAAGGAGCCCCTTGGATGGGCGATGATGTGCCTGACACCCCTCAGGGCTATTGAGCCCCTTGATGGGCGATGATGTGTCTGACACCCCTCATGGCTTATAAGCCCCATAAATGGGCGATGATGTATGTGACACCTCTTAAGGCTAATGAGACCCTTGGGTGGGCGATGATGTGTCTGACGCCCCTTAGAGCAATTGATTCCCTTGGATAAGCGATGATGTGGCTCACGCCCCTTAGTACAAATGAGCTCCTTGGATAGGCGATGATGTGTTCGATGCCCCGTAGGGCTAATGAGCCCCTTGGATGGGCGATGATGTGTCTCACGCCCCTTAGGTCTAATAAGCCCCTTTGATGGGCAATTATGTGTCTGATGCCCCTTATGGGTAATGAGCCCCTTATATGGGCGACGATGTGTCAAAAGCCCCTTAGGGCTAATAAGCCCCTTGAATGGGCAATGATATGTTTCACGCCCCTTAGGACTAATGATCCCCTTGGACAGGGATGATGTGTCTGACACCCCTTAGGGCTAATGAGCCCCTTGGATGGGCGATGATGTGTCTGACACCCCTAAAGGCTAATGAGCCCCTTAGATGGGCGATGATGTGTGCGACACCCGTTAGGGCTAATGAACCCGTTAAATGGGCGATTATGTGTCTAACACCCCTTAGGGCTAATGAGCCACTTAGATGGGCAATGATGTGCCTGACACTCCTTAAGGCTAATGAGCCCCTTTGATGGGCGATGATGTATCTTACGCCTCTTAGAGCAATTGAGCCCCTTAGATGGGCGATAATGTGTCTCACGCCCCTTAGTTCTAATGAACTCCGTGAATATGCGATGATGTGTTTGATGGCCCTTAGGGATAATGAGCCCCTTGGATGGGCGATGATGTGTCTCACGCCCCTTAGGTCTAATGGGACCCTTGGATTGGCGACGATGTGTATGACACCGCTTAAGGCTAATAAGCCCCTTGGATGGGTAATGATGTGTCTAACGCCTACCACGGCTATTGATCCCCTTGGATGGAAAATGATGTGTCTGACGCTCCTTAGGGCTAATAAGCCCTTTGATGGGCGATGATGTGTCTGATGCACCTTAGGGCTAATAAGCCCCTTGGATGGGAGATGATATGTCTGACGACCCTTAGGGCTAATGTGCCCCTTCAATGGGCGATGATGTGTCTGACACCCCTTAGGGCTAATGAGCCCCTTGAATGGGCGATGATGTGTCTGACACCCCTGAGGACTAATGATCCCCTTGGATGGGCAATGATGTGTCTGACACCCCTTAAGGCTAATGAGCCCCTTGGGTGGGGATGATGTGTTTGACGCCCCTTAGAGCAGTGAGTCCCTTTGATAGGCGATGATGTGTCTCCCGCCCCTTAGTACTAATGAGCTCCTTGGATGGGTGATGATGTGTTCGATGACCCTTAGGGCTAATGAGCCCCTTTGATGGGCGATGATATGTCTCACGCCCCTTAGGTCTAATAAGCCCCTTTGATAGGCAATTGTGTGTCTGATGCCCCTCATGGGTAATAAGCTTCTTAGATGGGCGACGATGTGTCTAACGCCCCTTAGGGCTAATAAGCCCCTTGGATGGGCAACTATATGTTTCACGCCCCTAAGGGCTAATGAGCCCTTTTGATAGCGATGATGTGTCTGACACCCCTTAGGGCTAATAAGCCCCTTGGTGGGCGATGATGTGTCTGACACCCCTAAAGGCTAATGAGCCCCTTAGATGGGCGATGATGTGTCTGATACCTTTTAAAGCTAATGAGCCCCTTGCATGGACGATTATGTCTCTGACACCCCTTAGGGCTAATGAGCCACTTAGATGGGCGATGATGTGCCAGACACCCCTTGAGGCTAATTAGCTCCTTTGATGGGCGATGATGTATCTGACACCCCTTTGAGCAACTGAGCCCCTTAGATGGGCGATGATGTGTCTCACGCCCCTTAAGGCTAATGAGCCCCTTTTGATGGGCGATGATGTGTCTGATGCACCTTAGTGCTAATAAGCCCCTTGGATGGGAGATGATATGTCTAACGACCCTTAGGGCTAATGTGCCACTTCGATGAGCGATGATGTGTCTGACACCCCTTAGGGCTAATGAGCCCCTTGAATGGGCGATGATGTGTCTGACACCCCTAACGACTAATGATCCCCTTAGATGGGCAATGATGTGTCTGACACCCCTTAAGGCTAATGAGCCCCTTGGGTTGGCGATGATGTGTCTGACGCACCTTAGAGCAGTGAACCCCTTTGATAGGCGATGATGTGTCTCCCGCCCCTTAGTACTAATGAGCTCCTTGGATGGGCGATGATATGTCTCACGACCTTTAGGGCTAATGAGCCCTTTGGATGGGCGGTGATATGTCTGACGACCCTTAGGGCTAATAAGCCTCTTTGATGGGCGATGATGTTTCTGACACCCCTCAGGGCTAATGAGCCCCTTGGATGGGCGATGATGTGTCTGACACCCCTCATAGCTAATGAGCCCCTAAGATAGGCGATGATGTGTGTGACACCCCTTTAGGCTCATGAGCCCCTTGGGTGGGCGATGATATTTCTGACGCCCCTTAGGGCTAATGAGCCCCTTGGATGGGCGATGATGTGCCTGACACCCCTCAGGGCTAAAGAGCCCCTTGATGGGTGATGATGTGTCTGACACCCCTCATGGCTGATGAGCCCCTTAGATGGGCGATGATGTATGTGACACTCCTTAAGGCTAATAAGACCCTTGGGTGGGCGATGATGTGTCTGACGCCCCTTAGAGCAATTGATCTCCTTGTATGGGCGATGATGTGTCTCCCGCCCCTTAGTACAAATGAGCTCCTTGGATGGGCGATGATGTGTTCGATGCCCTTTAGGGCTAATGAGCCCCTTGGATGGGAGATGATGTGTCTCACGCCCCTTAGGTCTAATAAGCCCCTTTGATAGGAAATTATGTGTCTGATGCCCCTCATAGGTAATAAGCTTCTTAGATGGGCGACGATGTGTCTAACGCCCCTTAGGGCTAATAGGCCCCTTTGATGGGCAACTATATGTTTCACGCCCCTTAGGGCTAATGAGCCCCCTTAGATAGCGATGATGTGTCTGACACCCCTTAGGGCTAATAAGCCCCTTGGTGGGCGATGATGTGTCTGACACCCCTAAAGGCTAATGAGCCCCTTAGATGGGCGATGATGTGTCTGATATCTCTTAGGGCTAATGAGCCCCTTGCATGGGCGATTATGTGTCTGACACCCCTCAGGGCTAATGAGCCACTTAGATGGGCGATGATGTGCCTGACACCCCTTAAGGCTAATTAGCTTCTAGGATGGGCGATGATGTATCTAACGCCCCTTAGAGCAACTAAGCCCCTTAGATGGGCGACGATGTGTCTCATGCCCCTTAGTTCTAATGAGCTCTGTTGATGGGCGATGATGTGTTTGATGCCCCTTAGGGCTAATGAGACCCTTGGATGGGCGATGATGTGTCTGACGCCCCTTAGGTCTAATGGGCCCCTTGGATTGGCAATGATATGTATGACGCCCCGTAAGGCTAATGAAACCCTTGGATGGGTAATGATGTGTCTAACGCCTAGTACGGTATAGATCCCCTTTGATGGAAAATGATGTGTCTTACCCCCCTTAGGGCTAATAAGCCCCTTGGATGGGAAATGATTTGTTTCACGCCCCTTAGGGCTAATGAGCCCCTTTGATGGGCGATGATGTGTCTGATGCACCTTAGGGCTAAAAAGCCCCTTGGATGGGCGATGATATGTCTGACGACCCTTAAAGCTAATGTGCCCCTTCGATGGGCGATGATGTGTTTGACACCCCTTAGGGCTAATGAGCCCCTTGGATGGGCGATGATGTGTTTGACACCCCTCAAGACTAATGAGCCCCTTAGATGGGCGATGATGTATGTGACACCCGGTAAGGCTAATGAGCCCCTTGGGTGGGCGATGATATGTCTGACGCCGCTTAGAGCAGTGAGCCCCTTTGATAGGCGATGATGTGTCTCACGCCCCTTAGTACTAATGAGCTCCTTGGATGGGCGTGAAAGGAATGGTGTCCTTCGAACAAGTGTATTATTCTGATAGTGGGTTCAGAATTATTAGAAAGCTAATATATTCAACAAGGTCAAGTGATCGGAATGCCTGGGTGGAGGTCGCTTCCGATCAGTAATATTAATATAATTAATATTAGAGCTTATTCTTGACTGAACCCTTCGCGTCACACCCAAGCAAATATAAGCGAACCAAGTCGACGAATTAATTCGGAAGAAATTAATTCGTCGCCCGAGTGTTAAATAATTAGACATCGGTAATTCGAGCTTAGAGCGTCGAAATCGATCGTCGGAAGTCGAGTCTAAATAATAAAAGACGAGACGTGCAAAATAATAATAAATCAACAATATTCCCGAAAATACCCCTAGCATCGGAGTGCCCCGTGCATCCGAATGCTAAGGGCAAGACGATCCGGCGCACCGTGCTGCAGCCACGGCCAGCCGCGGCTAGGCACAGCAGCAGCCGCGCCGTGCCACGGCAGCAGCCGCAGCCGCACCACGCCACAGCAGCAGCTGGTGCGGGCTGGGTGCGGGCTAGGTGCGGGCCAGGTGCGGGTTGGGCTCAGGCCGAGCTTGGGCTTGGCTCGTTGCTTGGCTCGAGCCATAGGGCCGTGAATAAGGGAACGATTGGAATATGGGAGCAAGTGGGTTGCCATGTGGCACAATATGAGGGAGAGAGTGGGGAGCAAGTTTGGTCCCCATCTCTAAGTGGTCCTCACCTACTCTCTCATGTATGCTTGACACTTGTTGATTTATTACTAGTTTGCTTAATAATTTTATTTTAGCTTTAAAATAAAATGAGAAAATCTCATTGTCCCACATTGATGGGAGAGATTTTCATACTCCCATCATTCCCGATAAATATCCAACTTTGGGCATTGGAAATGATGCTTGAGTGGGAGTTAAATAGAGCATTCCATAATATTGGAAAAACTCTTAAACTCATAAAACACTCGGGTTTTGGTCGGACCTCGCTAACCCCCAGGTAGTAGACCTAAAAGTTGTGTTCGCCTTTTAATGGGTGGATACCGTCGGAGGCGCGGCGCTTGACGTGCTCGTAGCTTTCATGTAAGAGCCCCGGTTTTTGGGCGAAGCTCGCTTCGAGGGTAAGATTCGTTATCTTTTCTTTGTGTTTATTTATTTATGCTTTATGATTTTAATTATTGCGAGCGGTTCCTTGGGTCGGGGTTTGTTTCCGCGGTGAGTCGGACTCACCAAACCCTAACAGGGCGATGATGTGATCGATGCCCCTTAGGGCTAATAAGCCCCTTGGATGGGCAATGATATGTCTCACGACCCTTAAGGCTAATGAGCGCTTTGGATGGGCGATGATATGTCTGACGACCCTTAGGGCTAATGAGCCCTTTGGATGGGCGATGATGTTCCTGACACCCCTTAGGGCTAATGAGCCCCTTGGATGGGCGATGAAGTGTGTGACACCCCTTAAGGCTAATGAGCCCCTTGGGTGGGCGATTATATCTCTAACGCCCCTTAGATTAATTGAGCTCCTTGGATGGGCGATGATTTGTCTCAATCCCCTTAGTTCTAATGAGCTCCTTTGATGGGCGATGATGTGTTTGATGCCCCTTAGGGCTAATGAGCCCTTTGGATGTGCGATGATGTGTCTCACGCCCCTTAGGGGTAATGGGTCTTTTGGATTGGCGATGAATTGTATGACGCCCCTTGGGGCTAATGAGCCCCTTGGATGGGTAATTACGTGTGTAATGCCCCTCAGGGCTAATGAGCCCCTTGGATGGGCGACGATGTGTCTGACGCCCCATAGGGCTAATAAGCCCCTTGGATGCGCGATGATATGTTTCACGCCCCTTAGGGCTAATGAGCCCCTTGGATGGGCGATGATGTGTCTCACACACATTAGTTCTAATGAGCTTTGTGGATGGGTGATGATGTGTGTGATGTCCCGTAGGGCTAATGAGCCCCTTGGATGAGCGATGATGTGTCTCACTCCCCTTAGGTCTAATGGGCCCCTTGGATTGGCGATGATGTGTATGACGCCCCTTAAGGGTAATGAGCCCCTTGGATGGATAATGATGTGTCTGATGCCCATTAGGGCTAATAAGCCCCTTGGATGGGCAATAAAGTGTTTCACGCCCTTAGGGCTAATGAGCCCGTTGGATGGGCGATGATGTGTCTAATGCTCCTTAGGGCTAATGAGCCCCTTGGATGGGCGATGATATGTCTGACGACCCTCAAGGCTAATGAGCCCCTTCGATTGGCGATGATGTGTCTTACACCCCTTAGGGCTAATGAGCCCCTTGGATGGGCGATGATGTGTCTCACACCCCTTTGGGATAATGAGCCCCTTAGATGGGCGATGATGTGTCTCACGCCCCTTAGGGCTAATGGGTTTCTTGGATTGGCGATGATGTGTACAACGCCCCTTAATGCTTATGAGCCCCTTGGATGGGTAATGATAAGTTTGACGCCCCTCAGAGCTAATGAGCCTATTATATGGGAAATGATGTGTATGACGCCCCTTAGGGATAATAAGCCCCTTAAATGGGCAATGATGTGTTTCACTCCCCATAGGGCTAATGAGCCCCTTAGATGGATAATGATGTGTCTGATGCACCTGAGGGATAATGAGCCCTTTGGATGGGCGATGATATGTATGATGACCCTAAGGGCTAATGAGCCCCTTGGATGGGCGATGATGTACCTGACACCCCTCATGGCTAATGAGCCCCTTGGATGGGTGATGATGTGTCTGACACCCCTCAGGGCTAATTAGCCCCCTAGGTGGGCGATTATGTGCCTGATACTCCTTAAGGCTTATAAGCCCCTTGGGTGGGCGATGATGTGTCTGATGCCCCTTAGAGCAATTGAGTCCCTTGGATGGGCGATGATGTGTCTGAAGCCCCTTAGTTCTAATGAGCTCCGTGGATGGTTGATGATGTGTTTGATGCCCCTTAGGGCTAATGAGCCCCTCGGATGGGCGATGATGTGTCTCGCGCCACTTAGGTCTAATAGGCCCCTTGGATTGGCGATGATGTGTATGACGCCCCTTAAAGCTAATGAGCCCTTTGAATGCATAATGATGTGTCTGACGCCTATAACGGCTAATAAGCCCTTTTGATGGGAATTGAGGTGTATAACGCCCCTTAGGGCTAATTATCCCCTTAGAGAGGCTATGATCTGTTTCACGCCCCTTAGGGCTATTGAGCCCCATGGATGGGCGATGATGTGTCTGATGCACTTTAGGGCTAATGAGCCCCTTTGATGGGCGATGATATGTGTGACGACCCTTAGGGATAATGTGCCCCATCGATGGGCGATGATGTGTTTGACACCCCTAAGGGCTAACGAGCCCCTTGGATGGGCGATGATGTGTCTGACACCCCTCAAGACTAATAAGCCCCTTGGATGGGTGATTGTGTGGCTGACACCCCTTAAGGCTAATGAGCCCCTTGGGTGGGCGATGATGTGTCTGACGCCCCTTAGAGCAGTGAGCCCCTTTGACAGGCGATGATGTGTCTCACGCCCCTTAGTACTAATGATCTCCTTGGATGGGCGATGATGTGTTCGATGCCCCTTAGGGCTAATGAGCCCCTTGGATGGGCGATGATATGTCTCACGACCTTTAGGGCTAATGAGCCCTTTGGATGAGCGATGATATGTCTGACGATCCTTAGGGCTAATGAGCCCCTTGGATGGGTGATAATGTTCCTGACACCCCTCAGGGCTGATGAGTCTCTTGGATGGGGGATGATGTGTCTGACACCCCTCCGAGCTAATGAGCCCCTTAGATGGGCGATGATGTGTCTGACACCCCTTAAGGCTAATGAGCCCCTTGGTTGGGCGATGATGTGTCTGACGCCCCATAGAGCAATTGAGCCCCTTGGATGGGCGATGATGTGTCCCAATCCCCTTAGTTCTAATGAGCTCCTTGGATGGGTGATGATGTGTCTCACACCCCTTAGGGCTAATGGGCTCCTTGGATTGGCGATGATCTGTATAACGCATCTTAGGGCTAATGAGCCCCTTGGATGGGTAATTATGTGTCTGATGACCCTTAGGTCTAATAAGCCCCTTGGATGGGCAACGATGTGTCTTACGCTACTTAGGGATAATAAGCCCCTTGGATGCGCAATGATATGTTTCACGCCCCTTAGGGCTAATGAGCCCTCTGAATGGGCGATAATGTGCCTCACGCCCCCAAATTCTAATGAGCTTTGTGGATGGGCGATGATGTGTTTGATGCCCTTTAGAGCTAAGGAGCCCATTAGATGGGCGATGATGTGTCTCACGCCCCTTAAATCTAGTGTGCCCCTTTGATTGGCGATGATATGTCTGACGACCCTCAAGGCTAATGAGCCCCTTCGATTGGCGATGATGTGTCTGACACCCTTTAGGGCTAATGAGCCTCTTGGATGGGCGATGATGTGTCTGACACCCATCAGGGATAATGAGCCTCTTAGATGGGCGAGGATGTGTCTTACACCCCTTAAGGCTAATGAGCCCCTTGGTTGGGCGATAATGTGTCTTACGCCCCTTAGAGTAATGAGCTCCTTGGATCGGCGATGATGTGTCTCACGCCCCTTAGTACTAATGAGCTCCTTGGACGGGCAATGATGTGTTCGATGCCCCTTAGGGGTAATGAGCCCCTTGGATGGGCGATGATGTGTCTCACGCCCCTTAGGGCTAATGGGCCTCTTGGATTGGCGATGATGTGTATAACGCCCCTTACGGCTTATGAGCCCCTTGGATGGGTAATGATGTGTCTGACGCCCCTCAGAGCTAATGAGCCCCTTGTATGGGAAATGATGTGTATGACACCTCTAGGGATAATAAGCCCCGTGGATGGGAAATGATATGTTTCACGCCCTTTAGGGCTAATGAGCCCCTTAGATGAGCGATGATGAGTCTGATGCAGCTTAGGGCTAATGAGCCCTTTCGGTGGGCGATGATATGTTTGATGACCCTTAGGGCTAATGAGCCCCTTGGATGGGCGATGATGTGTCTGACACCCCTTAGGGCTAATGAGCCCCCTATATGGGCGATGATGTGTATGACTTCCCTTAAGGCTAATGAGCTCCTTGGATGGGCGATGATGTGTTTGATTCCCCTTAGGGCTAATGAACCCTTGGATGGGCGATGATGTGTCTCACGCCCCTTAGGGCTAATGGGCCCCTTCGATTGGCGATAATGTGTATGACGCCCCTTAAGGCTAATGAGCCCCCTGGATGGGTAATGATGTGTTTGACGCCTATCACGACTAATGAGCCCCTTAGATGGGCGATGATGTGTCTAACTTACCTTAAGGCTAATGAGCCCCTTTGATGCGCCATGATAAGTCTGACGCCCCTTAGAGCAGTGAGCCCCTTGGATGGGCGATGATGTGTCTCACGCCCCTTAGTACAAATGAGCTCGTTGGATGGGCGATGATGTGTTGGATGCCCCTTAAGGCTAATGAGCCCCTTGGATGGGCGATGATGTGTCTCACGCCCCTTAGGGCTAATGGGCCCCTTAGATTGGCGATGATGTGTTTGACACCCCTTAAGGCTTATAAGCCCCTTGGATGGGTATTGATGTGTCTGACGCCCCTTAGGGCTAATAAGCCCCTTGTAATTTGGGTATTTTATACCCGGCCAAGTGGCCCAATCAGAAAGTGCCACGTGTCCTCCATATAGGTGCCATTTGGACCTATGGAATGATGACACGTGGAGGGAGGACTCTTCTCCATCCTACGTGGACTGAAGGTCCAGCAGGGACCATTCAGGTGGCGACACGTGTCACACAAAAAGTGCTTCAAAATCCATTGGGCATAGTGACACGTGTCACTCAGGCATTGGCCCTGGGATGGCGGCCTTCTAAGGCCAAAATCCCGAGGCGCCGCAAAACGGCGTGACCTAACTCCTAGGTCACGAGATCCTAGGAAGGCACACTTTTCAAAAGGACCCTATAAATAGGGACATTATGTCATTTATGACGACAAGAACAACAAAAAAGAGAGAGAATTTTTGACACGCAATACGAGACAATACGTCACTTACCACAGAGCTGTCGTTTTCAAAGAACACACAGCACTTTACCTGAGCTTGGAATCCAAGCAGATAACTTTACTTCCGCACGTTTTATTTCCAAACATTTACTAACTTAATCTTCGGAGGCGGACCACCGACCATCCGGCGGTCCGTTTGCTTTGCAGGTACAGGCATCCTAAGTTGAATCCAGTTTCAGTGTTGTAACTCTCCTGAGGGACAAAAACCCCCGAAACATTTGGCGCCGTCTGTGGGGAGAGTACCTCTGAAATGGCTTCACAAGAGCTTGTACCAAATCTGGATGCCATTCGGCCTCCAAATGATGTACTGGTCCAAACGGACCATGACTCAGGTGACGACGCTAATGTCGAAACCTATGTGGATGCAAATGGATCCCTCATCTCTAAACGCATCCGCAGTATGGAACGGCGAGAGCGTCCTCATGTTCAGGCAGGACCAAGCAAAACTGCTGGCCAGCCAAAGAAGCCCTCGGGGCGGCCGTTTGATCCTTCCCAAGCAGCAGGATCAACTCCCGTCACTCGGGATGAGCTAATGTCACTTCTGAGCAGCCTCAGGGGTGAAATCAAGTAGCTCGCCTCAAAGAAGTCGCCTACTCCTAGAAAGGAGCAGTCGGCCAAGAAGCCAGCCGAAGCTGGCAAACAGAAGTCGATCAGGGACCGTCAGCCGACTCCTCATCCTGCTCTTAAGGAGAAGGCCAGGCCCCAATTTGACCTTAATCGGCTCCGTTTCCCAGAAATGGGCGCAAGAAAACCCATCCGGCACATACAGCCGGATGGTAGCAAGAAAACGTTCTCTAACGCTCGACAATACATTGAGGAGAGGAGAACCCAACAATCAGAGTCGGCTTCAACGTCGACTTATCATGATAGCTTTCGGAATACCTCTGTGATGTGTTCCCAGTCTGTACATGAGACCCCAGCAAGCAGCCAAAGGGTTCAGTCTGGGCCGCATGTGATTCAGTCCGCCCAGTACATGGCACATCCATTGTACCAGGCGCCAGTTGTACCTTACATGCAACCTACCCTCTATGGAGGACAGGCGGCATACGGCTATCAGCCGATGGATTGGCAGCTTAGGCTGCAACACCTTGCAGATCAACCCTCTGCTTTCTCCAGGGAAATAACTGAAGCCGTACATCCGGCTAAAGTTAAAAAAGTTCTGGTTGGAGCCTATGACGGGACCTCCAACCCAGAAGACCACCTGCTAGCATACACCCACCTCATGTATTTACAGGGGTTGGATGATGCCGCATGGTGTCGTTGCTTTCCAGCCACCCTGAAGGGCATAGCCCAGCAGTGGTTTGGCAACCTGCCGGCTGGCTGCATAAATAGCTTTAAGACGCTTGCGTTCTTGTTTGCATCAAACTTCTCTATGAACATCCCTGCAAAAAAGACAAGTCTTGACTTGGGTAATGTACAGCAGGGAGATAGAGAAGGTTTGCGATCCTACGTCAGGCGGTTCAATCTGGTCCGAATCCAGATTCATGGGCTGTCTGATGAGGTCGCCTTCACAGACTTCTTTAAGGGTCTGAAGGACGGGTCTACTTTTAAGTACGAACTCGTCCGCAAACAAATCTTTACCCTGCAAGGAGCCTTGCGAGAGGCGGAAGCCTACATACAGGCGACCGAACTCTGCTCCTCCAATAAGCAGTCGGACCATAAGAAGTCTGACCGACAGAAAGAGAGTCGGCCTGCTCAGCCAGCTCCTAAGCCAGAAGAGAGCAAAAAGAAAAGGCAAGTCTGGGCCATTGATAACTCTGATCAACCGGCCCAGAAGAAGAAAAAAGAGTGGAAGCCGTACGTTCCAAGTTACAAATTCCACAAGGACTGCTGCTCCATCCTTTTGGAAATTAAGGATCGGCTAACTCTTGAAAAGCCGACTGCTATGAAAGGTTCCGCTGAAAATCGGAACAAGAACAAGCATTGCCATTTCCATGAGGATGTTGGCCATGACACAAACGACAGCTTTAGTCTCAAGCGGGAGCTCGACCGTCTGGCCGACAAAGGACAGCTGAAGTCCTATGTGAAGTCCAAAGTGACTTCAAAAGCAAATCCGGGGCAGTCCAAGAAAAAGACTCCCCAGCCTGCTGTGAGTGCCGAAACTGATGAAGAACCGGTGTATACCATAGCAGGCAGATTTGCCGGTGGTGGCCCGACCATTCGGGGTACCAAGGACCATCTGAGGAAGATGGTTAATTCTGTTGAGGAGGGGGATATAGCTAGCACATCCACCTTCCCTAAAGTTGTCATCACCGAACAAGACAGAGGCAAAGTCCGTCGGCCGCATGATGAACCTGTTGTCATTGAGTGTAAAGTCGCCAACCAGCTGGTTGGCCGAATTCTGATTGACACAGGAAGTTCCTCTGACCTCATCAGCCTCAAATGCTTGTCCAATCTCAAGTACAAACCGGATAGCATGATGGAGGTCACCCACACCTTAGTTGGGTTTGGGGGAGGACTTGTGCACCCAGTCAGACGAATCGACCTACCTGTCCGCCTGGGAAGCAGAGGAGACGGTCGGCACATGACCATCCGTTTCCTAGTGGTTGAAGAGCTCACGGCTTACAACCTCATCTTTGGCCGACCCACTCTTAATGAGTGTAAGGCCGTCATCATCCCTGCTCTCATGCTACTCAAGTATGAGAAGGATGATGGAACAGTTGGTTCCCTTAATGGGGACCAAAAGACGGCTCGAGAGTGTTATCTCTCGGACGTCAAGCCTGCGGCCGCAGCATCCGGCCGGGGCAAGCAAATGATTGACCTCGACAATGTCGAGGAAGAACAGTCGGCCCCACCAGCCGGAAAGAAAAGAAAGACTGATCAGCTGGTGGTGGTAAAAAAAGAAAAGCAATAGCAATCACTGACCGGGGAAAGGTCGGATGATCTTCGTCCCCAGCCTACTGGAGAGCACATTGATATCCCTCTGGATGATAGCCGTCCAGAGCGGACTATTAAGGTGGGGACAATTGCCTTTACAAAGTTGGGTGAAATCCTTCACCAGCTGCTCAAGGAATTCAAAGACATCTTTGCCTTTGAAGTGGAAGAGATGCCAGACATCAGCCCGGATCTCGCTGTCCACAAACTCGCCGTGGATCCTAAAAAGAAGCCCATCCGGCAAAAGAAAAGAAACCACGGCGAAGAAAGAAGTCAGGCGGCAGCTGCCGAAGTAAAAAAGCTGTTAGATGCCAAGTTCATTCGGCCGTGCAACTTCCCTGAGTGGGTAGCTAACGTTGTGTTAGTAAAAAAGCCGAATGGAACTTGGCGGATGTGTGTTGATTACACAGACCTCAACAAGGCATGTCCAAAGGATAGCTATCCACTGCCTAAGATCGACAGTCTGGTCGACTCAACAGCCGGACATACCCTGATGAGTTTCATGGACGCCTATTCAGGTTTCTATCAGATCCCCCTGTGGAAAAAAGATCAAGAAAAGACGACATTCGTCACTGATCAGGGGTTGTTCTGTTATACGGTGATGCCGTTTGGTTTGAAGAATGCGCCTGCTACCTTCCAACGAGTGATTAATACGGTCTTTATTAATCAAATCGGAAGGAATGTAGAGGCGTACATTGATGATATGATAGTCAAATCCAAAAAGCAGGCGGATCACCTTGCTGATCTCCGAGAAACATTCGCCACACTCAGGCGGCACAAGGTCATGCTTAACCCAAAAAAGTGTGTCTTTGGTGTTGAGTCTGGGAAGTTTCTCAGATTTTTGATTGACCAAAGAGGAATAGAGGCCAACCCTGAGAAAATACAGGCGGTAGAGGTCTATACTGACCAACCGATCAAACGACCACTCACAACCTTGGACTCTTCTGGACGAATGCTCAAATGGGCAATTGAAATACAAGAATTAGAAATCACTTATGAATCAAGGAAGGCAATAAAGGGACAAGCATTCGCTGACTTTATTGTCGAAATGACAAGGCCGGTTGTTCCGGACAATACGGACCAGGTCTGGAAAGTGTATGTGGATGGGAGCTCCACTGTGAACGGCTGTGGTGCAGGGATTATCTGTCAATCTCCTGAAGGAGATAAGTACGAATACGCACTGTGGTTCAAGTTTCAGGTCTCTAATAATGAGGCCGAGTATGAGGCCCTGCTAGCCGGCATCCGGTATTGCAAGACGGCAAGGGCGAAGAAGATATCCGCCTGCTCTGATTCTCAACTGGTCGTACTCCAGGTTAATGGAACGTACGAGGCTACTCATCCGGCCATGATAAAATATTTGCAGGCGGTCAAGAGTGAAGTTGGGTCACTTGAATTATTTCATCTAACTCAGGTGCCCAGGTCTTCAAACAATCAGGCGGATGCTCTGTCCAAGTTGGCATCATCCGCCTCATGTGAAACGCCTCGGTCAGTCTTTTGGGAAGTCATGGAAAAAAGAAGTATATCTGAGGAAGACCCCATTGGAATTCTTGACCGAAGCTCAACTTGGATGGACAGCATCCGGACCTATCTTGCAGACCACACGCTCCCTGACTCACCACGGGAGGCGGCTGTTCTAAAAAAACGAGCAGCTAACTTCGAGTTGCGGCAAGGAGAGCTCTTCAGGGATGGCTTTTTGAAACCCCTGTTGAAGTGTGTTACCCCTCAAAAGGGGAAGGAAGTTCTCGAAGAGTTGCATTCGGGATTTTGCGCCTCCCATATAGGCGGCAGATCCCTCGCGGCCAAGGCCAGGCGGCTTTACTTTTGGCCAACCCTGGAGTCGGATGCCATGGAAATGGTGAAAAAATGTGACAAGTGCCAAAAATTTGGCAAGCTCATCCATCGTCCGGCTACAGACCTGACGGCCATCCACAGCCCAATACCCTTTGCCAAATGGGGCATGGACATTCTGGGACCATATACAACTGCACCAGGCGGCAAGCGCTGTATATTGGTGGCTATGGATTACTTTACCAAGTGGGTAGAGGCTGAGGCAGTCAAAAACATCCAGACTAAAGACGTCATTACCTTTGTTTGGAGGAACATAATCACTCGTTTTGGGGTGCCCATGTCTATGGTTTTTGACAATGGTCCTCAATTTGAGACGCCTCAACTCAAGACTTGGCTGGGAGACCAGGGGGTCTCAAGCTTCTTCGCATCACTCGGCCGGCCGCAAGCAAACGGCCAGGTCGAAGCCTTCAACAAGTTAATCTCAGACGGGATTAAAAAGAAGATTGAGCGGGCTGGTGGCCTTTGGGCCGATGAATAACCACACGTCCTTTGGTCCATCAGAACGACTGCTAAAGGGGCAACGGGAGAAACCCCATTCCTAATGGTGTATGGTGTAGAAGCTGTTCTGCCCTTTGAGCACTATGAGCCGACCCTTCGAATCATGTTGTATGATGAAGAGGCAAATTGGGAGGCCATGCGCCTAGCATTGGACTCACTTCCAGAGCGCAGGGGCAATGTTGCCTTGCGTCATGAGATATACCGTCTGAGAATGACTCGGGCTTACAACAAAAGAGTACACAAGCGTCCTCTCAAAGTGGGGGACTTTGTGCTACGGAAAATGGAGGCAGTCGGTAGGGCGAATGAACAGGGAAAGCTAACCCCAAATTAGGAAGGCCCCTACCGAATTTATGAGGAGGTAACAGACGGCACCTACCGCCTGAAAGAACCAGACGGCAGGCAGCTGCCCAGAACTTGGAATGTAGACAACTTGAAAAAGTACTACTTCTAAGTACGAATGAAAAGACCTCAATTTTGTAAATCTCATGTATTGTTAATGAGAATATGCCTTCATTTCCCAACTTATATTTTTATTTAAGTGTCGCCTATACCAAATACAGACGGCCAATATGTTTGGAAAGCGTCTGTTCCAACAGCAGACGTCCCAATCCCTCTGAAGGAGCTGATTGTTTTAGAACTGTCGTTCCTACGAAATTCATCAAGTTTACACCAACACTTGACGAATCATTAAAGAGGCCTAAGGCCAGATAAAATCATGTTGAGGCCCATGGCCGGATATTAATAAACAAAAAGAGACCGAATGGTCACAGTCTGCTCCAACATGAGTATGACCGTCTGCTCCAACATGAGTCAGATAACCGGCGACGTCCATTTGGGCGAATTCGTCGAGGAGAAGCATCTCCCATTTGGGTGGCACATTACTCTACGAATATATCAAGCGGCCCTACCGAATGCTAAGGCAGCATTCGCAGTCCTTTGTTTTAATCGAAAGTGAAATCTAAAAGACCTGAATTTTCTATCTAGCGCAGTTCAGAAATGGTCACTGTTTCATCAGTAGAGGCTAAGCGAGGCATAAAGCCGGATGCGCCTGCTATTGCTCAGGGGCAAAACAGGCGGAATATTTGATTAATATACGAGTTAAGTTAACTAAACACTTATTGAGGCTATTGGTCGGATGACGCCTGATCCTTGCCTATGGGGCAAGACAGGCGGACAATTATTTTTTAAGGAAATTGGTTAAGTTACAAACTTAGCATTTTATCTCAAAGAGGCCTATGGCCGGAGGCGCTTGTTTTTGCCTATTGGGCGGAACAGGCAGAGGTTTACCCTTAGCAAATTAGCTAAGTTGGAAATTTGAGTTAGTTTGAGCCAATGGCCGAATGAACACTTTATGTTTGCCAATTCTGGATGGACGTCTGCCGCGTGGTTTAAGGCAATCACCATAGTGATTGATTGACTTAGAAACCATGCATACTCTTCTAAGTATCAAAAATTTCTAAGCCAATCAATCCAATAAACTGAAACCGCTCGACATCTGTCCAGGGGCAAGAACATTCGCATGATATACAGTTTATTATACTTAGCCAAAAACATGCAATGAAAAATTCAAAATGCAAAGGACAACTATATGGATAACTTCAGCCAAATGGCCGAATGATTCAAATTAAAAAGACCAATCGTCACCTGACGATTGGTTAAGATTGTTATCTGGCAAAGCCAGATAGATTGTCAAATTACCCGACTCCTCGGTCGGTAAAGATACAAATACTCGGAACACAGGCTGGAAAAGAAAAGTACATGGCCATTCGGCCGCAGAAAAGCATAAAAGCTTAAGTGATCAGGGGAGAGCCTCTTCAGTGGCAGCCGGCTTGTGGTCCTTCGGTTGTTCTTCCTCCTTTTTCTCTGGCTCCTCCGCCTGATCCTCCTCCTTGCCGCCCGAGGACGACTCCCCAAATAAGGCGAGCGTCGAATGCTTTGCTGGCTTCGTGAAATTTGGATTTCCAAATCTGATAGTCCGAGTCCGGCTGTACAGCCGCCCAAGTGTCCCGCATGATGGCTTCATAATCGCTCATCATTTGCTTAACAAGAGCCTCTCTCTCTTGATCAGCCACGGACTCAAACTTGGACTTCAGCTGATGCTCCTGTTTGCTGAGGCGCTGCTCCAGGCGACCCACCTTCTGCTTGGCTCTCTCGGCCTCTTCTTTGGCATCTTGAAGAGGCTCGAGCTTCTCCTTAAGAGTTGTAATCTCTTTCTTAAGGGAAGTGATGCGCAGGCGGGCCGAGTCCAGGTCCTTCTTCACTTGCATATTGGCTTCCGCCTGCGAATACATCATATCAAGCGTCAGATACTCATTCTGAGCAATATCAAATTGAGCTCGATCCAAGGCGGACTCGGCCCGAGCTTTGGCGACTGTTACCTCTTTGGATTTCTCCTTAAGGGGTTGCCTGAGCCCTTGGACGCGCAGCATGGCCTGCAAAAGAACCGAATGGTTAAAACCAGGCGAAAAAAGAAATAATGCTGAATAAAAAATAAAAAAAAAAAACAAAATTGCTTGAGCTAAGACTCATACCTCGCAGAGGTTCCCCAAGATTCCATCCAAGTCAAGGGTGCCGACTCCTCTGACAAACGCCTTATCGTCAGGATCAACCGCCCTCAGCATGGACTTGGCCATCTGGACTACAGTCGGCCTCTGCACAGGAACTGAGAAGGAGAGAAAGTTAGAAAAAATGACTCAAGTACATCTAAATGGAAGAACAATAGGGGGCGAATGGATTTTACCGTCGTCCTTCTGTTCCTCCTCTCTTCCCAGGCTCCTCTTCTCTCCTGCTGAGCCGACAGTAGTGGTGGGTTGCTTAAAGCCACCCTTCGATGCCCTCTGGGCATCCGGTTTGCTGATCTCCTTTTCAGCATCGAGAGAAGAGGCGTCTGGGCCCTTCTTGGGCTTATGAGCAACGTGCTTCCGGTCGCCCTTGCCGGATGCACTCACATCACCCGCCCTTGTCTTTTGGATTTTAGGGTCGGATGGTTTAGAAGGAGATTTGGAAGGCGCACCCTACATCAACACAAGATAAACGCAAGTTAGAAATCATTCGGGCAAATTTAATACTGGTCAGAAATGAAAGTATAACAATTTTCTACCTTGGAGGTGCCGCCAGTTTTCTGCTCGTCCACTTTGGTGTGAGTGGTTACTTCTGCCCTGTTTAAAACATTCGACATGTATCGAGCAGCAGATACAGCCGGCTTCCTTGTGGCCGAGAGCTTTTCCATTGCTTTGTCTACAAAAATGAACAAGTGATTAGCATCATTAAACAAGTTCTGAAAAGCAGAAGTAAATTGCATATAAAACAGACGGCCGACTACCTCTCGGCATCTCAGAACTTAGCCCACAGGCGGCTAAGAATGTCCCTTCTTCAAACCACTTGTACAAAGGGAGATAACATTGAGGGGTGACCTCCTTGTCCCCCTCATCATTCGTCCACACGGACATGGTAAACAACCCCGCGTCCATGATCTCCTCCTTTGCCCGCTTGGGAATAGGCGGCAATGCGCTCCTGCCTGCTAGGAGAGGTGGATCCTTATTCCACCTGTTATACTTTTGGTTCAGGCGGCTGTCGGCAGACTTGACTATATAAAACTTAGTCCTCCAGTCTTTCCACTTGTTCTCTTTGCCAACAACCATCATGTACCCCTTGCAAGTGGTCAAGGTGTACCAGTCTAAACCGCCCCTAGCAGGCGCTCTTCTCAGATAGTGCATGTGGGCGAACGCTTCAAAGCTCGCCTCCACCTGCAGCATCTCACAGGCGGCAACATACACCAGAATATTGATCCAGGAGTTGGGTACAAGTGGCCAGATACCCAGTTGGTATCTGTCCAAGATCCTCTCCACGGCCGGATGGAGAGGGAAGCGGAGGCCAGCCTGGAAGGCCGCTTCATAACAGCCGAATGCTTTGTCTTGATAGCTGGCCAGGCTCGTCCAGGTTATGGTGTCGCCCTCGTTAGGGACCGACAAAGTGTAGCCATAGCCTAGGATGACCTTGCGCCTAAAATTGGCAAGGCCGGATGCCATGGCGCTCCGCCTGCCTGGCGAAACATGCTGATTGTAGGGAGCTCTCTCCAAGAGCCTGGAAGCACTCAGCTTGGCCCAGCTTTCCCCCCTATCCACTGCCAGGGACTCTGGCAGAATCTATGTTTGATCTAGCCTCCTCTGAAGTTACGGAGGCATTTTCTGTAGAAGATGACGAGGCCGACTCGCCATCAGAGCTCTCATCAGAGCTAGGGGACCGCCGACTGGTGCCAGCGGGGTCCTCCCCTAGACTCTCTTTCGGCGCCTGTCCAGAAGGCCCGGGTTGATATTCTTCATCCGCCTCCCCCAGGATTCCATCACTGGGAGTTCCACTAGATGTGGGCGAATGGTAATAGGTGGGGGTTGGAGGAAGATAGGAAGGGCTGTTAGGGTGTTCCGACAGCTCACTTTGAGGCACTCTTATTGAGCCGTCTGAATAAACAGTCGACCCGTCCGAATGGTAGAAAACTCCATCGGAGCTACACTGCCTTGCTGTTCTTTTGGTCCTGGCCATAGTGTCCTGCACAGACACGGAAACGGTCGGATTCGGAGAAGTTCGCAAAGCAGGATCTTTGGCCAAGCATTCGGCACTACTAGTTCTAGATTCAGCCGTCCCCGGTGACCGGCTGATCACTATCCTACGCCGTGCCGCATGCAATTGGGGAACCATTTTTTCAAAAACAAAGAAAAAATGAAGAATAAAATGAAAATACAGGCGTTACCTTTAGAAGAAGGGAGAAAGACGCCTGGTTGACTAAAGAACAATCGAACTGGTAGCCGAGTGTCGGATGCTTGAAAAACGCTTAGGGAATTTTGAGATTCTTTACGTCAAAAAGTCCAAGATTCTCCAGAGATTCTCCAGAGATCCTAGGAAGGCACACTTTTCAAAAGGACCCTATAAATAGGGACATTATGTCATTTATGATGACAAGAACAACAGAAAAGAGAGAGAATTTTTGACACGCAATACGAGACAATACGTCACTTACCACAGAGATGTCATTTTCAAAGAACACACAGCACTTTACCAGAGCTTGGAATCAAGCAGATAACTTTACTTCCGCACGTTTTATTTCCGAACATTTACTAACTTAATCTTCGGAGGCGAACTACCGACCATCCGGCGGTCCGTTTGCTTTGCAGGTACAGGCATCCTAAGTTGAATCCAGTTTCAGTGCTGTAACTCTCCCGAGGGACAAAAACCCCCGAAACACCTTGGATGGGAAATGATGTGCATGACGCCCTTTAGGGATAACAATCCCCTTAGAAGGGCTATGAAGTGTTTCACGCCCCTTAGGGATAATGAGCCCCTTCGATGGGCGATGATGTGTCTAATGCACCTTAGGGCTAATGAGCCCTATGGATGGGCGATGATATGTTTTACGACCCTTAGGGCTAATGAGCCCCTTGGTTGGGTGATGATGTGCATGACACCCCTCATGGATAATGAGCCCCTTGGATGGGCGATGATGTATCTGACGCCCCTCATGGCAAATGAGCCCCTTAAATGGGCAATGATGTGTGTGTCACCCCTTAACGCTAATGAGCCCCTTGGGTGGGCGATGATGTGTCTGACGCCCTTAGAGCAATTGAGCCCCTTGGATGGGCGATGATGTGTCTCAATCTCCTTAGTCTTAATAAGCTCCTTGGATGGGCGATGATGTGTCTGACACCCCTCAGGGCTAATGAGCCACTTAGATGGGCGACGATGTGTCTGACACCCCTTAAGGGTAGTGAGCCCGTTGGGTGGGCGATGATGTGTCTGACGCCCCTTAGTGCAATTGAGCCCCTTGGATGGGCGGTGATGTGTCTCACGCCCCTTAGTTCTAATGAGCTCCGTGGATGGTGGATGATGTGTTTGATGGGTGATGATGTGTCTCACGCCCCTTAGATCAAATGGGCCCCTTATATTGGCGATGATGTGTGTGACGCCCCTTAAGGCTAATGAGCCCCTTGGATTGGTAATGATGTGTCTTACGCCTATCACGGCTAATGAGCCCCTTGAATGGGAAATGATGTGTCTGACGCCCCTTGAGGCTAATAAGCCCCTTGGATGGGCAAAGATGTGTTTCACGCCCCTTAGGGCTAATAAGCCCCTTGGATGGGCAATGATGTGTTTCACGCCCCTTAGGGCTAATATGCCCCTTGGATGGGCGATGTTGTGTCTAATGCACCTTAGGGCTAATGATCCCCTTGGATGGGCGATGATATGTGAGACGACCCTTAGGGCTAATGTGCCCCTTAGATGGGCGATCATATGTCTAACACCCCTCAGGGCTAAAAAGTCCCTTAGATGAGCGATGATGTGTCTTAATCCCCTTAGTTCTAATGAGTTCATTGGATGGGCGATGATGTGTTTGATGCCCCTTATGGCTAATGAGCCCCTTGGATGGGCGATGATGTGTCTCACGCCCCTTAGGGCTTATGGGCCCCTTGGATTGGCGATGATGTGTCCGATACACCTTAGGGCTAATGAGCCCCTTGGATGGGCGATGATATGTCTGACGACCCTTAGGGCTAATGAGCTCCTTTGATGGGCGATGATGTGCTTGACACCCGTCAGGGCTAATGAGCCCCTTGGATGGGCGATGATGTGTCTGACACCCCTCAGTGCTAATGAGCCACTTAGATGGGCGATGATGTGTCTAACACCGCTTAAGGCTTATGAGCCCCTTGGGTGGGCGATGATGTGTCTGATGCCATTTAGAGTAATTGAGCCCCTTTGATGGGCGATGATGTGTCTCAATTCCCTTAGTTCTAATGAGCTCCTTGGATGGGCGATGATGTGTTTGATGCCCCTTTGGGCTAATGAGCCCCTTGGATGGGCGATGATGTGTCTCACGCCCCTTAGGGCTATTTGGCCCCTTGGATTGGCGATGATGTGTATAACCCCCTTAGGACTAATGAGCTCCTTGGATGGGCGACGATGAGGCTGATGCCCCTTTAGGCTAATAAGCCCCTTGGATGGGCAATGATATGTTTTACGCCACTTAGGGCTAATGAGCCTGTTGGATGGGCGATGATGTGTTTGACACCCCTCAAGGCTAATAACCCCTTGGATTCGCGATGATGTGTCTGACACCCATAAGGGCTAATGAGGTCTTAGATGGGCGATGATCAGTCTGACACCCCTTAGAGTAATTAAGACCTTTGGATGGGCGATGATGTGTCTCAATCCACTTAGTTCTAATGAGCTCCTTGGTTGGGCGATGATGTGTTTGATGCCCCTTAGGGCTATTAAGCCCCTTGGATAGGCGATGATGTGTCTCACGCCCCTTAGGGCTAATCGGCCCCTTGGATTGGCGATAATGTGTATGACGCCCCTTAAGGCTTATGAGCCCCTTTGATGGGTAATGATGTGTCTGACGCCCCCCAGGGCTAATAAGCCTCTTGGATGGGAAATGATGTCTATGACGCCCCTTAGGGATAATAAGCCCCTTGAATGGGCAATGATGTGTTTCACGCCTCTTAGGGCTAATGAGCCCCTTGGATAGGCGATGTTGTGTCTGATGCACCTTAGGGCTAATGAGCCCTTTGGATGGGCGATAATCAGTCTTAAGACCCTTAGGGCTAATGAGCCCCTTGGATGGGCGATGATGTGCCTGACACCCCTCAGGGCTAATGAGCCCCTTAAATGGTCGATGATGTGTCTGACACCCCTCGAGGCTATTGAGCCCCTTAGATGGGCAATGATGTGTGTGACACCCCTTAAGGCTAATGAGCCCCTTGGGTGAGCGATGATGTGTTTGACGCCCCTAAGAGCAATTGAGCCCCTTGGATGGGCGATGATGTGTCTCAATCCCCTTAGGTCTAATGAGCTCCTTGGATGGGCGACGATGTGTTTGATGCCCCTTAGGGCTAATGAGGCCCTGGGATGGGCGATGATGTGTCTCACGTCCCTTAGGGCTAATGGGCCCCTTGGACTGGCGATGATGTGTATTACGCCCCTTAGGGCTGATGAGCCCCTTGGATGGGTAATTATGTGTCTGATGCCCCTCAGGGCTAATGAGCCCCTTGGATGGGTGACCATGTGTCTGACGCCACTTTGAGCTAAAAATCCCATTTGATGGGCAATGATATGTTTCACTCCCCTTAGGGCTAATGAGCCCCTTGAATGGGCGATGATGTGTCTGACACCCTTCTGGGCTAATCAGCCCCTTGGATAGGGGATGATGTGTCTGACACCCCTAACCCCGATAATGTGTCTAACAACCGTAAGGGCGATGATTTGTCTGACAACCCTTAGGGCTAGTGAGTCCCTTGGATGGGCGATGATGTGTCTGATGCACCTTCGGGCTAATAAGCACCTTGGATGGGCGTTAATATGTCTGACGGCCCTTAGATCAAATGAGCCCCTTGGATGGGCGATGATGTGCTTACCACCCTTCAGGGCGAATAAGCCCCTTGGATGGGCGATGATGTGTCTAACACCCCTCAGGGCTAATGAGCCCCTTAAATGGGCGATGATGTTTGTGACACCCTTCAAGGATAATGAGCCCCTTGTGTGGGCGATGATGTGTCTGACACGCCCCTTAAAGCAATTGAGTTCCTTGGATGGGCGATGATGTGTCTCAATCCCCTTAGTTCTAATGAGCTCCTTGGATGGGCGATGATGTGTTTGATGCCCCTTAGGGCTAATGAGCCCCTTGGATGGGCGATGATGTGTTTGATGCCCCTTTGGGCTAATGAGCCCCATGGATGGGCGATGATGTGTCTCACGCCCTTAGGGCTAATGGGCCCCTTGGATTGGCAAGATGTGACTAACACCCCTAAGGGGGATGATGTGTCTGATACCCCTTAGGGCTAGTGAGCCCCTTGGATGGGTGATGATGTGTCTGATGCACCTCAGGGCTAATGAGCACCTTGGATGGGCTATGATATGTCTAACGACCCTTAGAGCTAAAGAGCCCCTTGGATGGGCGATGATGTGCTTGACACCCTTCAGGGCTAATGAGCACCTTGGATGGGCGATGAAGTATCTGACACCCCTCAGGGTTAATGAGCCCCTTATATGGGCGATGCTGTGTGTGACACCCCTTAAGGCTAATCAGCCCCTTGGGTGGGCGATGATGTGTTTGACTCCCCTTAGACCAATTGAGCCCCTTCGATGGGCGATGATGTGTCTCAATCCACTTACTTTTAATGTGCTTCTTGGATTGGCAATGATGTGTTTGATGCCCCTTAGGGCTAATGAGCCCCTTGGATGGGTGATGATATGTCTCACGCCCCTTAGGGTTAATGGGCCTCTTGGATTGGCGATGATGTGTTTGATGCACCTTAGGGCTAATGAGTCCCTTGGATCTGCGATGATATGTCTGACGACCCTAAGGGCTAATGAGCTCCTTGGATGGGCGATGATGTGTCTGACACCCCTCAGGGCTAATGAGCCACTTAGATGGGCGATGATGTGTCTGACACCCCTTAAGGCTAATGAGCCCCTTGGGTGGGCGATGATGTGTTTGATGCTCCTTAGAGCAATTGAGCCTCTATGATGGGCGATGATGTGTCTCATGCCCCTTAGTTCTAATGAGCTCCAAGGATGGACGATGATGTGTTTAATTCCCCTTAGGGCTAATGAGCCCCTTGGATAGGGGATAATGTGTCTCACGCCCCTTAGGGCTAAAGGGCCCCTTGGATTGGGGATGATATGTATGACGCCCCTTAGGGCTAACGAGCTTATTGGAAGGGTAATTATGTGTCTGATGCCCCTCCGGGCTAATCAGCCCCTTGGATGGGCGACGATGTGTCTGACGCCCCTTAGGGCTAATAAGCCCCTTGGATGTGCATTGATATGTTTCACACCCCTTAGGGCTAATGAGCCCCATGGATAGGCGATGATGTGTCTGACACCCCTCAAGGCTAATGAGCCCGTTAAATGGGCGATGTTGTGTCTATTACCCCTCAGGGCTAATGAACCCCTTCGATGGGCGATAATGTTTCAGACACCCCTCAAGGCTAATGAGCCACTTAGATGGGCGATGATGTGTCTAACACGCCTTAAGGCCAATGAAACCCTTGGGTGGGCGATGATGTGTCTGACGCCCCTTAGGGCTAATAAGCCTCTTGGATGGGCGATGATGTGTCTGACGACCCTGAGGGCAAATGAGACCCTTGGATGGGCGATGATGTACCTGACACCCCTCAGGGCTAATGAGCCCCTTGGATAGGCGATGATGTGTCTAACACCCCTCAGGGCTAATGAGCCCCTTAGATGGGCGATGATGTGTCTAACGCCCCTTAGAGCAATTGAGCCCCCTGGATGGGCAATGATGTGTCTCAATCCCTTTAGTTCTAATGAGCTCCTTGGATGGGCAATGATGTGTGTGACACCTTTTAAGGCTAATAAGCCCCTTTGGTGGTCGATGATGTGTCTCACGCCCCTTAGAGTAATTGAGCCTCTAGGATGAGCAAATGTGTCTCAATCCCCTTAGTTTGAATGAGCTCTTTTGATGGGCGATGATGTGTTTGATGCCCCTTAGGGCGAATGAGCCCCTTGGATGGGCGATGATGTGTCTCACGCCCCATAGGGCTAATGGGCCTCTTGGATTGGCGATGATGTGTATGACTCCTTTTAGGGCTAATGAGCCCCTTGGATGGGTAATTATGTGTCTAATGCCCCTCAAGGCTAATGAGCCCCTTGGATGGGCGATGATGTTTCAGACACCCCTCAGGGCTAATGAGCCACTTAGATGGGCGATGATGTGTGACGCCACTTAAGGCTAATGAGCCCCTTGTTTGGGTGATGATGTGTCTGACGCCCCTTAGGGCTAATAAGCCCCTTGGATGGGGGATGATGTGTCTGACGACCTTTAGGGCTAATGAGCCCCTTGGATGGGCGATGATGTGTTTGATGCCCCTTTGGGCTAATGAGCCCCTTGGATGGGCGATGATGTGTCTCACGCCCCTTAGGGCTAATGGGCCCCTTGGATTGGCGATGATGTGTATGACCCCCTTAGGGCTAATGAGCTCCTTGGATGGGCGACGATGAGGCTAACGTCCCTTTAGGCTAATAAGCCCTTTGGATGGGCAATGGTATGTTTCACGCCACTAAGGGCTAATGAGCCTGTTGGATGGGCGATGATGTGTTTGACACCCCTCAAGGCTAATAACCCCTTGGATTCGCGATGATGTGACTGACACCCATAAGGGCTAATGAGGTCTTAGATGGGCGATGATCAGTCTGACTCCCCTCAGGCCTAATGAGCCCATTGGGTGGGCGATTATGTGTCTGACACCGCTCAGGGCGAAAGAGCCACTTAGATGGGCGATGATGTGCCTAACACCCCTTAAGGCTAATGAGCCCCTTGGGTGGGCGATGATGTGTCTCACGCCCTTTAGAGCAATTAAGCCCTTTGGATAGGCGATGATGTGTCTCAATCCACTTAGTTCTAATGAGCTCCTTGGATGGGCGATGATGTGTTTGATGCCCCTTAGGGCTATTAAGCCCATTGGATGGGCGATGATGTGTCTCACGCCCCTTAGGGCTAACCGGCCCCTTGGATTGGCGATAATGTGTAGAACGCCCCTTAAGGCTTATGAGCCCCTTTGATGGGTAATGATGTGTCTGACGCCCCCCAGGGCTAATAAGCCTCTCCTATGAGAAATGATGTGTATGACGCCCCTTAGGGATAATAAGCCCCTTGGATGGGCAATAATGTGTTTCACGCCCCTGAGCCCCTTGGATAGGCGATGTTGTGTCTGATGCACCTTAGGGCTAGTGAGCTTTTGGATGGGCGATAATCAGTCTTAAGACCCTTAGGGCTAATGAGCCCCTAGGATGGGCGATGATGTGGCTGACACCCCTCATGGCTAATGAGCCCCTTAGATGGTCGATGATGTGTCTGACACCCCTCAGGGCTATTGAGCCCCTTAGATGGGCAATGATGTGTGTGACACCCCTTAAGGCTAATGAGCCCCTTGGGTGGGCGATGATGTGTTTGACGCCCCTTAGAGCAATTGAGCCCCTTGGATGGGCGATGATGTGTCTCAATCCCCTTAGTTCTAATGAGCTCCTTGGATGGGCGACGATGTGTTCGATGCCCCTTAGGGCTAATGAGCCCCTGGGATGGGCGATGATGTGTCTCACGCCCCTTAGGGCTAATGGGCCCCTTCGATTGGCGATGATGTGTATTACGCCCCTTAGGGCTGATGAGCCCCTTGGATGGGTAATTATGTGTCTGATGCCCCTCAGGGCTAATGAGCCCCTTGGATGGGCGATTATGTGTCCGACGCCACTTTGAGCTAATAATCCCATTTGATGGGCAATGATATGTTTCACACCCTTAGGGCTAATGAGCCCCTTGAATGGGCGATGATGTGTCTGACACCCTTCTGGGCTAATCAACCCCTTGGATGGGGGATGATGTGTCTAACACCCCTAACCCCGATGATGTGTCTAACACCCCAAAGGGCGATGATGTGTCTGACAACCCTTAGGGCTAGTGAGCCCCTTGATGGGCGATGATGTGTCTGATGCACCTTCGGGCTAATGAGCACCTTGGATGGGCGATGATATGTCTGACGGCCCTTAGATCTAATGAGCCCCTTGGATGGGCGATGATGTGCTAACCACCCTTCAGGGCGAATGAGCCCCTTGGATGGGCGATGATGTGTCTAACACCCCTCAGGACTAATGAGCCCCTTAAATGGGCGATGATGTTTGTGACACCCTTCAAGGCTAATGAGCCCCTTGTGTGGGCGATGATGTGTCTGACACGCCCCTTAGAGCAATTGAGTTCCTTGGATGGGCGATGATGTGTCTCAATCCCCTTAGTTCTAATGAGCTCCTTGGATGGGCGATGATGTGTTTGATGCCCCTTAGGGCTAATGAGCCCCTTGGATGGGCAATGATTTGTTTGATGCCCCTTTGGGCTAATGAGCCCCATGGATGGGCGATGATGTGTCTCACGCCCTTAGGGCTAATGGGTCCCTTGGATTGGCGATGATGTGTATGACGCCCCTTAGGGCTAATGAGCTCCTTGGATGGGAGACGATGTGTCTTACGACCCTTAGGGCTAATGAGCACCTTAGATGGGCGATGATGTGTCTAACACCCCTTAAGGCTAATTAGCCTCTTGGGTGGGCGATTATGTGTCTCACGCCTTTAGAGCAATTGAGCCCCTTGGATGGGCGATGATGTGTCTTAATCCACTTAGTTCTAATGAGCTCCTTGGATGGGCGACGATGTGTTCGATTCCCCTTAGGGCTAATGATCCCCTTGGATGGGCGATGATGTGTCTTATGCCCCTTAGGGCTAATGGGCCACTTAGATTGGCGATGATGTGTATTACGCCCCTTAGGGCTGATGAGCCCCTTAGATGGGTAATTATGTGTCTGATTCCACTCAGGGCTAATGAGCCCCTTGGATGGGCAACAATGTGTCTGACGCCACTTAGGGCTAATAAGCCTATTGTATGTGTTTAGGGTATTTTTACCCTGCCACGTGGTCCAATAAGAGGGTGACACGTGTCAGCCTCAGATTAGTCCAAAATGGACCAATCCCTGTTTGACACGTGTCATTCAGAGATAAAAGGGAAAAGGCGGCCTTCAGGCCCAAATCCCGAGAAAGCTGGAATACGGCGCAGCCCACCAATGATTAGGGTACAGTGACCTAATCAGGGGCAATTCCCAATGACCCTATAAATAGGGGGATGTCCCTCATTTTGAGGACACGTTTTTACGATTTATTACAACTGCATTCTCTTACATCAGAGAAACACCTGAGCTTGGAATCCGAGCAGATACCCACCTAAATTTTCGTTCTCTTTATCCCGTTTCAAGTTACTAACTTGTGCGTCGGAGGCGGAGCACCACCCAACAGGTGTCTCCGTTGGTTTTGCAGGTACAGCTCACTGCGGATCAGCCTTCGTGTTGTAACTCTCCCGAGGGACAAAAACACCCAAAACATTTGGCGCCGTCTGTGGGGATCGAACCCACGACCACGTTAAATATCTTCAGGCAGTCAAAGAAGAGACCAAGGCGCTTGAGGAATTCCGGCTGAATCAGGTGCCTAGGTCGGAAAACAACCAGGCGGATGCATTGTCAAAACTGGCATCTTCCGCCTGCCGTGATACGCCTCGGTCAGTCTTCTGGGAAGTTCTTGAGAAAAGAAGCATCTATGAGGATCCCGTTGGAATTCTGGACCGAAGCTCTACCTGGATGGATAACATCCGGGCCTATCTTTCAGACGGTACACTTCCTGATTCGCCACAAGAAGCAGCCGTCCTGAAAAAGCGAGCTGCAAGATTCGAGTTGAAAAATGGAGAACTCTTCAAGGCGGGCTTTCTGAAGCCTTTATTGAAGTGTGTCACCCCAGAAAAGGGGAAAGAAGTTCTCGAAGACTTGCACTCGGGGTTCTGCGCCTCTCACATAGGCGGCAGGTCCCTAGCCGTCAGAGCCAGACGACATTACTTTTGGCCCACTCTTGAGGCGGACGCCAAGGAGTTGGTGAAGAAATGTGACAAGTGCCAAAAATTTGGCAAACTCATTCACCGTCCGGCTACTGATCTGACAGCCATCCACAGCCCAATCCCGTTTGCAAAATGGGGCATGGACATTCTAGGTCCTTACACGCCTGCTCCAGGCGGAAAGCGCTATATCTTAGTGGCTGTGGATTACTTCACCAAGTGGGTTGAGGCTGAGGCGGTTAAAAACATCAAGACCTCAGACGTAATTTCCTTCATCTGGAAGAACATCATCACCCGGTACGGGGTACCCATGTCTATGGTTTTTGATAATGGTCCTCAGTTTGAGACGCCTCAGTTAAAAACTTGGTTGGGAGATCAGAGGGTCTCAAGCTATTTCGCATCTGTTGGCCGGCCCCAAGCAAACGGCCAAGTTGTAGCTTTCAACAAACTCATCTCAGACGGCATTAAAAAGAAAATAGAAAGAGCCGGTGGTTTATGGGCAGAAGAGTTAATCCATGTCCTGTAGGCCATCCGGACAACAGCAAAAGGGGCAACTGGGGAAACCCCATTTCTCATGGTTTACGGTGCTGAAGCCGTCTTGCCCATCGAGCATTACGAGCCGACTCTCAGAGTCATGCTGTATGATGAAGAGGCAAACTGGGAAGCAATGCGCCTGGCATTGGATTCACTCCCAGAACGCAGGGGCAATGCCGCCTTGCGTCATGAGATTTACCGTCTGAGAATGACGAGAGCCTACAACAAAAAAGTACACAAGCGTCCCTTGAGGGTTCACGACTTAGTGTTACGAAAAATTGAAGCAACCGGTAGGACAAATGAGTTGGGAAAGCTAACCCCAAATTGGGAAGGCCCCTACCGGATCTATGAGGAAGTAAGGGACGGCACCTACCGCCTGGAAACTCTAGACGGAAGGCGCCTGCCTAGAACTTGGAATGTAGACAATCTAAAAAAGTACTACTTCTGAGAATGTAAACTTTTTGTAAACAGTGTCAGTTAATGAAGATTCAGACTTTGTTTGCAAAATTATTATTCATCCGGGTAATATCCAGGCGGATTCCCCATTTATCTAACTAAGTTCGATACTTAGTGAAGGTTTCGTTTGTTAGTCCGCCTGGGTAATACTCGGATCACTTGTTTATTTAAGTTTGATGTTGTTTATTCAAATGCTTGACTATCCGCCTGGGTAATACTCAGACGGATTCTCCATTTATCTAACTAAGTTTGATACTTAGTATGATCAAATATTTGTCTGTCCGTCTGGATATTACCCAGATAGACTCGTATGCTTACCAAACTAAGTTCGATACTTAGTGTAAATTCAACACTGATTAAGAAACTAAGCACAAAAACGTTTAGTGGCTACACAACCGGTCTTAAAAAGGACCAGAGGCTAAAATGGCCGGATGGTTGCTATTTTAATAAAATCGCCTGTCCCAACATGGACAAAGGCGTCCGGCGACACCCCTCCGGGTGCAATCGTCGCAGAGAACAAATTCTGTCGGTTCTATGTATCCATACAGACGGCAAAATTGAACGACCAAATTGGTCAACATATAGCCGTCTGACTAAATAACTTACGAAGGACGAATTTCCTAAATACCGGATGCCCATATGCATCAGTCGGTACCCGTTTGAAGTTCTCGCTTGGTTATTTATTTTGAAATTGCATCTCACCCCAATTGGGGCAAGAGTTCAATGGCTATGAAATCTCTACCAAGACGGGCAAAAAACCGTCTGGGTAGTGACTGAACGCCTGTGATGCACGGCTGTGCACTTGGTTTGGGGCAATCACTATTATGATTGATTGACTTACAAACATATCATGCTCTTTGCAGCATCAGACGTTTTCAAGTCAATCAACCAGCTCCAACTGAAACCAATCACACAGCCGTCCAGGGGCAAGGACAGCCAGACTACTAATTAGTTAGGCAAGAAATCGCCGCATGCTTTTAATAAGATAGGCAAAAATTAAAAATTCAAATGCAAAATAATCAAAACCGACTTAGTCGGTGCAATTCATTAAAGTCCATCCAACCAAACGGTTGTAATGGATCAAATGTTAACCGGACCTCGTCCGGGAGAGAAATTGTTAATTAACACGGCTCCACAGCCGGTAAATGCAGGGATACTCGGCACGCAGGCCGAAAAAATCAAGTTTTGGCATATAGCCGCTAAATAAAAAGAATTAAAAGAAAAGATAAATTGGCATACTGCCGCTGAAGAGTCACTTCTGGCCTGCAGACGGAGCCTCCTGGTCCTCCCCCTTCTCCTCATTGTCTGAGGGAATTTCCTGCGCCTCATCAAGACCAGGAAGCTCAGGCACGGACGGCTCATTGTTGCTGAGCCAGGCTTCAAAGGAGGCAGGCTCTGGCACGCCTTGCTCTCTCAAGTACACCACGTACTCGGCATAGCTGTGTGCCATTGCCCAGATGCTATAATCAGCTTCTGGGTACAAGGCAGCCCAAGCAATCTTCATACGGGCGTCGTTGTCAGCATCGCTTTCAGCAACGAGGCGGTTTTGCTCCGAATCCAGGGTTGCTGCAAAGTTTTTCTGAGCTTGAGCAGCATCCTTCTCCAGCCTCTCAACCTTGGTTTTCAGTTTACCAAGGTCCGCTTGGGCCTTCTTGAGCGCCTCATCAGCCTGCTTGGCGCTCTCGTCTACCTTCTTTTGGGCCTCCTCCGCCCCCTTTTTGGCCGTCTCAGCATCCGTCACCCGCTGGTCGGCCGCCTTCAGATCTAGCTCCAGCTGTTGGATTTTAGACGTATGTGTCATAATTATTGCTTTAGTCTCAAGTTCATTTACGATAGTTGAGTGTAAAGCAATATTATCAGCGTCTATGGCAGACTTCTTGGCCCTTTTTACCTCTTCCCGTTTGCGGGAATAAGGATGTTTGAGCCCGTCCACCCGCAGCATGGCCTGCAAAAAAGCAGGCGGTATAAGAATTATGGGCGGAGAAATTACTTGGAAAAAATAACATGGAATTGACAGGTTTCTCACCTCAGCCAGAAGGGATAGAATGCGTTCAAGGTTGAACGTCTCTATCCCAGGGATATTGTCCTTATCCTTCTTCCGGACGGCGTCCAACATGGCTTTGGCGTGCTTCTGGACGTCTGGCCAGCGGGGAGATTGTGTTTGATCTGCACCACAATCAATAGGTGATGAGTGCGAAACTAAGGCGGCACCTATTTGTATCCGGCTGTCTGAGGATGATGTCTGTTGGGAGTGGGATTTCACCCGTAAAGGCCACCCCAGCTCAGGCGGGGATTCAAAAGGATTCTTACCTTCAGAGCCGGCCAAGCGGGAAACGCTTGCAGGCATGGTGAACCCCGCGGCTGCTGAGGGGTTGGCAAGGTCAAGGCACAGGCTGCCTCCTATTTTCTCGAGCCGTCCCCCTATTCGCATCGTCTTTGACCCGGCTGAGGCGCCAGGAGTTGATGCAGAGGCAGACTTTTTTAGCTTATTGAGAACGGCTGGGGCTTCCTCCCTGTGAAAATAAATAAGTTAAGGTTAGTATCTGGGCAAGACAGTTTATAAAATGAGCTTAAGAAAGGGTCAGGCGCTCAATACCTTGGCTTTGACCTCAGGCGCGGCCTTCTCCGCAAGGGCCTTGCGGATGACAGCAGAGGATCGCTTTGGGGTTTTCTCCGTCTGCAACATGCTTAATGCTTCCTCTGCAAAAAGAAGGAAGTTGGTTAATATCATAAAACAATTTTGATAGAAAAACACTACAGACGGATATAAACTCAGGCGCATACGTTTGGAAAACATGTGCCCTAGTCCGCAGGCGGCTAGGAAGCACTCGTCCCTGAACCAGGAGCTCTTGGGGATCCAGTTATTGGGGACTTTTATTGTTTCCCCGGTTGACAAGGTTGCGTCTGTGAGGCCAAAAAAGTCTGCCTCAATAATCTTGTCAAAGTCCTCCTCTGGGATCCGGGGAAGAGCGCACTTCCTCCTGCCTAACAAGTCAGGCTTCTTATTGTACAGACGGAATTCATAATTCTCCCGTCTGGTTGGGACTGACATCAGGTAGAACCTGTGTTTCCAGCCATCGAACTTGGAGACCTTGTCCAAGGTCATCATATATTGCGGCTGCGTGGTTAGAGTGTACCACGCCCTCCAGCCGCCTGGGCTCCTGCTGAGGTAATGCATGCTTGCAAAAGCCTCCCAGCCGGGGTTAAGCCCTTGGAACTCACAGGCGGCAACATACCCCAGAATGTTGGTCTAGGAGTTGGGGGTAAGTTGCAAGAGCCCCAGGCCGTAGCCCCTCAAAATAGCCTTCACCGCCTGGTGAAGGGGGAAGCGAAGGCCGGCTTTGAACGCCGCCTCGTAACAGCCAAAATAACTGTTGGCGTTCTGTTGATCATCCCCCCAGGCGATGGTGCCAAGTTCAGGCGGCACCCGGATCTTATACCCGTCTCCTAGCGGGTGCATTTTCTTAAAATTCTCTAAGTTCTCCCCCATCTGGATCCGGTCCTTGGAGGAGACGTGGATGCTGAAGGGATCGTCCTTCTCACTCCACTTTTTCCTTTCTTCCTCCTCGCTATCCGGAAGAGGGGGCAAGTCATCGCTGCTCTCGGAGGTAGAGGCGGAGCTGTCACTCTCCGTCTCCCCCTCGCTTTGGTCCATGGGGGCAGAGGCGGCATCGTCGCCGCCTTGGTCACACTCCTCTAGGAAAGAGTCAGCGGGGGTCGAAGGGGCGCGCGGAGGGGATCTCTCTAGAGTCGTCTGATCTCCCTGATCAGACGTGTCTCCCTCAGGCGTTTGGCCGCCTGAGCCTTCGCCTCTGTAATTTGGATCAGTGGCCGTCTGCATTGTCCGAGCCATGGTGTCCTGCACAGACACATAACTAGTCGGAATCCATGGCAAAGGGTGGTCCCAACACCCCGAGCCAGCACTCCCAGTCCTAGACTCAGCCGTCCCCGGTGACCGGCTGGACTCTAACCTAGGCTGTGCCGTGTGTGTTGGTGATGCATCCATTTATTGGAAGAAATATGTACAGGCGGTGAAAAAAGAAAAGAGCTGAGAGAGACAGAGACGGTACCTTTGTAAGTGGTATCTGAAGGAGGGCGGGTCTGGCTGGGTTGCGGAAGAACAAAAGTTTCTTGCTTGCGCCTAACTCAAACGGATGACTTCTGCTCTCTCAAAGTTTTTCTCTCTAGAAAATTTTTGTAAAACGTACAAAATTATGAGGGTAAAACGGCTATATATATAGGGTAAATACGGGGGCATTTCCGTAATTTACCTGGAAGGTAAACGGTTACTTTGTAACTGTAAAATTACCGCCAACCGAAGAGTGACATGTGTCACAGATGCCACGTGGCATGCCACGTCACATCTGTGAGGGGCAAATGTTTAGGGTATTTTTACCCTGCCACGTGGTCCAATCAGAGGGTGACACGTGTCAGCCTCAGATCGGTCCTAAATGGACCAATCCCTGTTTGACACGTGTCATTCAGAGATAAAAGGGAAAAGGCGGCCTTCAGGCCCAAATCCCGAGAAAGCCGGAATACGGCGCAGCCCACCAATGATTAGGGTACAGTGACCTAATCAGGGGCAATTCCCAATGACCCTATAAATAGGGGGATGTCCCTCATTTTGAGGACACGTTTTTACGATTTATTAAAACTACATTCTCTTACATCAGAGAAACACCTGAGCTTGGAATCCGAGCAGATACCCACCTAAATTTCCGTTCTCTTTATCCCGTTTCAAGTTACTAACTTGTGCGTCGGAGGCGGAGCACCACCCAACAGGTGTCTCCGTTGGTTTTGCAGGTACAGCTCACTGCGGATCAGCCTTCGTGTTGTAACTCTCCCGAGGGACAAAAACACCCAAAACAGTATGGGCAATGATATGTTTCACGCCCCTTAAGGCTAATGAACCCCTTGGATGGGCGATGATGTGTCCGACACCCCTCAGGGCTAATGAGCCCCTTGGATGGGGGATGATGTGACTAACACCCCTAAGGGCGATGATGTGTCTGATACCCCTTAGGGCTAGTGAGCCCCTTGGATGGGCGATGATGTGTCTGATGCACCTCACGTCTAATGAGCACCTTGGATGGGCGATGATATGTCTGACGACCCTTAGAGCTAAAGAGCCCCTTGGATGGGCGATGATGTGCTTGATGCCCCTCAGGGTTAATAAGCCCCTTATATGGGCGATGCTGTGTGTGACACCCCTTAAGGCTAATGAGCCCCTTGGGTGGGCGATGATGTGTTTGACGCCCCTTAGACCAATTGAGCCCCTTCGATGGGCGATGATGTGTCTCAATCCACTTAATTCTAATGAGCTCCTTGGATGGGCGATGATGTGTTTGATGCCCCTTAGGGCTAATGAGCCCCTTGGATGGGTGATGATGTGTCTCACGCCCCTTAGGGTTAATGGGCCCCTTGGATTGGCGATGATGTGTCTGATGCACCTTAGGGCTAATGAGTCCCTTGGATCGGCGATGATATATCTGACGACCCTATGGGCTAATGAGCTCCTTGGATGGGCAATGATGTGTCTGACACCCCTCAAGGCTAATGAGCCACTTAGATGGGCGATGATGTGTCTGACACCCCTTAAGGCTAATGAGCCCCTTTGGTGGGCGATGATGTGTTTGATGCCCCTTAGAGCAATTGAGCCCCTGTGATGGGCGATGATGTGTCTCATGCCCCTTAGTTCTAATGAGCTCCAAGGATGGGCGATGATGTGTTTAATTCCCCTTAGGGCTAATGAGCCCCTTGGATGGGCGATGATGTGTCTCACGCCCCTTAGGTCTAATGGACCCCTTGGATTGGCGATGATGTGTCTGACGCCCCTCACGGCTAATGAGCCCTTGGATGGGAAATGTTGTGTCTGACGCCCCTTAGGGCTAATAAGCCCCTTGGATGGACAATGATGTGTTTCACGCCCCTTAGGGATATTGAGCCCCTTCGATAGGCGACGATGTGTCTAATGCCCCTTAAGGCTAATGAGCCCCTTGGGTGGGCGATGATGTGTCTGACGCCCCTTAGAGCAATTGAGTTCCTTGGATGGGCCATGATGTGTCTCAATCCCCATAGTTCTAATGAGCTCCTTGGATGGGCGATGATGTGTTTTATGCCCCTTAGGGCTAATGAGCCCCTTGGATGGCCGATGACGTGTCTCACGCCCCTTAGGGCTAATGGGCCCCTTGGATTGGCAATGATGTGTCTGATGCACCTTAGGGCTAATGAGCCCCTTGTAAGGGCGATGATATGTCTGACGACCTTTAGGTCTAATGAGCTCCTTTGATGGGCGATTATGTGCTTAACACCCCTCAGGGCTAATGAGCCCCTTGGATGGGCGATGATGTGTCTGACACCCCTTAGGGCTAATGAGCCACTTAGATGGGCGATGATGTGTCTGACACCCCTTAAGGCTAATGAGCCCCTTGGGTGGGCAATGATGTGTTTAATTCCCCTTAGGGCTAATGAGCCCCTTAGATGTGCGATGATGTGTCTCACGCCGCTTAAGTCTAATGGACCCCTTGGATTGGCGATGATGTGTATGACGCTCCTCACGACTAATGAGCTCGTTGGATGGGAAATAATGTGTATGACGCCCCTTAGGGCTTATCAGCCCCTTAGATAGGCAATGATGTGTTTCACGCCACTTAGGGTAATGAGCCCCTAAGATAGGCGATAATGTGTCTGATGCACCATAGGGCTAATGAGCCCCTTGGATGGGCGATGATATGTCTGACGACCCTTAGGGCTAATGAGCCCCTTTAATGGTCGATGATGTGCTTGACACCCCTCAGGGCTAATGAGCCCCTTGGATGGGCGATGATGAGCCCCTTAGTTGGGAGATGATGTGTGTTACACCCCTTAAGGTTAATGAGCCCCATGGGTGGGCAATGATGTGTCTAACGCCCCTTAGCGCAATTGAGCCCCTTTGATGGGCGACGATATGTCTCACGCTCCTTAGTACAAATGAGCTCTTTGGATGGGCGATGATGTGTTCGATGCCCCTTAGGGATAATAAGCCACTTGGATGGGCGATAATATGTTTCAAGCCCCTTAGGTATAATGGGCCCTTGGATAAAGGATAATGTGTATTACGCCCCTTTAGGCTAAAGAGCTCCTTGGATGGGGAATTATGTGTCTGATGCCCCTCAAGGCTAATAAGGCCCCTTGGATGGGCGACGATGTGTCTGACGCCCCTTAGGGCTAATAAGCCCCTTGGATGTCCAATGATATGTTTCACACCCCTTAGGGCTAATGAGCCCCATGGACAGGCAATAATGTGTCTGACGCCCGTAGGGTCTAATGAGCCCCTTGGATGGGCGATGATGTGGCTGACACCCCTATAGGCTAATGAGCCCGTTAGATGGGCGGTGTTGTGTTTGACACCCCTCAGGGCTAATGAACCCCTTAGAAGGGCGATAATGTTTCAGACACCCCTCAAGGCTAATGAGCCACTTAGATGGGCGATGATGTGTCTGACACCCCTTAAGGCCAATGAGCCCCTTTGGTGGGTGATGATGTGTCTGACGCCCCTTAGGGCTAATAAGCCCCTTAGATAGGCGATGATGTGTCTGACGACCCTTAGGGCAAATGAGTCCCTTGGATGGGCGATGATGTGCCTGACACCCCTCAGGGCTAATGAGCCCCTTAGATGGGCGATGATGTGTGTGACACCCCTTAAGGCGAATGATCCCCTTGGGTGGGTGATGATGTGTCTGACGCCCCTTAGGGCTAATAAGCCCCTTAGATAGGCGATGATGTGTCTGACGACCCTTAGGGCTAATGAGCCCCTTGGATAGGCGATGATGTGTCTGACACCCCTTAGGGCTAATGAGCCCCTTAGATGGGCGATGATGTGTGTGACACCCCTTAAGGCTAATGAGCCCCTTTGGGTGGGCGATGATGTGTCTGACGCCCCTTCGGGCTAATGAGCTCCTTCGATGGGCGATGATGTGCTTTGCACCCCCAGGGCTAATGAGCCCCTTGGATGGGCGATGATGTGTCTGACACCCCTCAGGGCTTATGAGCCACTTAGATGGGCGATGATGTGTCTGACACCCCTTAAGGCGAATGATCCCCTTGGGTGGGCGATGATGGGTCTGATGCCCCTTATAGTAATTAGGCCCCTTTGATGGGCGATATTGTGTCTCACGCCCCTTAATTCTAATGAGCTCCTTGGATGGGCGATGAAGTGTTTATTTCCCCTTAGGGCTAATGAGCCCCTTGGATGGGCGATGATGTGTCTCACACCCCTTATGTCTAATAAACCCCTTGGATTGGCGATTATGTGTATGGCGCCCCTTAAGGCTAATGAGCTCCTTGGAACGGTAATGATGTGTCTGACGCCTCTCACGGCTAATGAGCCCGTTGGATGGGAAATGTTGTGTCTAACACCCCTTAGGGCTAATTAGCCCCTTGGATAGGCAGTGATGTAGATCACGCCCCTTAGGGCTAATGAGCCCTTTGGATAGGCGATGATATGTTTCTTGCACCTTAGGGTTAATGAGCCCCTTGGATGGGCGAGTATATGTCTGACGACGACCCTTAGAGCTAATGAGCCTCTTTGATGGGCGATGATGTGCTTGACACCCCTTAGGGCTAATGAGCCCCTTGGATGGGCGATGATCTGTCTGACACCCCTCAGGGCTAATGAGCCCCTTAGATGGGCGATGATGTGTCTAACACCCCTTAGGGCTAATCAGCCCCTTGGATGGACGATGATGTATCTCACGCCCCATAGGGCTAATGGGCCCCTTGGATTTGCGATGATGTGTATAACGCCCCTTAGGGCTAATGAGCCCTTTGGATGGGTAATTATGTGTGTAATGCCCCTCAAGGCTAATGAGCCCCTTGGATGGGCGATGATGTTTAGACACCCCTCAAGGCTAATGAGCCACTTAGATGGGCGATGATGTGTCTGACGCCCTTTAAAGAGATTGAGCCCCCTAGATAGGCGACAATATGTCTCGCACCCCTTAGTACAAATGAGCTCTTTGGATGGGCGATGACGTGTTCGATGCCCCTTTAGGCTAATGAGCCCCGTGGATGGGGTATAATGTGTCTCACGCCCCTTAGGGCTAATGGGCCCCTTGGATTGAGGATGATGTGTATGACGCCCCTTAAGGCTAACGAGCTCCTTGGAAGGGTAATTATGTGTCTGATGCCCTGATGCCCCTCCGGGCTAATCAGCCCCTTGGATGGGCGACGATGGGTCTGACGCCCCTTAGCGCTAATAAGCCCCTTGGATGTGCAATGATATGTTTCACACCCCTTAGGGCTAATGAGCCCCATGGACAGGCGATGATGTGTCTGACACCCCTATAGGCTAATGAGCCCGTTAGATGGGCGATGTTGTGTCTGACACCCCTCAGGGCTAATGAACCCCCTCGATGGGCGATAATGTTTCAGACACCCCTCAAGGCTAATGAGCCACTTAGATGGGCGATGATGTGTCTAACACGCCTTAAGGCCAATGAGCCCCTTGGGTGGGCGATGATGTGTCTGACGCCCCTTAGGGCTAATAAGCCTCTTGGATGGGCGATGATGTGTCTGACGACCCTTAGGGCAAATGAGCCCCTTGGATGGGCGATGATGTGCCTGACACCCCTCAGGGCTAATGAGCCCCTTGGATAGGCGATGATGTGTCTAACACCCCTCAGGGCTAATGATCTCCTTAGATGGGCGATGATGTGTCTAACGCCCCTTAGAGCAATTAAGCCCCCTGGATGGGCAATGATGTGTCTCAATCCCTTAAGTTCTAATGAGCTCCTTGGATGGGCAATAATGTGTGTGACACCTTTTAAGGCTAATGAGCCCCTTAGGTGGTCGATGATGTGTCTCACGCCCCTTAGAGTAATTGAGCCTCTAGGATGAGCAAATGTGTCTCAATCCCCTTAGTTATAATGAGCTCCTTTGATGGGCGATGATGTGTTTGATGCCCCTTAGGGCGAATGAGCCCCTTGGATGGGCGATGATGTGTCTCACGCCCCATAGGGCTAATGGGCCCCTTGGATTGGCGATGATGTGTATGACGCCCCTTAGGGCTAATGAGCCCCTTGGATAGGTAATTATGTGTCTAATGCCCCTCAAGGCTAATGAGCCCCTTGGATGGGCGATGATGTTTCAGACACCCCTCAGGGCTAATGAGCCACTTAGATGGGCGATGATGTGTGACGCCACTTAAGGCTAATGAGCCCCTTGGGTGGGTGATGATGTGTCTGACACCCCTTAAGGCTAATGAGCCCCTTGGATGGGCGATGTTGTGTTTGATGCCCCTCAGGGCTATTAAGCCACTTAGATGGGCGATGATGTGTCTGACACCCCTTAAGGCTAATGAGCCCCTTTGGTGGGCGATGATGTGTTTGATGCCCCTTAGAGCAATTGAGCCCTTGTGATGGGCGATGATGTGTCTCATGCCCCTTAGTTCTAATGAGCTCCATGGATGGGCGATGATGTGTTTAATTCCCCTTAGGGCTAATGAGCCCCTTGGATGGGGGATTATGTGTCTGACGACCCTTAAGGCTAATGAGCCCCTTGGATGGGCGATGATGTGTTTGATGCCCCTTAGGGCTAATGAGCCCCTTGGATGGGCGATGATGTGTCTCACGCCCCTTAGGGCTAATGGGCCCCTTGGATTGGCGATAATGTATATGACGCCCCTTAGGGCTAATGAGCCCCTTGGATGGGTAATTATGTGTCTGATGTGAAAGGAATGGTGTCCTTCGAACATGTGTACTATTCCGTGGTTGGTTCAGAATTATTAGAAAGCTAATATATTCAGTGAGGTCAAGTGATCGGAATGCCTGGGTGGAGGCCGCTTCCAATCAGTAATATTAATGAATAATTAATATTACAGCTTAATCTTGACTGAACCCTCCGGCTCACTCCCAAGCGTTCAACAGATCGAATAGACGAATTAATTCGGAAGGAATTAATGTGTCGACCGAGTAATATTTATTTAGACGTCGGAAATTCAAGCTTAGAGCGTCGAAACCGAGCGTCGGAAGTCGAGTCGAAAAATAGTGAAAGACTAAACGAGAAATAGTAATAAATCAACAAAAGGACCAAAATAACCCTAGTATCGGAATGCCCAAGCAAACCGAGTGCTAAGGGCGTATGGCCTATCATGGCGGCTAGAATGCGCACCAAGCCGAGCCTAGGCTGGCTGGTGCGTGCTAGCGCACCCATGCTAGCATCGCAAGGCTAGGCGTTGCCTAGTGCGTGCTAGCATGCTAGGCACAGCCTTGTGCGCGCAATGGCTAGCAAGCCATGCCGCAACAAGCTGCAGCAGCTAGCACACTAGGCGCGCCAGCTCGCCACAGCTAGCAGCAGCATGGCTACGCCATTGCTTGCTGCCTAGCAACGCTGTCCAAGGCACAAGTATATTTCATTACACCAAGTTAAACCAATTTTATTAAAGTTTAAAACTTGTGATTGAAATTGGTTTATCTTCATATTGGAAGATATAATTTTTTCATGGAGTCACAAGTATTAAAGTTGGAGTCTTAATTGAACTTATGTTCATTTTTTCCAACTCCCTTTTATTTTGTCAAAATCTCAAGATTAATTTAAAGTGATTATATTAATAGTGAGAATTGCCCTAATTTATTTCATTACACCAAGTTAAACCAATTTTATTAAAGAATGGTTCTTTGAAATAAATTTTCTTAATTGCTTTTGGATGAATTATTTAAGTTGGACTTGAAATTGATTCTAAAATTAATTAAGAATTGATTTATAATGTCACACACAAAATTGATAATTTTTGAAACATTAGCACGCAACACGAGGCCTAAGAGCCCCGAGCTAGCTCTCGGCCAGCTGGGCTGCTCACGCAACCCATATGTGGCTGCCGAGGCTGCTGGGCGCTTCGTTCTTAGGTGCGTGGTTCTGCGCGTCTATGTGTGCGAGGAAGGGCGTGGACTGCTGCTCGCTGCCAGCAGCATAGCACGCCAGCCAGCAGCAAGCAGCAGCATGGCGCAGCAGCAGCATAAGGCTATGCGCACTGTGCGTGCTGCTACGCTTGGCTGGGCTGGGCGTAGCGCATGCGAGCACAAGCAGCCCACATGCATGCTTGGTGTTGCGGGGGTGCGCATGGGCATACTAAGTGCTTGTTGTACGGTACGTAAAATCCCATAATTGACATAATAACCCCGGGTTATTAAGGCGATGCTATTTTAAAGTTAATTTTAGCGTTGCTTAATATGTAAATAAGGGTATTTATATATATATTTTTTTTGGACTCCAAGTCGTAGTGCTAGGCACTTAGACATTTTGGAATTCGTAATTTTGCTTAAATTGTCGTTTTAATTATTCTAATTATTTTGTTTATTTAATTAAATTTTTTAGAGGCTAGACCTCGATTTTTTAGCGACATTTGCAAAAATTAATTTTGGCAAATATTTGGGTTCACCGACTTAATTAATTGGATTAGTTAAGTTGGATGCGAAATTTAGTGGGAGCGTCTCTAAGTTATTACCATAACCAGTTAAAACAACTTTGACTAGTTTAATTAGGCGTGTTAATTGGATTAACCACCTAGATTAGTTATTAATTCTCGCGCGTTTAATGCATTGTTACTTGTTTATCGTTGTAAAATGCATGGGCCATTCACAGATAGTGAATGGATGAATGGAATGTAAAATTCTCTCACAGGTTTTATGAAACGACAACTAGTGGGGCCCGATTGGACTAATCTAAATAATAAGGTACAAAAATACTCAACGGTTCGCAGACCGTATTTAGATTTAAAAAAATACATCACGGATCACAGTCCGTATTTTCAACCAAGAGTGGCTTGGAGCCATTAGCAAAGCATTGCTTACCTTAGGAGATTGAGTGTTAAGACAAGCCAAAGCATGCTTAACCACTCTTTGTTTCTTTGAATCTTGGAATCAACTTATTCTCACCTAAAATGGGGACAATCTTTAATGTGTTAATAAGACGTTTTAAATAAGTTTGATTAAAATGCATGAATTCAATCTTATTTAAGTATAATGAATGGTTTTTTATTTCAAACTCTTTCAATTGTAGAATCATGTCTTCAACTAATGTCAACGACCTTATTCTCCCGGAATTGCCCGAAAAGTTGCCAATTTCTCTGAACTTGGTAAACTTTAAGGAATTGGAAGAGGAACTCCGAAAGACCCTCCGAAATTGCTACCTAGAGCACATTCTGGACACTCAAATCCCAAGTTTCTACTCATATGGGATTTTGAGTGATGAGGCACATGAGGTATGGAGTATGGATTGTAAAAGAGATTCCAGACTCATGGCAAACTCCATCCCGGTACAATGGAAGGGGAAGTTCTCCAACTATTTTTTGGACATGATGCTCAAAGCTCTAGAAGATGTAGTCAATTTGAGAGTCACCAAAAGTACCAAAGGCAACTATTTTCTGGACTTGTGGAAGATGTGACTAGGTCACTCTTGAACATGAGGATCAAGCCACCGCAAGATGGGTGTCTCACGAAAGAGAGACAAGAAGTATGGGCTAAGGTCTATAATGCAAGACTAAAACCCGGGATGCCTTTTCAAGCTCATGTGCTCAACATGACAAGGTTATTCACCCATCTGGAGCTAATTGGCAAACCAGTGGACGATATGCAAGCGGCTCTCATGCTACTAAGCTCACTCCATTTGAGGTATGTTGCATTAAAGATGCGACTTACGGCCAAGCGGAACAAACTGTCCTTGATGGAAGTTATTCAAGAGCTCCAGAAAACCTATTCTTGCAAGAAGGCTAAGGTTGCTCTGAGACCAAAGAAGAAGGAGTTCAAGAACAAAGCTAAGATGCACTGCTTCTATTTTAGTAGACCCGGACACTACAAAAGAGAATGTAGCATGTATCTGGAAGATGAGGCAAAAAGAAAAGTAACTTGATCACAAGACATATCATCTTGTTTATATTTATGGAATGACACGTTTGTGTCTTTGGACGAATTGTTTATAATGATACCAAAACAGCTAAGACCATAGAGTCAAATCAGACTTACTTGTGGCATTGTCGTCTTGGCTACATCAACATCAAACGCATCAAGAAACTCCTACAAGATGGTGTTCTTGACTCTTTCGATTTAGAATCGTTTGAGAATTGCGAGGGATGTCTATTAGGCAAGATGATCAAACAGCCATTCTCCAAGTTGGGAGAAAGGGCAAGTGACTTATTGGGTCTTATACATACCGATGTATGTGGACCAATGAGCTCAACCACAAGAAATGGACATCGATATTTCATCACTTTCACAGACGACTATAGTAGATATGGCTATATCTACCTCATGTCGCATAAATCTGAATCATTTGAAAAGTGCAAAGAATTTCAGAGTGAGGTTGAAAATCAGCTTGGCATGAAAATCAAAGCCCTTCAATCGGATCGAGGTGGTGAATACTTGAGCCAAGAATTCGATGACCATCTGAAAGAAAAGGGTATAATTTCATAATTGACACCTCCAGGAACTCTTCAATGGAACGGAGTATCCGAAAGGAGAAATCGGCACTTCTAACTGTGGCACTAACACTGAACCGTGCTCCATCAAAAGCTGTAGGAAAGACTCCATATGAATTATGGACGAAGAAACCTCCCAGGTTATCCTTTCTAAAGATATGGGGATGCGAAGCCTATGTCAAGAAATTGATTTCTGACAAACTTCATCCCAAATCTGACAAGGTTTACTTTGTGGGCTACCCAAAAGAAACCAAAGGGTATTACTTCTACAACAAATCAGAGAACAAAGAGTTTGTTGCTCGTGATGGTGTCTTTTTGGAGAAGGAGCACCTTTCCAAAATGACAAGTGGGAGGAAAATCGAACTCGACAAAGTTCGTGAGGATGAGCAACAAAATCATAATGACAGTCAAAGTGCTCAAACAACATCTGTTGACGCAAGTAAAGATGATCATAATGTGCAAAGTCGAACCGACAATGCAAATGCTAAATCCATTACCCTACGTAGGTCTCAGAGGCCGAGATCTCAACCTGATAGATATCTTGGTTTAGTATTAACCGAGAATCAGGAGATCCTGATTATGGATGGAGATGAACCGGCAACCTACAAGCAAGCGATGGCAAGCGCCGACTCTGCTAAATGGCAAGAGGCCATGAGATCTAAAATGGATTCCATGTTTTAAAATCAAGTCTGGGACTTGGTTGACTTACCCGAAGGTTATACACCTATCAGATGTAAGTGGATTTTCAAGTTGAAAACCGACAAAGATGGAAATGTATTCATTTACAAAGCTAGATTGGTGGCAAAAGGTTAAAGGAAAGTTCATGGTATTGGTTACGATGAAACCTTTTCACCAGTCGCAATGCTTAAATCCGTTCGGATCCTCCTAGCGATTGCTGCATATTACAATTATGAAATATGGCTAATGGACGTCAAAACCGCCTTCCTTAATGGTTATTTGGAAGAAACTGTGTATATGACACAGCCTGAAGGTTTTGTCGACCAAAACAATGCTAGGAAAGTTTGTAAGCTTAAGAAGTCCATTTATGGATTAAAGCAAGCAAGCAGAAGTTGGAATCTGCGATTCGATGAAGCCATCAGTAAGTTTGGTTTTATCAAGAATTAAGATGAATCTTGTGTTTACAAGAAGGTCAGTGGGAGTGACATCGCCTTCCTAGTCTTATATGTCGATGACATATTGCTCATTGGAAACAGCATTCCGTTATTAGAGTATGTAAAGGCCTGGCTTGGAAAGTGCTTCTCAATGAAAGACTTGGGAGAGGTTTAATACATACTAGGCATCAAGATCAATAGGGATAGATCGAAATAGATGATTGGATTGAGTCAGAGTACTTATATTGATAAGGTACTTGCTCGATTTGGCATGGAGGAGGCCAAGAGAGGTCACCTGCCAATGTCACATGGCATAACCCTAAGCAAGAAGCAGTGTCCACAGACACCTGATGAGCGGGTAAGAATGAATCAGATTCCATATGCTTCGCTTATTGGATCGATCATGTATGCCATGATATGCACTAGGCCAGATGTATCGTATGCCTTGAGTGCTACGAGCCGTTACCAATCAGACCCAGGTGAGGCGCAATGGACTGCGGCAAAAAATATCCTAAAGTACCTGAAAAGGAACAAGGATAAATTCCTGGTGTATGGTGGTGCAGAGGATTTAGTTGTGGAAGGTTATACCGACGTAAGCTTCCAGATAGACAAAGAAGATTTCAAATCGCAATCTGGATATGTGTTCTGTCTAAATGGAGGGGCGTTTAGTAGGAAGAGCGCAAGGCTAGTTGGATTCGTACGTTCGTTGGTGAACTTGATGTTGTACCCTCTATAAAGGGTCCAATTGACCTCTATTGTGACAACAATGGAGCTATTCCTCAGGCCAGAGAGCCTAGGGAACATCAGAAGGTCAAACATGTCAAGCGGCGATTTCACATGATTCGAGAATGGAAATCAGAGGGTGAAATCAGAATTTGCAAAGTTGGAACGGATGACAATGTAGCCGATCAACTTACTAAACCTTTGCCTCAAGTGAAGCACAACAAGCACGTTGAGGCAATGGGAATCAAGCATGTAGGAGAATGGCTTTGATTTCCTTATTTAGTGTTTTAGTTAATTTTGAAAAAAAATTAATGTAAGACGCTAAGGAAAACCATTCATGTTTTGGAGTAATGTAAAATTTCATGCAATATTTTATTACTAAGTTATGCTATTTAATTATGGTTTAAGATTAAATAATGAGTCCATTCGATTCTTAGAATATTCAAAATAGGGTATCAAGAGCAGTCTTGGTAAGGAAACACCTATTAAGTGAACATTGAATATTATAATCGAAAATATCCCTAATCAAGGTCATCTAAACGATGGACGATTAATGGCCGATTGAGATTAGTGTGTAGTTTGATTTATAGCACCGTTTAATGTGCTACAAGGACATGATTGTCATAAATCATTTGCACAGGTATTGGTTTAGAACCATACTGGATCGACCTATGAGAATACTTTAAGAAATTAAAATTTTGTCATAAGTATACATCTCATTATGGCTATCGGAACCTATTTCCTCAACCATGAGTATTGTGAGTTCTCTTGTTTGAGTACTAGTTCGCTTTGATGTTGTCAAACGTCTGCCGTAATAGGGGATTATAACGGCAACACTCGGGCAACTAGGTCCTCTCAGTAAGAGGAGCTACATTACAAGACTGGGAATGTCCCCCTACTAAAATAGGGAAGATGTCTTTGTTGTATACAAGGCCTGTTGTAGAGCGAGACTGTAAAATGCATGGCCGTGCTCGGATGGATTTTAGAAATCATCTGTTTATTGACAGTCGGACTCGGAATCGGGAAACACTTCTAGACGTAATAAGGATGACAAAATAAATCTTACCTTATAGTTCATGAATAGACATTAAGCGACATAGGAAAAAGGCTGTACACAAAATGCGCACTTGTCCGGAAGGACAAGTGGGAGATTGAAAGGAATGGTGTCCTTCGAACAAGTGTACTATTCCGTTAGTGGGTTCAGAATTATTAGAAAGCTAATATATTCAGTGAGGTCAAGTGATCGGAATGCCTGGGTGGAGGCCGCTTCCAATCAGTAATATTAATGAATAATTAATATTACAGCTTCATCTTGACTGAACCCTTCGGGTCACACCAAGGCAATCAACAAACCAAACCGACGAATTAATTTGGAAGGAATTAATGAGTCGACCGAGTAATATTTATTTAGACGTCGGAAATTCGAGCTTAGAGCGTCGAAACCGAGCGTCGGAAGTCGAGTCGAAAAATAGTGAAAGACGAGACGAGAAATAGTAATAAATCAACAAAAGGACCAAAATACCCCTAGCATTGGAATGCCCAAGCAAACCGAGTGCTAAGGGCGTATGGCCTAGCATGGTGGCTAGCATGCACACCAAGCCGAGACTAGACTGGCTAGTGCATGCTAGCGCACCCATGCTAGCATCGCAAGGCTAGGCGCTGCCTAGTGCGTGCTAGCATGCTAGGCGCAGCCTTGTGCGCGCAATGGCTAACAAGCCACGCCGTAACAAGCTGCAGCAGCTAGCACGCTAGGCGCGCCAGCTCGCCACAGCTAGCAGCAGCATGGTTAGGCCATTGCTTGCTGCCTAGCAACGCTGGCCAAGGCACAAGGCCAGCAGCAGCCCGCACAAGCATGTTGGGCTTGCTGGCCAGCAGCGCCTGGCAGCCCGCATGCGAGTGCTGGGCCTGCTGGGCTTTTTAGGCGTGGCTGCCACGGACAGCAGCACATGGCAGCCCACCTTGGCTGCCTTGGTGCCCAAGGGTGGGTGTCATGTGGCTTGTGGTCCTTGAGTGTGTGTGGAGTGAGGTGGCTGGTTATGGGGGAGAGAGTGGGGAGCAAGTTTGGTCCCCCCCTTCTCCAAGTGGTCCTCACCTAACCACTCACATGAGCTTGCCACTTATTGATTTATTACTAGCTTGATTATTAATTTTATTTTAGCTTTAAAATAAAATGGAAAAATCATGCTATCCCACATTGATGGTAGAGTAAATGATACTCCCATCATTTCTTATAAATACCCAAGTATGGGCATTGGTAATGAGGCTAGAGTAAGAGTTGGAAAAGACATCACAATTAGTGAAAACCTTTGAACTCAATATAATTACTCGGGTTTTATTGGTCGGGTCTTGCTAACCCCAAGACATTGGACCTAGTCGGTTTTTTTGGTGAGGGTGGACTTCGTTGGAAGTCTCCGTGTGAGCGAGACTTGAAGCTTTCAAGTAAGAGCTCATTTTAGAGCGAAGCAAGCGTCAAAGGTAATTAGCTTATCTTAATCTTGTGATTAATATAATTATGTTTATGGTTTTATTTATTTCGAGTGTGGTCTTGTTTTTGGGTTTGTTTCCGCGGTGAGTCGGACTCACTAAACCCCAACATGATGCCCCTCAGGGCTAATGAGTACCTTGGATGGGCGACAACGTGTCTGACACCCCTTAAGGCAAATATGCCCCTTGGATAAACAGTGATTAGTTTCACGCCCCTTAGGGCTAATGAGCCCCTTGGATAGGCGATGATGTGTTTAACACCCCTTAAGGCAAATGAGCCCCTTCGATGGGCGATGATGTGTCAGACACCCCAAAGGCTAATAAGACCCTTAGATGGGCGATGATGTGTCTGACACCGCGCAGGGCTAATGAGGCCATTGGATGGGCGATGATGTGTCTAACACCCCTCAGGGCTAATGAGCCCCTTACATGGGCAATGATGTGTGTGACACCCGATAAGGCTAATGAGCCCCTTGGGTGGGCGATGATGAGTCTAACGCCCCTTAGAGCAATTAAACCCCTTGGATGGGAGATGATGTGTCTCAATCCCCTTAGTTATAATGAGCTCCTTGGATGGGCGATGATGTGTTTGATGCCCCTTAGGACTAAAGAGCCCCTTGGATGGGCGATGATGTGTCTCACGCCCCTTAGGGCTTATGGGCCCCTTGGATTGGCGATAATGTGTGTGACGCCCCTTAGGGATAATGAGCCCCTTGGATGGGTAATTATGTGTCTAATGCCCCTCAGGGCTAATGAGGCCCTTGGATGGGCGACGATGTGTCTGACGCTCATTAGGGCAAATATACCCCTTGGATGGGCAATGATATGTTTCACGCCCCTTAAGGCTAATTAGCCCCTTGGATAGGCGATGACGTGTCTGACACCTCTCAAGGCTAATGAGCCCCTTGGATGGGCGATGATGTGTCTCACACCCCTAAGGGCTAATGAGCTCCTTGGATAAACGATGATGTGCTTGACACCCCTCAAGGCTAATGAGCCCCTTAGATGGGCGATGATGTGTCTGACACCCCTTAAGGCTAATGATTCCCTTGGATGGGCGACGATATGTCTCACGCCCCTTAGTACAAATGAGCTCCTTGGATGGGCGATGATGTGTTCGATGCCCCTTAGGACTAATGAGCTCCTTGGATGGGCGATAATGTGTCCCACGCCCCCTACGGCTAATGAGCCCCATGGATGGGCAATGATATGTTTCACGCCCCTTAGGGCTAATGAGCCCCATGGATAGGCGATGATGTGTCTGTCACCTGTCAATGCTAATGAGCCCCTTGGATGGGCGATGATGTGTATGATACCCCTATGGGCTAATGAGCCAGTTAGATGGGCGATGATATGTCTGACACCCGTTAAGTCTAATGACCCATTGGGTGGGACATGATGTGTCTGACGACCCTTAGGGCTAATGAGCCCTTTGGATGGGTGATGATATGCTTGACACCCCTCAAGGCTAATGAGCCCCTTGCATGGGCAAAGATGAGTCTGAATCTCCTCAAGGCTAATGAGACCCTTAGATTGGCGATGATGTGTGTGACACTTCTTAAGGCTAATGAGCCCCTTGGGTGGGCGATGATGTGTAGGACGCCTATTAGAGCAATTGAGCCCCTTGGATGGGCAATGATGTGTCACAATCCCCTTAGTTCTAACGAGCTCCTTGGATGAGCGATGATGTGGTTGATACCCCTTAGGGCTAATGAGCCCCTTGAATGGGCGATGATGTGTTTGACACCCCTACGGGCTAATGAGCCCCTTGATGGGCGATTATGTGTCTGACACCTCTCGGGGCTAACGAGCCCTTTGATGGGCAACAATGTGTCTCTCACCCCTTAGGGCGATGATTTGTCTTACGCCCCTAGGGGCGATGATGTGTCTAACACCCCTCAGGTCTAGTGAGCCCCTTGGATAGGCGATGATGTGTTTGACACCCATCAGGGCTAATGAGCCACTTAGATGGGGGAAGATGACTCAGACACCATTTAAGGCTAATGAGCCCCTTGGGTGGGCGATGATGTGTCTCACGCCCCTTAGTTCTAATGAGCTCCTTGGATGGGGATGATATGTCTTACGCCCCTTACGGCTAATGAGCCCCTTGGATGGGCGATGATGTGTCTGATGCACCTTAAGGATAATGAGCCCCTTTGATGGGCGATGATATGTCTGACGACCCTTAGGGCTAATGAACCCCTTGGATAAAGGATGATGTGTTTGACACCCCTCAAGGCTAATGAGCCCCTTAGATGGGCGATGATGTGTCGAACACCCCTTAAGGCTAATGATCCCCTTGGATGGGCGACGATATGTCTCACGCCCCTTAGTAAAAATGAGCTCCTTGGATGGGTGATGATGTGTTCGATGCCCCTTAGGACTAATGAGCCCCTTGGATGGGCGATAATGTGTCCCACGCCCCCTAGGGCAAATGAGCCCCATGGATGGGCGATGATGTGTCTGTCACCCCTCAATGCTAATGAGCCCCTTGGATGGGCGATGATGTGTTTGATACCCCTATAGGCTAATGAGCCAGTTAGATGGGCGATGATATGTCTGACACCCTTAAGGCTTATGAGCCCCTTGGGTAGGCGATGATGTGTTTGACGACCCTTAGGGCTAATGAGCCCTTTGGATGGGCGATGATGTGCCTGACACCCCTCAGGGTTGATGAGCCCCTTGGATGGGCGATGATGTGTTTGAATTCCATCAGGGCTAATGAGCCCCTTAGATAGGCGATGATGTGTGTGACTCTCCTTAAGGCTAATAAGCCCCTTGGGTGGGCGATGATGTGTATGACGCCGATTAGAGCAATTGAGACCCTTGGATGGGCGATGATGTGTCACAATCCCCTTAGTTCTAATGAGCTCCTAGGATGGGCGATGATGTGTTTGATGCCCCTTAGGGCAAATGAGCCCCTTGAATGGGCGATGATGTGTCTGACACCCCTAAGGGCTAATGAGCCCCTTGATGGACGATGATGTGTCTAACACCCCTAAGGGCTAATGAGGCCCTTGGATGGGCGACAATGTGTCTGACACCTCTAAGGGCGATGATTTGTCTGACACCCCTAGGGGCGATGATATGTCTGACACCCCTCAATGCTAGTGAGCCCCTTGGATAGGCGATGATGTGTCTGACACCCATCAGGGCTAATGTGCCACGTAGATGGGGGAAGATGACTCTGACACCCCTTAAGGCTAATGAACCCCTTGGGTGGGTGATGATGTGTCTGACGCCCCTTAGTTCTAATGAGCTCCTTGGATGGGGATGATGTGTCTTACGCCCCTTACGGCTAATAAGCCCCTTGGATGGGCGATGATGTGTCTGATGCACCTTAGGGATAATGAGCCCCTTGAATGGGCGATGATATGTCTGACGACCCTTAGGACTAATAAACCCCTTGGATAAACGATGATGTGCTTGACATCCCTCAAGGCTAATGAGCCCCTAAGATGGGCGATGATGTGTCGAACACCCCTTAAGCCTAATGATCCCCTTAGATGGGCGACGATATGTCTCACGCCCCTTAGTATCAATGAGTTCCTTAGATGGGCGATGATGTGTTCGATGCCCCTTAGGACTAATGAGCCCCTTGGATGGGCGATATTGTGTCCCACGCCCCCTAGGGCTAATGAGCCCCATGGATGGGCGATTATGTGTCTGACGCCCCTTAGGGCTAATAAGCCCCTTGGATGGGCAATGATATGTTTCACGCCCCTTAGGGCTAATGAGCCCTATGGATAAGCGATGTTGTGTCTGTCACCCCTCAGTGCTAATGAGCCCCTTGGATGGGCGATGATTTGTATGATACCCCTATGGGCTAATGAGCCAGTTAGATGGGCGATGATATGTCTGACACCTCTTAAGGCTAATGAGCCCCTTCGGTAGGCTATGATGTGTCTGACGACCCTTAGGGCTAATGAGCCCTTTGGATGGGCGATGATGTGCCTGACACCCCTCAGGCTAATGAGCCCCTTGGATGGGCGATGATGTGTCTGAATCCCCTCAGGGCTAATGAGCCCCTTAGATAGGCGATGATTTGTGTGACACTCCTTAAGGCTAATGAGCCCCTTGGGTGGGCGATGATGTGTATGACGCCCTTTAGAGCAATTTAGCCCCTTGGATAGGCGATGATGTGTCACAATCCCCTTAGTTCTAATGAGCTCCTTGGATGGGCGATGATGTGTTTGATGCCTCTTAGGACTAATGAGCCCTTTGGATGGGCGATGATGTGTCAGACACCCCTAAGGGCTAATGAGCCCCTTAATGGGCGATGATGTGTCTGGCACCCCTTAGGACTAATGAGGCCCTTGGATGGGCGACAATGTGTCTGACACCTCTAAGGGCGATGATTTGTCTGACACCCCTAAGGGCGATGATGTGTCTAACACCCCTCAGGGCTAGTGAGCTTTTTGGATAGGCGATGATGTGTCTGATACCCATTAGGGCTAATGTGCCACTTAGATGGGCGAAGATGGGTCTGACACCCCTTAAGGCTAATGAGCCCCTTAGGTGGGCGATGATGTGTCTGACGCCCCATAGTTCTAATGAGCTCCTTGGATGGGGATGATGTGTCTCACGCCCCTTACGGCTAATGAGCCCCTTTGATGGGCGATGATGTGTCTGATGCACCTTAGGGATAGTGAGCCCCTTGGATGGGCGATGATATGTCTAATGACCCTTAGGGCTAATGAACCTTTTGGATAGGCGATGATGTTCTTGACACCCCTCAAGGCTAATGAGCCCCTTAGATGGGCGATGATGTGTCTGACACCCCTTAAGGCTAATGATTCCCTTGGATGGGCGACGATATGTCTCACGCCCCTTAGTACAAATGAGCTCCTTAGATGGGGGATGATGTGTTCGATGCCCCTTAGGACTAATGAGCCCTTTGGATGGGCGATAATGTGTCCCACGCCCCCTTGGGCTAATGAGCCTCATGGATGGGCGACGATGTGTCTGACGCCCCTAAGGGCTAGTAAGCCCCTTGGATGGGCAATGCTATGTATCACGCCCCTTAGGGCTAATGAGCCCCATAGATAAGCGATGATGTGTCTGTCACCCCTCATTGCTATTGAGCCCATTGGATGGGCGATGATGTGTATGATACCCTTATGGGCTAATGAGCCAGTTAGATGGGCGATGATATGTCTGACACCACTTAAGGCTATTGATCCCCTTGAGTGGGCGATGATATGTCTGACGCCCCTTAGGGCTAATAAACCCCTTGATGGGCGATGATGTGTCTAACAACCCTTAGGGCTAATGAGCCCCTTGGATGGGCGATGATGTGTTTGACACACCTATGGGATAATGAGCCCGTTAGATAAGCGATGATGTGTCTGATACCCCTCAGGACTAATGAGCCCCTTAGATGGGCGATGATGTTTCAAACACCCCTCAGGGCTAATGAGCCACTTAGATGGACGATTATGTGTCTAACACCCCTTAAGGCTAATGATCCCCTTGGGTGGGCGACGATGTGTCTGACGCCCCTTTGGGCTATTAAGCCCCTTGGATGGGCGATGATGTGTCTGACGACCCTTAGGGCTAATGAGCCCCTTGATGGGCGATTTTGTGTCTGACACCCCTCAGGGCTAATAAACCCCTTGGACGGGCGATAATGTGTCTGACACCCCTAAGGGCGATGATTTGTCTGACACCCCTAAGGGCGATTATGTGTCTGACACCCCTCAGGGCTAGTGAGCCCCTTGGATAGGCGATGATGTGTCTGACACCCATTAGGGCTAATGAGCCACTTAGATGGGCGAAGATGTGTCTGACACCCCTTTAGGCTAATGAGCCTCTTGGGTGGGCGATGATGTGTCTGACGCCTCTTAGTTCTAATAAGCTCCTTGGATTGGGATGATGTGTCTCACGCCCTTTACGGCTAATGAGCCCCTTGGATGGGCGATGATGTGTCTGATGCTCATTAGGGCTAATGAGCCCCTTTTATGGGCGATAATATGTCTGACGACCATAAGGGTTAATGAACCCCTTGGATGAACGATGATGTGCTTGACACCCCAAAAGACTAATGAGCCCCTTAGATGGGCGATGATGTGTCGGACACCCCTAAGGCTAATGATCCCCTTGTATGGGCGACGATATGTCTCACGCCCCTTTGTACAAATGAGCTCCTTGGATGGGCGATGATGTGTTCGATGCCCCTTAGCACTAATGAGCCCCTTGGATGGGTGATAATGTGTCCCACGCCCCCTAGGGCTAATGAGCCCCCCGGATGGGCGAAGATGTGTCTGACGCCCCTTATGGCTAATAAGCTCCTTGGATGGGCAATGATATGTTTCATGCCCCTTAGGGCTAATGAGCCCCATGGATAGGCGAGGATGTGTCTATCACCCCTCATTGCTAATGAGCCCCTGAGATGGGCGATGATGTGTATGATACCCTTATGGGCTAATGAGCCAGTTAGATGGGCGATAATATATCTAACACCCCTTAAGGCTAATGAGCCCCTTGGGTGGGCGATGATGTGTCTTACGCTCTTTGGGCTAATAAACCCCTTGGATGGGCGATGATGTGTCTGACGACCCTTAAGGCTAATGAGCCCCTTGGATGGGCGATGATGTGACTGACGCCCCTATGGGATAATGAGCCCGTTAGATAAGAGATGATGTGTCTGACAACCCTCAGGGCTAATGAGCCCCTTGGATGGGAGATGATGTTTCAAACACCCGTTAAGGCTAATGAGCCACTTAGATGGGCGATGATTTGTCTGACACCCCTTAAGGCTAATGAGCCCCTTGGGTGGGCGACGATGTGTCTAACGCTCCTTAGGGCTAATAAGCCCCTTTGATGGGCGATGATGTGTCTGACGACCCTTAGGGCTTATAAGCCCCTTGAATGGGGGATGATGTGCCTGACACCCCTCAGGGCTATTAAGCCCCTTGGATGGGCAATGATGTGTCTGACACCCCTCAGGGCTAATGAGCCTATTAGATGGACGATGATGGTGTGTGTTACCCCTTAAGCCTAATGAGCCCCTTGGGTGGGCTATGATGTGTCTAACGTCCCTTAGAGCAATTGAGCCCCTAGGATGGGCGATGATGTGTCTCAATCCCCTTAGTTCCTTTGATGGGCGATGATGTGTCTCAATCCCCTTAGTTCTAATGAGCTCCTTGGATGGGCGATGATGTGTATGACGCCCCTTAGGGCTAATGAGCCCCTTGGATGGGTAATTATGTGTCTAACGCCCCTCGGGGCTAATGAGCCCCTTGGATGGGCGATGATGTGTCAGACACCCCTCAGGGCTAATAAGCCACTTAGATGGGCGATGATGTGTCTGACACCCCTTAAGGCTAATAAGCCCCTTGGGTGGGCGATGATGTGTCTGACGCCCCTTAGGGCTAATAATCCCCTTGGATGGGCGATGATGTGTCTGACGACCCTTAGGGCTAATAAGCCCCTTGGATGGGAAAGATGTGCCTGACACCCCCTTAGGGATAATAAGCCCCTTGTATGGGCGATGATGTGTCAGACACCCCTCAGGGCTAATGAGCCCCTTAGATGGGCGATGATGTGTGTGACACCCCTTAACGATAATGAGCCCCTTGGGTGGGCGATGATGTTTCTGAAGCCCCTTAGAGAAATTTAGCCCCTTGTATGGGCGATGATGTGTCTCAATCCCCATAGTTATAATGAGCTCCTTGGATGGGCGATGATGTGTTAGATGCCCCATAGGGCTAATGAGCCCATTCGATGGGCGATGATGTGTCGCACGCCCCTTAGGGCTACTCGGCCCCTTGGATTAACATCATCGCCCATCCAAGGGGCTCATTAACCTTGAGGGGCATCACACACATCTTCTTCCATCTAAGGGGCTCATTAGCCATGAGGGGTAATGATGTGTTTCACGCCCCTTAGGGACAATGTGCCCCTTGGATAGGTGATGATGTGTCTGATACTTCTTAGGGCTAATGAGCCCCTTGGATGGGCGATGATATGTCCAACGACCCTTAGGGCTAATGAGCCCATTAGATAGGCAATGATGTGTCTGACGCACCTTAGGGCTAATGAGCCCCTTGGATGGGCGATGATGTGTCTGATGCCCCTTAGGGCTAATGAGCCCCTTGGATGGGCGATGATATGTCTAACGACCCTTAGGGCTAATGAGCCCTTTTGATTGGCGATGATGTGTCTTACACTCCTCAGGGCTAATTAGTGCCTCGGATGGGCGATGATGTGTCTGACATTTGTTAGGGCTAATGAGCCCCTTAGATGGGCGATGATGTGTCTGACACCCCTTAGGGATATTGAGCCCCTTAGATGGGCGATGATGTGTCTTATACCTTTCAGGGCTAATGAGCCCCTTGGATGGGCGACGATGGTCTGAAATCCCTTAGGTTTATTAAGCCCCTTGGATGGGCGATAATGTGTCTGACACCCATTAAGGCTAATGAGCCCCTTGGATGGGCGATGAAGTGTCTGACACCACTCAGGGCTAGTGAGCCCCTTGGATGGGCGATGATGTTTCTGACACCCCTCAGGGCTAATGAGCCCTTTAGATAGGTGATGATGTGTCTGACACTCCTTAAGGCTAATGAGCCCCGTGGGTGGGCGAAGATGTGATTGACGCCCCTTAGAGCATTTGAGCCCCTTGGATGGGCGATTATGTGTCTCACGTCCCTTAGTTTTTATCTACTCCTTGTTTAGGCGATAATGTGTACGAAGCCCCTTAAGGTTAATAAGCCCCTTGGATGGGTAATGATGTGTTTAACGCCCCTTAGGGCTAATGAGCCCCTTGGATTGGCGACGATGTGTATGACGGCCCATAGGGCTAATAAGCCCCTTGGATGGGCAATGATGTGTTTCACGCCTCTTAGGGAAAACGAGCCCCTTGGATGGGCGATGATGTGTCTGATACCCCTTAGGGCTAATGAGCCCCTTGTATGGGCGATGATGTGTCTGACACCCCTCAGGGATAATGAGCCCCTTAGATTCGAGATGATGTGTGTGACGCCCGTCAAGGCTAATGAGCCCCTTGGATGGGCGACGATGTGTCTTACGCCTGTTAAGGCTAATGAGCCCCTTGAAAGGGCAATGATGTGTCAAACACCCCTTAGGGTTAATAAGCCCCTTGGATTGGCGATGATGTATCTGATGCCCCTTTGGGGTAATGATCCCCTTAGATGGGCGATGATGTGTATTACACCCTTCAGGGCTAATGAGCCCCTTGGATGGGCGATGATGGTCTGACATCCCTTAGGATTAATGAGCCTCTTGGATCGGTAAGGATATGTCTAACGCCCTTTAGGGCTAATAACCCCCTTGGATGGGCTATGACGTGTCTAACGCACCTTAGGGCTAATGAGCCCCTTGGATGGGCAATTATGTGTCTAATTCCCCTTAAGGCTAATGAGCCCCTTCGATGAGCGATGATGTGTCTGACACCCCTCAGGGCTAATGACTTCCTCGGATGGGCGATGATGTGTTTGACACCCCTATGGGCTAATTAATGAAGGGAAGAAATTGTACCAAAGTAAATCTGGAATTAACGAAGGAATTAAGAACAAAAGTTTGAGAGAATTTAAGAGAGAGAAAAATACTAAGTAGAGAGAGAAAGTCTGAGAGAGAAGGTAACTAATAATTTTGTACAAATCGTATTTAAACATTTCCTATAACACGAATAAAAACTAAACTAATCAGACTCTAGGAAAACACGCGCCCGATCGGGCGAAGGGCCGCCCGATCGGGCCCGCCTTTTTCACGACGCCTATACTGATGTGCCGCGCCCGATCGAGCCTACGCTCACCCGATCGGGCGCGCCTCTCCCTTGAGAGTGCCTTTGCGCGCATCCGCCCGATCGGGAGTATGCTTGCCCGATCGGGCCCGGTCTTCTTCTTTGAGGCTTGGACTTCGATTGGGCTAGATTTCAAGGCCCAATCCATATTTCCTCTCGGGTCTCGAATACATGGTCCAAATTCCTCGTGATCCCAATAACCAAGCCCTTAATCACCGGCTCTCACCAATCTTGGGCTTCAAAAGTTGTCGTGTCCCTCTAGCTTCCGTAGTCGATCCAATAAAGCCCGGGAAAATGCTCTAACAGTGCAATTTCCTGTAAAATACAACTAAAACTACGAAAACACTAGAACACACAAATTAGTAATAAAAGTGGCCCGAAAGAACCAAAAACACTACTAATAACGACCACGGGACGGGGATAAAACACTATATAAACTATACATATCAAACTCCTTCAAGCCAAACCTTTGCTTGTCCCTAAGCAAAGAGCTCATCAATGAACATATAAAACATATTTCACCCCAATAATCAAATCAAACACCAACGATTCAAGGCAAATCTAGTGAACATGGTTCAACATCAATCAATATTATCCATCTAATCACCCTTCCTCCCCAACAATTGTCAAGTAGAGCAAACCACAAGAGCATATAAAATTCAAGACTAGTGCTCACACACTCAACTCTCATTTATGTGGCGAGTAAAGAATGTACTCGATCACTCTCCAACCAACCCCTTTAATGTGAACAATGCCCTCCCAACTCACACTCACGTGTGTATAAAAACATTGAACGCTCATCCTACTAGTCGACTCGAAATATGCCAAGTCATAACTTGCATTGATAAACAACACTTTCACATTTACATAACTTCTATGCACAAGGTCGGAAGGTCTTTAAAGCTTGTAATGTAAGGCTAGGGTAAAGGTAGGATAAATTTGGAATTATGTGAGAGAAAAGTTATGCATTAAGGGAGTCAAATCCTAATAAACCCTTGATAAAAAATAATGATCATACACATCTCCAACATAACCAACTCCAAACAACAATCAACCAAATATACTCCAAACAAAATAAATCATCCCAACACTTACAATTTTACTCATAAGAGTATGATAATGTAGAACTTAGAGTGAAAAACAAACTTTGAACTCATTCTATTTTTTTCTTTTTCTTTCAAACTTGAATTTTTTTATCTTTTTTTTTCTTTAGAACAACTTTCAAATAGAACATTTGAGCATTAATTTTTTTTCTTTTGCTCTTTGTTTCTTTTTATTTCATAATTGAATTTTCAATTTTGAAACACAACATCAATATTTTCCAATCAAAAATCAAAGAACAATAACTCTTCTTTTATTTTCACATTGTGCAAATAATATGCACACCACAACTCCCTCACCTCACCAACTAATTAATAGCTCCCCCAAGCCAAGCTTGGGACTAGTAACCAATGGGGCTCATATAGGCTTGTAATGTGGCTAAATAAACAATAAAAGGGTACAAGCAACAACATGGGTAACAAGAAGGGAACAAATATATCTAAATACTCTGAAGGCTACCTAAAAGAATGAACGCCTTCGTCCTCCTCATGTGCATAATAATAAGTCATGAAACACTACTCATAGTTGCAAATAAATACTCAAATTCATTGACACACCATGAATTATGGAACTATCACACATTTCCTAACCAAATCAACTAGTCAAGCACTATATTCACAAGTAGTTGGGCAAAATTGGCGCATGTTTAGGAATCCAAACAATTAGACTTCAAATCATGACCAAAAAATCCACAATATTCATCATCAAATACCAAGAATCAAAACAATTTTTCTCAAGTATGGGGCACAGGGAAGCATGATTTACAATTCATTGGAACGTATTTTTGAAATTTTTTTTTTTAATTTTTTTGTATTTTTCATATATAAGAAAGCAATAAAAACTACACAAGGAAAGCCAATAAAAACTATACTAGAAAGCAAATAAAGAGAGAAAAGGAAGAGAATTACCAAGTGAAAGAACACCCCCCCAAGCCAAATCAAGCAATGCCCTCATTGACTTGGGAGAGTAGCCTACTCCTCATCCTCATCCATCCTCGAATAGCCCCCGCCGTGGCTAGAACCGGCTCCTCCATGGCTAGAGCCACCACCATACCCTGAACCACTTGCATATTAGTTAGGGTCTACATTCCCACCCATACCCCCAAAAGGAGCATCACCTCCATATTCGTGGACCGAAGAATAGTCCACGTAAGTACCATATGCACCGGGGTGAGAATACCCTCCTTGGGGGTATTGGAACCAATCGGGAGTAAGTGAATCGGGAGGAATAGCCCCCCGACGGGCGTAATCATCATACATGGGGTAAAGGCCCCTCCCTAGGTTCCTCTCTATAAGACCAACCCGCCCATCTAAGGTGCTTAACCTAGAGTCTAGGTTTTGCATCATACCCTCAACCCTCCCTTGCCTCGTCTCAATGCGGTCTGATTGGCTCCTAAAAGCCGAAAAGTCATATGGGGCATTTGGGTCGACGTTGTAATTGACCAAGGAAGTGGGCATGCCATAGGTGAAGGGTGGAGGTGGTTGGTAGTGTGGTGAGTGGTGAATGGGGGAATGGTGGGGTTGTGGTGAGGGCTGAGGTGGTTGAACCTCACCTTGACAATTTATCTCGAAAGTATAGGAGGGCTTCCCCCTCTCAAATTTGGTCAAGGCGGGGTTGGGTAAGGTAAAGGCTTGGTCTTTCCTACCCGATTGTCGGTGGACAATCCACCAAGTATCACTCCCCACCGGTTGCACCCAGTTCAAGCTCCCTAAATAGGGTAGGTCCATGAGGTTCGATCCAACAACTTTCCTATGCCCGTCGAGGTTCCAACCTTGGTGTTTCCTAGCAATATGGGTCACTAATCCCCCAAAGTAAATAGGTGCTCTAGACCTACTAGCCTCGGCCGCATTGGGAGCCCTTTGGAAGTGATTGGCTATCCTATAGGGCATGTTCAATTTTTCAGCATTAGGAATTATACAAGATGCCAATAGTTCCAATTCATCTCTCCTAACATTTGTCGGTTCATGCCTCCCAAAAATAATGAGGCCGACAAATCATTGCCAAAGTTTTGGGACGGGATGTTGAATCCACGTCCCTTTGGCATGTTGGAGGTTCACTAAATCCTCCCCAGTTAACCTCTTATAGACCACAGCGGTGTGGTCTTTAGAGGGCTCAATAGGTTTATCCGATTTTAAATCAAACAACTTTCCAAATTCTTTTAAAGTTAGTCTCAAATCGTTGTTTAATAATCGGAATTGTACATGAGTGATTAGTGCATTCATTTTAATAACATTGAAACTTGAGATAAATTCCAATGTTAAATAATCATATGTATCATGGCACATTTGAAAAAAACCACTCATGCCTATACCCTTGAACAATTTTTCCACATATTTATCAAGGCCTAACCTAGCTAATGTGGGATGATGAATAAAACGGGTAGAGATTACCTGACGATCGATGAGGTTAACCATCCTAACCCGTTGCTCCTCCGAGGTGATGACAACCTCCTCCCATCCCGGAATTTGAAGATTCGGGTTGATTGTTGGTTGTGGTGCACTTGAGGTCTCACCCCTTTGGTTCCTTGAACGCTTTGAGGCAATTTCTTTGTAAAATAGTGGTAAATTGGAGGTTTCTCTCTCTTAGGGTTTTAGAAAATTTGAGAGAAAATGGGGGAAAATTAGTGTAGATTGTAGAGGAGGATGAGGGGATATGGAATATGTAAGAATTTTTGAGTTTTGATGGAAGAATTTGAGGAGATCTTGGATTGAAGTGTAAGTTGAAGGTTTGAAAATGGAGGTTTTAGAGAGAGAAAGTGAAATGAAGAAGATGAAATAAGGAGAAAGTGAGGAAAGAAAGAAGAGAAAAGAAAATAAAAGGGGACGGACTGATGGCGCGCCTGATCGGGCGAGCCTCGCCCGATCAAACGAAAGCGGGAAATTCCAGAACTTAAGTTGTGCGCCCGATCGGGCGAGCTCCGCCCGATCGGGCGCGAACACGAACAAAATTTTCACCCTTTGTTCGCCCGATCGGGCGAGCTTCGCCCGACATATCTTTTTCTTTTCACTCGATTTTCCAAAAAAAGCGCCCGATAAGGCAAGGTTCGCCCGATCGGGCGAAAATAGTTTCTGAATTCAACCTTGCTTGCGCGCCCGATCGGGCGAAAATGGTTCCGATTTCTAGCTTGCTTGCGCGCCCGATCGAGTGAATTTTCTGCTGAAATCTTGGTTGCTTGCGCGCCCGATCGGGCCCGAGCAGCCCTTTTTCTCCGACCTCTTTTCTTCTTTAAATTTTTCTATGTCTTTATACGTGTCAAATTCATACCTGTACAACAACACTTAAAACTAGTGAAATATTACTCTCCTCGCCTCTCTAAATAAACAAAAATAAGGAAAAGAAAAACTAGCCTAGAAATCATGAAATACGGGTTGCCTCCCGCAAAGCGCTAGTTTATCTAGGTCCCGCACGACCTCCTTACCACCTTGAAGCTCATGTTGGAAGTGGAGTTATAAGAGTCTCTTCCTCATCTCTAATGGTAGCACCTTCATGATACACTTTCAACCTTTGGCCGTTTACCTTGAACTCTTCACCTTTGTCATTCACCAACTCCACCGAACCAAATTTGTTCACCTTTGTGACAGTGAAGGGACCCGACCACCTAGACTTCAACTTTCTTGGGAAAATCTTCAATCTAGAATTAAAGAGAAGAACCTTATCACCCGGTGCAAACTCTCTTGGTAAGATCCTCTTGTCATGCCACTTCTTGGTCTTCTCCTTGTAGATCCGCGCACTATCATATGCCGACAATCTAAACTCATCCAACTTATTGAGTTGAAGAAGTCTCTTCTTACCCGCGGCCTTAGAATCCATATTAAGCTCTTTGATCGCCCAAAAGGCTTTGTACTCCAATTCTACGGGAAGATGACATGCCTTACCATAAACCAATCTATAAGGTGAAGTACCAATCGGTATCATAAATGCTGTTCGGTATGCCCAAAGTGTGTCATCAAGCTTCATGCTCCAATCTTTCCTTGACTTGGCTACTACCTTTTCTAGGATCGCCTTGATTTCCCTATTAGAGACCTCAACTTGACCACTAGTTTGAGGGTGGTAACTAAGCCCTGTTCTATGATATACGCCATACTTCTTAAGGAGGTTATCCAATTGTTTTTCATGGAAGTGGGTACCCCCATCACTAATAATAGCTCGTGGAACACCAAACCTGGAAAATATGATCTTCTTGAAGAGCTTGATGACTACCTTAAAATCGTTTGTTGGTGAAGCTATGGCTTCTACCCACTTGGACACATAATCAACGGCTACAAGTATGTAACAATTCCCATTGGAAGATGGGAACGGCCCCATATAATCGATACCCCAAACATCAAATATTTCAACTTCGAGAATCCCAGTTTGGGGCATCTCATGCCTCCGCGAAATGTTGCCAGTCCTCTGGCAAGAGTCACAAGCCTGCACAAAAGTGTTACCATCTTTAAACATAGTAGGCCAAAAGAAGCCTGACTCATTGATCTTAGCCATAGTTTTAGTGGGGCCATGATGTCCACCATAGGGTGAAGTATGAAAACTGGTAAGGACGCCGTGAACCTCCCATTCGGGAACACACCTGCGAAATAATCCATCTGCACACTCACAAAAGAAAAAAGGATCATCCCAAAAATAATGTTTAACATCATAAAGGAATTTCTTTTTCTGTTGGTAGGACACGTTAGGAGGTAGAGTACCACCCACTATATAATTAGCAAAATCAGCATACCAAGGGTGATGCTCTACAACTTCATACAGGTTGTCATCAAGTAAATAATCATCTATAGGTAAAGAATCCTTACCCTCATCATACTTGATACGTGACAAGTGGTCTGCCACTACGTTCTCTGCTCCCTTTTTATCTTTTATTTCTATGTTGAAATCTTGGAGCAAGAGAACCCACCGGAGTAGCCTTGGCTTTGATTCCGCCTTGGCTATCAAATATTTTAGTGCTGCATGATCAGTAAAAACAATAACTTTAGAACCAACTAGATATGATCTAAATTTTTCTAAAGCATAAATAACAGCAAGAAACTCCTTTTCTGTGGTGGCATAGTTGACTTGGGCTTCATCCAAGGTTTTGCTAGCATAATAAATAGCATGCAAAACCTTGTCCTTCCTTTGTCCGAGCACGGCTCCTAGTGCAAAGTCACTTGCACACACATGATTTCGAAAGGAAGGTTCCAATCGGAAGCACATATGATGGGTGCCGATATCAAAGCCTGCTTAATCCTGTTAAAAGCCTCAAGACACTCGTCAGTAAAAATAAATGGGGCATCCTTGAGCAAAAGCTGTGTCAGTGGTTTAGCAATTTTAGAAAAATCTTTGATAAAGCGGTGATAAAACCCCGCATGTCCCAAGAAGCTTTTAACTCCCTTAACATTGACTGGGGGAGGTAATTGCTCAATCACTGATATTTTAGCTTTGTCTACTTGTATGCCCTTATCAGACATAATATGTCCAAGGACTACTCCCTCTGTCACCATAAAGTGACATTTCTCCCAATTAAGTACTAAGTTGCACTCTTCACATCTTTTCAAAATTTTAGCGAGATTAATTATACATGAATCAAATGAAGAAACATAGAGGCTAAAATCATCCATAAAGACCTCCATAATAGACTCTATAAAATCAGAAAAAATGCTCATCATGCAACGTTGAAAGGTAGCAGGTGCATTACATAAACCAAAGGGCATTCTACGATATGCAAAAGTGCCATAAGGGCATGTAAAGGTAGTCTTTTCCTGATCTTCAGGGTGAATCGGAATTTGGAAAAATCCCGAATACCCGTCCAAATAGCAAAAGAATTTGTGATTGGCTAACCTCTCAAGCATTTGATCAATAAAGGGAAGAGTGAAGTGATCCTTTTTAGTGGCGATATTTAATCTACGATAGTCTATGCACATACGCCACCCTGTTACAGTTCTAGTGGGAATTAATTCATTTTTTTCATTTGGTATCACAGTCATCCCACCCTTCTTCGGTACCACCTGCACAGGACTTACCCACTTGGAGTCAAAAATAGGGTAGATAATACCTGAATCAAGTAATTTCATCACCTCCTTCTTGACTACTTCCTGCATGTTGGGATTTAATGTTCGTTGGGGTTGAATGCAGGGCTTGTAATTTTCCTCTAGATGAATCCTGTGCATGCAAAAATTAGGGCTAATACCCTTGAGATCATCAATACTGTACCCTATAGACTTCTTATGGGTTTTGAGGACCCCTAGAAGTTGGGAAGATTGTAGGTCAGTGCGCAGTACTGATGATCACGGGGTGTAGTTCCTGTTCATCGAGAAAAACATATTTTAAATGAGAAGGGAGAGGTTTTACCTCAAGTTTCTTGACCTCTGCAGGTTTTAATTCCTGAACTAAATTTACTACCTTCATTGTCTCCTTGGGGCTTAACTCTTTTAAGGAAAGAGCCTTTTCAATATCCTGTACCTCATTACCCCAAACGCTTGCATTGTCGCTAGATAAATTCCTGCAGAGAACTTCCTCTAAGTGATCCTTCGCAAGAACCTGTGGCAAGCTATCATCACAAATATCGTCCATTATATCAATTGTATCAATATAGCAACAATTTTCCTCTAACATAGGCCCTTTCAAAACCTTCCCTAAATTAAAGGTAACATTATCGTCACCTACAAAAAGGGTTAGTTTAACATTTTTCACATCAAAAATAGCTCCTGCAGTGTGGAGGAAAGGCCTACCTAATATAATGGGTATTTGTGTGTCCTCTGCCATATCTAAAACAACAAAATCAACCGGAATAAAAAATTTACCAACTCTGACAGGTACGTCCTCTAAAATACCTAAGGGGTATTTTACCGAATGATCTGCCATTTGCAAAGTTATATTAGTAATTTTTAATTCTCCCATATTTAATTTAGCGCATATAGATGATGGCATGACACTGACACTAGCACCCAAATCACACAAAGCTTTATCAATAAAAACATTCCCAATGTGACAAAGGATAGAAAAACTATCGGGATCCTTTAATTTAGGAGGGGATTTATTTTGCAAATAAGCGCTACACTCCTCTGTGAAAGCTACAGTTTCTACTTCATTAAAGGCATGTTTCCTAGTCAGAATGTCTTTCATGAATTTAGCATAAGCAGGTACCTGAGTGATTAAATCAGTGAAAGGAACTGTTACCTGCAGGTTTTTCATAACCTCTAAAAACTTACCAAATTGTTTATCAAGCTTACTCTTCAGTTGTCTATTAGGGAATGGAAGCTTGATAACTGGGCTCTACACGTCTCCTCCCTTATCCTGCAATTTACCCTGCACAGAAACATTAGTAGGGTGAGTATCTATTTGTAGCTCTGCGGGGCTAGCAAGATTACTGTTTGGTATAGAGGAATCTAGATTAGGAACTGGTCCATCTTCCTTTGGCATAGGAGGTCCATCATAATGTGAACCACTCCTTAGAGTGATTGCATTAGCATGATCTGTAGGATGGATAGGTTGTGATGGTAGAGCTTCCTGCTGACGGGATTGTAGGGTAGATGAAAGTTGTGCAATTTGATTGTCCATGATTTTATTATGGGCTAGAATAGAATCAATTTGTGCATCCCTACTCTCCATATGCTTTTGCATATTGGCAAGCATAGCTCTAATTTCTGTCAAGGCAGGGTCGGAAGATGATGAGGGTGATGCTTGGCTTTTCTGGGCAGCATTAGGATGATAATATTTTTGCTGTGGTGGTGTTTGCTGTAGTGGTTGTTGTGGAGGTGGAGGGTTTTGTACATTGGTACTCCGGTATGAAAGATAAGGATGATTTTTATAACCGGCATTGTAGGAATTAGAATAGGGGTTATTTTGCCTATAGTTTGAAAGGCATTAACTTGTTCCATATAGCTCCTACAATCTTGCTCCCAATGACCTACAATTCCACAATTTTCACAAAAAGCCTCATGGTTAGCAACAACAGAAACATTAGCTACAAAGTTAGGAGCAGTAGTAAGATTATCTAATTTTTTGACAAATAGATGTTAGTTTAGCTTGCAAAAAGGATACGGAATCGACAATATGTTTTCCTTTATTTGCAAACCCCCTCGGATTCCCATATTGGGAATTGTGTATTGCCATGTCTTCGATAACCTGTCCTGTATCATCCACATTTAAATTCATAAACCTCCCACTAGCTGCCGAATCTAGTACTGATCTAGAAGAATTTCTAAGTCCATTATAAAATGCTTGGATCAATTGCCATTGTGCTAGATTGTGGTGAGGGCACTCTCTCTGTAGATCCTAGAACCTCTCCCAAGCCTCATATAATGTTTCGTCGGCCTCTTGAGCGAAGTTCAGAATAGCATTCCTTAGCACCGCTGTTCTCTCTACAGGATAATATTTATTATAGAAATTCAAAGCAAGAGTTTCCCAGTAAGTAATACCAAGTGCAGTTCTATTCAAACAATTAAACCATAATTTTGCTTTGCCACATAATGAAAAGGGAAAAAGAATCTCCCTGATTTGGTCTTGCGTGACCCCGGCTTGTCTAATGGAGTTACAATATTGGCAGAAATCTTCGATGTGAAGATTGGGATCTTCACCCTTAGCTCCGCTGAACTGCTTCCTCTCTATCATAGTGATAAATTGGGGCTTGATCTCAAATTGAACTCCATCTAGAGCCGGAGTGGGAGTAAGGTGCAGGAAATCTGTGAGCTTCGGTTGCGAATAATCACTAAGTTTCTTCTGGGCCGTCATCTCTGATTCTGAATCTGAAGGAATATATGTATCACTAGAATCAGGGGGAGGATCTCTTCGATCGTTGTCCTCCTCATAACCAACAAGAATTTGTCTATAGAGTCTCCTTTGCCTATGAAAAGAACGCTCGATCTCAGGATCAAAAGGGATGTCGCCTGATCTAGAACACCTAGGCATAAACAAAGAACTAAAGACAAATATGAGATTTGCCTCAAAGAACTAATGTTCTCTGAGGCAAAAAGGGGGGGATAATCTAGACTACAAAAATTTAATCAGAAAATAAAAATAAAACCGTTTCCTTGGCGAGGGCGCCAAATTTTTACAGGGTAAAGTCGTATTCCCTAATCAAAAGAAATTACCTAAATCACTAACTACAGTAGATAGGGAAGTAGGGTCGAACTCCACAGGGAAACAGGTCTTTTTAATTTTAATTAATTATTATACTCTAAATTATCTAAGTGACCAATATTTTTAGGTAAGAATTCTACACTACGAAGAATAAGTTTAGGGAGAAAAGAATTAATAATAAGGAAACCTAGGGTCACAGGTTCATCAATAATTAATATTCCGGGATAGAACGAAGTAATTAATAATAAACAATGCATAGATAACATGATTAACAGGCTCTCGCAATTTATTAATCAACATAGATCTAACAGGCTCTCGCAATTTACTAGACCTAAGTTCCTATTAAAAATAGCCTTTAATATTAAATCAACATCTGCTCGATTCATCAATTCAATATTGCTAAACATTCATAATCAAATTACATCTGCTCGATTCATAATCTAATTGCAAAGAATTAAAACAAATCAATAGGAAATTATCATGTAATATAAAAAATCAATAATAACAAACTATCCCTTCATATTAATTATGGATCCCCATAAACCCTAGAATTAAACTACTCACTAATCATCATAACTAAACCAATCAAATAAATAATTAAAAGCATAAACAAGAAAACAATTAAAATAGCTAAACTTAAAAAGGGAAGAAATTGTACCAAAGTAAATCTGGAATTAATGAAGGAATTAAGAACAAAAGTTTAGAGAGAATTTAAGAGAGAGAAAAATACTAAGTAGAGAGAGAAAGTCTAAGAGAGAAGGTAACTAATAATTCCGTACAAATCGTATTTAAACCTTTCCTAAAACACGAATTAAAACTAAACTAATCAGACTCTAGGAAAACACGCGCCTGATCGGGCGAAGGGTCGCCCGATCGGGCCCGCCTTTTTCAAAACGCCTATACTGATGTGCCGCGCCCGATCGAGCCTACGCTCACCCGATTGGGTGCGCCTCTCCTTTGAGAGTGCCTTTGAGCGCATCCGCCCGATCGGGCGTATGCTTGCCCGATCGGGCCCGGTCTTCTTCTTCGAGGCTTGGACTTCGATTGGGCTAGATTTCTCGGCCCAATCCATATTCCCTCTCAGGTCTTGAATACATGGTCCAAATGCCTCGTGATCCCAATTACCAAGCCCTTAATCACCGACTCTCACCGATCTTTGGCTCCAAAAGTGGTCGTGTCCCTTTAGCTTCCATAGTCGATCCAATAAAGCCCGAGAAAATGCTCTAAGAGTGCAATTTCCTGTAAAATACAACTAAAACTACGAAAACACTAGAACACACAAATTAGTAATCAAAGTGGCCCGAAAGAGCCAAAAACACTACTAATAACGATCACGGGACGGGGATAAAACACTATATAAACTAGATATATCAAACTCCCCCAAGCCAAACCTTTGCTTGTCCCTAAGCAAAGAGCTCATCAATGAACATATAAAATATACTTCACCCTAATAATCAAATAAAAAACCAACGGTTCAAGGCAAATCTAGTGAACATGCTTTAACATCAATCAATCTTATCCATCTAATCACCCTTCCTCCCCAACAATTGCCAAATAGAGCAAACCACAAGAGCATATAGAATTCAAGACTAGTGCTCACACACTCAACTCTCATTTATGTGGCGAGTAAAGAATGTACTCGATCACTCTCCAACCAACCCCTTTTATTTGAACAATGCCCTCCCAACTCACACTCTCGTGTGTATAAAAACATTGAACGCTCATCCTACTAGTCGACTCAAAACATGCCAAGTCATAACTTGCATTGATAAACAACACTTTCACATTTACATAACTTCTATACACAAGGTCGGAAGGTCTTTAAAGCTTGTAATGTAAGGCTAGGGTAAAGGTAGGATAAATTTGGGATTATGTGAGAGAAAAGCAATGCATTAAGGGAGCCTAATCCTAATAAACCCATGAAAAAAAATAATGATCATACACATCTCTAACATAACAACCTCCAAACAACAATCCACAAAATATACTCCAAACAAAATAAACCATCCCAACACTTACAATTTCCAGTAAAATACAACTAAAACTACGAAAACACTACAACACACAAATTAGTAATAAAAGTGGCCCGAAAGAGCCAAAAACACTACTAATACCCACCACGGGACGGGGATAAAACACTATATAAACTAGACATATCATGCCCCTTAGGACTAATGAGCCCCTTGGATGGGCGATGATATGTATGACGACCCTTAGGGCTAATGAGCCCCTTCGATTGGCGATGATGTGTTACACTCCTTAGGGCTAATGAGTCCCTCGGATGGGCGATGATGTGTCTGACATTTATCAGGGCTAATGAGCCCCTTACATGGGCGATGATGTGTTTGACACCCCTTAAGGCTAATGAGCCCGTTAGATGGTCGATGATGTGTCTTACACCCTTCAGAGCTAATGAGCCCGTTGGATTGGCGATGATGGTCTGACATCCCTAAGGTTTAATAAGCCCCTTAAATGGGCGATGATTTGTCTGACGCCCGTCAAGGCTAATGAGCCTCTTGGATGGGCGATGAAGTGTCTGACACCACTTAGGGCTAGTGAGCCCATTGGATGGGCGATGATGTGTCTGACACCCCTTAGGGCTAATGAGCCCATTAGATGGGCGATGATGTGTCTGACACCCCTTAAGGCTAATGAGCCTTTTGGGTGGGCGATGATGTGTCTGACGCCCCTTAGAGCAATTGAGCCCCTTGGATGGGAGACGATGTGTCTCATGTCCCTTAGTTTTAATCTACTCCTTGTTTGGGCGATAATGTGTATGAAGCCCCTTAAGGCTAATAAGCCCCTTAGATTGGCGACGATGTGTCTGACGCCCCTTAGGGCTAATAAGCCCCTTGGATAGGCAATGATGTGTTTCACGCCCCTTAGGGACAATAATCCCTTGGATGGGCGATGATGTGTCTGATACCCCTTAGGGATAATGAGCCCCTTGTATGGGCGATGATATGTCAAGGCTAATGAGCCCATTGGATGGGCGATGATGTGTCTGACACCCCTCAGGGCTAATGAGCCCCTTAGATGGGAGATGATGTGTGTGACGCCCGTCAAGGCTAATGAGACCCTTTGATGGGCGATGATGTGTCTGACGCCCGTCAAGGCTAATAAGCCCCTTGGATTGGCGATGATTTGTCTGATGCCCCTTAGGGCTAATTAGCCCCTTTGATGGGCGATGATATGTCTGACGACCCTTAAGGCTAATGAGCCTCTTAGATGGGCGATGATAGGTCGGACACTCCTCAAGGCTTATGAGCCTCTTGAATGGGCGATGATATGTCTAACACCCCTTAAAGCTAATGAGCCCCTTGTGTGGGCGATGATGTGTCTCAAGTCCCTTAGTTCTAATCTACTCTTTGTTCGGGCGATAATGCGTGTGAAGCCCCTTGGATGGGTAATGATGTGTTTGACGCCCCTTAAGGCTAATTAGCCCCATTGATGGGCGACGATGTGTCAGACGCCCCTTAGGGCTAATAAGCCCCTTGGATGGGCAATGATGTGTTTCACGCCCCTTAAGGACAATAAGCCCCTTGGATGGGCGATGATGTATCTAATACCCCATAGGGCTAAAGAGCCTCTTTGATGGGAGATGATATGTCCAACGACCCTTAGGGCTAATGAGCCCCTTGGATGAGCGAGGATGTGTCCAACGACCCTCAAGGCTAATAAGCCCCTTAGATGGGCGATGATGTTTGTGACGCCCCTCAAGGCTAATGAGCCCCTTTGATGGGCGATGATGTGTCTCACTCTTGTCAAGGCTAATGAGCCCCTTGGGTGGGCGATGATGTATCAAACACCCCTTAGGGTTAATATGCCCCTTGGAGTGGCGATGATGTGTCTGACGCCCTTTTGGGCTAATTAGCCCCTTAGATGGGCGGTGATGTGTCTTACACCCTTCAAGGCTAATAAGCCCCTTGGATGGGTGATGATGGTCCGACATCCCTTAGGGTTAATGAGCCCCTTGGATCGGTAATGATATTTCTAACGCCCCTTAGGTCTAATAACCCCCTTAATGGGCAATGATATGCCAACAACCTTAAGGGCTAATGAGCCCCTTTGATGGGCGATGATATGCCAACGACCCTTAAGGCTAATGAGCCCCTTGAATGGGCGATGATGTGTCTGACGCCTCTTTGGGCTAATGAACCCCTCTAGATGGACGATGATGTGTCTTACACCCTTCAGGGCTAATAAGCCCCTCTAGATGGGCGATGATGGTCTGACATCCATAAGGGTTAATGAGCCCCTTCGATCGGTAATGAGATTTCTGATGCCCCTTAGGGCCAATAACCCCCTTGGAAGGGCTATGATGTGTCTGACGCACCTTAGGGCTAATGAGCCCCTTGGATGGGCGATGATGTGTCTGATTCCCCTTAAGGCTAATGTGCCCCTTGGATGGGCGATTAAGTGTCTGACTCCCCTTAAGGCTACTAAGCTCCTTGGATGGGCAATGATGTGTTTCACGCCCTTTAGGGCTAATGAGCCCCTTAGATGGGCGATGATGTCTCTTATGCCCCTTAGGGCTAATTAGCCCCTTGGATGGGCGATGATATGTCTAACGACCTTTAGGGCTAATGAGCCCCTTGAATGAGCGATGATGTGTCAGACACCTCTTAGGGCTAATGAGCCCCTTAGATGGGCGATGATGTGTATGACACCCCTCGGGGCTAATAAGGCCCGTAGATGGGCGATGATGTTTATGACACCCCTTAAGGCTAATGAGCCCCTTGGGTGGGCGATAATGTGTCTAAATCCCCTTAGAGCAATTGAGCCCCCTGGATGGGCAATGATATGTTTCACGCCCCTTAATTCTAATCTGCTCCTTGGATGGGCAATGATGTGTTTAAAGCCCCTTAGGGCTAATAAGCCCCTTGGATGGGCGATGATGTGTCTCACGCCCCTTAGTTCTAATGGGCTCCTTGGATGGGCGATGATGTGTTTCACGTCCCTTAGGGCTAATAAGCCCGTTGGATTGGCGATGATGTGTATGACGCCCCTTTGGGCTAATAAGCCCCTTGGATCTGTAATGATGTGTCTGACGACCCTCAGGGCTAATGAGCCCCTTGGATGGGCGATGATGTGTCCAACGTCCCTTAATGCTAATGAGCCCCTTTGATGGGCGATGATGTGTCTGACACCCCCCAGGGCTAATGAGCCCCTTAGATGGGAGATGATGTGTCTGACGCCCCTCATGACTAATGAGCCCCTTGGATGGGCGATTATGTGTCTAACGCCCCTTTTGGCTAATAAGCCCATGGGATGGGCAATGATGTGTTTCACGCCCCTTATGGCCAATAAGCCCCTTGGATGGGCGATTATATATCCAACGATTCATAGGGCTAATGAGCCCCTTGGATGGGCAATGATGTGTTTCACGCCCCTTATGGCCAATGAGCTCCTTAGATTGGCGATTATATATCCAACGATTCATAGGGCTAATGAGCCCCTTGGATGGGCGATGATGGTCAAACATCCCTTAGGGTTAATGAGCTTCTTGGATGGGCGATGATGGTCAAACATCCCTTAGGCGATGATGTGTCTGACGCCCCTTAGGGCTAACAAGCTTCTTGGATGGGAAATAATGTATTTCACGCCCCTTAGGCCTAATGAGCCCCTTAGATGGGCGATGATGTGTCTTATGCCCCTTAGGGATAATAAGCCCCTTGGATGGGCGATGATATGTTTGACGACCCTTAGGGATAGTCAACCCCGTGGATGGGCGATGATGTGTCTCATGCCCCTTAGGGCTAATTAGCCCCTTAAATGGGCCATGATATCTCTTACGACCTTTAGGGCTAATGAGCCCCTAAGATGAGCAATGATGTGTCAGACACCTGTCAAGGCTAATGAGCCCCTTAGAAGGGCGATGATATGTCTGACACCCCTCAGGGCTAATAAGTCCAGTAGATGGGAGATGATGTTTCTGACACCCCTTAAGGCTAATGAGCCCCTTAGGTGGGCGATAATGAGTCTGACGCCCCTTAGAGAAATTGAGCCCCTCGGATGGGCGATGATGTGTCTCATGCCCCTTAGTTCTAATTTTTTCCTTGGATAGGCGATGATGTGTTTGATGCCCGTTAGGGCTAATGAGGCTTTAAGATGGGCGATGATGTGTCTCACGCCCATTAGGTCTAATAGGCCCCTTAGAGTGGCGATGATGTGTATGAAGCCCCTTAAGGCTAATGAGCCCCTTGGATGGTAATGATGTGTCTGACGCCCCTCAGGGCTACTGAGCCCCTTGGATGGGCGATGATGTGTTTGACTCCCCTTAGGGCTAATAAGCCCCTTGGATGGGCAATGATGTGTTTCACGCCCCTAAGGGCCAATGAGCCCCTTGGATGGGCGATGATGTGTCTGATGCCCCTTAGAGCTAATGTGCTTCTTAGATGGGCGATGATATGTCCAACGACCTTTAGAGCTAATGAGCCCCTTGGATGGGCGTTGATGTGTCTGACACCCCTCAGGGCTAATGAGCCCCTATAGATGGGAAATGATGTGTCTGACGACCCTTAGGGCTAATGAGCCCTTTGGATGGGCGATGATGTGTCTGACACCCCATAGGGCTAATGAGTCCCTTGGATGGGCGATGATGTGTATGACACCCCTTAGGGCTAATGAGCCCCTTAGATGGGCGATAATGTGTCTGACGCCCCTTAGGCCTAATGATCCCCTTAGAAGGGTGATGATGTGTCTTACACCCTTCAAGGCTAATGAGCCTCTTGGATCGGTAATGATGTGTTTGAAGCCCCTTAGGGCTAATAAGCCCCTTAGATAGGCAAAAATGTGTTTCACGCCCCTTAGGGCCAATGTGCTTCTTGGATGGGCGATGATATGTCCAACGACCCTTACAACTAATGAGCCCCTTGGATGGGCGATAGTGTGTCTGACACCCCTCAGGGCTTATGAGCCCCTTTAGATGGGAGATTATGTGTCTGATGCCCCTTAGAGCTAATGTGCTTCTTAGATGGGCGATGATATGTCCAACGACCCTTAGAGCTAATGAGCCCCTTGGATGGGCGTTGATGTGTCTGACACCCCTCAAGGCTAATGAGCCCCTATAGATGGGAAATGATGTGTCTGACGACCCTTAGGGCTAATGAGCCCTTTGGATGGGCGATGATGTGTCTGACACCCCATAGGGCTAATGAGTCCCTTGGATGGGCGATGATGTGTATGACACCCCTTAGGGCTAATGAGCCCCTTAGATGGGCGATAATGTGTTTGACGCCCCTTAGGCCTAATGATCCCCTTAGAAGGGCAATAATGTGTCTTACACCCTTCAAGGCTAATGAGCCTCTTGGATCGGTAATGATGTGTTTGAAGCCCCTTAGGGCTAATAAGCCCCTTAGATAGGCAAAAATGTGTTTCACGCCCCTTAGGGCCAATGTGCTTCTTGGATGGGCGATGATATGTCCAACGACCCTTAGAGCTAATGAGCCCCTTGGATGGGCGATAGTGTGTCTGACACCCCTCAGGGCTAATGAGCCCCTTTAGATGGGAGATTATGTGTCTCACGACCCTTAGGGCTAATAAGCCCCTTGGATAGGCGATGATGTGTCTGACACCCCATAGGGCTAATGAGTCCCTTGGATGGGCGATGATGTGTATGACACACCTTAGGGCTAATGAGCCCCTTAGATGGGCGATGATGTGTCTCACACCCCTTAAGGCTAATTAGCCCCTTGGGCGGGCAATGATGTGTCTGACGCCCCTTAGAGCAAATGACCCCATTGGATGGGCGATGATGTGTTTAACGCCTCTTAGGTCTAATAGGCCCGTTGGATTGGCGATGATGTGTATGATTCCCCTTAAGGCTAATGAGCCCCTTGGATGGGTAATGATGTGTCTGATGCCCCTCTAGGCTAATGAGCCCCTGTGATGGGAAATGATGTGTCTGACGCCCCTTAGGGCTAATAAGCCCCTTGGATGGGCAACGATGTGTTTCACGCCCCATAGGGCTAATGAGCCCCTTGGATGGACGATGATGTGTCTGATGCCCCTTAGGACTAATAAGCCCCTTAGATGGGCGATGATGTGTCTCACGCCCCTTAGTACTAATGAGCTCCTTGGACGGGCGATGATGTGTTCGATGCCCCTTAGGGCTAATGAGCCCTTTGGATGAGCGATGATGTTTCTCACGACCGTTAGGGGTAATGGGCCCCTTGGATTGGCGATAATGTGTATGACACCACTCAAGGCTAATTAGCCCCTTAGATGGGTAATGATGTGTCTCACGCCCCTTAGGGGTAATGAGCCCCTTGGATGGGTAATGATGTGTCTGACGCCCCTAAGGGCTAATGAGCCCCTTGGATGGGCGATGATGTGTTTGACGCCCCTTAGGTCTAATAAGCTCCTTGGATGGGCAATGATGTGTTTCACACCTCTTTGGGCTAACAAGCACCATTAGATGGGTGATGATGTGTCTGATGCCCCTTAGGGCTAATTAGCCCCTTGGATGGGCGATGATATCTCTGACGACCTTTAGGGCTAATGAGCCCCTTGGATGAGCGATGATGTGTTAGACACCGGTCAGGGCTAATGAGCCCCTTATATGGGCGATGATGTGTCTAACACCTGTCAGGCTAATATAACCCATAGATGGGCGATAATGTTTCTGAAACCCCTTAAGGCTAATGACCCCCTGCGTGGGCGATAATGTGTCTGACGCCCCTTAGAGCTGAGCAATTGAGCCCCTTGGATGGGCGATGACGTGTCTCACACCCCTTAGTTCTAATCTGCTCCTAAGATGGGCGATAAAGTGTTTGATGCCCGTTAGGGCTAATGAGGCCCTTGGATGGGCGATGATGTATCTCACGCCCATTAGGTATAATGGGCCCCTTAGATTGGCGATGATGTGTATGAAGCCCCTTAAGGCTAATGAGCCTCTTGCATGGTAATGATGTTTCTGACGCCCCTCAAGGCTAATGAACCCCTTGGATGGGCGATAATGTGTATGACTCCCCTTAGGGCTAATAAGCCCCTTGGATGGGCAATGATGTGTTTCACGCCCCTTAGGGCCAATGAGCCCCTTTTATGGGCGATGATGTGTCTGATGCCCCTTAGGGCTAATGAGCCCCTTGGATGGGCGATGATATGTCCAACGACCCTTAGGGCTTATGAACCCCTTCGATGGGTGAATATGTGTCTTACGCACCTCAGGAATAATCAGCCCCTTGGATGGGCGATGATGTGTCTGATGACCCATAGGGCTAATGAGCCCCTTGGATGGGTGATGATGTGTCTCACGCCCTTTAGTTCTAATGAGCTCCTTGGATAAGAGATGATGTGTTTGATGCCCCTTAAGGCTAATAGGCCCCTTGGATTGGCGATGATGTGTGTGGCACCTCTTTGAGCTAATGAGCCCGTTAGATGAGCGATGAAGTGTCTTACACCCTTCAGAGCTAATGAGCCCCTTGGACAGGCGATGAGGGCCCGACATCCCTTAGGGTTAATGAGCCCCTTGGATCAGTAATAAAGTGTCTGACGCCCCTTAGGGCTAATAAGACCCTTGGATAGGCAATGATGTGTTTCACGCCCCTTAGGGCTAATGAGCCCGTTGGATGGGCGATGACGTGTCTGATGCCCCTTACGGCTAATGATCCCCTTGGATGGGCGATGATATGTCTCACGACCCTTAGGGCTAATGAGCCCCTTGGATGGGCGATGATGTGTCTAACACCCCTCAGTTTAATGATTCCCTTGGATGGGAGTCGATGTGTCTAACACCCCTAAGAGCTAATGAGCCCCTTAGATGAGCGATGATGTGTTTGACACCCCTTAGGGCTAATGAGCCCCTTAGATGGGCGATGATGTTTCTTACACCCTTCACGGCTAATGAGCCCCTTGAATGGGCGATGATGGTCTGACATCCCTAAGAGTTAATAAGCCTCTTGGATCGGTAACGATGTGTCTGACGCCCTTTAGGGCTAATATGCTCCTTGGATGGGCAATGATGTGTTTCACGCTCCTTAGGTCTAATGAGCCCCTTGGATGTGCGATGATGTGTGAGATGCCCCTTAGGGCTAATAAGCCCCTTGGATAAGCGATGATATGTCTGAAGACACTTAGGGCTAATGAGCCCCTTGGATGGGTGATGATGTGTCTGACACCCCTCAGGGCTAATGAGTCCCTTAGATGAGCTATGGTGTGTCTGGCACCCCACAGGACTAATTAGACCCTTAGATGGGCGATGATGTGTCTTACATCCTTCAGGGCTAATGAGCCCCTTGGATGGGCAATGATAATATGATATCCCTTAGGGTTAATGAGCCCCTTGCATCGGTAATGATGTGTCTAACACCCCTTAGGGCTAATAAGCCCCTTGGATGGGCAATGATGTGTTTCACGTCCCTTAGGGCTAATGAGCCCCTTGGATGGGCGATGATATGTTTAACGACCCTTAGGGGTAAAGAGCCTCTTGGATGGGCGATGATGTGTCTGACACCCGTTAGGGCTAATGAGTCCCTTGGATGGGCGATGATGTGTATGACACCCCTTAGGGCTAATGAGCCCCTTAGATGGGTGATGATGTGTCTCACACCCCTTAAGTCTAATTAGCCCCTTGGGCAGGCGATGATGTGTATGACGCCCCTTAGAGCAAATGAGTCCATTGGATGGGCGATGATGTGTTTAACGCCTCTTAGGTCTAATAGGCCCGTTGGATTGGTAATGATGTATATGATTCCCCTTAAGGCTAATGAGCCCCTTGGATGGGTAATGATGTGTCTGACGCCCCTCAGGGCTAATGCGCCCTTTGGATGGAAAATGATATGTCTGACGCCCCTTAGGGCTAATAAGCCCCTTGGATGGGCAATGATGTGTTTCACGCCCCTTAGGGCTAATGAGCCCCTTGGATGGACGATGATGTGTCTGATGCCCCTTAGGACTAATAAGCCCCTTGGATGGGCGATGATGTGTCTCACGCCCCTTAGTACTAATGAGCTCCTTGGATGGGCGATGATGTGTTCGATGCCCCTTAGGGCTAATGAGCCCTTTGGATGGGCGATGATGTTTCTCACGCCCGTTAGGGGTAATGGGCCCCTTAGATTGGCGATGATGTGTATGACACCCCTCAGGGCTAATGAGCCCTTTTGATGGGTAATGATATGTCTCACGCCCCTTAGGGGTAATAAGCCCCTTGGATGGGTAATGATGTGTCTGACGCCCCTAAGGGCTAATGAGCCCCTTGGATGAGCGATGATGTGTTTGACGCCCCTTAGGGCTAATAAGCTCCTTGGATGGGCAATGATGTGTTTCACGCCCCTTTGGGCTAATTAGCGCTATAGATGGGTGATGATGTGTCTGATCCCCCTTAGGGCTAATTAGCCCCTTATATGGGCGATGATATCTCTGACGACCTTTAGGGCTAATGAGCCCTTTGGATGAGCGATGATGTGTTAGACACCAGTCAGGGCTAATAAGCCCCTTATATGGGCGATGATGTGTCTAACACTTGTAAGGCTAATATAACCCATAGATGAGCGATGATGTTTCTGAAACCCCTTAAGGCTAATGAGCCCCTTGGGTGGGCGATAATGTGTCTGATGCCCCTTAGAGCAATTGAGCCCCTTGGATGGGCGATGATGTGTCTCACGCCCCTTAGTTCTAATCTGCTCCTTGGATGGGCGATGATGTGTTTGATGCCCCTTATGGCTAATGAGGCCCTTGGATGGGCGATGATGTATCTCACGCCTATTAGGTATAATAGGCCCCTTAGATTGGCGATGATGTGTATGAAGCCTCTTAAGGCTAATGAGCCTCTTGCATGGTAATGATGTTTCTGACGCCCCTCGAGGCTAATGAGCCCCTTGGACAGGCGATAATGTGTATAACTCCCCTTAGGGCTAATAAGCCCCTTGGATGGGCATTAATGTGTTTCACGCCCCTTAGGGCCAATGAGCCCCTTTTTTGGGCGATAATGTGTCTGATGCCCCTTAGGGCTAATGAGCCCCTTGGATGGGCGATGATATGTCCAACGACCCTTAGGGGTTATAAACCCCTAGGTAGGGTGAATGTGTGTCTTCCGCCCCTCAGGAGTAATCAGCCCCTTGGATGGGCGATGATGTGTTTGATGACCCATAGAGCTAATAAGCCCCTTGGATGGGCGATGATGTGTCTCACGCCCCTTAGTTCTAATGAGCTCCTTGGATAAGAGATGATGTGTTTGATGCCCTTAGGGCTAATGGGCCCCTTAGATTGGCGATGATGTGTGTGGCGCCTGTTTGGGCTAATGAGCCCGTTAGATGGGCGATGAAGTGTCTTACACCTTTCAGAGCTAAGGAGCCCCTTTGATGGGCGATGATGGCCTGACATCCCTTAGGGTTAATGAGCCCCTTGGATCAGTAATGATGTGTCTGACGCCCCTTAGGGCTAATAAGACCCTTGGATGGGAAATGATGTGTTTCACGCCCCTTAGGGCTAATGAGCCCGTTGGATGGGCGATGATGTGTCTGATGCCCCTTACGGCTAATGATCCCCTTGGATGGGCGATGATATGTCTCACGACCTTTAGGGCTAGTGAGCCCCTTGGATGGGCGATGATGTGTCTGACACCCCTCAGGGCTAATGATTCCCTTGGATGGGCGATGATGTGTCTGACTCCCCTCAGAGCTAATGAGCCCCTTAGATGAGCGATGATGTGTGTGACACCCCTTAGGGCTAATGAGCCCCTTAGATGGGCGATGATGTGTCTTACACCCTTCACGGCTAATGAGCCCCTTGAATGGGCGATGATGGTCTGACATCCCTAAGAGTTAATAAGCCTCTTGGATCGGTAACGATGTGTCTGACGCCCTTTAGAGCTAATAAGCTCCTTGGATGGGCAATGATGTGTTTCACGCCCCTTAGGTCTAATGAGCCCCTTGGATGTGCGATGATGTGTGTGATGCCCCTTAGGGCTAATAAGCCCCTTGGATAAGCGATGATAAGTCTTAAGACACTTAGGGCTAATTAGCCCCTTGTATGGGCGATGATGTGTCTGACACCCCTCAAGGCTAATGAGTCCTTTAGATGGGCGATGGTGTGTCTAACACCCCACAGGGCTAATGAGACCCTTAGATGGGCGATGATGTGTCTTACACCCTTCAGGGCTAATGAGCCCCTTGGATGGGCGATGATAATATGATATCCCTTAGGGTTAATGAGCCTCTAGCATCGGTAATGATGTGTCTAACACCCCTTAGGGCTAATAAGCCCCCTAGATGGGCAATGATGTATTTCACGTCCCTTAGGGCTAATGAGCCCCTTGGATTGGTGATGATATGTTTAACGACCCTTAGGGGTAATGAGCCTCTTGGATGGGCGATGATGTGTCTGACACCCGTTAGGGCTAATGAGTCCTTTGGATGGGCGATGATGTGTCTGACACCCCTCAAGGCTAAGGAGCCCTTTAGATGGGTGATGATGTGTCTGGCAGCGCTTAAGACTAATGAGCCACTTTGGTGGGCGATGATGTGTCTGACGCCCCTTAGAGCAATTGAGCCCCTTGGATAGGCGATGATGTGTCTCACACCCCTTAGTTTTAATGAGCTCCTTGGATGGACGATGATGTGTTTGATGCCCCTCATGGCTAATGAGCCCCTTGAATGGGCGATAATGTGTCTCACGCCCCTTAGGGCTAATGGGCTTCTTGGTTTTGCGATGATGTGTATGACGCCCCTTTGGGCTAAAGAGCCCCTTGGATGGGTAATGATGTGTCTGACTCCCCTCAGGGCTAATGAGCCCCTTGGATGGGCGATGATGTGTCTGACGCCCCGTAGGGCTAATAAGCCCCTTGTATGGGCAATGATATGTTTCACGCCCCATAGGGCTAATCAGCCCCTTGGATGGGCGATGATGTATATGATGCCCCTTAGGGCTAATGAGCCCCATGGATCGGCGATGATATGTTTAACGACCCTTAGGGCTAATGAGCCCCTTATATGAGCGATGACGTGTCAGACACCCCTCAGGGCTAATAAGCCCCTTGGATGGGCGATGATGTGTCTGACACCCCTCAACGCTAATGTGCCCCGTAGATGGCTGATGATGTGTCAGGCACCTCTTAAGGCTAATGAGCCACTTGGGTGGGCGATGATGTATTTGACGCCCCTTAGAGCAATTGAGCCCCTTGGATGGGCGATGATGTGTTTCACGCCCCTTAGTTCTAATTTGCTCCTTGGATGGGCGATGATGTGTTTGATGCCCCTTAGGGCTAATGAGGCCCTTGAATGGGCGATGATATTTCTCATGCCCATTAGGTTTAATGGGCCCTATCTTAGGGTTAATGAGCCCTTTCTAGATAGGCGATAATTTAAATCTTTAATGCACTCGGCCTAACGAAATCTCAAAAAAAAGGCCTCTAGCAGGATGAAAATGCCATTTTGTTAATAATGGTCTCATGGAACAGTGCGTGCTCGGATCACCCCATTATGAGCCCCTTGGATGGGCGATGATGTGCCTAACGCCCTTTCGGGTTAGTAACCCCCTTGAATGGGTGATGATGTGTCTAACGCACCTTAATACTAATGAGCCCCATGTGTGGGCGATGATGTGTCTAACGCCTATTAGGTTAATGAGCCCCTTGGATGGGCTATGATGTCTCTTACACCCCTTAGGGCTAATAAGCCCCTTGGATGGGCGATGATTTGTCTCACGCCCCTTAGTTCTAATGAGTTCCTTGGATGGGCGATGATGTGTTTGATGCCCCTTGGGGCTAATGGGCCCCATGGATTGGCGATGATGTGTATGACGCCCCTAAGAGCTAATGAGCCCCTTGGATAGGCAATGATGTGTCTGATGCCCCTTAGGGCTAATTAGCCCCTTGGATGGGCAATGATGTGTTTCACGACCCTTAGGGCTAATGAGCCCCTTGGATGGGCGATGATATGTCTAATGCCCCTTAAGGCTAAAGACCCCCTTGGATGGGCTATGATGTGTCTGACGCCCCTTAGGGCTAATGAGCCCCATCGATGGGAGACGATGTGACCGACACCCCTTAGGATTAATGAGCCCCTTAGATTGGCGATGTGTTTAACACCCCTTAAGATTATTGAGCACCTTAGAGCAATTGAGCCTCTTGGATGGGCGATAAAGTGTCTCACGCCCCATAGTTCTAATGAGCTCCTTTGATGGGTGATGATGTGTGTGACGCCCCTCAGGGTTAATGAGACCCTTCTAAATAGGCGATAATGGAAAACTTTGAAGCATTCGGCCCACCGAAATTTAGAAAAAAGGCCTTTATCATGACAAAAATGCCAATTTGCTAATTATGGTCTCATTTTTTGGCATGTCTTGGAACTGTTTGTACTCGGATCAACCCATAATATGGTCTTTGATGGGCGATGATGGGTTTGACACCCCTCAGGGCGAATGAGGCCCTTAGATGGGCAATGATGTTTCTGACGCCCCTTAGGGCTAATGAGCCCTCTGGATGGACGATGATGTGTCTAACGCCTATTATGGCTAATGAGACCCTTGTATGGGCGATGATGTGTCTAGGGCAAATGAGCCCCTTGGATAGGCGACGATGTTTCTTGATACCCCTACGGGCAAATAAGCCCCATAGATTGGCGATGATGTGTTTGACACCTCTTAAGACCAATGAGCCCCTAGGGTAGGCGATGATGTGTCTGATGCTCCTTAGAGCAATTGAGCCCCTTGGATGGGCGATGATGTGTTTGATGCCTCTTAGGGCTAATGAGCCCCTTGGATGGGCGATTATGTGTCTGACGCCCCTCAGGAATATTGAGCCCCTTTGATGGGCGATGATGTGTCTGATGACCCATAGGGCTAATGAGCCTCTTAGATGGGCGATGATGTGTCTCACGCCCCTTACTTCTAATGAGCTCCTTTGATGGGTGATGATGTGTTTGATGCCCCTTAGGGCTAATGGGCCCCTTGGATTGCCGATGATGTGTATGACGCCCCTTAGGGCTAATGAGCCCCTTGGATAGGCAATGATGTGTCTGACGCCCCTTAGGGCTAATTAGCCCCTTAGATGGGCAATGATGTGTTTCACGACCCTTAGGGCTAATGAGCCCCTTGGATGGGCGATGATGTGTCTGATGCCCCTTAAGGCTAAAGACCCCCTTGGATGGGCGATGATGTGTTTGATGCCCCTTAAGGCTAAAGACCCCCTTGGATGGGCGATGATGTGTCTAACGCCCCTCAGGGCCAATGAGCCCCATCGATGGGCGATGATGTGACTGACACCCCTTAGGATTAATAAGCCCCTTGGATGGGCGATGATGTGTCTGAAGCACCTTAGCACTAATAAGCCCCTTGGATTGGCGATGATGTGTATGACGCCCCTTAGGGCTAATGAGCCCCCTAAATGGGCGATGATGTGTCTTACACCCTTCAAGGCTAATGAGCTCCTTGGATGGGCGATGATGTGTGTGACACACCTTAGGGCTAATGAGTCCCTTGGATGGGTAATGATGTGTTTGACGCCCCTTACGGCTAATAAGCGCCTTGGATGGGCTATGATGTGTCTAACGCCCCTTAAGACTAATGAGCCCCTTAGATGGGCGATGATGTGTCTCACGCGTCTTAGGGCTAATGAGCCCCTTAGATGGGCGATGATGTTTCAGATGCACCTTGGGGCTAATGAGCCCATTAGATAGGCGATGATGTGTCTGATGCACCTTAGGAAGAATGAGCCCCTTAGATGGGTGATGGTGTGTCTGACGCCCCTTAGGCTAATGAGCCCCTTGGATGGGCGATTAAGTGTCTCACTCCCCTTAGGGTTAATTACACCCTTCTAGGTAGGCGATAATGGAAAACTCTAAAGCATTTGACCCACCTAAATTAAGAAAAAGGCCTCTAGCATGACGAAAATGCCATTTTGCTAATTCTAGTCACATTTTTTGGCATGTCTTGGAACTGTTTGTTCTCGGATCAACCCATAATAAGTTCTTTGATGGGCGATGATGGGTCTGACAATCCTCAAGGCTAATGAGCCTGTTAGATGGGCGATGATGTTTCTGACGCCCCTTAGGGCTAATGAGCCCCCTGGATGGACGATGATGTGTCTAACGCCTATTATGGCTAATGAGACCCTTGTATGGGCGATGATGTGTCTAGGGCTAATGAGCCTCTTGGATAGGCGACGATGTTTCTTGATACCCCTACGGGCAAACAAGCCCCATAGGTTGGCAATGATGTGTTTGACACCCCTTAAGACCAATGAGCCCCTAGGGTGGGCGATGATGTGTCTGATGCTTCTTAGAGCAATTGAGCCCTTTGGATGGGCGATGATGTGTCTCAAAACCCTTAGTTTTAATGAGCTCCTTGGATTGGCGATGATGTGTTTGATGCCTCTCAGGGCTAATGAGCCCCTTGGATGGGCGATTATGTGTCTGACGCCTCTCAGGAATATTGAGCCCCTTTGATGAGCGATGATGTGTCTAATGACCCATAGGGTTAATGAGCTCCTTAGATGGGCGATGATGTGTCTCACGCCCCTTACTTCTAATGAGCTCCTTTAATGGGTGATGATGTGTTTGATGCCTCTTAGGGCTAATGGGCCCCTTGGATTGCCGATGATGTGTTTGACGCCCCTTAGGGCTAATGAGCCCCTTGGATAGGCAATGATGTGTCTGACACCCCTTAGGGCTAATTAGCCCCTTTGATGGGCAATGATGTGTTTCACGACCCTTAGAGCTAATGAGCCCCTTGGATGGGCAATGATGTGTCTGATACCCCTTAAGGCTAAAGACCCCCTTGGATGGGCGATGATGTGTTTGATGCCCCTTAAGGCTAAAGACCCCCTTGGATGGGCGATGATGTGTCTAACGCCCCTCAGGGCCAATGAGCCCCATCGATGGGCGATGATGTGACTGACACCCCTTAGGATTAATGAGCCCCTTGGATGGGCGATGATGTGTCTGAAGCACCTTAGCACTAATAAGCCCCTTGGATTGGCGTTGATGTGTATGACGCCCCTTAGGGCTAATGAGCCCCTAAATGGGCGATGATGTGTCTTACACCCTTCAGGGCTAATGAGCTCCTTGGATGGACGATGATGTGTGTGACACACCTTAGGGCTAATGAGCCCCTTGGATGGGTAATGATGTGTCTGACGCCCCTTACGGCTAATAAGCGCCTTGGATGGGCTATGATGTGTCTAACGCCCCTCAGGACTAATGAGCCCCTTGGATGGGCGATGATGTGTCTCACGCACCTTGGGGCTAATGAGCCTATTAGATAGGCGATGATGTGTCTGATGCACCTTAGGAAGAATGAGCCCCTTAGATGGGTGATGATGTGTCTGACGCCCCTTAGGCTAATGAGCCCCTTGGATGGGCGATTAAGTGTCTCACTCCCCTTAGGGTTAATTACACCCTTCTAGGTAGGCGATAATGGAAAACTCTGAAGCATTCGACCCACCTAAATTAAGTAAAAAGGCCTCTAGCATGACGAAAATGCCATTTTGCTCATTCTAGTCTCATTTTTTGGCATAACTTGGAACTGTTTGTTCTCGGATCAACCCATAATAAGTTCTTTGATGGGCGATGATGGGTCTGACACCCCTCAAGGCTAATGAGCCAGTTAGATGGGCGATGATGTTGCTGACGCCCCTCAGGGCTAATAAGCCCCTTGGATGGGCGATGATGTGTCTAACGCCTATTATGGCTAATGAGACCCTTAGATTAGCAATGATGTGTCTAGGGCTAATGAGCCCCTTGGATAGGCGATGATCTTTCTGACACCCCTCAGGGCTAATAAGCCCCTTGGATTGGCAAAGATGTGTTAGACACCCCAAAAGACTATTGAGCCCCTTGGGTGGGCGATGATGTGTCTAATGCCCCTTAGACCAATTGAGCCCCTTGAATGGGCGATGATGTGTCTCACGCCCCTTAGTTTTAATGAGCTCCTTGGATGGGCGATAATGTGTTTGATGCCTCTTAGGGCTTATGAGCCCCTTGGATGGACGATTATGTGTGTTACGCCCCTTAGGAATAATGAGCCCCTTGGATGGGCGATGATGTGTCTAATGACTCATAGGGCTAATGAGCCCCTTGGATGGGCGATGATGTGTCTCACGCCCCTTAGTTCTAATGAGCTCCTTGGATGGGCAATGAAGTGTTTGATGCCCCTTAGGGCTAATGCGCCCCTTGGATTGGCGATGATGTGTATGACGCCCCTTAGGGCTAATGAGCCCCTTGGATGGGTAATGATGAGTCTAATGACCCAAAGGGCTAATGAGCCCCTTGGATGGGTGATGATGTATCTACCGCCCCTTAGGGGTAATAAGCCCCTTGGATGGGCAATTATGTGTTTCACGCCCCTTAGGGCTAATGAGCCCCTTGGATGGGCGATGATGTGTATGATGCCCCTTAAGGCTAAAGACCCCCTTGAATGGGCGATGATGTGTCTGACGCCCCTTAGGGCTAATGAGCCCCATCTATGGGCGATGATGTGTCTGAAACCCCTTAGGATTAATGAGCCCTTTTGATGGACGATGATGTGTTTGACTCCCCTAAGGATTAATGAGCCCCTTGGATGGGCGATGATGTGTCTGATGCCCCTTAGGGCTTATGACCCCCTTGGATGGGCGATGATGTGTCTGAGGCCCCTTAGGGGTTATGAGCCCCTTTGATGGGCGATGGTGTGTCAGACACCTCTTAGGGTTAATGAGCCCCTTGGATGTGCAATAATGTGTCTCACGCCCCTAAGGGCTAATAGGCCCCTTGGATTGGCGATGATGTGTATGACGCCCTTTAGGGCTAATGAGCCCCTTAGATGGGCGATGATGTGTCTTATCCCCTTCAGGGCTAATAAGCCCCTTGGATGGGCGATTATGTGTCTAACTCCCCTTACGGTTAATAAGACCCTTCTAGATAGGCGATAATGGAAAACTATGATGCATTCGGCCCACCGAAATTAAGAATAAAGGCCTCTAGCATGACGAAAATGCCATTTTGCTAATTATGGGCTCATTTTTATGCATGTCTTTGAACAGTACGTGCTCGGATCAACCCATAGTTAGCTCTTTGATGGGCGATGATGTGCCTGACACCCCTTAGGGTTAATAAGCCCCTTGAATGGGTGATTATGTGTCTCACGCCCCTTATGACTTATGAGCCCTTTGTGTGGACGATGATGTGTCTAACGCCTATTCGGGATAATCAGACCCTTGGATGAGCGATGATGTGTCTTACACACCTTAGGGCTAATGATCCCCTTAGATAGGCGATGATGTTTCTTACACCCCTAAGGGCTAATGAGCCCCTTAGATTAGTGATTATGTGTCTTACACCCGTTAAGACTAATGAGCCCCCTGGGTGGGCGATTATATGTCTCACACCCCTTAGTTTTAATAAGCTCTTTGGATGGGCAATGATGTGTTTGATGCCCCGTAGGGCTAATGAGCCCCTTGGATGGGAATTGATGTGTCTCACGCCCCTTAAGGCTAATGAGCCCCTTGGATGCGTAATGATGTGTTTGATGCCCCTCAGGGCTTATGAGCCTCTTGGATGGGCGATGATGTGTCTGACGCCCCTTAGGGCTAATAAGCCCCTTGGATTGGCAATGATCTGTTTCACGCCAATTAAGGCTAATGAGCCCCTTAGATAGGCAATGATGTGTCTTACGCCCCTTAGGGATAATGGGCCCCTTGGATTGGAAATGATGTGTATGACGCCCCTTAGGGCTAATGAGTCCCTTAGATGGGTAATGATGTGTCTGACGGCCCTCAGGTCTAATGAGCCCCTTGGATGGGCGATAATGTGTCTGACGCCCCTTAGGGCTAATAAGCCCCTTGGATTGGCAATGATCTGTTTCATGCCCATTAGGGCTAATGTGCCCCTTGGATGGGCGACGATGTAATTGGCGCTTTCTAAGAGCCTCCTTGGTGACAAGTGTTTGTGAAGAGACATGTAGACTTATGTATTTAAAAAAACATCAATGAAGAAAAAAATTGTTATGGCTAACTAATGTATACTTGTATTTATTATTATGTTTGATACCCTTTGGGGAGGCCGAGCCCCTTGGAGGGGGGGGGGACAATCTATGATTGGTGTCCCTTCTGGCTAAAGTGCCCCTTTGATGCGCGATGATGAGCCTAACGCCTCTTAGGGCTAATGATCCACTTTAATGAGTGATGATATGTCTCACGACCATTAGGGCTAATGAGCCCCTTGTGTGGGCGATGATGTGTCTGACACCCCTTAAGGCTAATGAGTCCCTTTGATGGGAGATGATGTATCTGACACCACATAGGGCTAATGATCCCCTTGGATGGGCGATGATGTCTCTTACACCCTTCAGAGCTAATGAGCCCCTTGGATGGGCCACGATGTGTCTGACACCCCTTAGGGCTAATGTGCCCCTTGGATGGGCGATGATGTGTCAGACGCCCTTGAGGGCTAATGAGCCCCTTGGATGGGCGATGATGTGTCTAACACCCCTCGAGGCTAATGAGTTCCTTGGATTGGCAATTATGTGTTTGATGCCCCTTACGGCTTTTGAGCCCCTTGGATGGTCCATGATTGATGTGAATTATTGATCCGAAAATCAACAAAACACAAGGGATATGTTTAAGTCTAATTCTATACAGGAAATCCACCAAGAATTAAACAAAAACTAAGATTAATCAATTAAGAATCCACCTAATTAATCAATCCAAACGAATGTTTTAACTAAAACAAACAAAACAGCAATTGATCGCAATCAACCAAAAACTCAAGTATGCAACTTAAGAAATAAATCTGAATATTAATCTCTATGTATATTTATTCGTGTGTTTACAGCCCTATTTATAAGACTTAGTTTACCTAGGAAGATTAGGACAAGTCCCTAATTCAATCCTAATTAAACTAGAATTCTAACTTGCTTGAAGAGCAAGCACCTTGGCGCACAAGCATACACCAAACTGATTTATTTTGCTAACTAACTGATTTTTAAAGCAACTAAATAAATGAATAAAAATTAAAGAACTAAATAAAGATTAAAGATCCTAATGCTTGAACCAAGAAAAACCCTTTCAAGTGAAAGGTAAAAACTTGTAAGCAAAATCTAAGTAAAGAAAATTCAAGAAAGTTCAAGAAAGTGAACTAGACTCCAAGAAAAGTCACTAAGCCAACCGTGGCTTTGCTTTAATATCCAAGAAAAACTTTCTTGGATATCAAAGCAAAGCCACGGTTTGCTTAGTGACTTTTCTTGGAGTCTAGTTCAGTTTCGTGAACTTTCTTGAATTTTCTTTACTTAGATTTTGCTTACAAGTTTTTACCTTTCACTTGAAAGGGTTTTTCTTGGTTCAAGCATTAGGATCTTTAATCTTTATTTAGTTCTTTAATTTTTATTTATTTATTTAGTTGCTTTAAAAATCAGTTAGTTAGCAAAATAAATCAGTTTGGTGTATGCTTGTGCGCCAAGGTGCTTGCTCTTCAAGCAAGTTAGAATTCTAGTTTAATTAGGATTGAATTAGGGACTTGTCCTAATCTTCCTAAGTAAACTAAGTCTTATAAATAGGGCTGTAAACACACGAATAAACATACATAGATTAATATTCAGATTATTTCTTAAGTTGCATACTTGAGTTTTGGTTGATTGCGATCAATTGCTGTTTTGCTTGTTTTAGTTAAAACATTCGTTTGGATTGATTAATTAGGTGGATTCTTAATTGATTAATCTTAGTTTTTGTTTAATTCTTGGTGGATTTCCTGTATAGAATTAGACTTAAACATATCCCTTGTGTTTTGTTGATTTTCGGATCAATAATTCACATCACTAAGGGTTAATAAGCCTTATCTAGATGGGTGATCATGGAAAACTTTGATGCATTCCGCCAACCGAAATGACAAAAAAAGGCCTCTAGCATGACAAAAATATCATATAGCTTATTACGGTCTAATTTTTAGGCATGTCTTGAAACAGTACGTGCTCGGATCAGCCTATAATGAGCCCCTTGAATGGTCGATGATCTGCCTCACGCCCCTTAGGACTAATGAGCCCCTTGTATGGTTGATGATGTGTCATACGCCCCTTAGTGCTAATGAGCCCCTTGGATTGGCGATGATGTGTTTGACACCCCTTAGGGATACTGAGCCCCTTGGATGGGCGATGATGTTTCTAAGCTTCTCCCCTTTTCTCCTTACTTTTCTTTCTTTTTTTTCTTCCTCTTTCCCTTACCCTTTGTCACGGTCGACCACCACCACCACCACACACGTGGCCGGACCACCACCGCGCATCAACGCGCGCCACTAGCACACGGCCAGCATGCGCGGCGGCATAGGCGGCAGCAGCCCAGCCGTGCCGTGGTGGCTGCTGCTCGGTGTTCCTCGAAAAAAAAAAAAAAAGAAATTTAATCTTTCTTATTCTTATTTAATCTATGCTTAGATCTAATTACAAATTATGAGTTTTGGGATTTAATTTTGATGTTTTAATGTTGTAATTATGTTAATTAATTTTCAGATTTGGTTTTAATTTAAAAAGCCCCAATTTTTGAAACCCTAGGTTCTTGATTTATAAAATTATGAAAGTATATGATGTATGAATGTTTAGATCTTCAATTTAAGTGCTTTGAGACCAAATTACAGCAAGTTTTAATTAGAAATAAAGTGCTGGAATTTTATGTAGAACCCTAAATATTATGTTTTTGAAGGAAATTTAAATTACCCATTAAGTGGGAAATAATTAGAGTGTTATAAATATAATTTCAGATTATTCTAATTATTTTAAGAGGATTTTAGGATAGTATATATTGCTGGAAATTTGTTTAGAGTGGGTTTTAATGCTCTATTATAATTTTAATGTGTAGGGGACTTTGAAGTGACCAGTTTTTACTAGTCGTGACGATTTTAAGATCATATTCAAGGTATGTTCGCGTACTTAGCATATTTTGATGATGTAGAATCATGCTAGGTTTAATTTCAATCAGTTACAAGTAGTATCATGCTAAGGTTTATGTATTGAGTCGTGAGTTATTGGTGTTGGTGATTGAGTTGTGAAGCATGAATTATTTGTGATGGTTTATGGATTGGAAAATTATATTTTGGCATGATTATATGGACTACATATTTATTTATGGCATGATAGAGAGCATGTTTAATTAAACTAATTGTTTAAAAATGTCTGGAATATTGAAAATAAATTTTATTATGGTTCATATAATTTTTATTGATGCTTTAAGCATGAGGAAGGAGCTATATAAGTGTCTATGTACACAAGGAATAAATTGTATGTCGGTGCCTTTGTGCACTTAAGGTGTGTTTGACACCGAGGGATAGGATTTGTGGCGCATTATGCGTTTAAGGTGTCTTTGACACTGAGGTATAATTAAAAATTGTTCAACATTAAATAATATGTGGTCACTAATTATTCAAGAATTAAATTGGTATGTTTTCTTGATTGAATAATTATTGTTGATTGATTTATTAGGCTTTGAGAGTACAGGACGCTGTATATTCCTGTTATTATTTTTTATGCGCAGGAATTCCGCCACCTTTGTGTGGTTTGTCGTTGGCACGGTTAGCTCCCGTGCCAGTTAACCTCAAATATGATTTGGGGGAGGTTAATAGGTGGAAACCCGTTCGATGCGTAATCAATGCAAAAATGAATTAATTATTGTCTAGTCATTGTGTCTTGTTGATTGTTGGGTGTGCTTGTAAACAGGTACAGTGAGGTAAGTGTGTGTGATGATAGGAGAATAGATGTTAGTGTGTTTAGTTACGCTTATGTACTCAGCTTTGCTGATTGTTTGTGTTCTTTGTGTCTGGTCATGTCTTTATCTTGGCCCTATGATGATCCATTTTAATGGAGAGTAGTGGGGGCAAGTAGAGATACACTTTCAGGTATTGAAGCATGTTCATGACGGGGCATGAGTGAAGAGGGAATCATGCTAGCTTCCATCAGGATATGATTTGTTTTATGCATTGAATATTTTATTATAATACTTTGTGGACTAACACAAAAATTTTGGTTGTTTCGGTTTTGAATAAGGGCTTTAAATGGTTCCAAGTTGTGGTGGGTTTTATTTGACTTTGGTTTCGTTGATTTTCAACTTTATTTTCGTTGGTTTGGTTTTTTTTTTAAATTGTGTTATTTAAATAGTTTTGGTTTTTAAGTCTTCCGCTATGTATCTTTGATATTTGCCTTAACCATTTTTCACAGTGGCGGTAATGTCTTAGATATTCCTATTTAAAGTTTTTATAAAGGGCAAAACATGTATTTTAAAATAAAGGAATTTCTAGGGTGTTACAAAGTGGTATCAGAGCTTAGGTCGTGATTTTAAATTACCACTAACACGAAAACGTTTTTATTATGATTTAAACTTGGCCAAGTGCTAATTTAATTTTACAATGTCAATTACATTCCGATTTTATTTTATTTTACTTTATTTTTTTTCAAAAAGGCCGAATTTTATTTTTTTTTACTTTTTATTTCATTTTATTTTAGTTTGGTCCGAAATTTTTTTTACGGGGACACTCGATTTTTTTTTAGTGTCCGAAATTTTTTTTTTAAGCTGGGTAATATATTTTAATTTGTTAATTTTGCAGGAAGCAAGGATTAAGGTAAGAATTATGTGTTAAAAGTTTTTATTAATATATTGGTGAGCTTGGGTAGGAAAGAAAAGAGCATATAGACTAGAATTTAATTTCTTCCCTATGTGCATAAATTTTATTTTAGAACATTCAAGCATGTTGTATGACTAAATGTTGTGATGAAAGCATGCAATATATGGATTATTTTATGTGATTCTTCAGATTGTATAATTGAACACTGAACTTTGTATTATTTATTTAATTTTTAATTATTCCTTTAGGGGAGTGTAGACACCTAAAAATGTCTCCCCAAAACCAAACTCGATGATGAACAACCTTTCACCGCCATTATTGGTCGGGTTGAGTATTTAATTTTTGGAGTGCTTAAATTCGTATTTCCATTTCATAAACCAACCCAAATCCTAGCCCATTTCTCCAAACCATAACTTATTTTTCTCTTTTCGTGCCTTTAAACCCAAAATAATTCATTTCGTGTCCTTTTAAATCATTCATTTCGTGTCTTTTTTATAAAAACGTTTAATCTAGTTTATTTTAGTCCATAATCTGGGTCCAATGATTAAATAGTTTGATAGGGCTTGAAAAGAGCTTTCCAGCGATATATTATAAGCCCAAATCCGAGTTATAACGAATAAGTTATGGCCAAAATGTTAAACCGAGCCCAAACCGAACCTAAGCCCATATTACCTACGACCCAATGATCATGTGGAGGATCCAAATTATTTAATCCCTTTCCTAAACCAATTAGGATTAATTGAAAGCTTCTATAAGTTTCTAAAAGATCTTAATTATCTTTTTTGAAAAGATAAGATTAAATAGTTTGAAATTCAATAAAACTCTTTTTTTTTTAAAATCCTATTTATATCCGAATTGAAGGACGTTCAAAGATAGACAAATATTATTTTTGTGCATCATAGTTTTTATCCAAGTTTTATAAGGTTGGATAGACCTTGAAATTATCGTTCCAATGATATATTATAATGTCAATTTCGAGCTATAACAAAAAAGATCTGTATTAAATAAAAAAGTCTATCCAAAACTGACACCGTCTCACTATTTCTTTCATATCTTTTATTATACAACATATTTTAATCTATTTTTAATTGGGTTAGAAAGTAAACTTCAAGATCTTTCCAACCATATCTTATTCATCTTATTTGGATTTCTGGATCAAAAGATATGATAAAAACAAAAACCGCAAAAACTGCTGTCTATCGAGTTTTATTCCGATTTAATTCGGATCTTATCTTAGTTTTTCGACCCTTCTTTTTTCTCTATAAATAGAGGTCATATCTCCCCATTTTTAAAACATCAACCATCTTGATCATCAAATAATTCTCTTCTCACTCTTTAGCCTAAACACTAGCCTCCCCATTCTTTCATTATTTCTTCCTTTAAGCATTCCAAGGAGTCCATACAATACCTGAAGTTCTATACTTTAACCAAGGCGTGAAAGTTATAATTAATTGAGGGTTTGGACCAAATCAAATCTACATTTATTTAATTTAATTTCATTTACTTTATATTTTTATTGAAGTTACTAACAATTTATTCATGATGTAGCAATTTAAAGGAACGCGCGGAATGTGAGTAATTAATTAATTTAATTACTCTTATTTTATTTTAATATTGCTAGCATCATTATTAGGTTATTTTATATTTAATTTGACTAAAGATATTATGGTTAAATTGCATCCAATATTAATGTTTATTCTATTATTTTTATGATCACCGTATTGCATGTTTAAAGGGAATATGTAATTGAAAATCACGCCTAATCAGATAATTTGGACAACCGGTTTATGTTCCTTTTTAATCTTGTTATTAATTCAAGTGATCACAATATTTTAGAATTATATGTTGCATTAATATTCAACCAATTTAGCTTAGTATTATTTTGGAGCAAATTGAATATTTTGTTTGTATGCCTTTTAGATCGCAGGAATCATTTTTCACTATAAGAATCGAGTAGAGGCCAATACGGGCGAATGTGACTCTATGACTCACTTCGTACCATCATCCCCGATCCTCCTTTCGTGGTTCCGAACCATATGGAGTTAGTAATCTCATGGATTATGAATGGGGTGTAACCTTCACGGGTCAATCGTTGTTGCCTATCGTTGTCCCTTATCGTGGTTGCCTTTTTATGATCCGTGAACGGTTTACAAGTTCCTTAAAAACTTGTTGGCGGCTCCCTACTTTCCTTGTCCCTAATCGTAATTTCAATTCCCACTTCCTATGAGTGTCAAGCATATTCACACATGCTTTTAACGTAGGCGCACTTCGAGCGACGCCTACAATTTAGCGACTCCACTGTGGAGGATTTTTGGTTATTTATCGATTTGAGTGATCGGTATTTAATTGAGATGAGTGGATGAGACTTGAAAGATTCTTGAATTGTATTCCTGCGATTTAATTGGCATTATCACATATGCATATGCAATTTTAGGTCACCTATTTTGCCACAATAGTACGTGTTCTACGTATGTGGCTAGCACGGGGGATTTAAGCTCTATCAACCCGAAAACGCTCATGGCAATAAGGGTTTATCCGAGTTTTTAAATCCACCCAAACCATGGAGTCGAGTTTGATTTCATCACGAAATCGCGGAGCCGCCCGTTGGCATACACTCTCAAGGGAGGCTGCCTTGCTAACGCGTCCAAACTCTTAACCATGGTACCCTTTGACACCCAAAAGCTTGACCATAGTGGAACATAGATCTTGACTTTAGGTTGCAAACTTCATTGCATCATTCGTGACAATGTGATTATATGTGCATTTTTTGACTTTTTATTTATTTATTTTTTATCAAACCTTTTTTTATTATTAGAGTCGAGCCGTAGAGTTTTTTTTTTTTTTTAATTTTTGAGTCAACCCGGATTTTTATTCCCGTATACTGCACAAGAGTCAACTTGTTTTGGTCATATCTGGAGTTCTAGAAAGAGTTACGTGTCGTGCCACCTATGGATCTGTAGCCCCGAGTTTTATCTTTAATTTGAAATTAGTTTCGTCCCAATCAGAGTCACAGATAAAACGTTATACCCGATATACTACAGCCTGTCCAGTTTAGGTGTCTTTTTAGCTTCGACTTTCTTTTTTTTTTTAAAAAAAAAAATAAAAAAATTATATCTTTTCTTGTCAAGCTAGTCTTAGTCAAGTCCTTTAATCCGTGTAAACTCGTATAACATAGGATTATAGATTTTTTATTTTTTATTTTTATTTTTTATATCCATGAGTCCTAATTCTTGTAGAATTCTAGTCCTCTTCCTATTAGTTTCTTGTGTTTTTTGTGCTAAACTTAACATGTGTTCTTTGTCTTTGATTGTGGTTGATCTTACTTGTTTCAGGGGGTTTTTGTCCCTCGGGAGAGTTACAACACTGAAACTGGATTCAACTGAGGATGCCTGTACCTGCAAAGCAAACGGACCGCCGAATGGTCAGTGGTCCGCCTCCAAAGATTAAGTTAGTAAAAGTTCGGAAATAAAACGTGCGGAAGTAAAGTTATCTGCTTGGATTCCAAGCTTAGGTAGAGTGCTGCGTGTTCTTTGAAAACGACAGCTCTGTGGTAAGTGACGTATTGTCTCGTATTGCGTGTCAAAAGTTCTCTCTCTTTTTTGTGGTTGTTGTTGTGTTTCAATTGTTCGTCATAAATGACATCATGCCCCTATATATAGGGTCCTTTTGAAAAGTGTGCCTTCCTAGGATCTGGTGACCTAGGGGTTAAGTCACGTTGTTTTGCGGCGCCTCGGGATTTGGGCCTTGGAAGGCCGCCATCCCAGGGCCAATGCCTGAGTGACACGTGTCACTGTGCCCAATGGATTTTGAAGCACTTTTGGTGTGACACGTGTCGCCACCTGAATGGTCCCTGCTGGACCTTCAGTCCACGTAGGACGGAGAAGAGTCCTCCCTCCACGTGTCATCATTCCATAGGTACAAATGGCACCTATATGGAGGACACGTGGCACTTTCTGATTGGGCCACTTGGCCGGGTATAAAATACCCAAATCATTTGCCCCTCACAGGGGCCACGTGTATTGCACGTGACTCCTGTAACAGGTGTCAGTATCTGAGTGATCAAATTCGAAAATTTACTAGAGGGAAAAAATTAGGGTTTTACCCCCTATAAATAGTAAGGTTTTACCCCCCTTCTTGAATTTACACCTTGGCGAATCTCTGGAGAATCTTAGACTTTTTGACTTAAAGAATCTCAAAATTCCCTAAGCGTTTTTCAAGCATCCGACACTCGACTACCAGTTCGACTGTTCTTTAGTTAACCAGGCGTCTTTCTCCCTTCTTTTAAAGGTAACGCCTGTATTTTCATTTTATTCTTCATTTTTTCTTTGTTTTCGAAAAAATGGTTCCCCAATTGCATGTGGCACGGCGTAGGATAGTGATCAGCCAGTCACCGGGGACGGCTGAATCTAGAACTAGCAGTGTCGAATGCTTGGCCAAAGATCCTTCTTTGTGAACTTCTCCGAATCCGACCGTTTCCGTGTCTGTGCAGGACACTATGGCCAGGACCAAAAGAACAGCACGGCAGTGTAGCTCCGATGGAGTTTTCTACCATTCGGACGGGTCGACTGTTTATTCAGACGACTCAATAAGAGTGCCTCAAAGTGAGCTGTCGGAACACCCTGATAGCCCTACCTATCTTCCTCCAACCCCCACCTATTACCATTCGCCCACATCTAGTGGAACTCCCAGTGATGAAATCCTGGGGGAGGCGGATGAAGAATATCAACCTGGGCCTTCTGGACAGGCGCTGGAAGAGAGTCTAGGGGAGGACCCCGCTGGCACCAGTCGGCGGTCCCCTAGCTCTGATGAGAGCTCTGATGGCGAGTCGGCCTCGTCATCTTCTACAGAGAAGGCCTCCGTAACTTCAGAGGAGGCTAGATCAAACATAGATTCTGCCAGAGAGTCCCTGGCAGTGGATAGGGGGGAGAGCTGGGCCGAGCCGAGTGCTTCCAAGCGCTTGGAGAGAGCCCCCTACTATCAGCATGTTCCGCCAGGCAGGCGGTGTGCCATGGCATCCGGCCTTGCCAATTTTAGGCGCAAGGTCGTCCTAGGCTATGGCTACACTTTGTCGGTCCCTAACAAGGGCGACACCATAACCTGGCCGAGCCTGGCCAGCTATCAAGACAAAGCATTCGGATGTTATGAAGCGGCCTTCCAGGCTGGCCTCCGCTTCCCTCTCCATCCGGCCGTGGAGAGGATCTTGGACGGATACCAACTGGGTATCTGGCAACTTGTACCCAACTTCTGGATCAATATTCTGGGGTACGTTGCCGCCTGTGAGATGCTGCAGGTGGAGGCGAACTTTGAAGCGTTCGCCCACATGCACTATCTGAGCAGGGCGCCTGCTAGGGGCGGTGAAGGCTGGTACACCTTGACCACTTGCAAGGGGTACATGATGGCTATTGGCAAAGAGAACAAGTGGAAAGACTGGAGGACTAAGTTTTATATAGTCAAGTCTGCCGACAGCCGCCTGAACCAAAAGTATAACAGGTGGAATATGGATCCACCTCTCCTAGCAGGCAGGAGCGCATTGCCGCCTATTCCTAAGCAGGCAAAGGAGGAGATCATGAACGCGGGGTTGTTTACCGTGTCCGTGTGGACGAATGATGAGGGGGACAAGGAGGTCACCCCTCAATGCTATCTCCCTTTGTACAAGTGGTTTGAAGAAGGGACATTCTTAGCCGCCTGTGGGCTAAGTTCTGAGATGCCGAGAGGTAGTCGGTCGTCTGTTTTATATGCAATTTACTTCTGCTTTTCAGTACTTGTTTAATGATGCTAATCACTTGTTCATTTTTGCAGATAAAGCAATGGAAAAGCTCTCGGCCACAAGGAAGCCGGATGTATCTGCTGCTTGATATAGGTCGAATGTTTTAAACAGGGCAGAAGTAACCACTCACACCAAAGTGGACGAGCAGAAAACTGGCGGCACCTCCAAGGTAGAAAATTGTTATACTTTCATTTCTGACCAATATTAAATTTGCCTGAATGATTTCTAACTTGTGTTTATCTTATGTGGATGTAGGGTACGCCTTCCAAATCTCCTTCAAAACCATCCAACCCTAAAATCCAAAAGACAAGGGCGGGTGATGTGAGCGCATCCGGCAAGGGCGGCCGGAAGCACGTTGCTCATAAGCCCCAGAAGGGCCCAGACGCCTCTTCTCTCAATGCTGAAAAGGAGATCAGCAAACCGGATGCCCAGAGGGCATCGAAGGGTGGCTTTAAGCAACCCACCACTGCTGTCGGCTCAGAAGGAGAGAAGAGGAGCCTAGGGAGAGAGGAGGAACAGAAGGACGACGGTAAAATCCATTCGCCCCTATTGTTCTTTCATTTAGATGTACTTGAGTTATTTTTTCTAACTTTATCTTCTTCTCAGTTCCTGTGCAGAGGCCGACTGTAGTCAAGATGGCCAAGTCCATGCTGAGGGCGGTTGATCCTGACGACAAGGCGTCTGTTAGAGGAGTCGGCACCCTTGACTTGGATGACATCTTGGGGAACCTCTGCGAGGTATGAGTCTTAGCTCAAGCAATTTTTTAGCATTATTTCTTTTTCCGCCTGGTTTTAACCATTCGGTTCTTTTACAGGCCATGCTGCGCGTCCAAGGGCTCAGGCAACCCCTCAAGGAGAAATCCAAAGAGGTAACAGTCGCCAAAGCTCGGGCCGAGTCCGCCTTGGATCGAGCTCAATTTGATATTGCTCAGAATGAGTATCTGACGCTTGATATGATGTATTCGCAGGCGGAAGCCAATATGCAAGCGAAGAAGGACCTGGACTCGGCCCGCCTGCGCATCACTTCCCTTAAGAAAGAGATTACAACTCTTAAGGAGAAGCTCGAGCCTCTTCAAGATGCCAAAGAAGAGGCCGAGAGAGCCAAGCAGAAGGTGGGCCGCCTGGAGCAGCGCCTCAGCAACCAGGAGCATCAGCTGAAGTCCAAGTTTGAGTCTGTGGCTGATCAAGAGAGAGAGGCTCTTGTTAAGCAAATGATGAGCGATTATGAAGCCAGCATGCGGGACACTTGGGCGGCTGTACATCCGGACTCGGACTATCAGATTTGGAAATCCAAATTTGACGAAGCCAGCAAAGCATTCGACGCTCGCCTTATTGAAGAGGCTGAGAATGCTGAGGCCGAGGAAAGTTCTGGGTCCGACTCTTCTGGGGAGTCGTCCTCGGGCGGCGAGGAGGAGGATTAGGCGGAGGAGCTAGAGAAAAAGGAAGAAGAGCAGCCGAAGGACGACAAGCCGGCTGCCACTTAAGAGGCTCTTCCCTGATCACTTAAGCTTTTATGCTGTTCTGCGGCCGAATGGCCATGTACTTTTCTTTTCCGGCCTGCGTGCCGAGTATTTGTATCTTTACCGACCGAGGGGTTGGGTAATTTGACAATCTTTCTGGCTTTGCCAGATAACAATCTCAACCAATCATCAGGTGACGATTGGACTTTTTAATTTGAATCATTCGACCATTTGACTGAAGTTATCCATATAGTTGTCCTTTGCATTTTGAATTTTTCATTGTATGTTTTTGGCTAAGTATAATAACCTGTATATCATGCGAATGTTCTTACCCCTGGACGGATGTCGAGTGGTTTCGGTTTATTGGATTGATTGGCTTAGAAATTTTTGATACTTAGAAGAGTATGCATGGTTTCTAAGTCAATCAATCACTATGGTGATTGCCCCAAACCACGCGGTAGACGTCCATCCATAATTGGCAAACATAAAGTGTTCATTCGGCCATTGGCTCAAACTAACTCAAATTTCCAACTTAGCTAATTTGCTAAGGGCAAACCTCCGCCTGTTCTGCCCCATAAGCAAAAACAAGCGCCTCCGGCCATAGGCCTCTTTGGGATAAAATGCTAAGTTTGTAACTTAACTAATTTCCTTAAAAATAATTATCCGCCTGTCTTGCCCCATAGGCAAGGATCAGGCGTCATCCGACCAATAGCTTCAGTAAGTGTTTTGTTAACTTAACTCGTATATTAATCAAATATTCCGCCTGTTTTGCCCCTGAGCAATAACAGGCGCATCCGGCTTTATGCCTCGCTTAGCCTCTACTTATGAAACAGTGACCATTTCTGAACTGTGCTAGATAGAAATTTCAGGTCTTTTAGATTTCACTTTCGATTAAAACAAACGACTGCGAATGCTGCCTTAGCATTCGGTAGGGCCGCTTGATATATTCGTAGAGCAATGTGCCACCCAAATGGGAGATGCTTCTCGTCGACGAATTCGCCCAAATTGACGTCGCCGGTTATCTGACTCATGTTGGAGCAGACGGTCATACTCATGTTGGAGCAGACTGTGACCATTCGGTCTCTTTTTGTTTATTAATATCCGGCCTTGGGCCTCATTATGATTTTATCTGGCCTTAGGCCTCTTTAATGATTCGTCAAGTGTTGGTGTAAACTTGATGAATTTCGTAGGAACGACTGTTCTAAAACAATCGGCTCCTTCAGAGGGATTGGGACGTCTGCTGTTGGAACAGACGCTTTCCAAACATATTGGCCGTCTGTATTTGGTGTAGGCGACGCTTAAAAAACTTAAATAAAAAGATAAGTTGGGAAATGAAGGCATATTCTCATTAACAATACGTGAGATTTACAAAGTTGAGGTCTTTTCATTCGTACTTAGAAGTAGTACTTTTTCAAATTGTCTACATTCCAAGTTTTGGGCAGCTGCCTGTCGTCTGGTTGTTCCAGGCGGTAGGTGCCGTTTCTTCCCTCCTCATAAATTCGGTAGGGGCCTTCCCAATTTGGGGTTAGCTTTCCTTGTTAATTCGCCCTACCGACTGCCTCCATTTTCCGTAGCACAAAGTCCCCCACTTTGAGAGGACGCTTGTGTACTCTTTTGTTGTAAGCCCGAGTCATTCTCAGACGGTATATCTCATGACGCGAGGCAGCCGCTCTGGAAGTGAGTCCAATGCTAGGCGCATGGCCTCCCAATTTGCCTCTTCATCATACAACATGATTCGAAGGGTCGGCTCATAGTGCTCAATGGGCAGAACAGCTTCTGCACCATACACCATTAAAAATGGGGTTTCTCCCGTTGCCCCTTTAGAAGTCGTTCTGATGGACCAAAGGACGTGTGGTAATTCATCCGCCCAAAGGCCACCAACCCGCTCAATCTTCTTTTTAATCCCGTTTGAGATTAACTTGTTGAAGGCTTCGACCTGGCCGTTTGCTTGCGGCCGGCCGACTGATGCGAAGAAGCTTGAGACCCCCTAGTCTCCCAGCCAAGTCTTGAGTTGAGGCGTCTCAAATTGAGGACCATTGTCAAAAACCATAAACATGGGCACCCCGAAACGAGTGATTATGTTCCTCCAAACAAAGGAAATGACGTCTTTAGTCTTGATGTTTATTACTGCCTCAGCCTCTACCCACTTAGTAAAGTAATCCACAACCACCAATATATAACGCTTGCCGCCTGTTGCAGTTGTATATGGCCCCAGAATGTCCATGCCCCATTTGGCAAAGGGTATTGGGCTGTGGATGGTCGTCAGGTCTGTAGCCGGACGATGGATGAGCTTGCCAAATTTTTGGCACTTGTCACATTTTTTCACCATTTCCATGGCATCCGACTCCAGATTTGGCCAGAAGTAAAGCCGCCTGGCCTTGGCCGCGAGGGATTTGCCACCTATATGGGAGGCGCAGAATCCCGAATGCAAATCTTCGAGAACTTCCTTCCCCTTTTCAGGGGTAACACACTTCAACAGGGGTTTTAAAAAGCCAGCCCTGAAGAGCTCTCCTTGCCGCAACTTGAAGTTAGCTGCTCGTTTTTTAAGAACAGCCGCCTCCCGTAGTGAGTCAGGGAGCGTGCCGTCTGCAAGATAATTCCGGATGCTGTCCATCCAAGTTGAGCTTCGCTCAAAAATTCCAATGGGGTCTTTTTCAGATATACTTCTTTTTTCCATGACCTCCCAGAAGACTGATCGAGGCGTTTCACAGGAGGCGGATGATGCTAATTTAGACAGGGCATCCGCCTGATTGTTTGAAGACCTAGGCACCTGAGTTAGATGAAATTCTTTAAGTGACCCAACTTCACTCTTGACCGCCTGCAAATATTTTATCATGGCTGGATGAGTGGCCTCGTACGTTCCATTAACCTGGAGTACGACCAGTTGAGAATCAGAGCAGGCGGATATCTTCTTCGCCCCTGCCGTCTTGCAATACCGGATGCCGGCCAGCAGGGCCTCATACTCGGCCTCATTATTAGAGACCTGAAACTTGAACCGTAGTGCGTATTCGTACTTATCTCCTTCAGGAGACTGACAGATAATCCCCGCACCACAGCCGTTCACAGTGGAGCTCCCATCCACATACACTTTCCAGACCTGGTCCGTATTGTCCGGAACAACCGGCCTTGTCATTTCGACAATAAAGTCAGCGAATGCTTGTCCTTTTATTGCCTTCCTTGATTCATAAGTGATTTCTAATCCTTGTATTTCAATTGCCCATTTGAGCATTCGTCCAAAAGACTCCAAGGTTGTGAGTGGCCGTTTGATCGGTTGGTCAGTATAGACCTCTACCGCATGCGCCAAGAAGTAAGGTTTAAGCTTCTGGATGGCCATGTAAAGGGCAAGGCCGAATTTCTGAACCAAGGGGTACCGAAGCTCCGCATTTCTCAAAACATGGCTTATGAAATACACTGGGAGCTGGATGCCGTCTCTTTCAGCTAAGAGGACAGCACTGAGGGCATGATCAGAGACGGCTAAGTACATGAAGTGCTTCTCTTTAGGCAAAGGGCTGACAAGACTCGGCAAAGAGTGCAGATGAGTTTTTAGCCTTTGAAAGGCCGCCTCTGCATCATCCCCCTATTCAAAGTTTGTCTTCTTTTTGATTGCCTGGAAAAAGTAGAGACACTTGTGGCCTGAACGGCTGAGGAATCTCCACAGGGCCGCCAGACAACCTGTTAGTTTTTGCACTTCCTTCACAGTACGGGGCGACTGCATGTCGATTACCGCCTGTATTTTCTCAGGGTTGGCCTCTATTCCTCTTTGGTCAATCAAAAATCTGAGAAACTTCCCAGACTCAACACCAAAGACACACTTTTTTGGGTTAAGCATGACCTTGTGCCGCCTGAGTGTGGCGAATGTTTCTCGGAGATCAACAAGGTGATCCGCCTGCTGTTTGGATTTGACTATCATATCATCAATGTACGCCTCTACGTTCCTTCCGATTTGATTAATGAAGACCGTATTAATCATTCGTTGGAAGGTAGCAGGCACATTCTTCAAACCAAACGGCATCACCGTATAACAGAACAACCCCTGATCGGTGACGAATGCCGTCTTTTCTTGATCTTTTTTCCACAGGGGGATCTGATGGAAACGTGAATAGGCGTCCATGAAACTCATCAGGGCATGTCCGGCTGTTGAGTCGACCAGACTGTCGATCTTAGGCAGTGGATAGCTATCCTTTGGACATGCCTTGTTGAGGTATGTGTAATCGACACACATCCGCCAAGTTCCATTCAGCTTTTTTACTAACACAACGTTAGCTACCCACTCAGGGAAGTTACACGGCCGAATGAACTTGGCATCTAACAGCTTTTTTACTTCGGCAGCTGCCGCCTGAGTTCTTTCTTCGCCGTGGTTTCTTTTCTTTTGCCGGATGGGCTTCTTTTTAGGATCCACAGCAAGTTTGTGGACAGCGAGATCCGGGCTAATGCCTGGCATCTCCTCCACTTCAAAGGCAAAGATGTCTTTGAATTCCTTGAGTAGCTGGTGAAGGCTTTCACCCAACTTTACAAATGCAACCGTCCCCACCTTAACAGTCCGTTCTGGAAGGTTGTTGTCAAGAGGGATATCAATGTGCTCACCAGCAGGCTGGGGACGGAGATCATCCGACCGTTCCCCGGTCAGTGATTGCTATTGCTTTTCTTTTTTGACCACAACCAGCTGATCAGTCTTTCTTTTCTTTCAGGCTGGTGGGGCCGACTGTTCTTCCTCGACATTGTCGAGGTCAATCATTTTCTTGCCTCGGCCGGATGCTGCGGCCGCAGGCTTGACATCCGAGAGATAACACTCTCGAGCCGTCTTTTGGTCCCCATTAAGGGAACTAACTGTTCCATCATCCTTCTCATACTTAAGTAGCATGAGAGCAGGGATGATGACGGCCTTACACTCATTAAGAGTGGGTCGGCCAAAGATGAGGTTGTAAGCCGTGAGCTCTTCAACCACTAGGAAACGGATGGTCATGTGCCGACCGTCTCCCCTGCTTCCCAGGCGGACAGGTAGGTCGATTCGTCCGACTGGGTGCACAAGTCCTCCCCCAAACCCAACTAAGGTGTGGGTGACCTCCATCATGCTATCCGGTTTGTACTTGAGATTGGACAAGCATTTGAGGCTGATGAGGTCAGAGGAACTTCCTTGTCAATAAGAATTCGGCCAACCAGCTGGTTGGCGACTTTACACTCAATGACAATAGGGTCATCATGCGGCCGACGGACTTTGCCTCTGTCCTGTTCGGTGATGACAACTTTAGGGAAGGTGGATGTGCTAGTTGTATCCCCCTCCTCAACAGAATTAACCATCTTTCTCAGATGGTCCTTGGTGCCCCGAATGGTCGGGCCGCCACCGGCAAATTCGCCTGCTATGGTATACACCGGTTCTTCATCAGTTTCGGCACTCACAGCAGGCTGGGGAGTCTTTTTCTTGGACTGCCCCAGATTTTCTTTTGAAGTCACTTTGGACTTCACATAGGACTTCAGTTGTCCTTTGTCGGCCAGACGGTCGAGCTCCCGCTTGAGACTAAAGCAGTCGTTCGTGTCATGGCCAACAACCTCATGTAAAAGGCAATGCTTGTTCTTGTTTCGATTTTCAACGGAACCTTTCATAGCAGTCGGCTTTTCAAGAGTTAGCCGATCGTTAATTTCCAAAAGGATGGAGCAGCAGTCCTTGTGGAATTCGTACCTTGGAACGTACGGTTTCCACTCTCTTTTCTTCTTCTAGGCCGGTTGATCAGAGTTATCAATGGCCCAGACTTGCTTTTTCTTTTTGCTCTCTTCTGGCTAAGGAGCTAGCTGAGCAGACCGACTCTCTTTCTGTTGGTCAGACTTCTTATGGTCCGACTGCTTGTTGGAGGAGTAGAGTTCGGTTGCTTGTATGTAGGCTTCCGCCTCTCGCAAGGCTCCTTGCAGCGTAAAGATTTGTTTGCGGACGAGTTCGTACTTAAAAGTAGACCCGTCCTTCAGACCCTTACAGAAGTCTGTGAAGGCAACCTCATCAGACAACCCATGAATCTGGATTCGGACCAGATTGAACCGCCTGACGTAGGATCTCAAACCTTCTCTATCTCCCTGCTGTACATTGCCCAAGTCAAGACTTGTCTTTTTGGCAGGGATGTTCATAGAGAAGTTTGATGCAAACAAGAACGCAAGCGTCTTGAAGCTATTTATGCAGCCAGCCGGCAGGTTGCCAAACCACTGCTGGGCTATGCCCTTTAGGGTGGCTGGAAAGCAACGACACCATGCGGCATCATCCAACCCTTGTAAATACATGAGGTGGGTGTATGCTAGCAGGTGGTCTTCTGGGTTGGAGGTCCCGTCATAGGCTCCAACCAGAACGTTTTTAACTTTAGCCGGCTGTACGGCTTCAGTTATTTCCCTGGAGAAAGCAGAGGGTTGATCTCCAAGGTGTTGCAGCCTAAGCTGCCAGTCCATCGGCCGATAGCCGTATGCCGCATGTCCTCCATAGAGGGTAGGTTGCATGTAAGGTACAACTGGCGCCTGGTACAATGGTTGTGCCATGTACTGGGCGGACTGAATCACATGCGGCCCAGACTGAACCCTTTGGCTGCTTGCTGGGGTCTCATGTACAGACTGGGAACACCTCACAGAGGTATTCCGAAAGCTATCATGATAAGTCGACGTTGAAGCCGACTCTGATTGCTGGGTTCTCCTCTCCTCAATGTATTGTCGAGCGTCAAAGAACGTTTTCTTGCAACCATCCGGCTGAATGTGCCGGATGGGTTTTCTTGCGCCCATTTCAGGAAAACGGAGCCGATTAAGGTCAAATTGGGGCCTGGCCTTCTCCTTAGGAGCAGGATGAGGAGTCGGCTGACGGTCCATGACCGACCTCTGTTTGCCAGCTTGGGCTGGATTCTTGGCCGACTGCTCCTTTCTAGGAGTAGGCGACTTTTTTGTGGCGAGCTGCTTGATTTCACCCCTGAGGCTGCTCAGAAGTGACATTAGCTCATCCCGAGTGACGGGAGTTGATCCTGCCGCTAGGGAAGGATCAAACGGCCGCCCCGAGGGCTTCTTTGGTTGGCTAGCAGTTTTGCTTGGTCCTGCCTGAACATGGGGACGCTCTCGCCGTTCCTTACTACGGATGCGTTTAGAGATGAGGGATCCATTTGGATCCACATAGGTTTCGACATCAGCGTCGTCACCTGAGTCATGGTCCGTTTGGACCAGTATATCATTCGGAGGCCGAATGGCATCCGGATTTGGTACAAGCTCTTGTGAAGCCATTTCAGAGGTACTCTCCCCACAGGCGGCGCCAAATGTTTTGGGGGTTTTTGTCCCTCGGGAGAGTTACAACATTGAAACTGGATTCAACTGAGGATGCCTGTACCTGCAAAGCAAACGGACCGCCGAATGGTCGGTGGTCCGCCTCTGAAGATTAAGTTAGTAAAAGTTCGGAAATAAAACGTGCGGAAGTAAAGTTATCTGCTTGGATTCCAAGCTCAGGTAGAGTGCTGCGTGTTCTTTGAAAACGACAGCTCTGTGGTAAGTGACGTATTGTCTCGTATTGCGTGTCAAAAGTTCTCTCTCTTTTTTGTGGTTGTTGTTGTGTTTCAATTGTTCGTCATAAATGACATCATGCCCCTATATATAGGGTCCTTTTGAAAAGTTTGCCTTCCTAGGATCTGGTGACCTAGGAGTTAGGTCACGTCGTTTTGCGGCGCCTCGGGATTTGGGCCTTGGAAGGCCGCCATCCCAGGGCCAATGCCTGCGTGACACGTGTCACTGTGCCCAATGGATTTTGAAGCACTTTTGGTGTGACACGTGTCGCCACCTGAATGGTCCCTGCTGGACCTTCAGTCCACGTAGGACGGAGAAGAGTCCTCCCTCCACGTGTCATCATTCCATAGGTCCAAATGGCACCTATATGGAGGACACGTGGCACTTTCTGATTGGGCCACTTGGCCGGGTATAAAATACCCAAATCATTACTTATGACTAATGATTGTCAATGGACCGTTTTCACATAGTAAATAGCATAAACATTAAAATTGGACAAAATTAATCAAGTTAGTTTGTCTTTTAGTCTTCCGTTCTATTTGGTCATTGGGTCCTTTGTTTTTCACAACGGCTTCATGTCTAGCCATGCGATCATACCACGAGTCTTCATAAACTCATCTAATCACACATGTTGAGTCATTGCACACACTTTGTCTTCGAGTAATGCACTATATTGTTTATGATCGTACACTAAGACCATGCATATGTCGTTTTACGTCGTAATATGAATGAGTGGAGTATTTCCCATCAGTTTTTGAATTTTTTCATACACTCTTCCTTTTCAATATGAGTATTGAGTCAAAGCATTAAGCGTGCTCATTTTGTTCCATAATACTCGAGTTCAAGAATCACTAGTTAAGAGTTGGAAGAATAAGGGGAACATTCCTTCCTTCTTTTCTTCCAATCAAAGCATCAGCAATAACAAAATTCTTGTTCCTCTTGGCGGTAACAAATAATTCATAAGCAACCATGAAGACGAAGCACAAGACAAGTCTCTATACAAGATTTCATTTCTCTTCATCTTTTGTTTCATCCCTTTTCCCCTAATAAGTCTAGCATAGGTTCTCCTTATCATTATGTCTGTATGCCATGTTCCATCAATGAGCATTTCTTTCCTTTACATTCGATCATGTCATGCGCAAAAATTAAAAAAAAAAAAAAATTTGCCGAACTGAACACAAGGTACACCATTGACTTGAGGCACCTTTGGAACCCTGTCATTCCCTATAAACCATTTAATCACATATTCATTTCTTTGTCAACCACTTTGAGCCTCGTTTAACGTTTGACCTTATTTATTCAACCCACATTCACTTAACCCTAGTATGGGAAGGTGTGCAATTTGTGTAACAATCAGAAAGCACGTTCAATTTTTTTTTTTTAAAAAAAAAAAAACAGCAAAGCAATAATAAAACAATGTCTAAAGGCAAGTGTTCCAATGTCTTTGATATGAACACGTCTCAAATTGCGTCTCTCATCGAGTGCTTGGTACCGTGCCTGAGAAACATGAATGCTAAGTGAGTGATGGACCGCATGATCTGAGATTGCCCACATTGATTCAAAAGAATGAAAAAAAAAACGAAAAGCAAAAATAAAAAAAAAAAAAAAGAAAGAAAGAAAGAAAGAAAAAAGAAAATAAACTTGCAAAGTCCAAATTTTCAAATACACAATTACACATCTTGGGGGCTTCTCTTGGGTCTTGAGCCTTTTACCCCTTTCTTCTTTAAACCTTCAGCTTATCCACATTACAACCCTTGAAAGACCTCTTTGAGGTGTACACACACTTGTGCAAAGTTCAGTTAGAGCTACGTTCGGCCTGATTCCTAACGGATACGTCAACCTCATATCGAGGTGCGACCACATTCAAATGCATGATCGCATCAAAGAATATCCAATGCTTAATCCTATGACCCTATCCATATAGAGCTAGACTTGGGGGCTTGATCCCACATCATTTAGCCTACCCAGCCTAAAGAGTCACCATTTTGACTCATCTAACATAAATTTCCATCGCCGTAACCCTTGCAGCCAGCCTTAGTATCACATTTACACACTTCACTCACACATCCATATCCATATCCATATCATCCTTCTCTTTAGGAACCCTTTATCATGAAATCTTGTTTCCCTACTGTGCATGTTTCATCATATTTAAAGACAACGTTCATTAGAAGAAACGTTGTATACTTGCTTAGCTTCTTGACCTAAGCAATATTCATTGTTTCATGCATCGCATAATGTGTTGAGAAACAATTATATATCAATGTATTTTAATCATACAAAGCATATTGTGCTTAGCTCCTTGACCTAAGCAACGTTCATTATGCAATAATCACTTCATCTGTATACGTGCTTAGCTTCAAAACCTAAGTGAGGTTCAAGATCGTTTCTTTACACCATATATGATGCTTAGCTCCATGACCTAAGTTTATTCATTGTGTCACATGATGTAATTTTCCTTAGCCTCCTAGCCTAAGGACATGCATCATGCATACATTACTTTCAAGAAAAGCAATTCAATCCATGCTATTCATTTTGTCTTGCTCAACGAGGAAGCTTAAAACTTCTTTCCTTTTTTCGCGTCTTTTCTTTTGGAAGGAAGTTCGAAAATAAAAGTTCAGTTTTCACATCTTTCTGTTTCGGGAGAAAGTCGATACCCTCCACTCATGACAAAAATTGACGGAAATTTTTTTACTTTTGCTTCTTCGTTTGCTTGTGTCTGCACACACACATATACACACACACACTCACAAGTTATACACATGTCATGTCACATCAAGTCAAACTTGGTCAAGTTAGTGGTCAAGTCAATCACAGTATATACGAGACCATTGGCAAATTTATTTTTGCAGGTCTTATCTACAGCCCACGTCCGGGGATATATGGACCATTTACAGCCCACGTCCGGGGACAAGCGTACCATCTACAACCCACGTCCGGGGACAAGCGGACCATCTAAAACCCACGTCCAGGGACAAGCAGACCACCATCATTTCATGACGCAAGGTTCTCGATACATAGAGACTTGCAATCTCATCATCTTTCGACTTTCCTTAAGCATGGAAAGTATTATCCGGTGGATTTTTCTTCAAGTATAGAAAACCGCCAAATCGGCTTTCCTCAAGCATGGAAGGCATTATCGGCGGAATTCTTCAAGCATAGATTGACACCATATTCATCAGTCGGCTTTCCTCAGGCTTGGAAAGCGTTATCGGTGGATTTTTCTTCAAGTATAGAAAACCGCTAAGTCGGCATTCCTCGGGCTTGGAAAGCGTTATCGATGGATTTTTCTTCAAGTATAGAAAACCGCCAAGTCGTCTTTTCTCAAGCTTGGAAAGCGCTATCGGTGGATTTTTCTTAAAGTATAGAAAACCGCCAAGTCGGCTTTCCTCAAGCATGGAAAGCATCATCGGTGGATTTCTTCAAGCATATAATGACACAAAATTCATACGTCGACTTTCCTCAAGCATGGAAAGTATTATCCGGTAGGTTTCTTCAGGCTTAGAAAACTACCAAACTCCTCTGTCGGCTTTCCTCAAGCTTGGAAAGCATTTCAACAAATGTCATCCGGTTGATTCCTTCAAGCATAGGAAAATACCAAACTCATTTGTCACTGATACACTGGTGTCAGATACGCATTCTATCCCTTTACTCTTTTATCTGTTGAACTAACATTTTTCTACAGGTATCGGCGTATACAGAATGATTTCGGATCGCAGAACGTCTTAAATCATTCTCCGTCCCTATCGACTACTTTGACTATCGTTTTTGAAACTGGTGTTTCTACAAACTTAGTCAAAGTGGGGGCTTCTGTAGACACCTAAAAATGTCTCCCCAAAACCAAACCCGATGATGAACAACCTTTCACCGCCATTATTGGTCGGGTTGAGTATTTAATTTTTGGAGTGCTTAAATCCATATTTCCATTTCATAAGCCAACCCAACTCCTAGCCCATTTCCCCAAACCATAACTTATTTTCCTCTTTTCGTGCCTTTAAACCCAAAATAATTAATTTCGTGTCCTTTTAAATCATTCATTTCGTGTCCTTTTTATAAAAACGTTATTATTATTTATTTTGGTCCATATTATGGGTCCAATGATTAAATAGTTGGATAGGGCTTGAAAAGAGCTTTCCAGCGATATATTATAAGCCCAAATCCGAGTTATAACGAATAAGTTATGGCCAAAATATTAAATCGAGCCCAAACCGAACTTAAGCCCATCTTTCCTACGACCCAATGATCATGTGGAAGGTCCAAATTATTTAATCCCTTTCCTAAACCAATTAGGATTAATTGGAAACTTCTATAAGTTTCTAAAAGATCTTAATTATCTTTTTTGAAAAGATAAGATTAAATACTTTGAAATTCAATAAAACTCCTTTTTTTTAAAATCCTATTTATATCCGAATTGAAGGACGTTCAAAGATAGACAGATATTATTTTTGTGCATCATAGTTTTTATCGTAGTTTTATAAGATTGGATAGCCCTTGAAATTATCTTTCCAATGATATATTATAATGTCAATTTCGAGCTATAACGAAAAAGATATGAATTAAATAAAAAAGTCTATCCAAAACTGACACCGTCTCACTATTTCTTTCATATCTTTTATTCTACAACATATTTTAATCTATTTTCAATTGGGTTAGAAAGTATACTTCAAGATCTTTCCAACCATATCCTATTTATCTTATTCCTATTACTGGATCAAAAGATATGATAAAAACAAAAACCGCAAAAACTGCTGTCTATCGAGTTTTATTCCGATTTAATTCGGATCTTATCTTAGTTTTTCGACCCTTCTTTTTTCTCTATAAATAGAGGTCATATCTCCCCTTTTTTTAAACATCAACCATCTTGATCATCAAATAATTCTCTTCTTACTCTTTAGCCTAAAAACTAGCCTCCCCATTCTTTCACTATTTCTTCCTTTAAGCACTCCAAGGAGTCCATACAATACCTGAAGTTCTATAATTTAACCAAGGCGTGAAAGTTATAATTAACTGAGTGTTTGGACCAAATCAAATCTACATTTATTTAATTTAATTTCATTTGCTTTATATTTTTATTGAAGTTACTAACAGTTTATTCATGATGTAGCAATTTAAAGGAACGCGCGGAATATGAGTAATTAATTAATTTAATTACTCTTATTTTATTTTAATATTGCTAGCATCATGATTAGGTTATTTTATATTTAATTTGACTAAAGATATTATGGTTAAATTGCTTCCAATATTAATGTTTATTCTATTATTTTTATGATCACCATATTATATGTTTAAAGGGAATATGTAATTGAAAATCACGCCTAATCAGATAATTTGGACAACCGGTTTAGGTTCCTTTTTAATCTTGTTATTAATTCAAGTGATCAAAATATTTTAGAATTATATGTTGCATTAATATTCAACCAATTTAGCTTATTAATATTTTGGATCAAATATAATATTTTGTTTGTATGCCTTTGAGATCCCAGGAGTCATTTTTCACTATAAGAATAGAGTAGAGGCCAATACGGGCGAATGTGACTCCATGACTCACTTCGTATCATCATCCCCGATCCTCTTTTCGTGGTTCCGAAACATATGGAGTTAGTAATCTCATGGATTATGAATGGGGTGTAACCTTCACAGGTCAATCGTTGTTGCATATCGTTGTCCCTTATCGTGGTTGCCTTTTTATGATCCGTGAACGGTTTACAAGTTCCTTTAAAACTTGTTGGCGGCTCCCTACTTTCCTTGTCCCTAATCGTAATGTCAATTCCCATTTTCTATGAGTGCCAAGCATATTCACACATGCTTTTAACGTAGGCGCACTTCGAGCGACGCCTACAGGCAGGGAAATCTTTTCTAAACCTTTTCTCTTCAGGATGCAAATTTTTCCTAGCAAGTTTACCCAAATGGGATCTCTCGTAAAGAAAAATAATGAACACCCCTATGACTTTGTAGAAAAGATCAGATACTTTTGTTCCTACACGAGCAATGTCTTACGGGAGAAAGTTAATGACACCTCTGATCGTATTTTGTCAATGATTGTACATTGTCTTCCAGAGGAGCCCCCTTACCTGGCTGTAAAACAAAAATTTTCTCTGATCTTTATCTTCCAGGAGACATCCCAAATTACCATAAATACAGAGACTATTATAGCCAGTGGTATCCAGACTATTTTTTCTTAACCAAATATCTCGTAAGGGTGGAGAAAATTTATTGTCAGCGCTTAAACCTTCCCTACCCTGACTACTACTTTGATAACCCAGCAGAGAAAAATCCTCCTCCAAATCAACAAGTAGAAAATTCCGCTTCTTCTTCTTCTTCGTCAGAGGGAAATCCAGCAGAGAATGGAGAACAACAAGAGGGTAATAGTTCACTTTTGGACATTTCTGATCCAAACCCACCTCCAACTCCAATAATTATAGATATCTCATCGGATGAGGAAGAAGAAGGGGAGTTTATTCCAGTAGAACCTGAACCTGAATCACCTGAACTAATGGAGGAGTCAAATGATTCTAACTTCGATCCTTCAAGCTACAAGCAATCCACCGACAAAAGGGACAAAGTTCGAAAGGATTAAATCTTATGACTTTCCTCGCAAAGAGTTCATATTCTTTATTTTTAAATTTTTTATTTGTTATTTCAGTTTTAGCAAATAAGTGGCATGACCACATCCGTTTTTAGAACACACTTTTTATTTTAATATCTTCAGTCTATTTTAATTAATAAACCTTATTTATTGCTTGATAAATTTTTGTTTCTAAATTCTTTTGTTTTACAAATATTCCATTTCACACCACTATTTAAACACGCAAATAATTAGGTTTCCGTTCGTTAATATTAATTTGTTTTAATCCCGATCAGGTTATAAACTCCTCCGATTTTGATGAAAAATAGTGTTTTTCGAATGGAAACAACGTTTTAAGAAAGACTCACTACCTTTGGTAGTGAGCACTACCCTTTCGTGGCCAAATTCAGCCTTTAAATACGATTTTTGAGCAGTTTTTTATTTCAGGCAATTATCGAAATGCTAATCACCATTCCAAGCAACTTATCTCCAACAAACAACTATAACCGCAAACGTCCATAAGAATTATTTTTATATTTATTGTGATGCTTTATTAATTGATGGTTGGTTAGCAATCAATATTAATTGATAAAGCTACATTAAGGGAAATTTTAGCAATCGCTATCCCAAATTGTTAGCTTCACATTTTTACTGTAAATGTTCGAAAGAGTTGTTAAAATATATAAGGGTGTTCGTCTTGAGAGCTAAACCTAGCCAATTCTAATAGTTATCCTTGTCCTATATTCAGGAGAAACCAAATGGCATGGGGACGAAGTTCAGGTAGTGGTGGAAATGATTTGAATGATGTAGTGAGACAATTGGAAGCGGTTGCCTAACAATTGGCAAGGAACTCAACTGGTAACGAGGATGCTAAAGGGGAGCTCTTTAAAAAGGTGGCGCAAAGCAAGCCACCGTCCTATCAAGGCGAGCCTGATCCTGTGGTGTTGGAAAACTGGTTAAGGGAGTTTGAGAAACTGTTTGGAGCTGTGGGGTGCCCTGAAAACTCCAAAGTAGGTTGTGCTACCTACTATATGAGGGGTGAAGCTGACCTTTGGTGGCAACAAAACGAGGCTACCATTAGAGCGTTACCTGGGTTCAACTGGACCAAATTCCAAGAAAAAGTGAGAGACAAGTTCTATCCTATCTTTTTGTAGAAGCAGAAGGCTGAGGAATTTTCAAACCTTAGGATGGATAAGATTACAGTTACGGAATATTACACCAATTTTATTGAGTTGTCCCGTTTTGCTGAAGGATCCGTCTCCACGGAGAAAGCGAAAGCTAGGAAGTCTGAGAGTGGGTTAACGACTAATCTGTAGTTGAAGCTGTGCGGGCAAGTATTTGAGACCCTAGACAAAGTATATGGAAGGGCCGCACACCTTTATGCTCTGAAGTAAAAGAAGAAGAAAGAGTTAGCTGAAATAGAAGGAAGAGAGAAAAGGAAGGAAGTAGGACAAGTTTCAGGAAACCAACAGGGAAACCAGAATGGGTTTAAGAAGCAGAAGTACCACCATAACAATAATTTCCCCAATAATAATTTCCAGAACAATAATTGCCAAGGGGGACGTAGCAACAATGGAGGTACTAGAAACAATAACCAGGGGAATAATAAGAATGGAAGGTCTTACTACTGCAAGAGATGTAGGAACAATCACCCTGGGAAGGATTGTGAAGGCAATTTTGTTGCTTGTCACGCTTGCAACAAACTGGGGCATAGAGAGTACGACTGTTACTCCAAGAATGCTAATGGAAATAAACAAAACAACTATAACTCAGGAGGAAACCAGAAGAATTTCCAGGGGAACAACAATAATTTTTCTGGGAATAAGGGAGTGCAATAGAATAGGGTGAGAAACAGTAACACCAACAATGGTAACAACCAACAAAAGGGCGGAACTGCAGGGAAACTGAATGTTTTGAGTAGGCACGAGGCAGAGGCCACGAAGGATGTTATCGCTGGTACTTTTTCTATTAACTCTATTCTTGTTAAAGTATTGTTTGATTCTGGTGCAACTTTTTCTTTTGTTTCTAAGGGTATTGTTTCAACACTTAGGGACTGCTTAAAAATAATAGAGGCAGTAGATTTACCTATAACCATCCCGACAGGTGGGGTAGTGAATTGTACCAAAACTTTTAGAAACGTGCCTTTAGAAATAGACGGAAAGATATTTCCGTCTGATATTATTGAGTTAGGGCTGAGCGACTTTGACCTTATCTTGGGGATGGACTGGCTAAGTAAGTATAATGCTGAGATTAGTTGTAGATCACAGAAAGTGAAGATGATCACAAGTGGAAATGAATCAGTGACTTACTGGATGGATGGTAAAACAAAGTGTCCAAGAGTAATATCAGTGTTAAAATTAGCAAAGTACATGAAGAAGGGACATCCAGTATATTTCTGCAGCGTTAGGGATATGAACCACGAGCAGATGGCAAATCCAGAAAACATAGAAGTGGTCAACGAATTTCTGGATGTGTTTTTGGAAGAGATCCCTGGGATGCCACCTAAAAGGGAGATCGATTTTACCATAGATTTGGTACCCGAAATAGCCCCAATATCCAAGGCACCATATAGATTGGCACCTGTAGAAATAAGTGAACTCAAGGATCAGTTACAAGATTTGTTGGAAAAATGGTACATTAGACCAAGTGCTTCCCCTTGGGGAGCACCAGTTCTTTTTGTGAAGAAAAAGGATGGAAGCATGAGATTGTGCATTGATTACAGGGAATTAAATAAGGTGACCATAAAGAATAAGTATCCGTTACTAAGGATAGATGATCTGTTTGACCAACTAAAGGGTGCCACAGTGTTTTCAAAAGTTAACTTGAGGTCTAGATATCACCAATTGAGAATTGCCGATGAGGACATTCCTAAGACGACATTTGGGACAAGATATGGACACTACGAATTTACAGTTATGCCTTTCGGATGGACGAATGCTCCAGCAATCATTATGGATTTGATGAATAGAGTGTTTCATCAATTTATGGATAAGTTTGTGGTGGTGTTCATAGATGACATTTTGGTATACTCAAAGAACAATGAAGAGCATGCAGAACACCTAAGGACAATTTTGCAAACATTGAGAGAAAACCATCTTTATGCAAAGTTCTCTGAGTGTGAGTTTTGGCTGGAGAAGGTAGCATTCTTAGGACACTTTGTGTCCAAGGACGGGGTAGAGGTAGACCCAGCCAAAATAGAAGCTGTTAAGAGCTGGCCGACACCCAAAAGAGTATCTGATGTGAGAAGTTTCTTAGGTTTAGCAGGGTATTATAGGCGTTTTGTTAAGGATTTTTCCAAGATTGCTAAACCTATGACTACTATAATGAAGAAGGACAAGAAGTTCGAATGGGATGAAAAGTGTGAAGAGGCGTTCCAACTCTTAAAACACAAATTAGTTACAGCACCAGTGCTTACACTTCCAGATGATAGTGGACTGTATGATGTATATAGTGATGCATCAAAGAATGGCTTAGGGTGTGTGCTTATGCAAAATGGAAAGGTGATTGCATACGCACCAAGGCAGCTAAAAACACACGAGGTAAACTATCCAACTCATGATTTGGAATTAGCCGCCATAATTTTTGCACTGAAAATTTGGCGCCATTATTTGAATGGAGTGAAATGTAGAATTTACACAGACCATAAGAGCTTAAAGTACATTTTCACGAAAAAGGATTTGAACTCTCGTCAAAGGATATGGCCAGAGTATACGACGGATTACGATCTAGACATACAATACCACGAAGGGAAGGCAAATGTGGTTGCGGATGCTCTAAGTCGTAAAACTAGTCATGGATTAAACTCGTTAGTAGTAGCTAATGAGTTATGTAGAGAAATGGCGAAATTGAATTTAGAAGTCGTGGAATGGGGAGTACCATCAGGTATTTTTGCGAATCTGAGTATCCAACCAACAATATTCGATGTGATTCGATAGAACCAAGAAGGGGATGTAAAGTTGGATAGGATTCGTGAGAAAACTAAGCAAGGAAAAGCTATAGACTTCAAAATTCACGAAGATGGGAGCTTGAGGTATAAAGGTCGATGGTGTGTACCGCAGAAATGTGAGGAAGTGAAGAAAAAGTTGATGGAAGAAGGACACAACACACCTTACTCAGTACACCCGGGAGGAGACAAGTTATATAAGGATTTGAGGAAGATGTTTTTGTGGCCTAGAATGAAAAAGGAGGTTGCTGAATTTGTGGCAAAGTGTTTAACATGTTAGAAGGTGAAAATAGAGCACAAGAGGCCTCAAGGGACTGTACAATCATTAGAAATCCCAGGATGGAAGTGGGATTGCATTTCAATGGATTTCGTGACTGGCTTACCTAAGTCAAGGAGTGGAAATGACACCATTTGGGTAGTGGTGGACAGACTTACGAAATCGGCAGTGTTTATACCTATGAAAGAAACTTGGAAGATGGAGCAACTTGCGAAGGCTTACATCAAGCATGTAGTAAGGTTACATGGAGTTCCAAAAGACATTGTTTCTGACAGGGATTCCAGGTTTCTCTCAAAATTCTGGAAAAGTGTCCAGGAAAATTTTTGTACCATACTTAAGATGAGTACAGCATTCCACCCTGCCACAGATGGGCAAACCGAAAGAACCATTCAAACCTTGGAGGACATGCTGAGAGCTTGTGTAATAGACTTCCAGGGAAGTTGGGAAGACAGTTTGGATTTAATTGAGTTTTCCTATAATAATAGTTACCACGCAAGCATAGGAATGACACCATTCGAGGCTTTATATGGGAGAAAATGTAGAAGTCCAATTTGTTGGAACGACATTAGTGAAACTATGATTTTTGGGCCTCAATTAATTGAGGACACAGTCAAGCAAGTAAGGAAAATCCAATCCAAAATCCAAGCAGCTCAAGATCGCCAAAAGAGTTATGCAGACTTAAAGCGAAGAGAAGAAGAATTTGAAATTGGCAATAAGGTGTTACTAAAGGTTTCACCGATGAAAAGGAGTGATGAGATTTGGGAAGAAAGGAAAGCTCAGTCCAAAATACATCAGTCCATACGAAATACTATAAAGAATAGGCAAAGTAGCTTATAGGTTAGCCTTACCTATGGAGCTTAGTAAAGTACATGACATATTTCATGTGTCCCAATTGAGAAGGTACATCCCCGATAAATCCCATGTGCTACAACCAGAAACCATCGAGTTAGACAAAAGTTTAACCTATGAAGAGACCTGTCAAGATTCTTGACAGTAAAGTGCGTAGTACACGCAAGAAGAACGTTAAAATTTTAAAGGTACTTTGGTCTAACAAGTTTTATTTTAAAGAAAGTTTAATTTTAAGAAGTTTTTTTTTTTTTAGGAAAGGGATTAGGAAAAACTAAAAGAGGAAAATTTAGGGTAAAGGGTTGGTAGAGAAGGGGTATAAATATCCCACTTATGAGGCAAATCAAACTTTGCCCAGAGTGGAGAAAACCCAAGGTAAGCTTCTTCCTTTTTCTCCTTACTTTTCTTTCTTTTTTTTCTTCCTCTTTCTCTTCCTCTTTGTCACGGCCGACCACCACCACCACCACACACGTGGCCGGACCACCACCGCGCATCACCGTGCGCCACCAGCACACGGCCAACAGCCGCGGCGACATAGGCGGCAGCAGCCCAGCCGTGCCGTGGTGGCTGCTGCTCGGTGTTCCGCGAAAAAAAAAATAATAAAAAAGATTTAATCTTTCTTATTCTAATTTAATCTATGCTTAGATCTAATTATAAATTATGAGTTTTGGGATTTAATTTTGATGTTTGAATGTTGTAATTATGTTAATTAACTTTCAGCTTTGGTTTTAATTTAAAAAGCCCCAATTTTTGAAACCCTAGGTTCTTGATTTATGAAATTATGAAAGTATATGATGTATGAATGTTTAGATCTTCAATTTAAGTGCTTTGAGACCAAATTACAGCAAGTTTTAATTAGAAATAAAGTGCTGGAATTTTATGTAGAACCCTAAATATTATGTTTTTGAAGGAAATTTAAATTACCCATTAAGTGGGACTTAATTAGAGTGTTTTAAATATAATTTCAGCTTATTCTAATTATTTTAAGAGGGTTTTTAGGATAGTATATATTGCTGGAAATTTGTTTAGAGTGGGTTTTAATGCTCTATTATAATTTTAATGTGTAGGAGACTTCGAAGTGAGCAATTTTTACTTGTCGTGACGATTTTAAGATCGTATTCAAGGTATGTTCGCGTACTTAGCATATTTTGATGATGTAGAATCATGCTAGGTTTAATTTCAATCAAATACAAGTAGTATCATGCTAAGGTTTATGTATTGAGTCGTGAGTTATTGGTGTTGGTGATTGAGTTGTGAAGCATGAATTATTTGTGATGGTTAATGGATTGGAAAATTATATTTTGGCATGATTATATGGACTACATATTTATTTATGGCATGATAGAGAACATGTTATATTAAACTAATTGTTTAATTATGTCTGGAATATTGAAAAGAAATTTTATTATGGTTCATATAATTTTTATTGATGCTTTATGCATGAGGAAGGAGCTATATAAGTGTCTATGTACACAAGGAATAAATTGTATGTTGGTGCCTTTGTGCACTTAGGGTGTGTTTGACACCGAGGGATAGGATTTGTGGCGCATTATGCTTTTAAGGTGTCTTTGACGCTGAGGTAGAATTAAAAATTGTTCAACATTAAATAATATGTGGTCACTAATTATTCAAGAATTAAATTGGTATGTTTTCTTGATTGAATAATTATTGTTGATTGATTTATTAGGCTTTGAGAGTCATCACCAAGTCTAATAATATGTAAGTAACGTAAAGTGAAAGAGATTACGCACCAAAACTCTTGGAACGTATATACCTTGAGTATGAACAATGGGGGGTTATGGGGTTTTATATTTAACCATAACTTCCAATCGAGTACAGGACGCTGTATATTCCTTTTTACTATTTATTATGTGCAGGAATTCCGCCACCTTTGTGTGGTTTGTCGCTGGCACGGTTAGTTCCCGTGCCAGTTAACCTCAAATTTTATTTGGGGGAGGTTAATAGGTGGAAACCCGTTCGATGTGTAATCAATGCAAAAATGAATTAATTATTGTCTAGTAATTGTGTCTTGTTGATTGTTGGGTGTGCTTGTAAACAGGTACAGTGAGGTAAGTGTGTGTGATGATAGGTGAATGCATGTTAGTGTGTTTAGTTACGCTTATGTACTCAGCTTTGCTGATTGTGTGTGTTGTTTGTGTTTTGCCATGTCTTTATCTTGGCGCTACGACGATCTATGTAATGGAGAGTAGTGGGGGCAAGTAGAAATACACTTTCAGGTATTGAAGCATGTTCATGACGGGGCATGAGTGAAGAGGGAATCATGCTAGCTTCCATTAGGATATGATTTGTTTTATGCATTGAATATTTTGTTATATTACTTTGTGGACTAACACAAAAAGTTTGGTTGTTTCAGTTTTGAATAAGGGCCTTAAATGGTTCCAAGTTGTGGTGGGTTTTATTTGACTTTGGTTTCGTTAATTTTCAACTTTATTTTCGTTGGTTTGGTTTTTTTTTTAAATTGTGTTATTTAAATAGTTTTAGTTTTTAAGTCTTCCGCTGTGTATCTTTGATATTTGCCTTAACCGTTTTCACGGTGGCGGTAATGTCTTAGATATTCCTATTTAAAGTTTTTATACAGGGAAAAACATGTATTTTAAAATAAAGGAATTTCTAGGGTGTTACATGATGTATCTGACACCACTTATGACTAATGAGCCCCTTGGATGGGCAATGATGTGACTGATGCCCCTTAGGGCTAATGAGCCCTTTGGATGGGCGATGATGTGTCTCACTCCCCTTAGGGCTAATGAGCCACTTGGATTAGCGATGATGTGTCTGATTCACCCTAAGGCCAAGGTGCCCCTTGGATAGGCGATGATGTTTCTAATACACCTTAGGGCTAATGAGCCACTAGGATGGGCGATTATGTGCCTGATGCCCCGTAGGGCTAATGAGCCCCTTGGATGGGCGATGATGTGTCTGACACCCCTTTGTGTTAATGATACTCTTCAAGATAAGCGATCATAGAAAACTTAGATGCATTCGGCCAATCGAAATTGCAAAAAAAGGCCTCTAGCATGAGGAAAATGCCATTTTGCTAATTACGGTCACATTTTTAGTTTTGTCTTGAAAAAGTACGTTCTCGGATCAGCCCATAATGAGCCCCTTGGATGGGCAATGATCTTCCTGACGCCCTTTAGGGATAAAGAACCCCTTAAATGGGTGATGATGTGTCTCACGCCCCTTAGGGCTAATGAGCCCCTTGGAAGGGTGATGATGTGTCTGACACCCCTTAGAGATAATGAGCCCCTTGGATAAGCGATGCTGTGTCTAACACCCCTTAGAGTTAATGAGCCCCTTCTAGTTAGGCGATCTTGGAAAACTTTAACGGATTCGGCCCACCGAAATTAAATAAAAAGGCCTCTAGCAGGCTGAAAATGCAATTTTTCTGATTACAGTTTCATTTTTAGGCGTGTCTTGGAATGATATGTGCTCGGATCACCCCATAATGAGCCCCTAGGATGGGCGATGATTTAATTGACGCTTTCTAAGAGCTTCATTGGTGACAAGTATCTTACAAGAGACATGTAGACTTATGTACTTGAAGCAACATTAATGAAGAAAATTTTTTTATGGCTGAGTTATGTATACTTGTATTTATTTTTATGTTTGACGCCCTTTAGGGCGACCGAGCCCCTTGGGGGGGGGATATATCCTTGTTGTCCCTAAGGGCTAAAGAGCCCCTTAAATGGGCGATGATGTGCCTGACGCCTATTATGGCCAATGAGCCCCTTGTGTGGGCGATGCTGTGTCTGACACCCCTTAAGGCTAATGAGCCCCTTTAATGGGAGATGATGTATCTGACCTCTCTTAGGCCTAATAAGCCCCTTAGATGGGCAATGATGTGACTGACGCCCCTTAAGGCTATTAAACCCCTTGGATGGGCGATGATGTGTCTCACGCCCCTTAGGGCTAATCAGCAACTTGGATTAGCGATGATGTGTCTGATGCACCTTAGGGATAATAAGCCCCTATGATAGGCGATGATGTGTCTGGTGCACCTTAAAGCTAATGTGCCCCTTGGATGGGCGATGATGTGTTTAACGCCCCTTAGGGCTAATGAGCCCCTTGGATGGGCGATATGTCTATCACCCCTTTGGGTTAATGATCCTTTTTTAGATAAGCGATCATAGAAAACATAAATGCATTGGGCCAACCGAAATTGCAAAAAAAGGCCTCTGGCATGAGGAAAATGCCATTTTGCTAATTACGGTCATATTTTAAGTTTTGTCTTGAAAAAGTATGTTCTCGGATCAACCCATAATGAGCCCCTTGGATGGGCGATGATCTGTCTGACGCCCTTTAGGGATAATGAACCCCTTAAATGGGTGATGATGTGTCTCACGCCCCTTAGGGCTAATGAGCCCCTTATGTGGGCGATGATGTGTCTAACGCCCCTTAGGGCTAATGAGCCCCTTGGAAGGGTGATGATGTGTCTGACATTCCTTAGGGAAAATGAGCCCCTTGGATGGGCGATGCTGTGTCTAACACCCGTTAGGGTGAATGAGCCCCTTCTAGTTAGGCGATCTTGGAAAACTTTGACGGATTCGGCCCACCGAAATTAAATAAAAAGGCCTCTAGTAGGATGAAAATGCAATTTTTCTGATTACAGTTTCATTTTTAGGCGTGTCTTGGAACGATACATGCTCGGATCACCCCATAATGAGCCCCTAGGATGGGCGATGATTTAATTGACGCTTTCTAAGAGCCTCATTGGTGACAAGTGTCTGACAAGAGACATGTAGACTTATGTATTTGAAGCAACATTAATGAAAAAAAAAATTTTTATGGCTGAGATATGTATACTTGTATTTATTTTTATGTTTGAAACCTTTAGGGCGACCGAGCGCCTTAGGGGGGGGGCGATATATCCTTGCTGTCCCTTCGGGCTAAAGAGCCCCTTAAATGGGCGATGATGTGCCTGATGCCTCTTAAGGCTAATGAGCCCCTTGTGTGGGCGATGCTGTGTCTGACACCCCTTAAGGCTAATGAGCCCCATTAATGGGAGATGATGTATCTGACACCTCTTAGGCCTAATAAGCCCCTTGGATGGGCAATGATGTGATTGACGCTCCTTAAGGCTATTGAACCCCTAGGATGGGCGATGATGTGTCTCACGCCCCTTAGGGCTAATGAGCAACTTGGATTAGCGATGATGTGTCTGATGCACCTTAGGGATAATGAGCCCCTTTGATAGGCGATTATGTGTCTGATGCACCATAAAGCTAATGTGCCCCTTGGATGGGCGATGATGTGTCTAACGCCCCTTAGGGCTAATGAGCCCCTTGGATGGGCTATGACGTGTCTGGCACCCCTTTGGGTTGATGATCCTTTTCTAGATAAGCGATCATAGAAAACGTAGATGCATTAGGCCAACCGAAATTGCAAAAAAAAGGCCTCTAACATGAGGAAAATGCCATTTTTCTAATTACGGTCACATTTTTAGTTATGTCTTGGAACAATACGTTCTCGGATTAGTCCATAATGAGTTCTTGGATGGGCGATGATCTGCCTGACGCCCTTTAGGGGTAATGAACCCCTTAAATGGGTGTTGATGTGTCTCACGCCCTTTAGGGATAATGAGCCCCTTGTGTGGGCGATGATGTGTCTAACGCCCCGTAGGGCTAATGAGCCCCTTGGATGGGTGATGATGTGTCTGACACCCCATAGGGATAATGAGCCCCTTGGATGGGCGATGATGTGTCTAACACCCCATAGGGTTAATGAGCCCCTTTCTAGTTAGGCGATCTTGCAGAAATTTAACTGATTCGGCTTACCGAAATTAAATTAAAAGGCCTCTAGCAGGACGAAAATGATATTTTACTGATTGCGGTTTCATTTTTAGGCGTGTCTTGGAACGATACGTGCTTGGATCACCCCATAATGACCTCCTGGGATGGGCAATGATGTAATTGACACTTTCAAAGAGCCTCATTGGTGACAAGTGTCTGCGAAGAGACATGTAGACTTATGTATTTGAAGCAACATCAATGAAGAAACTAATTGTTATGGCTGACTGATGTATACTTGTATTTATTGTTATGTTTGACTCCCTTTAGGGCAACCAAGCCCCTTGTGGGGGTTGAGCGATATATGCTTGGTGTCCCTTCAGTCTAAAGAATCCCTTTGATGGGTGATGATGTGACTAACGCCTCTTAAGGCTGATGAGCCCCTTGTGTGGGCGATGATGTGTCTGACACCCCTAAGGGATAATGAGCCCATTTGATGGGAGATGATGTATCTGATACCACTTAGGGCTAATGAGCCCCTTGGATGGGCAATGATGAGACTGATGCCCCTTAGGGCTAATTAGCCCCTTGGATGGGCGATGATGTGTCTCATGCCCCTTAGGGCTAATGAGCCATTTAAATTGGCGACGATGTTTCTGATGCATCTTAGGGCTAATGAGCCCCTTGGATGGGCGTTGATGTGTCTGATGCACCTTAGTGCTAATGAGCCCCTTAGATAGGAGACGATGTGTCTGGCATCCCTTAGGGCTAATGAGCCCCTTGGATGGGCAATACTAATAAATTTAAAAAAATATTTGATATGCAATGTATATGAGTGAGATTGTTCTTACATAAGGTATCTCAGGGTTGTATGGATTTTGTGATTGCAACTATCTATCCCAAATGCTCCAACTATGGAAAAAGACGATTATTGATGTGACTATTTAGCTAGGCCATTGTCATATAATGATGCCAAAAACAAAAATCAGCTCTTCTTTGCCCAGTATTATGAGGAGTAAGTGCATATGAGTCTATCTCATATTTTTTATTTTTTATTAGTTTTGTTTCTAATTCCTTTTAAACATTCGTTATTGTATTTGAATTTATTGTTTTAATCAATATTGTGGCCATTGGATGTTGGCTGTTATTTGTCTATGGGTTGGTTTGATGCATTGGCTAGATCCCGCGATAGTAAAAGATGAACCTCCCAAATTTTCTTAAACAATAATCAACAAGTATGTGCCAGATTACTTATTTTGGTACATGTTAACTTCTTTTTATGAAAGTATTTCAATACTATTACTCTAATATTTTGATAATTACTTAGGGCAATGATCAATTTCAGAACGGAAAATTGAAAGGATATCACAAAAATAAAGGAGAAACCTTACATTAAATGGATAAGCATTGAGGTATTTGTATCTTTAATATAATTTTGCAATGCTTAGTGTATAGGATAGCTTCCGCTAAACTATCGCCCAGCCCCCATGGTGCACACTCACCGCCGAATAACCAACTAAAGGAGGGCTCATCAGCCTGGCAGAGTCAGCCCGCAGGGCTTACCAGACTAAACTCTCCACGAAAGAGATAGTACGCCTATAAATAGAGGGTAAAGTACAACGGAAAAGAGGTTAGACACTCAAGTTATTACACTTTCCCTCTCTAAGTACAACTATCTCTCTAAGTTCACTTTCTCTCTCTAAACACTCTCTAACTTAAGCTTTAGAGGGGAGTTCCTCGAGCCACCCCCGAGGGCATTTTACGTGTGCTGCCGTGTGTAGGTTGTTGACGGGACCCAGCTTACCCAGCAGAACCCTTAGCCTGGTTCCATACCTGGAACAATTGGCGCTAGAAGGAGGGGATTGGATCATCTAACCTGAGGTTCACCAACTGAGCTGGGGACTAGTTAACTAACCACAATGGCTGGAGAAGAAACTGTACAAACACCCACGTCCAAAACTAATGAGACCAGCCAAACACCACAAAAAACACCCCTAGTAACTAGCGATCCTAAAGGATCCACCGAAAACCCCAAATCGACCATCTCATAGAAATCCAACCCTATCGGATCGACATCAGCCACTGCTAAAGCAGCGGCAAAACCAGTAAATCCGGTAGGATCCAGCTCTATTTTCAAGTACGGAATGCCGTTAACAGGCGCAAACAATGATCTTATTGTTTCAGCACCAGTAACCCAGAAATCGCAACCCGTAAATATGACAGCCATTCTGTAGAACCTCTCTAAGTGTAGAAAGGAGTAGCTGGATGCAATGACAGCGATCCTTACCAATATGGGTAAGTGGGCAAGCCCATCACCGACGACTGTAGCTACGGAGCCCACAGCAAAAAAGCCGGAAGTCTCAACTCTCACCCCCGAGCAGAAAGAGCTCATTCAACTGAGGAAAAAGGTATTGGAGCTGGAAGCTCGCAACCTGAATCGAGAATGGAGCATGGAGGAAATAATCCCCGCTCGAATCAGCCCGGAGAAGCGGGTCCCTCGCAGTAGGTCACCGACCGCAGAGCGAGGCCCCAGCCCAGAGAGAGACAAACGAGCGCGAATCCAGGTTGTTCTAGATGATTCCCCATTTTGCCGGGAGATTCTGGAAGAACCCATGGAGAAGGTAAAGATGCCGAGCTGCAAGTACAATGGAACCACAACACCTAAAAGCCACATATCAGCTTTCTACAATCATATGGTACTCTACACCCTGACAGACTCGGTCTGGTGTAAGGCTTTTCCACCAACTCTAGAGGGGCTGGCAGCGGAATGGTACGGCACCATCTCCAAATGTTCTGTATACTCGTAAAACTAGCTAAAGAGAATATTCATGGAGCATTTCATAACCTTGGTGGACAGAACCGAGATGATAACCGAGCTGATGTCCCTAATTTAGGGAAAGGATGAGCCCTAGAGGGAGTTCATCACCAGGTTCAACAAGGAGGCAACAACCATTCCAAATATGAGCCAGGAGGTAGCGCTGTTAGCAATGCAGAGTGACCTATTTCCAGGGTCACCATTCAGAGCATATATGGGGCGTAAGAGCCTCAAAACGCTAGCTGAAGCGCTGGGTAAAGCGGATGAGTTCATCAAAGTAGACGAGACTGACAGAGCAATGTTGGGCAGGAAAGAAACAGGTGACTCTGTTAAGCGGGCAGAGGTCACCCGGGCAGAGAACACACCTAGGGTGGACCAACCAAGCAGGGCTGAGCAAAACCGCAGAGAAGCGGACAGGGCAATGGGACTGAGAAGGTCTAATCAAAGGAGAGGGCCAAGGCTTGGGAAGTTTGATCAGTATACCCCACTAACCCATTCCAGCTCCCAAATATTCAGCGTAAATAAGGCTGATGATAAGTGGCAGAGGCCTCCAAGGATGGTAAACAAGAGTCGTGATACCAGTAAATGGTGTGACTTTCACAAGGACTATGGCCACACCACTGAAGAATTCACGCACTTGAAGGAAAACATAGAGGACTTAGTCAGGAGAGGATACTTGAGTCAATTTAAGCAGCGTGATGACCCTCCCAGAAGAAGGGAGGAGGATAGAGCGGGTCGAGCTGACAGTAGAGGAGGTCATAGGGGCCCATCTAGAGACAAGGATAGAGATGGCAAGCTAGAGGGCAGGGTGTACGTGATCAACGGGGGTCCAGTAAACGGGGGGACAGTTAATAGAGCGCGGGTCGACCTGCGGGAAATGATACATCAAATAAAAGACAATGATAAGCGTTGGTGGCCTCCTCTTCCCCCGCAGCCACGAGCAACGTTTGACGAGTATGACCAGAACGGCATAATTTACCCTCATAATGACTCGCTGGTGGTGACAATGAGAATTTGCAAACTAAGAGGTGGATAGAATACTGATAGACGGAAGCAGCTCGGCCAACATCATATACATAAGTGCGTTCAATGAGCTGATGTTGGACAGAAAAGACCTGAAGAGAGTATACTACGTGGTCACCGGGTTTGATGGCTGGGGGCTTACCCAAAAAGCATAATCGAACTCTCAGTCCAAGTAAGAGAGAGGTCAAGAAGGCATGATGTTCGAGCAGAATTTCTCGTGATAAACTCCCCTTCACCCTACAATGTAATCATGGGAAGACCGCTCATCCACAAGATAGACGGGGTGGTATCCACTTACCACCTGGCCATGGCTTAAAAAACTAAAGAGGCTTGGTCAGCAAAGCTTAGGGGAAGCCAGAAGACAACCCAACTATTACATAATTGCCTTAAAGTAGCCTGCCAAAACCAGACATCAGTCCGGTTCCAAGAGAAGGCTCCCTGAGCAACCTGAGAGGAAGTCGAGGAAAAGGATGCGTGAAGAGTATCACAAGGAAAAAGATAAACAGAAGTTGGAAATGGAAAACTTCAAGCCAGCAACAGAAAAATGGCCAGACCACTCCCTAGCGGGGAGCATGTCACAGTTGAGTTCACAAAATGTGATCTCTCGAGGATGGTGAAAATTGGGAATGACATTGATCTAGGAGTAGGGGTGCACCTCATAGAGTTGCTGAGAAAGAATAAAGACATTTTTGCATTTTCAGTAGATGAGATGCCCGGAATTGACCCAGCAGTCATGGTGCAAAAGCTGAATGTGAAGGAGGATATTAGGCCAGTCTAACAGAAAAAGTGAAGCTTCTCCACGGAGAAAAACGAGGCAATCTAGAAAGAGGTGGAAAAACTCTTGGGAGCAGGATTTATTGAACCCTGTGACTATCCAGAATGGTTAGCCAACGTGGTCATGGTGAAGAAGGCAAATAGCCAATGGAGAATGTGTGTTGATTTCACGGATCTTAATAAGCCTGCCCGAAGGACTGTTACCCACAGCCACGGATAGATCAACTGGTAGACTCAACCAGCGGGCACGCCCTGCTAAGCTTCATGGATGCCTTCTCTAGGTACCATCAGATCAGCCTGCACGAGCTTGACAGACTGAAAACTGCATTCATTACCGAAGAGGGAGTGTATAATTACATAGCTATGCTCTTCGGGCTGAAGAACGCTGGAGCAACTTTTCAGAAGGCAATGGATAGAGTTTTCCTTCACAAGAAAGGAAGAAATATGAAAGTATATGTTAACGACTCAATTGTTAAGAGTGTCACGCAGGCTAGACATATCATGGATCTGGAGGAAACATTTGCCACCCTTAACAAGTATAGAATCAAGCTCAACCCGAAGAAATGTGTCTTTGGAGTGAGCTCCGAAAAGTTCTTAGGTTTTTTTATTAGTGAGAGACGAATAGATGCCAACCTAGAAAAGGTCGAAGCAATCCTCAGTCTGCCCGAGCCTAAGAGCATCAAAGATATCATGCGGTTGACAGGCAGAATGGCCGCACTGACCAGATTCATCAGCAAGTCAACAGACAAAGCCTTGCCATTCTATAAGTTGTTGAAAAGGATATAGAGAATTCAAGTGGGGGACTAAGGAGAAAGAAGCCTTTAAGGGTATTAAGGAGCATCTAACTAAGCTCCCAACAATGATCAGCCCGGAGCTAAGGGAAAAACTGCAGTTATACATCTTAGCGTCAATACAGAAAATCGCAGCCGTTCTGCTTGTAGAAAGATAGAAGCAACAAAGGCCGATATATTTTGTGATCCACGTGCTGACCGAGGTAGAGCAAAGATACCCCATGGTAGATAAACTAGCCTTCGAAGTGGTCACAGCATCAAGAAAGCTAAAACCATATTTTGACGCGCATATAATAGAGGTCCTCACAAACCACCCGCTGGAGAAAACATTACAAAAAACGGATGCATCGGGTAGACTCTTAAAGTGGGCAATCGAGCTTTCTAAGTATGAATTCGAGGTCAAGCCTAGAGCAGCCATCAAGGCCACAAGCTTTAGCAGACTTCATAGTGGAAGCCTCATATGAGGAGAAAGAGGTTGACATTGGGGTCTGGAAGGTGGAAGTGGATGGATCCTCAGCCCAAACGGGGAGTGGGGCAGGAGTCATAATGACGTCTCCTGAAGGAAACATATTTGAGTATGCCATAAAGTTCAAGTTCAAAGCGTCTAATAATGAAGTAGAGTACGAGGCAACCCTGGCAGGCCTACGTATGAGCCTTGCAGCCGGAGCCCGCAAAGTACACCTGCAGACTAATTCTCAGCTCGTTGCCAGCTAACTGCAGGGGGCGTATGAGATAAGGGAAGCCACTATGATGAAATATGTAACCAAAGTGAAAGAGTTGGCAGCCCAGCTAGTCCATTTCCAGATAGACTTGGTCCCTAGAGAAGGAAACTCTTAGACATACGCCTTATCTAAGTTAATCAGCTCAACCTTACAAAGCCTCATAAGAACAGTGATGGTCGAAGTGTTAGAGGAAAGAAGCATCGCTGAAAAGGAGCAGGTTAACTGCGTTGGGAGTTAGAGACCCTGGTTCTCAGACATCTTGGCGTACAAACTTCATGGCTCGCTGCCCTATGATGAAGTACAGACTAAAAAGGTGAAGAAAGAAGCAAATTGGTATGTAGTGATGAATGAAGAGCTTAACAAGAAAGGCTTCTCAAAGCCACCGCTGAGGTGTATTCCAGAATGGGAGCAAGAGGGCATTATGGAAGAAGCCCACTCCAGAATATGTGCCAACCATATCGGTATGAAAGCATTGGGAGTAGAGGTCCTTCTAAGAGGGGCATATTGGCTAACTCTCACGCAAGACGCACTAGCATATGTCAAAAAATGCGACAAGTGTCAAAAATATTCACCAGTTATAAATTAGCCAGCAAACGATCTGACTCCAATCCTCAGCCCGATCCCGTTCGCTCAATAGGGAATGGACATATTTGGACTTTTCAACACTTGGTCAGCGGGCAGGAACTATCTCATTGTGGCAGTAGATTACTTTACAAAGTGGATAGAAGCTGAGCCCACAAAAGTACATAAAGGCAACCCAGGTCAGAACATTTATATGGAAGAGCATCATCACTAGATTCGGGGTGCCACGGTGTATAGTCTTTGATTATGGGTGCCAATATGACTGTGACACCATAAAGGAGTACCTGGGGGATATGGGCACCAAGTATGCAAGTGCCTCAGTCTACCACTCGCAGAGCAATGACCAGGTAGAAGCAGCAAACAAGTTGATCCTGTTAGCCCTAGAGAAGAAGCTGGAGGAGTACAAAGGCCTGTGGGCAGACTTAGTCCCATAGGTCTTGTGGACAAATAGGACCACTGAGAAGGAGTCAAACGGTAAAAGTCCTTTCACCTTGGCCTACGGGGTTGATGCAGTTGTCCCTTTGGAAGTGAAAATCCCCAGCCTGAGGATACAACACTTTGAATAGCAAGGAAATGAAAAGTGCATGCTGGAAGAGCTAGACTTCCTGCCAGAAGTAAGGCTACAAGCATCCCTTAAGCTGGCAGCCCAAAAGAGCAGGATCTCAAAAGCTTTCAACAAAAGGATCAAGCACAGGGAGCTATGATGAGTGACATTTATGTCACTCTTAGGAAGTATTTTTAGAGTCATTTTCCCTTTTATTTTATCCTATTTTCCCTTTCTTTCTCTTGTTTTCTCTTAATAACATTTCTTGTTTATTTTGGTAATTTTGTCGTGTTTTAGTTCTTTTCGTAGTTTTTAGTTTATTTTCGTATTTTATTTGCTTTTGATTTGTTATTTTTCGTTCTTTATTTTTCCTTGAAAGTTTTCTAGTTTACTTTTATTTATTTTAATTAGTTTTGAGTCTATTTTATTTCACTTTATTTACTTGTATAGTTTTATTTAATTTTTATTAGTTTAGTGTTATTTATCTTATTTTATTTTACTTTATTTTACCTTTTGTTTTATTTTATTTTATTTTATCTCTTAGTAATACCCTCGTGTTTTTGGTGTTCAGGTTGATGCTTGATTTTCAAGTCCAAATCTGGTTCAAGGTCCGAGGAACCATCGGGATTTTCAAGAGGAGGAAGCTAAGCTCAAGGGAAGCTAGAGGAAGCATGATTCAAAAGAGGTTCGGCAGAACCTCCTGATGGTGTGGCCGAACCAAGGTGTGGCCGAACCTGCTCAGTGGTTCGGCCGAACGTTGAGGCAGGGACGAGATGAAAATTGGCAGTTTTGCAGGAGTGGCCGAACCACAGGAGTTCGACCAGACCAGGATCAGGGAGGTTCGACCGAACCTACCCATGGTTCGGCCGCACCTACCCCGTAGTCCGACCGAACCTACCTTGTAGTCCGGCCAAACCTACCCTGTAGTCCGGCCGAACCTTTCCATTCGGTCAGACCTCTCCTTTTATCCGCTGGCTTTGTACGGACTATATAAGTCCCATCTTAAAACATTCAAGGGGGAATTCAATAACTATCTATTCTTCTCTCTAATTATTTTTAGGTTAGGTTAGGATTAGTCTTCTTTGGTAGAGAGAGAAAGTGAGGTTTTCTTCATTAATGAACTTGGATTTTGAAGGAGCTTGTTCAATCCTTTGTAGACCTTCATCTTCAATTAATGAGCAATTTCTTACTCTCTTTCTTTACCTTTGTTCTTGATTTTGTTTTTTTGCTTTTATTTTTCTTCTTTGCATATTAATCATGTTGATGGTTATTGATTTGATGATTGATATTGTTTTCAACTTGATTTGTGAGTAGTCACCTAGCTAAGGGTGCGGGGATGGTGTAGTTGCTAATTGTTCATGCTTTTAATGTTGGGGTTATGTTAATGGTGATTTAAGTCTTTGCATGCTTGATATTCTTTGTTCTTTCTTGCAAGTGCACATTGTTAGTTGATCAAAGATGAGTCTTTACTAACAAGTAACGGAAGTTGACTTAGTTGAGATTCATTACTATCGATTGTTATTTAATAGTACCTCCTAGTATATGGTTCTAATGTGGTAACATAGAGGCTATGTTAGGAGAAGCCAATTGACCCCGGAAGGCGGCTAGATTGGACCCTTTACTTCGATATTCATGTATGTTTAGTTTACCATTGATATGCTACTTTGTTATTGTATGGTCAAGCGTCAACTTCACCTACCCATTTCCCTTGGTGCCTTAATGTTTTATTTCTTGTTTTAGCATCTTTAGACTTTAGTTTATTTATCTCCTATTCCGGACTAGCTTAATTGTCGATAACATTTGGTGGTGTTTACTGTTCTCTGTGGTTCGACCCCTATGCTTGCCTTATACTCGTATTAGGTTTGTTTAGGTTGTATAAATTGTATTTGATCTAGGAATAGACATTTGACGACGCGTTTATTCCCTTGTCAAAAAGAAATAGACATATGACAAGCTATTGCGTTCTTTGTCGGATTATTTACTAGATTGGTCATGCTTGGACGTTAAGCAAGCCTTTGCGGGAAGTAACTCGTGTTTTATTGCTTTCTTTTTCTTTCTTTTGTGTTTCTCATTTTTGTTTACTCTCTTTTCTCATTTTGGATTGAGCTCCTTGTGAAGAAGCACACCAATGATTGCTTGCATTTGGAAAAGCAACAAAGACGAGGAATTAGATGAAATTGTGGACAATGTGCTCAATTGCGGGTTTCAACACCCACCTCACATTTGATTTACTCTTTCCTTCTTCCTTCATCTTAGATTTGCTTTCTTAATTGCATTTGGATCGAATGAATATGATTTGTTATGTGAATGTGTTTTCTTTCTTCCCCTCCCACCCACCCTTTGTGCCTTTATTTTGAGCATTGAGGACAATGCGCCATTCTAGCTTGGGGAGTAGCTATTCGCTAGCTTGGGGGAGTTATCTATATCTCTTGGTGGTTTCTTAATCCATAGTCTCATGATTGCTTGATTTATTTCTCTCATACTTGCCAAAGTCTATTATTGAGATTGGTTTTCTATGTTTAGATGGCCATGAGCGCCTTATTGAGTTGACTTTTGGTATATGTAGATTTGATTGATCATGCTTTCATCTTGCACAATTGTATATGCATTCTTAAGTATTGTTGGTTTTATGAATATTTGTGTATATAGTGTCTTTCCATGGCATTCAAGGCAAGTTTCAAAATGTTTTGTTTTAAACTTAGGCATAATTGAGCTTTAGCACCTAGGATACCCTCTTTGCTAGTTGTTAGAGGTTTTCGTGCACTTGAATGTCGAAGTTGGTTCACGCATATAACATTGAAAAGGTAGTAGAACTTAAGGGCTATGAGACCTTAGCTCAGTTAGTTTGTGGTAAGATGGTTGTCGCTCTCTAGCTAGTTGAAGCTTTAAAGGTGATTTTTGCTACTTCACTACCGTCATTTTTGTGAGGATGTGTCTATTTTGTTCTAGCCTTCTACATTTCTTGCATGTGTGGCGTTTGGATCCTTGGCATTGCTAGCTTATATCGAGAATTTGGCTTAATCTACCTAAGATCGAGACCGAACCAACCTAGGGGAAGACGAAGGCAATTAGGATTTTTGTTTTGTTTTATTATTTTCTTTTCTTTTTTTTTTTTTTTTTTGCATTTGCTCATTTAGTAACCCAATTTAAGCCATTTTCCCTTCTTTGGAATAACCACATTACAAACCAATGGACCTTTTCTTTATTTTCACCTTTATTAGTTTTTGTGAAGCATTCTTGGGACTTGATTTGTATTTTTGGTTTAATGAAAGTGAGAAAAAGAATGAAAAAGAAGTGAAAAACTCAAATTTTGGTAGTTGTGATTATATTTGTTATGTTGAATGGTTTGAGTAAATGAGAAGAAAATAAAGGAAATGAAAGAAAAAGCCGCTCAAAGATAAAAGAGGCGAGAGCAAAGAATAAAAAGAAATGAAAAAAAAAGAGAAGAAAATATTGAGAAAATACAAAAATATTTGTTGTTTGGTTGAAAAAGAATAAGCTTGGGGGAGGAGTTGCTAGAATTTTTTATTTGAAAGTTGGTAGTTTATTGAGTTTGAATTGAGGAATGATCAACCTTGCTTCACTTCTAAGTTTACCACCAATTTCCAAATTTATTTCTACACCCTTTACCCTAGCCTAAATGTTTCAACCCTTTCAAGACCTTTTGACCTTAGTGAGGTTTAGTTACCACCGATGGAGGGTAATCAAGCCAAGCCTATTGAGCGAGCTATCAATGCCAAGATGTCGGGTAGCCTAAATGTTTTTCATTGATTATTTCTTCCGATTCCTTCGAGGAATCTCAAGATATCACCTTAAAAGTGGATGCAAAACTAGTGAGGATGCGGGAGTTTGGTCGGAGATAAGGAGGAGTGTAAGTCCCCCTAAGTTCTTTACCCTTTGCTGCTTTATGTGTGCATCAACCTTAGATATTCTTTTGCTTGGCTACCTTTAATGTCTAGAAAGGATTGTATTCTTGTGCATTTAGAAAATTGTTTGTGTTTGGTTTGAAATATCAAAATTCGAGTTTTCTTGATTTCACCTTTGCCTTGAATGTTATGTGTTGCCAAGAGTTGTGGGTTAAACCTCTTAGGAAACCCTCACGAGAGCGTACTCGTCCTCTTTGGCGACATAGGGGTTTAAAGGGCTTGATGCATACGCTAAATGCATCTGTGATTCCTACGACAATGAGTTAGTGTACATTCTTTCTCTTTGTTTCTTTTTTGTTTCCTTTGCTTTCAATAATTCCATCTTGTTCTCTTTTGCCTTAGCTTTGCTCGAGGACGAGCAAAGGTTTAGCTTGGGGGAATTTGATGAGTGACATTTATGTCACTCTTATGAAGTATTTTTAGAGTCATTTTCCCGTTTATTTTATCCTATTTTCCCTTTCTTTCTCTTGTTTTCTCTTAATAACATTTCTTGTTTATTTTGGTAATTTTGTAGTGTTTTAGTTCTTTTCGTTGTTTTTAGTTTATTTTTCGTATTTTATTTGCTTTTGATTTGTTATTTTTCGTTCTTTATTTTTCCTTGAAAGTTTTCTAGTTTACTTTTATTTATTTTCATTAGTTTTGAGTCTATTTTATTTCACTTTCTTTACTTGTATAGTTTTATTTAATTTTTATTAGTTTAGTGTTATTTATCTTATTTTATTTTACTTTATTTTACCTTTTGTTTTATTTTATTTTATTTTATCTCTTAGTAATACCCTCGTGTTTTTGGTGTTCAGGTTGATGCTCAATTTTCAAGTCCAAATCAAGTTCAAGGTCCGAGGAACCATCGGGATTTTCAAGAGGAGGAAGCTAAGCTCAAGGGAAGCTAGAGGAAGCATGATTCAGAAGAGGTTCGGCCGAACCTCCTGATGGTGTGGCCGAACCAAGGTGTGGCCGAACCTGCTCAGTGGTTCGACCGAACGTTGAGGCAGGGGCAAGATGAAAATTGGTAGTTTTGCAGGAGTGGCCGAACAACAGGAGTTCGACTAGACCAGGATCAGGGAGGTTCGACCGAACCTACCCATGGTTCGGCCGAACGTACCCTGTAGTCCGGCCGAACGTACCCTGTAGTCCGGTCGAACCTTTCCATTTGTTCGGTCAGACCTCTCCTTTTATCAGCTAGCTCTGTACGGACTATATAAGTCCCATCTTAAAACATTGAAGGGGGAATTCAATAACTATTTATTCCTCTCTCTAATTAGTTTTAGGTTAGGTTAGGATTGGTCTTCTTTGGTAGAGAGAGAAAGTGAGGTTTTCTTCATTAATGAACTTGGATTTTGAAGAAGGAGCTTGTTCAATCCTTTGTAGACCTTCATCTTCAATTAATGAGCAATTTCTTACTCTCTTTTTTTACCTTTGTTCTTGATTTTGTTTATTTGCTTTTATTTTTCTTCTTTGCTTATTAATCATGTTGATGCTTATTGATTTGATGATTGATATTGTTTTCAACATGATTTGTGAGTAGTCACCTAGCCAAGGGTGTGGGGATGGTGTAGTTGTTAATTGATTCATGCTTATGATGTTGGGGTTATGTTAATGGTGATTAAAGTCTTTGCATGCTTGATATTCTTTGGTCTGTCTTGCAAGTGCACATTGTTAGTTGATCAAAGATGAGTCTTTACTAACAAGAAACGGAAGTTGACTTAGTTGATATTCATTACTATAGATTGTTATATAATAGTACCTCCTAGTATATGGTTCTAATGTGGAAACATAGAGGCTATGTTAGGAGAAGCCAATTGACCCCGGAAGGCGGCTAGATTGGACCCTTTACTTCGATATTCATGTATATTTAGTTTACCATTGATATGCTACTTTGTTATTGTATGGTCAAGCGTCAACTTCACCTACCCATTTCCCTTAGTGCCTTAACGTTTTATTTTTTGTTTTAGAATTTTTAGACTTTAGTTTATTTATCCTCTGTTCCGGACTAGCTTAATTGTCGATAACATTTGGTGGTGTTTACCGTTCCCTGTGGTTCGACCCCTATGCTTGCCTTATACTCATATTAGGTTTGTTTAGGTTGTATAAATTGTATTTGATCTAGGGATAGACAATTGACGACGCGTTTATTCCTTTGTCAAGCTCCTGCTAGCAGACTTAGTCCTTAGGAGGACATCAGTAGTTGGTAGAGGAAATCACCATGGAAAGCTGTCAGCAAACTGGGAAGGCCCTTTCATCATCCACGAGCAGGTTGGACCAGGCACGTTCCTCCTTGCAGATCAATAAGGTTAGGTATTTAGAAACAGTTTCAATGCTGATGTGTTGAAGAAATATTTTGTTTAAATTGCCTGAAACATAGCTGTTTCAAGTCGCTAAACCTTTATTCGGTCCATGTTATGTTCACTAAGGCATTTGAGACATTTTTATTCAATGAAATACAAGCCTCTACTTGAGGAGTATGTTGCATAAATTTGTTTAATATAGTATGTTGTTTAATATTGTATGCCCAAGCATAATATACTAACATGTAGAAATCAAACAAGAATAATAATAAAGTTTTAGAGGCAAGAAGCACTCTAGTGCAAAATGACAAAGTGAAAGCATCCCTCCTTAAAACCTCACTTCACTTGCAAAAAGCAAAACAGGGCACCACCTCGAGGACACCAAAGGGGGAGCCTGACACGTTCAGCTTGAGCAGGGGAGAAGAGAAGAAAAGAAGAAGATGAGCTACATGGGCAACCCTAAGGTTCTCTTAGTCCCATTCATCCCATCTCTTCGAGGGGGAGAGGAAAGGAGAAGACAGTGAAACAATAAGCCCTTACAAAAAGAAGTAAGCAGGCAGTAAACAAGCTGAATGACATAAATAAGTCGCAGCATAAACAAGCTGAACGACATAAATAAGTCGAAGCATAAACAAGCTGAATGACATAAATAAGTCGCAGCATAAACAAGCTGAACGACAGAAACAAGTCGCAACATAGATAAGTTGAACGACACAAATAAGTCACAGCAAAGCAAGCAGATGACACAGAGAAAATAAGCAAAAAGCTGATCGACACAAACAAGTCTCAACAAGGATAGGTCAAATAACGCTCAACCAAATATGTCAACCAGCACGCAGACAAAGCCTTAGGGAAAAGCCACGTGAAGTACAAAGCGCGTAAACACTTAAAGCAGATAAAGCAGGATAGACAAAATGTAACAAAGTCCCTGCCGAAGCACAACAGAGCGCAAAAGAAACAGAAAAGCGCTAGGCATCTAAATTAAAAGACAAGAAGGCCCAACCTATGAGGCCCAACCAAACGTAATAAAGAGCAAGCATGCAAACAATGAAGTAAACAACAAGAAAAGCAGCAAGAGGAGATCATAAGGAAGATACAATATAAGGCTGAACCCCTGCCCACCAAGGCAGAGTAAACATTTAGCAGGTCAGTCAAAGAACAAATAAAGCTGAGCCCTCATCCACCAGGACAAGGAAACACTCAGCGGGTAAAGTTAGAAGATCACAAATTCAAGCTAAGCTGGACAGACCCAGCAACGAAAGAAAAAGTATTCTGAAAATACACAGAGAAACATAATCTTTGGCAGCTATACACCCAAAAGATAGTAACAAAAACTACCTAGTTACAACATATTTAGGTGAGGGAAACTCAGAGGAACCACTGGAGTAGGAGGGTGACAGCCGCCATAACCTTTATTAATCATCAGTTAGAGACTCCACTCTAATAGCTGCAGCAAAATCAGGGTAGAGAGGCCCCTCCAAATTCAGCACGGCCTAGTTGGGGATCTTAGAGCCAGCAGCGTGAGGGTGATCAGCAGGAAGATCGAACAAACCAGCCTCACCTACATCTTCAACCTTAGCCCAGAAGGCATTAAAGCGAGCCTGCTGCTCCTCACCCTCACCATAGAAGTTGCTAACGTATCGAGCCGCAACTTCCCATCCTCCATCACGGCGATCATCCAGGAGCTTAGCAAAAACAGGAGAGAGCGCAAAAGACTTAAGAGCCTCTCTCCTAGCAGCCTCCAGCGCAATAGCATGCGCAGCCTGTAAATCTGCCACCTCTGCCTCTAACGTCTTCACTCTGGCCTGAGAAGTCCCCAACTACTCCTCGTAGTCCTTCCGCTTGGTCTGAATGAGCTTAAATCCTCCCAATTGGAGCTGAAAGGCATCTGCCTTCTCCCTCAGCGGAGTCACCTTGGCCATAGCATCCCTCTCAGCTTGAGCCTTTTTTTTTTTTTTGGAAAATATGAGAAATTTTATTACCAAAAGGAAAAGTTACAACTTACAAGTGCTAAGTTATAACAAACACCAAACCTCACAAGACCTAAAAAACAGGCCAACCAACCACGAAACAGTTCAAGCTCAATCTCCTGCCACCTTCTAGGAAGGGTTCAGGAGAAGGAGACAAGAACAGCCTGAGCTCAAGCTTCCAGCCACCTTCTAGGAAGGGTTCTGGAAACAAGGCCTAGGAACACAAAAACAGGCACAGAGCAAGACATGTCTGCAAACAAGAAACACCACCCCTGCAAACTTTATAAAGGAAAACCTCCACCTAGACTCAGCTGCAAAAGCAACAGGACTAGACAAAAGAATGTAATACATCAACTCAGAGAATGCAACCAAGCTAAGCACCAAAAAAGCAAAACAAAGAGCTAAATTCTACCTAAGAAAAACAGCAGAAAAGGAAAACAAAAACAACAGCAGCAACCACCCAAACCAAACTGCAGCAAGCCTGAACCAGCAACTGCAGAAACAGTACTAGCCTGCCAAAACAGCAACTGCAGAAACAACAACAAATCCCAGCAATAGCTGACTTGCTAACCAGAAAAAGCAACAGCTCAGCATCAGAAAACAGCTATAGCAGACCAACAAAAACCAGAAGCAGCTAAAGAAAACAGCAGCAGCAACAGGAAACAACAACAGTAACAGAATTCAGCAACAGCAGCAACAAAACCAGCAACAGCAGTAGTAAAACAAAACAGCAGAAGCAGCTCCCTGATAAACCAACTAAGCAATCAAGTGTTTATTTCCCGTTGGGATTCTACAGACTAAATGAAAGATAATATCCCTAATTAGGACATCAACAGTCTTGCAACAACGAGTGAACAAAACTGCATTCCTCTGTATTCAAATACCATTGACTATTTTAGTGAAGGCAACTTGGATCACTTTGTTTTTCAATCTGGAACTTTCGCAGATTTTCTTCAACCATTCAATCTCATCACCAAACAGCTGAATAGGCTTGGAAACATGTAAGATACTCAACACCTTGTTCCAAACCTTTCTAGAGTACTCACAATCAAAGAATAAGTGTTGAACACTTTCATTGCTATTCAAGCAAAAGAAACACTTTGGATCACAAGAGATGTGCCATTGTAGCAACCTATCCTTAGTGACAAGCCTATCCCACAAAGCTATTCACAAGATAAATACACTCTTAGGAGTTGCTAAGTTATGATAAATGACCCTCTTGCAAGGAACCTTAAGAACTTGAGGCCTAATAGCAGCATAAATCTTCTTGATTTTCATCTTGTTGCCTTGTATTAAACCGTCGCATCCCCCTTGATCATTCACAATATCTCTACAACTCAAAATCTTCTTCAAAAACAAAGAGCATTTAGGAGGGGTAGGTGTGGTCCAACAATCTTTATGCTTGAAATAATAGATTTGGACCCACTTAACCCAAAGATATCAACCTTGTGAGCAATATCCCAAAGTAACCTAGTGACAGCTGCTTTATTCCACTCAGGAAGAGAAAGCAAGTTCTAGCCACCACAGACTTTAGGAAGACAAACATAATTCCAAGCAACCAAAGATTTTTTAGTAGGGGCAGAGGATCCAGTCCATAGAAAGCATCTGAATCTAGCCTCGATCTCTTTTAAAATTTTCTTTGGCAAGATAAAGATTTGAGCCCAATATGTCAGAATACCAAATAACACACTCTTCACCAACTGAAGCCTCCTAGCATAGGACAAGTGTTTAGCCATCCACCCTTGGATTCTAGCAGTCACCTTCTCCACCAAAGGCCTACACTGAGCAATAGTAAGCTTTTTAGAAGGGAGAAGGGCCCCAAGATATCTAAAAGGAATAGAACCTTGAGAAACACCAAGAAGCTCTTTCAGCTCTGACTGAACATCAATAGAAACTCCCCCAAAGTAGACTTCACTTTCATCAAAATTAGCAGAAAGCCCTCAAGCACCACAAAATTTCAAGAAAGCTTGGAAGAGAAGCTTAACAGAAACACTATCAGCTCTAGAAAACATCAATAGATCATCAGCAAACATCATGTGATTTAGGTTTAACTTTTCACATCAAGGATGAAAGTTAAAATCAGGAGTTAACCTAAGCTCATCAAGGCACCTGGAAAGGTATTCCATACCAATAGCAAAAAGAAAGGGAGACATAGGGTCACCTTGTCTTAAACCTTTCTTAGCTTCGAAAGGAGGGGCAGGAAAACAATTGATAAGAATAGAATAAGAGACAGAAGTAAGACATGTCCAGATCCAGCTAATTAATCTCTAAGGAAAACCAAGCTCCTGCATAACAGTAATCAAGAATCCCCACTCAACTAAATCATAGGCTTTCTTCAAATCCACCTTAACCATGCATCTAGGTGAAATAAAATTGTTATCATAGCCTTTGATCAACTTAGTTGCAAGAAGGATATTGTCACCAATATGCTTGCCTGGATTGAAACCTGCTTGAGCATCATCAATGACCTCACCAATGATAGCAGCAAGTCAACACCTTGGTTCCGATATTCCTTCTCCACTGACAGCAAGGCATCGGACAAATCCCCCATAGACATAACAAGGTGCAAGAAAAGCAGAAAAGAAGAGTCAGCCAAAGTGGGAGTTAACAATAAAAAAAAAAGTATAATAATGAGCAAAACAAGACAGTACCAACAAAACAAGCAGAGAAAAGCTGAAACGAGAAAAAGAAAAGCCAAAAGTAGAGACAAACCTTCTGCAAATCATGGCAAGCAGTAGCTGCTGGAAGGCTGACTAAGCTGCGCGTAGAATCCGCAGGGAGACGAACCCCCTAAGTCAGGCGGTATCCTAGAGTACCACCCTTCTAAGGGTCGTCTACAAATAAAGACTCATCAGCCCTCACATTCATCAAAGGCCGAAAGGAAGCGTTCACAGCTCTAGAAGGACAGAGTATTGGGCGATGATGAATGTCAATAGGGACCTCAGCAAACTCAATCGCCCTAGTAGGGAGAAAAGTCCCTCTAGTAGAGAGTGAGGACGCAGAAAGAGGATTCTCTAAGGCATCACCCAAGCTCTGATGAACGCAGAGGTTAAGCTCACTAGAGTTCTAAGTGTCTCCCTCACCAACGTTTCCACCTAGGAGTCCAGTTTAAGCAGACGTGGAAGCAAGAGGGTCTGGGCTAGGAGAAGTGCGAGCCTTTTTCGCCTCTAGCTCATCTTTAGCAGGGGCAAAAGACACAGGATCGTCCTCCAGGTCAATCACTGGACGATCCTACTGGAGAGAGCCCGTAGCTCGGAAGAGCCCACCTTGGGTAGCGCTTAGAGCCGCCCCCTCAGCCCGTAGCGACGCAACGAAAACCTTGGAAGCTCCATGACAAATTCATCAGGGAGCTGAAAATTAGTAGCATCAACTGAAGAAACTGCAGTGCCCTTCGCAGCAGCAGTATCATCAGTAGAAGTAAGAAAGAGCGGAACATGCTTAGCAGAGGAATCAGGTTTTTCATCCGTAGTAGTAGTCTCAATCCCTTCAGAGGGAAATTGGAGAACACTGTCAGCAAAATCATCGGCAGTAGCCTTTGAATCTTCAGAAGCTTGTTCACGTGGCCTTTTGGCAGCAGAAGTCTGAGGTGCCACCCGGCCGGAAGCCGCGACAGACTGCTTCTCAGGGAAAGCAGCAGGCGCCACTAACGCCTCAAAATCTGAAGCCACCTTTTGAGGAGTAAGGCGAGTATCACGCCCACTCCCAACAGTAGAAGACGAAGGCTCAGCGCGGCTGGACCCAGCACGCTCGCCAGTAGCCACGGTGCTAACAACAGCCCGAAGCTCAGTAGGAGCCAAACGCACCTCGCCCTTCAGGGAACTCGCAAACACCTCCAGCGTATCAAAGAGCTGAGGAGGGTTCTCAGGATTGGCAGTAAAAGGGTCCTTCCAATTATCGGCCAGCCCGAGCATGCGTTTGTCCAATTTGTCATAGCCTAAAAATGCAAAATGACAAAAAGTCAAAAAAGGTAGGGAGGCCAAAAAAAAAAAGAAGAAGAAGAAAAGACAGAAAACAGAATAAAGGCAGAAGGCAGAAAAAAGCTTACCAGACTCATGTGTACGACACAAACGCATAGTAGAAAGCTGCTCATTACCCACGATGTAAATAGAGTTGGGCAGCAAGACCTTGGGAAACTTGGAGTCACCTGTCCCCGCTCCCTAAAGAGCTTAAACAGCTTATGTCTCACGAGCAGGTTCAGAGGGAGAAACTACGACCTAAGCCATGTTGGTGCAAATCTCTCTGAAGTTGCGCGGACCAGCAAAATTGGAAGGCACCCTCACCTAGATGAACTTACTAGTCCCGTCCCTAAAACGCCCAAGTTTTGGGTAGGACAAGACTCGACACTCTTTGGGAGCGACATAGTACCACCCTGACTCAGTCATAGAGGCTGATCTTTTCAGGCTCATGAGAGACTTGAACAAATGCAGAGACTCAGGGTACCTTCGAATCCTTAAAAACCACAGTAGACAAATCAGGGTACGAAGCGAGGCAGGGTGCACCAGAGAAATGCAGATGTTAAAAGCACGTAGCAGCTTCTCTATGGTGGGGTCCAAGGGGAACCTCAAGCCCATGTCTAGCTGCAAGGCAAACACAGCAATATGATCCTCAGGAGGGGCTAATAACTTCGCACCATTAGCAGGCAGAACCAACTTATAGCCCTTCCCAAAACTGTAAAACTTCTGCCCAACAGCAGCCAAGACCAAACTCTCAGTGTCCTTACGCCAACTGGAATCTAGCACGCAGTTCTTAGGCCCATAACACTTGTCATCAAGGAAGAATTCAGTTGCCCTCCTCTACGGGCTCAGCAACATAAGTGGGCTGACAGTCGAAGTATGAGCGGTCACCAGGAGACTTAGCCATTCTACTTGATTGAACTGTTGGGGTAGGAGAAGGTGATGGAGTCCTAGTATTCCCACCGCGCATTACATAATGATCAAACCGATGCATATCAGCCATGTCATCAAGCCAAGCAAAAATGTTTAAAGGCTGAACATGGGGAAAGGGGCTAACAAGAGACACATTAGGGGGATTGGCCTTAACAACATCAACCAACATTTTATGGCGCATTGCACACAATCTCTGGCGAGTAAGATGGGATAAGGGAATCCCATTTAGCGTAAGCACTCGCTCATAGTAAGGATCAAATAAATCCGGACGGGGTCTACGCTGGAAAGGGCGAAATGCACTACCCTCAACAGGACGACTACCGCCTGACCCAGACGCAGCAGCAGGAGTCGCAGCAGTACCCATCCCGCTCGCAGCGGGGAGAAGGTCAGGAGGTATAACAGTTTGTAAAGGAGTAGGGGAAATAGGAGAAGTGTGCGCAGGATGCTCACCTGAAAAAGAAGATCGGGAAGAGGAGGAATCCGATCTTGTGGCCGTTTGAGGCTCACTCATATTCTAACTATCAGAGGCGTCAGACATTATGAAATCTACAAAGGAATACAGGCCCGCAAAGGAAGGAAAAAGAAATGGGGCACGAGGAAATCAAAGAATCACTTTAGAAACAATAAAGGAATAAGTAGAAAAAGCAAAGAATGCAAATACAACAATAAAAGAGAAGAAATTGGAGTAGCGACAATTGGGAAGAATCAAAAGGCACAATCTTGCGAAGAAAAAGTAAAAAGAAGCAAAATTGGGAAAATACAAACAACAAAAGGTACAAAGTAAGTACCTTTAAGGAAAAAAGTTGCAGAGGCAACAGAGTACAACAACAATGGTGGAGATAAAAGTCCAAGCAAGACAAAAGTCCGAATATGCATTTAAGAAGAACAAAGAAGGAAAAAGTTAACAAAAGAGCAAGAATTAAAGGTGAAAAGGCAAGTAAAGCTAAAGTCGTGACAAAAATAAAGACGAAGAAGCAAGAACTTACCACAACAATGGAGGATCAGAGACGCTTGACAGAGGAAGAGCAATGAGCAAAAATGTCAAAATGCCAAAGTAACGAAGAGGGAAGATGAAAAAATTGGAGGCGTAAAAGAAATAAGTGAAAGAGGGGGACAATGAAATTAATATGGAGTAAATAGGCAGTTAGATACAAGGCAAATCCAAACCGCCATGTCACTTCAATAAAATCAAACTGACAGCCCGGATTGCCAACACGTGTCCCACTCATATAAATGCGATTCCCGCCTAAAAAAAATAAAATAAAATATTTTGAGAAGAGAGCACTTCAGCGGGAGTGATCGAAAATCCTCTCTGCAAGCTCGTCATTTCTCAAACTTCAGCGGGAGTGATCGAAAATCCTCTCTGCAAGCTCGTCATTTCTCAAACTTTAGCGGGAGTGATCGAAAATCCTCTCTACAAGCTCGTCATTTCTCAAACTTTAGCGGGAGTGATCGAAAATCCTCTCTACAAGCTCGTCATTTCTCAGACTTCAGCGGGAGTGATAAAAAATCCTCTCCGCAAGCTTGTCATTTCTCAGACTTCAGCGGGAGTGATAAAAAATCCACTCTGCAAGCTCGTCATTTCTCAGACTAATGGCTCTAGTGATAGTGGATATTACGTTTGTCGCTACATGATTGAGACAATTGAATCTAGCCAAATGATCATCCCTGACAATGTACCACATTTAGTTTTAATGTACTTTGAGTAGCTGATGCACACATTTGACTATACTTTCTAAAATTTGTAGTTTTTGCACAATTATGCTCTCTAAAATTATTGTTGGGCCCTACAATGGTCGGTCTAGGGTTGTTTTGAGATTTTATTTGTTGGGTTTTGATGGGAAATTTGTGAATGTACCTCAGTTTTTTGTAGTAAAAATGGGGTTAGTTTTGATAGGAAATTGGGTGTGATTGTGGTTGTAAGTCATGGGATGAAAGTTATGATTTAAGAAACGATTAATTATTTCGCTTTGTACTCAGCTTCAAGGGGGAAAGTATGGGTCTTTGGAGTGAAATTTATTGGGTATGGGGGGAGTTTGTGGTTAGTAAAGTGTGTTGTGATTGATTGTAGTTTGAGATAAGCACACAAGCAGTTAATGCACTGTACATTTAAAAACAATATGCAGCTTTACTCTTGTTTTTCATGGGCCTAAATGAGTGTCCAAATAACATAGCCGTATCATACAATTACAAACATGTTAATTTCTCAAAACCCTTTTTTGTTTGTTCTCCTTAAGACTCGGCTTTACTGAATCGTATTTGATTGCATAACCCAAATCTAAATTGTGTCCGAAAGTTCAAGACCTGAGTTGGAGTTGTTCACTCAACCTTAGATTAATGTGGCTAATTGTTTTGATGACTTTGAAGACAAACTTAGAGTTTCTCATAAGTACATGAGTTTACATTAATAGATATGTCTAAATATACTAAATTTCAAACTGAATGACTCATCACATATCAAATTTGAGCTGAATTAAATCTGATTCCAATGGCCTATGCTGTATCTATTGTACAACCAATATACGCCACTAGCTCCCTCCAACAAGTGTTTATCATGTTTAATAGTTACCATATTTGTACCTCTTTGATAATGAAGTATGTCGTAAATTCTCCTTTATTTATTCTTTTAAGAAAGAAAAACTTATTGTTGGCATATTCGGATAAGGTTTATTAAACAGAATATGCCATTGTCATGCAAAGAAGTGACAATTACTGTGTCTTCCCGTAAATATATCAATTTATGGTCTAATATATTGCTTACAATTTCTACATAATTGGATGTCACTTCCAATTAGGCTATTTAGAATTCAAAGTTCAAACTGATTATTATTCTCTGACATATCTTAACACATTAGATGAACTGTAGACATTTTCTTACAGGATAATAAGAAAATCTGGTTCAAGCTTTAATGCTTTGTGATTTTGTTATTCACAAGAGTTTCTTTACAATTCCAATAATTTTTTAACATTCACAAATCAAAATTAACCATATGTTTCTTGCCGCGTCTCCTTATTCAATATCTTTCCTCCTTCTGTTAGGCACTTACGCAGTATGAGTGACATTCATTGGATTGTCAGATAGACCATTTGCAACCTTTCCTTAAATACTAAAGCAAAGGTCCTTATACACTTAGGCACTGGATCTCTACTTTATTGGAGGTTGACAGTAGTGAGCGGGAAGGTTGAGAATTCGAATGCTGAGGAGCGGGAGGTTAGTGTGAAATCCGAGGGGCGGAATTCCACTGTGACAAATGGGGATTTTACAGACGACTCAGCTCCTGCAAGTACTGACCCTTTAGCAAAAACTCGTGTCTTAATGCTAAGCTAGTAAAGTTTGGTTATATTAAATAGAAGAACTTGTGTCTTAATGCTAAGCTAGTTAACACGAACAATATTGCTCAAGGGAATTCAATTATAACTCTTACACCTGTTAAGCTGTTACATTAATCTATTAAATCAAGGCATAAAGTGTGTTGTAGGTAGTTATTTAGCTAAATAATACATCTACATTACTGTTGCATTTATGCATCTGTTACTTTAGGCTTCAGTCATCTGTAATAGACTCAAATCAGTAACACAACAAAACCAATATAACAGTAATGCAAGTTGTAATAGGCTTGTTGTCGGACTTGTAATTTCTGATTTTAAACTTCTATTGTTGAATTTTCGGTATCACCGCGACAAACTGTTAATCTATTCAGCATCCATTCTGATTGATTTGCAAAAATGGCAGTAGCCACCAATTTTAAGTAATTCTATGTATCATTGTGCAATATCCTTAAATGTAGACCAATTTATTGTATAATATTAACTAATATGTATGTATTTTATATTGTTTTGTAGTATTTTAAGCAAGTTCCTCATACATATTCACAACAAATGATTAACGAGCTTAGGGAAAGGTGGATTTCATATGCTACTGGATACCATTAACCAAATGATGACGACGATGATTTATGTGTATTGTAGATCAATATGGTATTGGTATATTTTGGGGCATCAAATTTTTTTTTTAATCAACATTAACTAGAAAGGTTTTTGATATTTAACTCACGTATTTGTTTGTATAGAACAAATTTTGAATGAATGATTCAATTTAATTGTGCTTAGATGTTTTAAATTATATATATGAAGTATATTTTGATGGATTTCGTCGTTTCTGGAAATATTTTTGTTAATTTTATTATACATAAAGATATATTGCACGTACATGATCTTGGATTTAATTTACATATGAAATGTGAAGATTTTATTACAGGATACATAAAATTACAATATATAAAACAAGAATTCAGGTCGAAAATGAAATACAAATATAATTCAGATTATTAAAATACAGGAATAATACGGTATAAAATACGTAGAGGGGTAATTCGAATAATACAATACATATGGTCGAATTTTATTTTTAAAAAATATATATATATTACATAACTGTTATTGTAATGCAATATAGAACGGTTAAGTGGCCTAAACCGTTCTGTATTCCTTCCTTGGTGTAAGAACTTAAGAAGGGAAAAGAGAACGGTTGTGAGTAACAACCGTTCTCTATTTGTTATTATATAAATGCCTACACGACCCGTTCTCTATACTTTATACATCACTTAGAAGAAGAACGCCCTTAAGGGGTTCTATAAAGCCTATTATAACAGTTCTCTAAGGTCTTTTTTGTAGTAGTGCTCCTCGGTGACAAGTGTTTGTAAAGAAACATGTAGACTTATGTATTTGAAGCAACATTAATAAAGAAATAAATTGTTATGCCTAACTTATGTATACTTATATTTATTGTTATGTTTGATGCCCCTTAGGGCTAATGAGCACCTTGGATGGGCGATGATGTGTCTCACGCCCCTTACGACTAATGAGCCCCTTGGATAAGCGATAATGTGTCTGACGCCTCTTAGGGCTAATGAGCCCCTTCGATGGGCGATTATGTGTCTCACGCCCCTTAGGGCTAATGAGCCCCTTGGATGTGCGATGATGTGTCTAATGCCCCTTTAGGCTAATGAGCCCCTGGATGGGCGATGATGTGTCTCATGCCCCTTACGGCTAAAGACCCATTCGATAGGCGATGATGTGTCTGCCGCCCCTTAGGGCTAATGAGCCCCTTGGATGGGCGATTATGTGTTTGACAACCCTTGGGGTTAATGAGACCCTTCTAGATAGGAGATCATTAAAACTTAATGCATTTGGACCACCAAAACTGCCAAAAAAGGCCTCTAAGATGACAAAAATGCCATTTTTCTGATTACGGTATCATTTCTAAGCATGTCTTGGAACAGTACAAGCTCGTACGACATCATAATGAGCTCCTTTTATGGGCGATAATGTGCCTGATGCCCCTTGGGCAAATGAGCCCCTTGCATGGGTGATGTGATGTGTTTGACGCCCCTAAGGGCTAATGAGCCTCTTGTGTGGGTGATGATGTGTCTAACGTCCCTTAGGGCTTATTAGCCCCTTCGGTGGGCGATGATGTGTCAGACATCCTTTGGGGTAATGAGCCCCTTGGATGGGCAATGATGTGTCTAACACCCCTTAGGGTTAATGAGCCCCTTCTAGATATATAGGCGATCATGGAAAACTTTTTTGCATTCAGCCCTTGAAAATTGCGAAAAATGGCCTCTAGGATGACGAAAATGCTATTTTTCTAATTTTGGCCTTATTTTAGGAATGTCTTGGAACGGTACGTGCTCGGATCACCCCATAATGAGCCCATTTGATGGACGATGATATAATTGACACTATCTAAGAGCCTCCTAGGTGACAAGTGTGTGTGAAGAAACATGTACACTTGTGTATTTTAAGCAACATCAATGAAGAAACAAATTGTTTTGGCAAACTTATGTATACATGTATTTATTGTTATGTTTGATGCCCTTTGGGGCAGCCGAGCCCCTTGGGGGGGCGATATATGTTTTATGCCTTTTCGGGAAAATGAGCCCCTTGGATGGGCGATGATGTGCCCGACGTAACCTTAGGGCTAATGAGCCCCTTTGATGGGTGTTGATGTGTCTGACGCCCATTAGGGATAATGAGCCTCTTGGATGGGCGATGATGTGTCTAACGCCCCTTAAGGCTAATGAGCCCCTTTGATAGGCGATAATGTGTCTAACACCCCTTAAGGCTAATGATCCCCTTGGATGGGAGATGATGTATCTTACACCCCTTTGGGTTAATGAGCCCCTTCTAGATAGGTGATCATGGAAAACATTGATGCATTAGGCCCACCGAAATTGTGAAAAAAGGCCTCTAGCATAGTGAAAATGCTATTTTTCTGATTACGGTCTCATTTTTACGCATATCTTGGAACGGTACCTGCTAGGATCACCACGTAATGAGCCCCTAGAATAGGCGATGATATAATTGACGCCTTCTAAGAGCCTCCCGAAAGACAAGTATATGTGAAGAAACATGAAGACTTATGTATTTGAAGCAACATCAATGAAGAAACAAATTTTTATTGCTAACGTATGTGTACTTGTATTTATCGTTATGTCTGACGCCTGTTCAGGAGGCCGAGCCCCTAAGGGGGCGATATTTACCCTAAGGCGAGACTAAGTCGTTGAAAACTAATATACCCATGGTCAAAAAAAAAATTTACAAACTCTCAACACACCCCTACACAAATCTTAGAGTAAGTCGAGGGTCGAACCACTAGGAATGGGAAATGAATGCTAATAACAAAGCTAAGCTATTTCGAAGCAATAAAGTGAAGTGTGTGTATCCAAAACAATCAAATAATCAAATTGAAATCATATTTAACAAGCACTAGGGTTAGGTTTCGCATGTTCTCAGAATGGACATAGCTAATTGGGATTGGAGATGACTAAGTCAAGTGTTGCAAGGGAAAATTAACTAATCAATCAAGAGAGTAAGGTATGCTAATCTCCTAGAAGTCAAGCTAGCACCAACTACGAGAGACTCTAACTAAGAGCCTTACAAACCTATTCAATCGACAAAAGTAAGCCACATATCAATTTTCTCTATCAATGTAAGCTTATAATGCATTCTAGAGTAACAAATCAAAGTTAGGTACTCTTCAATTAATCACAGACATGCACTTAATCGATCAACCAATTTAATCACAACATCAACTCCATTAATTTCCCCCTATTAGCATCAATCCATCACTCATATATGCTTCACCATTCCCCTAGTAAGAGAACTACTCATAATCCATTGAAATTAGATCAAAACTAAGCTAATCAACAATTTTATCAATAGAACTAATTCTATAACCAATTAAATTCAAACTTGAACAATCAACAAGGCAATTGAAATGATAAGCTAAAAATTGCATTTATGTAAAAGAAATCCTTACAAACTTGCTTCAATTCAATGGAGGAAATGCTAGAACTTAACAATCTTCAATCACCATTCAACAATAAAGAACTTCTCTCTCTATAATCTAAAGTTTATGTCTCTAAAATTGTAGCCTAATTTCTATTCTAATTTCTGAAAAATTGAACTCTAAAAAACTTCTCTCTAAAAATAAAAGAAAATCTATATACAGTAAAACTAACTAAGAGAAGGTAGTTAGATCGTCCCTAAATAAACCCATATAGGCGCGGCCAACCATAAGAGAGAGCGCGGCCGCACAAGATTGGGTACGGAACAGGGACCCACACTAGCGCGCCCACTTGCGCCTGGGAGCATGGTAGCCCTCTTCCTTATCATTCCGATGCTCCTCGTGCGTTCCACTTAATGCTCTTGATAAACACGGGACCTTGCAGTTTCTAATATCCATGTTTGCGGGTTCTAGACTAGAAATCATGCCCCCACGGCTTGAATGCACAGCTCATGGACTTTAGTAACTTGCACTTCTCCATGCTTGATCTTCAAATGGAGACCACTAGGCATCATAATCAATGCTAAACTTGGGAAGAGGCCTCGGGAAACTTGGATAACGACCTTAACCTGAAAAATAAAGTAAAACAAGCAAATAAAGAAACCAAGAAAAGCAAAAAGAAAGAAACCAACTAAGAAAATGCAAACTAAAAGAAATAAAGGGTAAAATTAAGGAAAAGCTAAGTAAAAGAGTTGTAGAATAACATGAAATTCATCTTAAAGAGAACCAAATGAGTGCAATAGATGACACTCATCAAATTCCCCCAAGCTAAACTTTTTCTCATCCTCGAGCAAAACAAAGCAAGAAAGAATAAGGATGAAAAAATTATTCAAAAAAAATAAAATAATGAAAGACATAAGACGGGAATATACACTAAGACTTACTATTGTAAGAATCACGGTTGTTTTTAGCTACAACAAGTCCTTTAAACCTCAAAGTCGTCTATGAGGACGAGTGAGGTCTTATAAAGGTTTCCTAAGAGCTTAACCTATAACTCTCCACCATCATACATGAGGCAAACCACAAAAAGAAAAGTAAAAGAAAGAAAAACAAAATTGAAACATGTACGAATTGGACTTTACAAAATGACCACATTTCAAATGAATAAACATCTTTCTTAAGAAATAGAGGTATGCACGTTTCAAGATATCCGAGGTTGATTGAAGCATAGAGTATGCTAAGCATAGAGAACTAGTTATCACAATTCACCATCATCCCGTTCGATCTTACCACCTTCTCCCTATAGTCTTCAATCTCCCTCTAATGAGCATCTCAATAGCTCCTTGAAGGAGCCGGAAAAGACACACTTTTTGACTCACGACGTCTTGACTATGCATCTTCTCTCTTTAGGCTTTAACTCATAATGTCCTCCCTCAAAATTTGACTCAACCTCTAGGTCGAAAGGTCTTTCCCATGGTTGTAACATAAGGGCAAAATGGGTTAGGGGTAGGCTAAAAATTTAATATTTGGTGGTATCCCTAATAATGAAGCAAGGAACGGGCCCTTTATTGGAATCACAATCAAGTAGTCACCAAAAAAAAAAAACAAAGTAACTCCCCCAAGCTTATTCAAAGCCATAATCAGAATCATGTTTACAAAAAGCGTAAACACTTCTTCCCTAAGCTTAAAGGAAGCATTGTCCTCAATGCTTGAATAGGGGAAAAGAATCACATTAAAATATTTTTTAATTTTCTCATTTTCACCCTTTTACTCTTTATGCATAAATTAAAGCAATTGTCCTCGCCTCTTTTAACTTTAGACGGCTTTTACAACTTTGCATTTATTATGTCCTTGTCTTTTATAACTTTGGACGACTTTTTCTATCATACATTTTCCATTATTCACAAAATATACTCAAATCACAATCTTGCTTACAAAAGGAACCAATGTCCATACTTATAAACCACAAACTCCAAAAACGTGACCATTTTCTTCACAAAAACAAATAATGGAAAAAAGAAACAAAAGGCTCAAAATTCTAAAGATGTGGCTTGAAAAGAAGGGAAAATACTCAAATGGTTAGCAAGAGGGCAAATGTAAACCCAAAGAACTAAAATAAAGAAGATTAAGCCTAGAAAAATAAAAATTACCACCTCGAAAAGAGGCCTTTGTCCTCCCTAGATGGTTTGGTCTCGTGTTTGAGAATTATGAGCCAAGATTAAAGATTAGGTCCGCAATAGTCAAGGATCCATGCCACTCATGCAAGACATGTAGAAGGCTTGAAAAATGAAGAACCTCACATGGATGTAGCAAAAACTCATTATAGGTGTCAAATCGACCATAGGAAGCAACTACCAACATGCCACAAACAAGTAGAATCCGGTTTCATTATCCTCCTAGTTCTAGAACATGCTACCTTAGTGTTTAGGGTATTTTTACCCTGCCACGTGGTCCAATCAGAGGGTGACACGTGTCAGCCCCAGATTGGTCCAAAATGGACCAACCCCTGTTTGACACGTGTCATTCCAGAGATAGAAGGGAAAAGGCGGCCTTCAGGCCCAAATCCGGAGAAAGCCGGAATACGGCGCAACCCACCAATGATTAGGGTACAGTGACCTAATCAGGGGCAATTCCCAATGACCCTATAAATAGGGGGATGTTCCTCCTTTTGAGGGGACGGTTTTTTGGACCAATTATTGCAACTGTATTCTCTGACACCAGAGAAACACCTGAGCTTGGAATCCGAGCAGATACCCACCTAAATTTCCGTTCTCTTTATCCCGTTTCAAGTTACTAACTTGTGCGTCGGAGGCGGAGCACCACCCAACAGGTGTCTCCGTTTGTTTTGCAGGTACAGCTCATCCCGGATCAGTCTTCGTGTTGTAACTCTCCCGAGAGACAAAAACACCCAAAACATTTGGCGCCGTCTGTGGGGAGAGTACCTCGATGATGGTTCAAGAGTCTGTACCACCTCCTAACCGCCTAGGCGAAGACCCAGAAGTCTTTACAGACCATGAGGAGGATGAGGATCCTCAGGTCGAAACCTCTACAGCTGAGTACGGCTCCCTCAGAGTCAAGCGCATCCGGCCCAGAGAGACTCTAGAACGGGGCGCCTCCCAGGCGGGTCCAAGTAGACCTACTGGGCAGCCGGAAGGAGCAACCCAAACGGCAGCTGGATCGGCCCCTGTCACCCGAGACGAACTCATGAGGTTCATGACGAGTTTCAAGGGTGAAATCACAAAGCTGATCACCAAAAGCCAGGCTGGCCCAAGTAAAGGTCAGCCAGCAAAGAAGACTCCTCCAGAGAAGGGGAAGTCAGTCAGAAACCGACAGCCTACTCCCCATCCAAAGGAGAAGGCAGCCGGGACCATTGATTGGTCAAAAATTCTCCTTCCTGGGGGAAACACTAATAACCCTCGCCGGCCTCATCAACCGGTGAGATGTAAAAAATCAACTCTCGATGCCCGGGAAATCATCAACCGGAAGAGAAATCAATCGCTGTCTGAGTCGGCTTCAACGTCGAACTTTCCGGACAGCTTCAACAATATTTCTGCAGGGAGTACACCCTCCATGCATGAGAGTCAAACAGGCGGTAATACCGTCCATTCTGGCCCTCATATGATTGGAAATGTACCGTATGTGCCTACTCAGGCTTACGGACAGTATTCTCCTCACTTCATGCAGCCAGCCTTCTTTGGAGGTCAGGCGGCATATCCAAATGTCCAGCCATTGGACTGGCAGCTTCGACTGCTGCGCCTGGGTGAACAGCCTTCTGCGTTCACTCGGGAGATAACCGAGGCGGCTCAGCCGGCCAAGGTTAAGAATGTGTTGGTTGGTACCTATGATGGTACCACCAATCCAGAAGATCACCTCATGGCTTACACCAACCTCATGTATTTGCAGGGGTTGGATGATGCCACTTGGTGTCGATGCTTTCCGGCTACATTGAAGGGCATCGCCCAACAATGGTTTGGCAACCTGCCAGCCGGGTCTATAGACAGCTTCAGGAAGCTTGCCTTCCTGTTTGCTTCCAACTTCTCAATGAACATCCCTGCTAAAAAAACAAGCCTTGATTTGAGCACTGTTAAGCAGGGAGAGAGAGAAGGGCTGCGCTCGTATGTCAGGCGGTTCAACCTGATCAGAATTCAGATTCAGGGACTGTCTGATGAGGTAGCTTTTACAGACTTTTTTAAAGGTCTGAGAGACGGATCGACCTTTAAGTTCGACCTAGTCAGAAAAGGGGCTTTCACCCTGCAGGCGGCCCTGAGGGAGGCGGAAAGCTACATTCAAGCTACCGACCTCTGCTCGCCTGGTAGCCAGTCAGACTCCAAGAAGTCTGACAAACAGAAAGACAGTCGGTCAGCTCAGCCGGCTAAAAACAAAGAAGAGAGCAAGAAAAGAAAAGAAGTCTTGGCGGTTACTGACTCTGACCAGCCGTCCCAGAAGAAAAAGAAAGAATTTAAACCGTACGTCCCCAAGTACGAGTTTAATAAAGACTGCAACTCCATCTTCATGGAGGTAAAGGACCGGTTGTCCATTGAGAATCCGAATCCTATGAAGAGTTCTGTCCAGTCACGGAACAAGAATAAATTCTGTCAGTTCCATGAGGAGGTCGGCCATGACACCAACGACTGCTTCAGTCTTCAGCGTGCGTTGGACCGTCTGGCTGACAAAGGGCTGTTGAAGTCCTACATTTCTAAGTCCCCAGCCGGGGCAAAAAAGAAAAACAAGGGTCAGTCCTCCAAGACTACCCCCCAGCCTGCTAGTAGCTCGGATACCGATAAGGAGTCGGTCTACACTATAGCAGGCGGGTTTTCATGTGGTGGCCCTACCATCCGGGGCACCAAGAGCCATCTTCGAAAGATGGAAAAAGATGATGATGAGCAGGCGGAAGCCAGCTCCTCCTTCCCAGATGTCTTGATCACGGAGAAGGATAGGGGCAGCGTCCGTCGCCCGCATGATGACCCGGTGGTCATTGAATGTAAGGTTGCCAATCAGCTGGTTGGACGGATCCTTATTGACACCGGCAGCTCATCAGACATCATCAGCCTCCGGTGCTTGCAAAAGCTAAAATACGATATCAGCAGCATGCACCCAGTCACCCACCCCTTGGTTGGTTTTGGGGGTGGGATGGTCTACCCAGCCGGAAGAATTGATTTACCCATCCGGCTGGGGGAGAAAGGCCAGGGACGACATATTGTCGTCAGATTCTTGGTCGTTGAGGAGTTGACCGCCTATAACATCATTCTTGGCAGGCCAACCCTCAACGTAGCCAAGGCGGTAATCATCCCTTCCCTCATGCTCATCAAGTATGAAAGGGATGACGGCTCTGTTGGTTCCTTGAATGGGGATCAGAAGACGGCCCGAGAATGTTATCTCTTAGCCGTCCGAGATACCGTGGCCCCAGGCGGTCAGGAACCAATAGACCTTGACAACGTCAAGGATGCCGACCCAGCTCCTGCCCCATCAGCAGCCGGAAAGAAAAGAAAGGCTCCACTGCTGGTGGAGGTGAAAAAAGAGAAAAAATAGCAATCACTGACCGGTGAACGGTCAGATGAGCTACGTCCCCAACCGGCTGGCGAAAGTATTGACCTTGTACTGGACGACAGCCGTCCAGAACGCACTGTTAAGGTGGGGACGTTTGCTCATGCTACCTTGGGTGCAAGCTTGCACCTTCTGCTGAAAGAATTCAAAGATATTTTTGCCTTTGAAGTGGAAGAGATGCCAGGCGTCAGCCCGGATCTTGCTGTCCACAAACTCGCCGTTGACCCCAAAAAGAAGCCCATCCGGCAAAAGAAAAGAAATCACGGCGAGGAAAGAAGTCAGGCGGCAGCTGCCGAAGTCAAAAGGCTGCTAGACGCCAGGTTCATTCGGCCTTGTAATTTCCCCGACTGGGTGGCCAATGTGGTCCTTGTTAAAAAACCGAATGGGACCTGGCGCATGTGTGTTGATTACACAGACCTCAACAAGGCGTGTCCAAAGAACAGTTATCCGCTTCCAAAGATCGACAGTCTGGTCGACTCTACAGCCGGTCACGTCTTGATGAGCTTTATGGATGCCTACTCCGGCTTCCATCAGATACCCCTGTGGAAGAAAGACCAAGAGAAGACGGCCTTCGTCACTGATCAGGGGCTATTCTGTTATACTGTGATGCCGTTTGGCTTGAAAAATGCGCCTGCCACTTTCCAACGGATGATTAATACGGTCTTCATTAATCAGATTGGGAGGAATGTGGAGGCGTACATTGATGACATGATAGTCAAATCCAAGCTACAGACGGATCACCTTGCTGATCTCCAAGAAACATTCACCACCCTCAGGCGGCATAAGGTTATGTTAAATCCTAAGAAATGCGTCTTTGGTGTTGAGTCTGGGAAGTTTCTCGGGTTCCTGATTGATCAAAGGGGGATAGAGGCTAACCCCGAAAAGATACAGGCGGTGATTGACATGAAGTCACCCCGCTCTGTTAAGGAAGTTCAGAGACTCACCGGTTGTCTGGCCGCCCTGGGGAGGTTCCTCAGCCGGTCAGGTGACAAATGCCTCTACTTCTTCCAAGCAATCAGGAAGAAGACTAGATTTGAATGGGGGGATGATGCTGAGGCGGCGTTCCAGAGGTTGAAAGAGCATTTACATTCTCTGCCTAGGTTGGTCAGTCCTTTGCCTAGGGAGACGTTGTACATGTACTTAGCCGTCTCAGACCATGCCCTCAGCGCCGTTCTCCTTGCTGAGCGAGACGGCATTCAGTTCCCGGTTTACTTCATTAGCCATGTTCTTAAAAATGCTGAACTCCGGTACCCCATGGTTGAAAAATTTGGCCTCGCTTTGTATATGACATTCAAAAAATTGAAGCCTTACTTTTTGGCGCATCCGGTGGTGATTTACACGGACCAGCCACTCAAGCGGCCAATGTCTACCTTGGACTCATCCGGGAGAATGTTGAAATGGGCTATTGAAATGCAGAGCCTTGAAATCACTTACGAACCAAGAAAGGCAGTGAAGGGTCAGGCGTTTGCCGACTTCATTGTGGAAATGACTCGTCCGGTGGCTCCGGATAATCTTGATCAGGTTTGGAAAGTGTACGTAGACGGGAGCTCTACAAAGAACGGATGTGGTGCAGGTGTAATTTATGAGTCTCCTGAAGGAGACAGATTTGAGTATGCACTACGCTTCAAATTTCAGGCCTCTAACAATGAGGCGGAATATGAAGCCCTGCTAGCCGGCATTCGCATGTGTAAGGCGGCAGGGGCCATGAAAATTGACGCCTACTCTGATTCTCAATTGGTTGTTAGCCAGTATGAGGGAAGCTACGAGGCTACCCATCCGGCTATGGTTAAATATCTTCAGGCAGTCAAAGAAGAGACCAAGGCGCTTAAGGAATTCCGGCTGAATCAGGTGCCTAGGTCGGAGAACAACCAGGCGGATGCATTGTCAAAACTGGCATCTTCCGCCTGCCATGATACGCCTCGGTCTGTCTTCTGGGAAGTTCTTGAGAAAAGAAGCATCTATGAGGATCCCGTTGGAATTCTGGACCGAAGCTCTACCTGGATGGATGACATACGGGCCTATCTCTCAGACGGTACACTTCCTGATTCGCCACGGGAAGCAGCCGTCCTGAAAAAGCGAGCTGCAAGATTCGAGTTGAAAAATGGAGAACTCTTCAAGGCGGGCTTTCTGAAGCCTTTATTGAAGTGTGTCACCCCAGAAAAGGGGAAAGAAGTTCTCGAAGACTTGCACTCGGGGTTCTGCGCCTCACACATAGGCGGCAGGTCCCTAGCCGTCAGAGCCAGACGACATTACTTTTGGCCCACTCTTGAGGCGGACGCCAAGGAGTTGGTGAAGAAATGTGACAAGTGCCAAAAATATGGCAAACTCATTCACCGTCCGGCTACTGATCTGACGGCCATTCACAGCCCAATCCCGTTTGCAAAATGGGGCATGGACATTCTAGGTCCTTACACGCCTGCTCCAGGCGGTGAAAAAAGAAAAGAGCTGAGAAAGACAGAGACGGTACCTTTGTAATTGGTATCTGAAGGAGGGCGGGTCCGGCTGGGTTGCGTAAGAACAAAAAGTTTCTTGCTTGCGCCTGACTCAAACGGATGGCTTCTGCTCTCTCAAAGTTTTCCTCTCTAGAAAATTTTTGTAAAACGTACAAAATTATGAGGGTAAAACGGCTATATATATGGGGTAAATACGGGGGCATTTCCGTAATTTACCTGAAAGGTGAACGGTTACTCTGTAACTGTAAAATTACCGCCAACCGAAGAGTGACATGTGTCACAGATGCCACGTGGCATGCCACGTCACATCTGTGAGGGGCAAATGTTTAGGGTATTTTTACCCTGCCACGTGGTCCAATCAGAGGGTGACACGTGTCAGCCTCAGATTGGTCCAAAATGGACCAACCCCTGTTTGACACGTGTCATTCCAGAGATAGAAGGGAAAAGGCGGCCTTCAGGCCCAAATCCGGAGAAAGCCGGAATACGGCGCAACCCACCAATGATTAGGGTACAGTGACCTAATCAGGGGCAATTCCCAATGACCCTATAAATAGGGGGATGTTCCTCCTTTTGAGGGGACGGTTTTTTGGACCAATTATTGCAACTGTATTCTCTGACACCAGAGAAAAACCTGAGCTTGGAATCCGAGCAGATACCCACCTAAATTTCCGTTCTCTTTATCCCGTTTCAAGTTACTAACTTGTGCGTCGGAGGCGGAGCACCACCCAACAGGTGTCTCCGTTTGTTTTGCAGGTACAGCTCATCCCGGATCAGTCTTCGTGTTGTAACTCTCCCGAGGGACAAAAACACCCAAAACACTTAGCATACACCTATCCTAGAGTGAACCAAGCATATTCTCAAACCGTACATACCCATACCATTTAGGAAGATATTCATTCAAAAGCAAAAATCAGTTGTATACAGTCCAATTCAAAAGATGACAAATAAAGCCTCAAAACATAACAAAAACCAAAAACGAAAAAGAAAGAAAAATGAAAGATAAGAAAAGAGAAAAGGAAAAATATAGTTAAAGTAAAAGAAGGAAAATAAAGAATGGAACAAATATGCAAGTAAAGCATGTAATACCCAATCGACAAACAAGTGATCAAATGACAACATCGTCAATGATCCCAAACACTTTAGGTGTTAAAAGAATTTATCCTCAAACCATTCAAATTTTCCTAAAACCAATCCTAAACTATGCATCTAAGAAAATAAAAGGGATAAAGAAAAATAAGAAAGATCTCACCGGCTTCCAAGCAAGGCTAAAATAGTAAGGTGAAGAATCAACCACCTCATGAAGCTCCAAGAAACAAAGCATCATCATCAAAGCCATGTGTAAACAAAAAATGGAAAAGAGAACTATGGACAAAGAAAATGGTTAGTAACTTCAAAACAAAAGAAAAGAAAAGAAAACGAAAAGGAAAGAAAATAAAAAGCAAAACTAAACTATCAAGAAAACAAAAAAATAGGAAAATAAGAACTAAAGAACTAACTAAACATCAATCTAACCATCGAAATACTAAACTACAAAATTTGTATTCAAGGGGTTTCGATTCATAGGATTTGGTTTTAAGGGGTATTGATACAAGGGAGCAAACATACATAAACGTTACATCAACAACAAGATCAAGAATGAGCAAACATCATCAAAGTAGGATCAAGAATGAGATCATCATGCAAAGAATCCAGAGAAGCGAGGTAAGTTTCAACAACAAATTGGACACTGAGACAAAACCCCTAAGAAAAGGAAAAGTTCCCCTAAGATGAACAAAGATACTTCTCAACATCCCAACAATACAATGTACTACAACCCTCACCAAGCTCTATTGAATCTATCTCATTACAATCTCTCTTGCCACTGAAGATATCCTTAAGGAACTTGGAATATCTAGGCATTTGGGTCATGGCTTCGGTAAGAGGGATAGAAAGATGCACCTCTTTCAACATTTCAAGAAATCTCCCAAATGGTTCATCTAGTTTGTTCCTCATAAACTTTTAGGGATATCGAAGGTCGGGTTTTCTCACTTCCTCTTGCTTTCTCTCATCACTCTTCTTTTTCTCATGGCTCTTCTATTTGCTCACATCTCTTGACACATCTTCCTCTTGCTCACTTGAAACACTCTTCTTCTTGTCTTCTTCACAATCCTTAGAAACTCTCTCTTCAAGAACTCTTACACTCCATGTGGTGATGGAATAAATGGGTTTGATAAGATCAACTCCTTGAGAAGGCAATGAAGAAGGACTAGCAAAATCTTTCAAAATGTTTGCTAGTTGGGTGATTTGTGTCTCAAGCGTTTTGTTATGTGTCATGATCTCATTAAATTTCTTATAGGTGTTCAAGATTTTTATTTGATTTTTAATTATATCCTCCAAATTAGACTTGGACGATTGAGAAAAAGAATTTTCACCAACACCTTTAGATTTAAGACTAAATCCGGGTGGGGGTCCCCTTTGATTGTTTTGGAAATTCCCCCTATTTTGATTGTTCCAATTGCCTCGATTTTGATTGTTGCAAAAATTTTGGTTTTGGCCACCAAAGCCTTAAGATTCGCTTTGATTTACACAACCTTGGTTATTATAGTTGCCTCAGAAGTTTTGGTTTCCTTGGTTCCTATAATAATCATTGTTCTAGTTATCAAATCCACATTAATGGTGAGAATTTCTATTTCAAAAGTTTCTTGGTCTATCAAACCTTTGACCATTGTTGTTGTTTGAGATAAAATTCACATGTTCACATTCATTAATCTCACCATCATCAAGATTTTCAAACCCATTTGAACAAGAAAAAGCATCATGGTTATAAGATCCACAATTATCACAAAATAAGCATTAAATAGGCATAGTGTTAGAAGTAGAAAGAGGAGTAGAGTTGGAAGATGTACCTCTCCCTTTAATGTGGGAGGGATGACCTTGTGCATTGGAAGTTTCACTCTCAAGCTTGGCCTTGATTGTTGTCATCTCCTTCCCCAAACTTGCAATTTGAGAGGATAGATTGTTGATGTCATTAAGGTGATCAACTGAGTAGACTGTTGATCCATTCTTTCTTGAAGACTCTTCTTCTCCTTCTTGCCAATCCATGTAATGACGCACCACATCTTCTATAATGTCCACAACCTCTTCTTCGGTTTTGTTCATGATTGGACCTCCGGCTCCCGCATCGAGACACGATTTGCCTTGAGGACTCAACCCTCCATAGAGAATTTGACTGATTTGATATGTTGGGATGCCATGATGGGGACATTTTCTTTGATACTCCTTATACCTTTACCAAGCTTCATAAAATCTCTAACTAGGCTTTTGCTTGAAACTTTGGATCAAAGCCTTTGCCTCTGCCGTTTTCTTTTTGAGGTAGAACCTAGACAAGAATTCCTTGGTAACTTTATCCCATGTTCTAAGAGATTTTTGGCTTGACCTCCTTGTCTAACCATTCCAAAGCTCGACCTGTGAGAGAGAACGGGAACAACTTGAGCCGAATAAACTCTTAAGAAACACAATTCACTTTGATAGTATTACAATATTTCTCAAACTCTTTGAGATGGTTAAGCAGACTCTCAATCTTAGCCCCAATAAATTGTATTCTTTCAATCAAAGTGATCATGGCCGGTCTTATTTCAAAGTCATTTGCCGGTGTTGTTGGCAAAGCAATCCCACTTTCAAACCTATATGCACTGGGAGTTCCCAAGTCCTTCAAAGCAACTCTTAGATTACCTCCCTTGCTTACTTGATCCTCTTCTTCTCTTTCTTGATGAATTTCTTCTCTTCGAGAGCTTGAACTCAAAGAACGATTAACAACCCTTATTCTTCTTATTGTTCTCTCAATTTCCAGATAAAATGACACAAAAGTCCTTCCTCTTATCCCACTCATACTAAAACTCAAAGAAATTATCAATAGCACGGCTACAAATGTAGCCTAAAGAGAAAAATCTTTTTATATTTTTGAGATTATGGTGACATAGACTCAACAACAATAGAAATCATCTACGAATTCCCCGGAAACGGCGCCATTTTAAACCCTAAGGCGAGACTAGGTCGTTGAAATATTATCTACCCTTGGTTAATTATAATCTCTCAACACACCCCTACAAAAAGCATAGAGTAAGTCGAGGGTCGAACCACTAAGAATGGGAAAATGAATGATAAAGTCTAAGCTAAGCTATTTCGAAGTAACAATGTGAGGTATGTGTATCCAAAACAATCAAACAATGAAATTGAAATAAAATTTAACAAGCACTAGGGTAAGGATCCGCATGTACTCGGAATGGACATAGCTAATTGGGATTAGAGATGACTAAGTCAAGTGTTGCGAGGGAAAATCAACTAAGCAATCAAGAGAGTAACTTAGGCTAATCTCTTAGAGGTCAAGCTAGCGCCAACAACGAGAGACTTTAACTAGGAGCCTTGCAAACCTACTCAATCGACAAAAGCAAGCCACATATCAAATTTTTGTATCAATGCAAGCATACAATAAATTCTAGAGTAACAAATCAAAATAGCTACTCTTCAATTAAGCACACAAATGCACTTAATCAAGTAATCAATTTAATCACAACATCAACTCCATCAATTTCTCCCAATTAGCATCAATCCATCACTCATACATGATTCACTATTCTCATATCCAGGGAACTACTCACAATCCATTGAAATAAAGATCAAAACTAAGCTAATCAACAATTTCATCATCATCATATAAATAAAACTAATTCAATCACAAATTCAACTCAAACTTGAACAATCAACAAGGCAATTGAAATGTAAGCTAAAAATTGCATTAAAGTTAAAAAAATCCTTACAAACTTGCTTCAATACAATAGAGGAAATGCTTGAATTTAACAATCTTCAATCATCAATAACCAATCAATAACCTTTCTCTCTACAGTCTAGAGTTTCTCTCTCTAAAATGTTAGCCTAATTTCTATTCAAATTTCGGAAAAATTTAACTCTAAAAAACTTCTCTCTAAAAATAGATAGAAAATCTGTATATAGTAAAACTAACTAAGAGAAGTTAGTTAGATCGTCCCCAAATAAACCCATACAGGAGCGGCCAATCATGGAGGAGAGCGCGACCGCGCAAAACAGGGTATAAAACAGGGACCCAGAGAGGCGCGCCCGCGCCACGAGGCCACACGGCCGTGCCATGGTCGTGCGCGTCCGCGCCTGGGAGAAAGGGAGCCCTCTTTTATATCTTTTCGATACTCCTTGTGCGTTCCACTTAATGCTCTTGATAAACACGGGACCTTGCAGTTTCTAAACTCCATGTTTGCGGGTTCAAGACTAGAAATCATGCCCCCTCGGCTTGAATGCACTGCTCAAGGATTTTAGGAACTTGCACTTCTCCATGCCTGAGCTTCAAATTGAGACCACTAGGTATCCTAATCAATGCCAAACTTTGGAAGAGGCCTCGAGAAACTTGGATAACGACCTTAACTTGAAAAATAAAGGAAAACAAGCAAATAAAAGAGAAAATAACAAAAAAAAACAAAGAAATGCATGAAAGAAAGCAATCCAACTAAGAAAATGCAAATTAAAGGTAATAAAGGGTAAAATTAAGGAAAATCTAAGTAAAAGAGCTATAGAATAACATGAAATTCATCCTAAAGAGAACAAAATGAGTTCCATAAATTACACTCATCAGACATATGTTTGGTGCCTTTTCGGGCTAATGAGCCCCTTGGATGGGCGATGATGTGCCTTACGCCCCTTAGGGCTAATGAGCCCCTTGGATGGGCGATGATGTATCTCACGCCCCTTAGGGCTAATGAGCCCTTTAGATGGGCAATGATGTGCCTAAGACCCCTTAGGGCTAATAAGCCCCTTGAATGGGCGATGATGTGTCTAACACCCCTTAAGTTTAATGAGCCCTTTCTAGATAGGCGATCATGGAAACTTTAATGCATTCGGCCAACCTAAATTTCGATAAAAGGCCTCTAGCATGGTGCAAATGCCATTTTTCTGATTACGGTCTAAATTTTAGGCATGTCTTGGAACGACACGTGCTCGGATCACCCCATAATGAGCCTTAGGATGGTTGATGTTATAATTGACGCTTTCTAAGAGCCTCCTGGTTACAAGTGTCAGTGAAGAAACATGTACACTTACGTATTTGAAGCAATATCAATGAAGACAAAAAATGTTATAGCTAACGTATGTATATTGTATTTATTTTTATGTTTGACGCCCTTTAGGGCGGCCGAGCCCCTTAGGGGGGTGATATATTTGTGGTGCCCCTTCTGGCTAATGAGCTCCTTGGATGGGCGATAATGTGCCCATAATGAGAGGCACAGGTGGCCGCCTTTTCCCCCGGGGCCGCGAGCCATATTAGATGAGTATGATCAAGAGGGAAAAATCTATCCTCATGATGATCCTCTGGCCTAGTGGTGACGATGAAAATAGCAAATTAGGAACTGGACCGAACACAGATAGATGGTGGCAGCTCAACCAACATCATATACATCAGCGCATTCAAAGAACTTAAATTAGAATGGAAACATCTAAAAAGGCTGAGTTATGAAGTCACCGGGTTTAACGGGTCTGGATTGAACCCGGAAGGTATAATCGAGCTCTTAGTCCGAGTAGGCAAAAGGTCAAAAAGGCGCGATGTTCAAGCAGAGTTCCTCGTGATAGACTCTCCTTTGCCTTTCAATGTTATCATGGGAAGGCCACTCATCCACAAGATCGGTGGAGTAGTTTTCACCTATCATCTTTCCATGGTCTGCACAACTAATGAAGGGCAGTCGACAAAGCTAAGGGGAAGCCAAAAGATGGCTCAATAATGTTACATAACTACTCTAAAGCAGCTCGTTAGGACTAGACATCAGTCAATATCAGAGTAAAGGCCCATTGAGCAACCTGAAAAAAAAGTCAAGAAAGAGGAAGCGCGAAGAATATCATAGGGAGAAAGAGAAACAAAAGCTGGCCATGGAAAATTTTAAGCCTGCAAAGGAGGAAATGGCTAGGACATTTCCCAGCAAGGAACACGTTACAATCGAGCCCACAAAAGGGGATCCTTCAAGAATAATGAAAATAGAAAGGATATTGATCTAGAAGTGGTGGTACACCTCATAGAGCTGCTGAGAAAGAACAAGGATATCTTTGCATTCTCAGCATATGATATGCCCAAAATTGATCCTGCATTCATGGTTTACAAGCTAAATGTGAAAAAAGATATTAAGCCAGTAAGACAAAAGAAACTAAGCTTCTCCATGGAGAAAAATAAGGCAATCCAGGAAGAAGTGGAAAAACTCCTGGAAACTGGATTCAACGAGCCTTGTGATTACCCGGATTGGCTAGCCAACTTGGTCAGGGTGAAGATGGCAAATGGATAATAAATGATATTTGTTGATTTCACATATCTCAACAAAGCCTGCCCAAAAGACAGTTACCCACTGCCGCAAATCGATCAGCTAGTAGATTCAACCAGCGGACATGCCTTTCGTGTTGAAGAATGTTGGAGCAACTTTTAAGAAGACAATGGATAGAGTGTTCATGCACCAGAAGGGAAGAAATGTTGAGGTATACGTGTGGACGACTCAATTTTCAAGAGCGTCACACAAGCAGGACATATCATGGATTTGGAGGAAAAATTTTTGACAAGAGGAAAATGTATATCGTTATCTACCCTTCCCCCAAGTCAAACTAAATTTGTAAACACCTAACCAACCTTATATGAATATAGGGTAAGTTAAGGGGCAATCCCTAGGGAATGCAATGATGAAAACTAGAGTATAAGTCAAGCTACCTCAAAGATGGAGTTTAGATAATGGTTGGCACTATGGTAAACTAAAACAAGTCTAATCAAGTAAATCAAAGGTCTAAACACTAGGGATACGGGTTCCACATGCAAGTTCAATGATAATGCTAGTTTATAGCTCAATCAATTAATTCAAGTATTGCAATGGACAAACAATAGTAGCAATCAAGAGAGTTCAAATGCTATCTCCCATAGGCCAATCTAGGTGTCACTATGAAAGGCAAATCAAGAAGAATCACAAGCAAACCCAATCAATTAGATCAACTGTCAATTCAATTGTTCATGTCATTATGAGTTGCAATGCAATCTAGATTAATCTTATAGGTTGATCACTCCTAGTCTAATCAATCACATGCAAAACTATGTTAACCAATTTAATTGCAACAAATCAATCAATCAAAGAGCATCAACTAGCAATTTCATTAATCAAACATGCTTCCACCTTTCCCTAGTAACTAATCTACTCACTAATCATGGTGAAATTCAAGAACAAATAACTAGAAATTGCATTAATCTTCATTCTATATCAAAATCTAAGAGAAATGAAAATATTCAACAATATCAAATTCAAATCCAAAGAAAAACAATCAACAAGCATAAATCAAATAACAAATAAGTAAGAGATGAAAGAAGGAAGAGATTCTCAATAATATTGATGATTGAAAATGAAAAAATCCAAACTTGATTGATCAAATGTTGAGTTACAAATCAAAAACCAAGCAATTCTCTCTAACCTCTCTCTAAATTCTCTCTCTAAAACTAAGCTAATGAAATATTATCAAAAAGTTGGTTTCAAAAAGGAATTACAATTCTATTTATAGGTAAAGAAGAAATCGGCAAATCTTGCAGTCTCTCTCGATGAATCTGCGGTCGCGGAGAAATTGGTACGGAACCCTCCGCGGGCTTTCAGGGCAGCACCCGCGCCCGCGGCAAGATAGACCCGCGCCCGCGGAGAGCCAGCGGGGCAACCGCGGGAAGCTCCTGCCAAAATCTTGCAATTTGCTCTTCTTAAGCCCGCGCCCGCGGCTCCACTGACCCGCGCCCGCGGCCTGCTGGAAATACCTTGGAGACCTCTCCGAGGCCTCTCCAAGGCCTCTCTAAGCCCTCTTTAGCCAAATGCTTCTTCCTTACTTGATCATATGGCCCCAACTCAATTCCTTTGCAAAGATGATTCTCCATTTACCTACACAATCAAACAAAGAAAGGAAATAAAAGGAAAAAGAGCCAAATAAAAGGAAAACACGAGAACCATAAAGAAAAGAGGAGAAAGAGAAACCTAAAGAAAAAGAACCAAAAATAAGAGAAGAAAGCATGAAAAAGGGAAATAAATAACCCTAAAAGACTACCCTATGAGTGCCATAAATGACACTCATCAATATTCCACCCTTAACTCAGGCTAATTCTTTGGCTTCCTGATCAGCGAAAGAAGAATAGACGCAAATCTGGAGAAGGTTGAAGCAGTCCTAAGCTTACCTCAGCCTAAGTGCATAAAGACATCATGTGGCTGACATGTAGAATGGCCGCGCTGACTAGGTTCATCAGCAAGTCAGCCGACAAAGCCATACCATTCTACCAGCTATTGAAAGGGAACAGGGAATTTAAGTGGGGAACCGCAGAAAAAGAAGCCTTTAGGGGAATTAAGGAGCATCTAACTAAGCTCCCAACAATGACCAGTTGGGAGCTGAAGGAAAAAGTACAGTTATGTATTTCTGCATCAATTCAGGCAATCGTACCCGTTCTCCAGGTAAAAAGAAAAAAAGCAGCAAAGGCCAATATAATTTGTGAGCCATGTGTTAACAGAGGCCGAGCAAAGTTATCCGTTGGTGGAGATTTTGGCTTTTGTTGTGGTAACAACAGCAAGTAAGTTGAAGACATATTTTGACACGCACATAATACAAAACCTCACAAATCACCCAATGGAAAAAGAGTTACAAAAAATTGATGGGTTAGGCAGACTCTTTAAAGGGGCTACTGAGCCCGCTTAGTATGAGTTCGAGGTCAAACCTATGGTAGCTATCAAAGCACAAGTCCTAGCAGACTGCATTGTGGAAGCCTCATACGAGGAGAATGAAGATCATATTGGAATCAGGAAGTTGGAGGTAGATGGATCGTCAACCCAAACATGGAGCAGAGTAGGGATCATAATGACAACCCCTAGAGGCAAATGTATTTGAGTATGCAATTGTAGACACCCATATGTGTCTCCCTAAAACCAAACCCAGCAATGAATACCTTTCATATCATTTGATTATCGAACAAAGCGAAAGTGTGAAAAGTCTAGTGATGCAGATGTTTTTATTAGAATATCTCTTCTTTCTGTTTTTTAAAAACATTCCTTTCATTACCTTATATATGAAAAATGTGCATTCTTGTTTAGTTTTCTCTATGTTAAGGGTCCAATAATAGTGTTGTTGGACAGGGCTTGAAATGACCTTTCCAACGATATATTATAAGCCCAATTCCGATGAATAATTAGGAAGTTATGGCCTATTTACTAAACTCGGCTCGAACCGGATCTTACCTACGGCCCAATGATCATGTGGAGGGTCCAATGGTTTAATCCTATTCCTGACATAATAAGGATTAATTAGAAGCTTCTATAAGTTTCTTAAAGACCTTAATTATCCTATTGGAAAAGATAAGATTAAAGATTTTTAGTTAAATAAAAACTTTCCTTTTTCTTAAATCCTAATTCTATTCGAATTTAAAGATGTTCAAAGATAGTTAGATATTATTTTCGTGCCTCCTAATCTTTATCCAAATCCTATATAAATAGATAGATCTTGAAATTATCTTTCCAATGATATATTATAATATTAAATCCGAGCTATAACGAAAAAGATATGAATGAGATATGGACCTCTATCCAAAACTAACACTGTCCTACCTTTTCGGCCATATCTTTTTATCTACAAAATATTTTATTCTGATTATAATTGGGTTAGGAAATATATTTCAAGAGCTTTCCAACGACACATTATATGCTTTATTTGGACTTCTGGATCAAACGATATGGTAAAAACAAAATCCGCAAAAACTGCTGTCCATCGAGTTTTATTTCGATTTGAATTTGGATTCTTTTCTTATTCTTCGACCCTCTTTTTTTCTATAAATAAAGGTCATATCTCCCCTTTTTCAATCATTAACTCCCATTAAGAAATTCTAGATTCTTTCTCCCTCTTTCTAAGCCTAGTCTTTTACAAACACAATTCCTTATATATTAGCACTAGACACAACTAACCAATTTCGAAGTTGCCTTCACCCTTGTTAGACGTGAAAGGTTTGATATTTCTGATGGTTTGGTCCCTAATCTTTATTTCAATTATTTAATTTAATTCTTTGATTTTATTATTTCCCTTGATGTTACTAACGCGTGTATTTTGTTATTAGAAAAAGATACGAGGCATCCAAGTAAGTGCTTTTATTGATTTATTGATATTATGATATAGATTTCATGCTTAGGTTGTTATTGTGATTCCTAGTGTCATGCTAGAATGTTTTGATCTTCCTAGTATCATGTTTAGGGTAATAACTATAATTTATAATATCAAATATGATTATTATGATGCTTCCTATTCTCTTCCTAATATTTTTGTTTGTATCATGTTAGGGTTAAAGATTTGATCTTTATTGCTTAGTGATATGCTAAGGTTTGTTACTAATCTTGTTAGTATCATGCCTAGGATTTTGCTATTATGCTTTAACATGATTATTATTATTATTATTATTATTATTATTATTATTATTATTATTATTATTATTATTATTATTATTATTATTATTATTATTATTATTATTATTATTATTATTATTATTATTATTATTATTATTATTATTATTATTATTATTACTTCTCTAAATCCCCAAGCGAAGAAAAGGAGAAGGGAATGAAACCATATCCAATCGCCAGACAACGAGCTTCATACTTAACCCGCTTCCGATGAGCCGCATCAGCCACAACCTGTCCCGGAACAAAGTCAGATAGCCCTGTCTGTGTCAAAGGAGAAGACCCTGTGAATTCCACACATACATCTCGACCACGATCCCATGAATAAAGTAACACATCAGCAGGTCTGAGGGCCCCGTCATTCCCTCCAGACAATCCTATGTCAATTTCCTTTCTTCCTGAAATCCCATATCTGTAGCAAATATCAACAAATGTATCCCGAACAACATTGTGCCGATGTTTAATACCAACAATTCCCGCACACGACACCGCATGGTCACCGAATACATCCCTAGTAAAAACCCGAGAGCAAGCAGAGCACGGTGTCGAGACAGAGAACAATGGAACACCCATCTGATAACACAGCAGACATTGATATGTCTTAGCGTTCATCGTCTGACCCAATCCAGAAATAGGGACTGCCCGAAGCCAAGCAGAGGTGTGATCACCCAGCTGCGACTTCCACAATGCCGACTACCGAGGAGACAAAGAAAAGGTGGATTCTGCCGAAGCAGTAACCTTTATGAAATATATATCTGCCAATTTCTTCATGAGTTTAGGGGCAGCGTCCTCATAAGGATTACCTAAAATGTGAGACTCAACTTTTCTAGTAAACAAATTCAACGCATCCTAAAAAAGCTTGCCAAGACCCATAATACCAGTACGACGTAGAAGCTGCGTCTGCAACCCAACATACTGCAACCGGGAAGCAAGAAAAGCATAGTGACGAACATCACCTGCGGAGTAAATACCAAGCCCTCCAAACGTAAATGGAGTGGTGGCAAGCAGCCACTGTCAATCACCAAACCCGGGCCCCGAAGCAGTAACAATACGCTCCAAGGAAGATCGAAGAGCCTCGTCGAAAACATGTTGAGCCGCCTCAAATGCACCTGGAGGAAAAGTACGCAAGGAAAAGTATAGTTTAGAAACTCCAGTACATGCCCTAAGTAACAACAGCTCACACTGAGGATCATCCAGCGTAGCAACCTTGTTCATAAGCGCAATGGTCTTTGTCACCCTCTGCATTACAAGCTCGCCATTAAACCCGGAATCTGAACTAACAGGACCACCAAGCAGCTTAATACCATGCAATGGTCGAGCAATAGAAGGGGGAAAAACACCCACAAGCCTGCTACGAGGGTCTTCTATAGGCCAGAAAGCTTCAGTTTTTTCCACATTAAGATGCATCCCAAAACGAGGTCTTTTCTCCATAATCAACTGTAGAACCATCCCTACCACCAAAGTGTCTCCAATAATAGTGCCGTCATCCAAATACCATGCCTGAAGACATACATCAAAAGCATCTTTGATTTTACACACAAGAGACTGTAAAACCAAAGAAAAAAGGAGAGGACCAAGAGGATCACCCTACTGCACCCCCTGAGATGACCATAAGGTGTGGTCCCCGTAATACAATCTGGCTGGATTAGAGTAGCAGAATTCAACCCACCGCGAAATACCCGGACAACGACGACGGACTTCACGTAACATGACCACACGATCAACTAGATTGAAGGCATTTTGAAAATCCACCAACAACATAGAAAGACCAACATTAGAACCACACCTTATTATTATTATTATTATTATTATTATTATTATTATTATTATTATTATTATTATTATTATTATTATTATTATTATTATTATCATTATGATTATTACTATTATTATTATTATTATTATTATTATTATTATTATTATTTTTTGTTTTTATTATTATTATTATTATTATTATTATTATTATGATCATGATTATTATTATAATTATTGTTATGATTATTATTATGTTGCTTGATATTTATTGTTATTGCTTAATTACACCTTTTATGCATGTTTAAAGGGAATTGGTACTTGTAATCACGTTTAATGAGATAATTAATAATCTATGTTAGGGTTAATTTGATTATAATTCAAGTGATCACCAATAATAGATTTATTTTTGCATTAATATTAAACCAACATAGATAAATAGGTTTAGGGTTAATCCTATTGCTTGCATTTTAGTTAGAAAGCGCACATGAATACGATCAAAATAAAGTAGAGACCTATTATTAGGGCAGGTTCAATCTCTTTTAGGTTGGATTCTACCATTCATGGTTCCAGACCTATTGGAGTTGACGATCTCCTAGATCGTTAAGGGGTGTAACTTTCACCTCCTGAACGGTTTACAAGTTCCTAAAACTTGTTGGCGACTCTTTTGCTCAATCTTTCTTCCATTTGGACCCCACCATGCTTTAGTGTATGATCACAGTGGGGTTCAAGTTAGGGGTAATGTTTGAAATATTCCCTACTGTTTTTTTTGGCGACTCCAGTGGGGAGTATTTCTATTTTAATTCCTGAAATTTATTTCGGCAATGATTTAGAATGAGTGGATGAGACTCAAAAAGTTTTAAGTATTTATGTGCGTAATTTTTTTAACATTATTGTCATATGCATAAAAAAAGATCTCATTGGAAAGACCATCCGTAATGAGTTAAAACATAGGATTTTTACATGTAGAAAATTTGAGGAATATCTTTCATAACTAGGATCGAAATAATGCTGCGCGAAACTAGAAAATTTTATTGAGCACTGAAAGCTGCTGAGGCATGTAGCATCAGAAAACAGAGTCTAGCGTCGAGAGGGCCAAATTACAGCTCCGGCCTCTGTTCGATGGCGCTAAGTTCTTCCAATACCGAGCCAGTAATATGCGTTCTAATTTTAACCATTTTTTAGCACTGTTTGCCCGATCTTACATCCGGATTGAGTTTTTCTCACTTATCGGAAACCCATATGTGGTCTACATATGGACATAACCCTCTAGGAAGTCATGCTCCATCTACCTGATTGAACGCCCAGTGTAACAAAGGGTACATCCGAGAATGTTGAATTCACCAAACCATGGAAGCGAGTTTTTAACTCGCGGTATCCCATCCACTCGCGCCAACCCTTTAAAAGGTAAGGCTTCTGCGCGGTACATCCGGACAATAAACCATGGACCCTCTTAGACTAACCCATATCCCGAACTTTAGAGAACTAGAGCCATGGTTAGGTTGCAAACTCATTGCATCATATTATGCCTACTTGCCTTATTGATCATTATTTGTAGATAGCCGCATTTCTATAGGTTCGATTCATCAATGTCGGTATACTATATTTGTTTTTCCTAACCGTTTGTTTGACTTGTGTTTATGATTAAATAAACTAACCAATGACTAAAGGACTTTGCTTAGTTAATTAAGGAAAAATTAGAAAAAATTATCTCAACTTTCATCAATTTTTGTACAATAATCCCAACTTTGGATTATTCTTGAATAATCCGAACTTTGAGGGGTCTTCATTTTCTTCATTCCTAATGATCGGTTACCTGTTGAGAAGGCTATTTTTTTATGTTATTTAAAAGCCACGTGTCAGCACATGATTTGTCCAAAATAAAAAAAAATAAAAAAAAAACTTTGAAAATTAAAAAATAAAAAATAAAACTCACCCCTTCCTCCTTAACCGCCACCCAAACCACCCCCCTCCCACCAGACCCTCCCCAGCCCCCACCCCGAAAACAACCCACCCAAGCCGAAAAACCTCCCCCACCCCGAAAACACCCCCCACCCTAGCCGAAACACCTACCCTTCCCTTCCCTCACCAACAAAAATTCCCTCCCCCCACCCCTTCCCCCACCCCGTAAACCCCCTCCCTTCCTCCACTAGGTAAAAACTCCCCCCTCCCCTTCCCCCACCCTCGAAAACGGCCGGAAACGGCATGGGGGCTTAATTTCCGGTCGTTTTCGAGGGTGGGGGAAGGGGAGGGGGGAGTTTTTACGGGGTGAGGGAAGAGAGGGGGGAGGGGTTTTACGGGGTGGGGGAAGGGAGGGGGGAGGGTTTTCGTAGGTTGGGGAAGGGAGGGAGAGGATGGGGAGTGGTAGTCGAGGAGTGGGGAGGAGTTTTCCGGCTGAGTGGGGGTATTTTCAAGGGTGGGGGCTAGAGGAAAGGGTAGGTGAGTGGCTGGTGGAGGGGGTGGCTTAGGTGGGGGAACTGGTGGTTTGGGGGGGGAATTTTTTTTTTTTAATTTTTGATTTTTATTTTAATTTATCTTTTTGGACTAATGACAAGCTTACACGTGTCATGGTGACCTTTTATTAAAGGTTGTTGAGTCACGTTGACCGGTTTGGGACTGAAGAAAAAGAAGACCCCTTGAAGTTCGGATTATTCCACAATAATGAAAAGTTGGGATTATTGTACCAAAATTGATGAAAGTTGGAATTATTTTTTCAAAATTTTCTATTAATTAATTTGAGCTAATAAATATGTCTAAAATCGAGTCATAAACCCATTAAGTCAACCCAGATTTTTATTCCTGTATACTGCACAAGCATCACCTTGTTTTGGTCATAGCTGGAGTTCTACGAAGAGTTACGAGTCATAAAACCTATGGATCTGTAGCTCCGAGTGTTATTTTTAATCCGGCGTTGGTTTCATCCCAATCAGAGTCAAAGATCAAAAGTTTTGACTAAAATACCACATACTGTCCAGTTTAATGCATATACGTGAAGTCTTAACTTAGTCTTTGCTTGAGTCTAGTCACATAGTCTATCCACATGGTCATGACATGAGTCTTAACATGTCACCTAAACTCACTAGTTTAGCACACACTTTATATATGTCACCATGACCACGTCTTAGGTTCATGCATGAGTCGGTTTTTTCCGTCATTTGAGTTTAGGGTACACTATATTCATAATTTTTTCATATCTCTTCGTCTACATCATCTTTCCATTCTATACATGCTTTCTTCATATCACAAACTTTATTCTTCCTACCTTCTTCCATCCATGCATGTTTAATTGAGTTTGAGTCATGTGATTGACAAACAAAAAAATGAGGGTAATGATGAAACAAATGCACAAGGCAAGGTTCTCACCAAGATTTCATGCTTTCTTCTTCTTTTTTAAAACCCTTACCCCAATAAGTCTAGCATAGGCACCCTTCATCCTCCTTTAATTTATTTCTTAGAGTTTGAATTTTACCTTTCACTTTTTTAATAAAATGAGCATTTATTTTCTTGCATATGATCATTTGGTTGCATTGCATTAAAAATAATAATAAAAAAAATTAAAAAAATAAATAATTAAAAAAACCATGTCAAAGTAAGCACAAGGTATACCAATGATTTGAGGCACCCCTTGTAGCCACATCATATCATTTTTCACCATTCAAATATGCAATCCTTTTTTGATAAACCACTTTGAGCCTCGTCTAATGATAGACCCTTCATGTTTCAACCTATATCTACCTAACCTTGGGATGGGATGGTGTGCAACTTATGCATTTTTTAAAGAACCAAAGCTTGAGTGTATCAAAATATTAAAATAGCAATAAAAAACAATAAAAGTGTACAAAAGAGCAAGTGTTCCAATGTCTTTGCTATGAAAATATCTTTGAATAAACACGCATCATATTGTGTCTCTTATCGAGTGCTCGGTACCGTGCCTGAGAAACATGAATGCCAAGTGAGTTATAGACTGCATGATCGGGATTTCCCACACATGTAAAAATAAAATGAATGCTAAAGCAAAAAAGAGAGCTAAAAAAGAGTTAAAACCCTCAAGCATAAAAATACAAATATTCCAAAAGCAAAGTTGCCCACCTAGGGGGCTTATCTAGGGTCTTGAGCCTTTTATCCCCTTTTTCTTCAACCTTTAGCCTAACCACGTTACAACCCTTAAAAAGACCTTTTTGAGGTATACACACACTTGTGTGAGGTTTTGCTAGAGCTACGTTCGACCTGATTCCTAACGGATACGTAGGCAACCTCACAAAGGGGTGCCGCCGTAATAAAAATGCATTCATATTCACATTCACACACTCACACCATGATCATATCAAGAGATCCCCTGTGCTCATCCCTATTCATTTAGAGCTAGACTTGGGGGCTTGATCCCTACATATTAGCTTACCCAACCTATGAGTCACCACCATTTGACTCTTTTCAATGTATTTTTTTCACACACTTAGCCCTTGCGGCCTAATATTAGAATCACTTTCACACACATCATAGATACATGACCAAATATACCTTCCCTTAGGAACCCTTTGTCATGAAATCTTAAATGCTGAAGCATGCCTTGTCATGTAAACATCGGTCATAAATCATCATTCCGTCACGAAGTATGAAATACTTAGCCTCCGCCCCTAAGTTACCTAAATACTTTCATTATCGAGTCAACTAGGATAGTCTAAGATGTTACAATCCTTTACTGTCAGAAACAATGTTAACGGATTAAGCTCATTCAACATGCATCTTCAAAAAACTTCACTTCGATTCTTTTTCGTGTCTTTCTTTTTCGGGAGAAAGTCGGTACCCTCCACAAAAATGACGGGAAATTTTTTCTTTTTTGCATTTTCGAGTCGCACGATCACATTACAATGCACACACGAGTCATGTATACATTGAGTCATGTCGTGTTATCACATTGAGTCAACACTAAGTCTTAGGTTAACCCTAAAGAGAGATAAGCAAAGTCCTATAGTCAAAGATATAAATGCAGGTGTATCCCAGCAAACGAGGACATTCCCGGATTTTTTTTGAAAAAACCGCGAATATGACACAAGAGATTCCTCTAAGATAAGAGGAGTTACGTAGATAAGTAAATTAGAGATGAAGAGCTTTAATTTACAAAGATTTGAGCTGATTTGGTTGAAAGGAAACGACCAAGCTTAATGTTCGGGACAAAATCAAGCAACGACGGCAGCAAGAGTAGAATAGGGAAGACCCGACTCCAGCGCCAGACGACAAGGCTGTCGCCTGGTGACAACATTTGTCGTCTTGCGACAGAAATCAGCGCCTGGCGCTATATCTCAGTGTTGGCGACAGAGCCAATTCTTGGCGCCAGCGATATTTCAGCAGCGACAGAGCTCCAAGCCTCTCAGAACGATTATTTCAACCTCATACAACAATTTCGGGTTCATTGGTACCCCAGTTAGCCTCTATAAGCAAATTGACATGATTAGTAATCGGCTCGATTACAATCGCATTAAGTGATTGACCTGACAAAAAATCGTCTCACTTAGTTAAGCGCCTAAAACATTGGGTCATTACAAGCACCAAGGCATCGGTTAAAAAGCAGCGCATCACTTATATAACAATTTTTCCAGGATTGGATTGTAATCTCTAACTGACAATATTTCTAAAATATGTACTGTTGCGCATATTCTTCAACGTCAATTTTTCAAAGATTGAATTGTCATCTATGGCAAAGTTTCGAAGCGTGGATTGTCGCGCTCCTTTTTTTGATTGGCAAGTCTTTCCAAGTTTGGATTATCATACATTCATTGATCTTTGGCAAGTTTTCCGAGATTGGATTTCATACACCTAGTTCCCTATGGCAAAATTTCCCAAAGGATTGTCGTAGGTCTATACTCATCATAAATTTCGGCAAAGGTTCCTCAACGTTGATTGTCGTTCATTTCAGTTAGTGGCAAATTTTCCCGAAGTTGATTGTCGGTCGACTCTTTTTTGCAAATGTTCCAAGACGCGGATTCTCAATTGTGGCAATATTTTCCTAAGAGGATTGTCGCATAGCGTTGGTAAATTTCCAAGGTGGACTGCTTTCAATAGTTATAATCTAAGATAAGGATTGTCGATCGTAGCAAAATTCTTATGACAGATTGTTATGAAGCATTGGCAACTTTTCCCAAAATTGAATTTTTGCAAATTTTCCGAGATACGGATTGTCGCTTCATTGTAGCAACATTTCCAACGACAGATTGTTACGTAGCATTGACTAAATCGGATTGTCACACATCATAGAATAGTTTTTTTGGCAACTATTCCCAAAGAAAAGAGGATTGTCATCACCCAAGCATCAACAGCAAAATTCAAGCACCATTAAGGATCAACAAGCAGTCGTCTTTTTGAAGACTATCACGGCAAAATTGGAGGAAGTTACAGGCATAGAAGTCTTCAAGCAGTGTTCTCTAGCATGTAGAAGATCGTCGAAATCTAGATCATGATAACGTTTTGTAGGGAATATTTCAAGCGTTATTCCAAGCTTGAACCCCACTTTGATCATACACTTAAGTACGGTGTCATCCAAAGAGAAAGAAGCTAGATTAAAAGAGTCCCCAACAAGTTTTAGGAACTTGTAAACCGTTCACGAGGTAAAGGTTACACCCCTTAACGATCCAAGAGATCGTCAAATCCAATAGGTCTGGAACCATGACTGGAAGTTCGGGGATGAAGGTACAAATCCAACCTAAAAGAGATTGAACCTGCCCTAATAATAGGCCTCTACTTTATTCTGGTCGTATTCATGTGCGCTTTCTGACTAACATGCAATCATGAGGTTAACCCTAAACCTGTTTATCTATGTTGGTTGAACATTAATGCATAACTAAATCTATTATTGGCGATCACTTGAATTATTATCAAATTAACCCTAACAAGATTATTAATTATCTTATTAAGCATGATTACAAGTACAAATTCCCTTTAAACATGCATAAAAGGTGTGATCAAGCAATAAATAATAAATAATCTAGCAACATAATAATTAACATAATAATAAAAATAATCACAATCATAATAATAATAATAATCATAAGTCATAATCATGTTAAAGCATAATAATAGCGAGATCCTAGGCATGGTACAACAAAATTAATAACAAACCGTAGCATGTCAATGAGCATTTAAAATTGAAGTTTTAACCCTAACATGATACTATTAGGAAAGTCAATAAAAGGCATGATAGAAATCATAATTGAGACTAGGAACTTATTGTTGTCATTCTAAACATCAAATTAAGAAAACATCCTAACATGATACTAGGAATCATAATAACAACCTAGACATGATTTCTATATCATAATATCAACCTTATTATTATTATCATGATTATTGTGATCATGATTATTATTATAATTATTGTTAGATTATTATTATGTTGCTTGATATTTATTGTTATTGCTTGATCACACCTTTTATGCATGTTAAAAGAGATTTGGTACTTGTAATCACGCTTAATGAGATAATTAATAATCTTGTTTAGGGTTTATTTGATTATAATTCAAGTGATTGCCAATAATTGATTTATTAGTGCATTAATATTCAACCAACATAGATAAACATGTTTAGGGTTAATACAATTGATTGCATGTTAGTAAGAAAGCGCACATGAATACGATCAGCATAATGTAGAGGCCTATTATTAGGGCAGGTTCAATCTCTTTTAGGTTGGATTTGTACCTTCATCCTCGAACTACAAGTCATGGTTCCAGACCTACTGGAGTTCACGATCTCCTGGATCGTTAAGGGGTGTAACCTTCACCTCGTTAACGGTTTACAAGTTCCTAAAACTTGCTGGAGACTCTTTTTCTCTATCTTCCTTCCCTTTGGATGACACCATGCTTTAAATGTATGATCATAGTGGGGTTCAAGTTAGGGGTAATACTTGAAATATTCCCTACAACCAAAAAGTTCAAATTAAGGCATCAAATAACGAGGCAGATTACGAGACATCTTTAGCAGACTGCGTATGAGTATCGCATCCAGAGCCAAGAAAGTTTGTCTGCAGACTGACTCTCAGCTTGTCGCCAGTCAGTTCAGGGGGGAGTATGAGATTAGGGAATCCAATATGTTAAAGTATCTGACAAAAGTGAAGGAGCTGGCTGCTTAGCTAGTTCTTTTTCAGATAGACTTGGTCCCCAGAGCAGGAAATTCCTAAGCCGAAGCATTATCTAAGTTAGATAGCTCCACCCTGCAGAGCCTCACGAAGTCACTTTATTGTGGAAGTCTTGGAGGAAAGCAACATCGCTGAAAAAGAGCTGGTGAATTGCATTGGACAGCAACGAGCTGAGCTTGGTTCACAGACATACTGGCATACAAAGTTTATGGCTCGCTGCCGGACAATGAAGTACAAGCTAAGAAAGTGAAGAAAGATGCTAACATGTACGTGGTGATGAATGGAGAGCTCAATAAGAAGGGCTTCTTAAAGCCACTGCTAAGGTGTATTCTTGAGTTGGAACAGGAGAGTATCAAGGAAGAAGCACACTCAGGAATATGTGCCAACCACATTGGTGGAAAAACATTAGGAATATAAGTTCTCATAAGGGGTGCATACTGGCAAACTCTGGCTTAAGACGCACTGACATATGTGAAAAAGTGCGACAAGTGTCAAAAATACTCCTCAGACATAAACCAGCCGGCAAATGATCTGACCCCAATCCTCAGCCTGATCCCGTTTTCTCAGTGGGGAATGGACATAAAAGGACCCTTCACAACTGAATCAGCAGGTAGGAAGTACCTCATAGTGGCAGTGGACTATTTTACCAAGTGGATAGAGGCTGAGCCCATTAAGTAAATAAAGGCAACCTAAGTGAGGACGTTCAAATGGAAAATCATCATCACAAGGTTCGGGGTGCCGTAGTGCATTGTCTTTGACCACGGATGCCAATTTGACTACGACACAATCAAGGATTAACTGGATGACATGGGCACCAAGTATTCAAGTGCCTTAGCCTGTTACCCGCGGGGTAACGGCCAAGCTGAAGCAGCAAACAAGCTGATCTTAACAGCCCTGCAGAGGAAGCTGGAGGAGCACAAAGGCATACGGGATGACCTAAACCCAGAGGTGTTATGGGCAAAAAAACCAGTGAAAAAGAATCCACTGGTAAAAGCCCTTTCACTCTAGCCTACGGGGCTGATTTAGTTATTCCAGTGGAAGTACAAACTCCTAGCCAGAGGATACAACACTATGAGCCACAAGGAAATGAAAAGCGCATGCTTGAAGAGATAGACTTCCTTTCAGAAGTAAGGATACAAGCAGCCCTCAAGCTGGCAGCCTAGAAGAGCATGATTTCCAAAGCTTAAACCAAAAGTGTTAAGCAACGGGAGCTCCTACCTGGAGACTTGGTCCTTAGAAGGACAACAGCAGTGGGAAGAGGAAACCAGCATGGAAAGCTGTCTGCCTATTGGGAAGGCCCCTTCATCATCCATGAGCTGGTAGGACCTAGTGCATTCCTTCTCGCAGATCAAGAACGTCAGGTCTTAAAGAATAGTTTCAATGTTGATGTGTTAAAGAAATATTTTGTTTGAGAAAGTAAGAAATTAAGTAGAAGAGGGGATAATGTTTCAATTTTGCAAAGAACCCTATGTAGTTCATGTTATGGCAATTAAGGCATTTAAGCCATTTTAATTCAATGAAATACGAGCCTCCATGTGAGGAGTATATTGCGTAAATTTGTTTAAATATATCATGAACATTTCTCCCTAAAAACTCACCATACCTTCTTAAAGTAAAATGGGGCACCACCTCGGGGACACCTTAGGGGGAGGCCTGGCACGTTGAACTTGAGCAGGAGAGGGCAGTGAAAGCGGAGAAGGATGAGCTGCGCGGGCAACACTAAGGTTCTCTAAGTCCCACCCAGCTCACTTATTTGAGGGGGAGAGGATGAGGAGGAGATAGACATATGATAAACCTTTATTAAGAGAAGTAAGAGGCACAAAACAACAAGTCACAGCATAAATAAGCTGAATGACACAGAACAATAAGTCACAGCATAAATAAGTTGAAGGACACATAATAACAGGTCACATCATAAACAAGATGAATGACAGAAACAAAGAGCCGAAAGCTGGTTAACGCAAGTAAATCTGAACAAAGAAGACTGAACAAACGGTGCCAAACATTGAAAAATAGGACAAACCAGTCAATATGCAAGCAAGTCTCTGCAAGAATCAAGCAAAATACATGGAGCATAAACACGCAGTACAAAAAAGGCAGAGAGAGCATAGCTCATCGAAACCAAAGCTAAATATAGAAGAGAGCAAGAAAGTAAGAAAGCCCTCAGCAGCCAAATCAAGAAAATAGGGAGGCCGAAACTACGAGGCCTCACTAAACGCAATAAAGAGTAAGCAAGAATAGGAATCAATTAAAGAGAAAAATAAGACAAGGCGTTAACAAAAAAAAAAGCAAAACAAGAAAGAAAAACTAGAATCGGAGAAGAGATTACTTAAAGCAAGAACTAACCTTCTACAAGTCATGACAAGCCGTAGCCGTAGGGAGACTGACTGAGCTGCGCGTAGAATCCGCTGGAAGACAAACTCCCTGAGTAAGACGTTACCCCAAGGTACCTCCTTCTTAGGGGTTGTCCATGAAGAAGGATTCATCAGCCCTTAAATACATCTCAGGTCAAAAGAGAGCATTCTTAGCTCTAGCAGGGCACAATAAGGGGCGAAGGTGGATATCAATGGGGACCTCAAAAAATCCAATGGTTCCAGTAGGGCAGAAGGTACCCTAAGTAGAGATTGAGGTAGCAGACAGTGAGTTTTCAAAAGCATCACTTAGGAATTGGTTAACGCAATGATTAAGTTCATTGGAATTCTGAGTATCTACCCCCTTGTCAGCATTTGCACTAGGTAGCCCAGTGTTTGCAGACTGAGAAGCAAAGGGATCAATGCCAGAGGAGGTGCGAGCCTTTTTCGCAACAGGATCATCCTCAGCGAGGGCAGAGGTCACAAGATCATCCTCCAAGTCAATAACTGGCTGATCTTGCTTATGATTACCGACCTGAGAGTGCCCACCTCTGGTGGCGCTTGAGAACGCTATCAGCAAAATCATCAGCGGTATACTTTGTATCATTAGAAGCTTGATAAAGTTGTCTTTTGGAAACAAAGGTTTGAGGTGCCACCTTGCCGAAAGCCGCAGCAGGCTATTTCTCACGAGAAGCACCATGCGCCACTAACGCCATAGATTTTGAAGCCGCTCTTCGAGAGGTAGGCCGAGTCTCCCGTCTACTCCCAATAGTGGAGGATGAGGGCTCAGCTTCAGCACGACTTGACCACACACGGTCAGTAGCCGTCACGATGCTAAAGACAGCCCGCAACTCAGCCGGAGCTAGTCACACCTCATTCTTCAAGGAACCAGCATACACCTAATGTGTGTCAAAATGCTGTGAGGGATTATCAGGAGTAACAGTCAAGTGATCCCTCCAATTTTTAGCCATCCCATGACTGCGCCTGTCAAGCTTGTCATCACCTGAAGAGGGAAAACATGAAGACAAAATAATATAAGGACCAAGGCAAAAAAGGAAAAAGAAGAAAGGGAAGAAAAGAAGGCCAAAAACTCTCCAGCCACATGCGTATAGCAGAAATGCATGGCAAAGAGCTGCTCGTTGCCTTTAATGTATATAGAGTTTTGCAGCCAGATCTTTGGAAACTTCAAATCACCAGTCCTCGCTCTCTGCAGAGCATAAATGGCCTTTGTCTAATGGCCAAACTCAGACAGGGAGACGGTAACCCCAGCCATGTTGGTACGGATATCTCTAAAATTGCGTGGCACACCAAAAGTAGAGGGCCCCTTTACCCAGAAAAACTTCCCTGTCCAATCCCTAAAGCGACCAAGCTTTGGGAAGAACATAACTCTGCCTTCTTTGGGATCAACATAGTACCATCTAGACTCTTTCCCAGAAGAAGACCTCTTCAGGCTCATTAAGGACTTGAATAGGTGCAGAGACTCGAGATACCTTCGAAAGCACAGGAACCATAGCAGGTAGATCAAAGTGTGAAGAGAAGCCGGGTGTATCAAAAATATACAAATGTTGAAGGCACGAAACACCTTCTCCAGAGTAGGGTCAAGGGCAAACCTCAAACCCAAATCAAGTTTCGAAGTAAACACAGCAATATGACCAGCAAGGGGAGCGGACAGCTTCGCACCATCAGCGGGCATGACCAACTTATAACCCTCACCAAAACCATTAAATTTTTTCCCGACAAAAGCAAGGTTCAACCTCTTGGCGTCTTTACGCAAACTGAAGTCCAGCACGCAGTTCTTCGGTCCATAGCAATTGTCATCCTAGAAGAACACATTCTTACCTTCCTCTACAGGCTCAACAACATAAGTGGGATGACAATAAAAAAGAGCGATCACCAAGGGATTTAGTCATCCTACTCGAAGGGACGCTTGGACAGGGAGATGGTGATGAAATCTCAGCACTGCCACCCCATAATACATAATGGTCATACCGATTCCTATTAGTCATGTTATCAAGCCAAGCAAAACTATTTAGGGGCTGAACATGGGGAAAAGGGCTAACAAGAGACACGTTAGGGGATTAGCCTTGACGGCATCATCTAACATCTTATGGCACATTGCGCGCAGAATTAAACGGGTGAGGTGGGACAAAGGAATCCCATCCTTAACAAGCACCCGCTCGCAGTAAGGATCAAAGAAGTCAGAACGAAGCTCCCGTCGGAAAGGGTGAAAAGCATTACCCTTAACAGGACGACTATAGCCAAACCCAGATGCAGCAGTGGGAGTTTCAGCTCCTGCTCGTAGCGGGGGGACAATCAAAGGTCATAACCATTTGTATACGAGTGGAGGAAGAAGAAAGAGAAACAGGAGGAGTGTGTGCAGGGCGTTCACTTTAAGAAGAAGATCGAGAAGAAAAATCCGACTCAGTGGCCACTTGAGGCTCACATATGTTCAGACTATCAGAAGCGTCATACATTGTGAAATCTACCAAGACAAAAAGCCCGCAAGAAGGAAGAAGGCAATAAGGCACCAAAAATTAAAATTCAATTTATGGAGACAAGAACAAATGGAGAAATTAAAAGAGGGAATCAAGAGTGCAGTTACAACAACAGCAAAAAAGGGGTAAAAATTAGACAATGATAATTGAAACGAGTCAAAAGACGTAATTTTGTGAGGAAAAATTCAAAAGAAGCAAAATTGGGTAAATATATACAACAAAAGGTACAAAGTAAGTACCTTTAGAGCAAAAGTTACAGAAAGCAACATAGTACAACAACAATGGCGAACGCAAGAACTCGAACAAAACAGGAGTTCAAAGATGCAACCAAGAAAAAAAGAAAGGGAACATTAGTAAGAAAGCAAGAAAAAATAAGAGAAAAGTAAAAATGACAAGAATTAAAGCAAAAATGAATATGAAAGAAGTAAAAATTGACCACGACAATGGAGGTGAACGCGCGTCTAAGAATAGGTGTTTGGCGTAATTTTACCCCGACACGTGGTCCAGTAAGAGAGTGACACATGTCATCTAAGGGTTAGTCCATAAAGGACTAATCAATGTTTGACACGTGTCCTCCCAAGGAAATGGAAAAAGGCGGCCATCATGGCCAAAATCCTGAGAAAGTCGCAATACGGCGCAGCCCACCAATGATTAAGGTTTGATGACCTAATCAGGGGAACAATTCCCGAGGACCCTATAAATAGGGAGATTCCCTCCATTTGGAGGCACGTTTTGCAATTTATTACACAGTTTACTCTTTGATAGAGACATCTCAAGCTTGTAATCCGAGTAGATACTCACCTAAATTTCCGCATCTTTTTAATCCTATTTAAGTTACTAACTTGATCGTCGGAGGCGGAGCTCCAACCACCCGGAGTCTCTGTTATTTTTGCAGGTACAGCACACGCTGGACTTGACTTTGTGACGTAACTCTCCTGAGGGAAAAAAACACCCAAAACATTTGGCGCCGTCTATGGGAAGAGTACCTCAAAGATGGCTCAAGAGTCTGTGCCACCTTCTAAGCGTCTAGGCGATAACCCGAAAGTTTTCACAGACCAAGAGGATGAAGATCCTCAGGTTGAAACGTACACAGCCGAAAATGGCTCCTTGATAACCAAACGCATCCGGCCCTGAGACACTCTAGAGCGGGGTGCCAGCCAGGCGGGTACAAATCGACCCCTTGGGCAGACGGAAGGGGAAACCCATACGGCAAGTGGATCAGCTCTCGTAACCCAAGACGAACTTATGAAGTTCATGAAAGTTTCAAGGGTGAAATCAAAGATCTGATTTCTAAGAGCCGGGCTGGCCCAAATAGGGGTCAGGTGGCGGAATTCCAGCGCATAATAATAATAATAAAAAGGAATATACAGCGTCCTGTACTCCGTTAGAAGTTAGGATCAAATATAAAGTCACATAACTCCCCCCATATGTTCATACTCAAGGTATATACGTTCCAAGAGTTTTGGTGCGTAATCTCTTTCACTTTACGTTATTTCATATTATTAGACATGGTGATGACCCTCAAAGCATAACAATTCAATCATCAATAATAATTCAATCACTCAAACATACCAATTTAATTCTTGAATATTTGGTGACCACATAATATTTAATGTTGAACCCTTTTTAATTCTACCTCAGTGTCAAAGACACCTTAAGTGCACAAAGGCACCAACATACAATTCATTCCTTGTGTACATAGACACTTATATAGCTCCTTTCTCATGCTTAAAACATCAATAAAAATTATATGAACCATAATAAAATTTCTTTTCAATATTCCAAACATAATTAAACAATTAGTTTAATTATACATGCTCTCTATCATGCCATAAATAAATATGTCCATATAATCATGCCAAAATATAATTTTCCAATCCATAAACAATCACAAAGAATTCATGCTTCACAATTCAATCACCAAGACCAATAATTTACAACTCAATACATAAACCTTAGCATGATACTACTTGTAATTGATTGAAATTAAACCTAGCATGATTCTACATCATCAAAATATGCTATGTACGCGAACGTACCTTGAATACGATCTTAAAATCGCCACGACTAGTAAAAATTGCTCACTTCGAAGTCTCCTACACATTAAAATTATAATAGAGCATTAAAACCCACTCTAAACAAATTTCCAGCAATATATACTATTCTAAAACCCCTCTTAAAATAATTAGAATATGCTTAAATTATATTTAAAACACCATAATTAAGTCCCACTTAATGGGTAATTTAAATTTCCTTCAAAAACATAATATTAAGTGCTCTACATAAAATTCCAGCACTTTATTTCTAATTAAAACTTGCTGTAATTTAGTCTTAAAATACTTAAATTAAATATCTAAACATTAATACCTCATATACTTTCATAATTTTCATAAACCAAGAACCTAGGGTTTCAAAAATTGGGGCTTTTTAAATTAAAACCAAAGCTGAAAATTTATTAGCATAATTACAAAAATCAATCATCAAAATTAAATCCCAAAACTCATAAATTATAATTAGATCTAAGCATAGATTAAATTAAAATAAGAAAGCTAAGTTTTTTTTTTTATATATATAATTCGAAAAAGACAGGGGGAAAAAGAGGAGGAAGAACGACAGCCACCACCGGCTGCCGACTGCTGGCGGCGGCGGCTGCTTACTGTCGGCGGCTTGCGCTACTGGCAGCGGCGGCCACCAGCTGCCGGCTGCTGGCAGCGGTGGTGAGGGAGAAGGGCAGCTGAAAAAATAAGGGGAAAGGAAAAAGAAAAAGAAAGAAAAATAAGGAGGAGAAAGAAAGAAGTTTACCTTGGGTTTTCTCCACTCTGGGCAAAGTTTGATTTGCCTCATAAGTGGGATATTTATACCCCTTCTCTACTAACCCTCTTCCCTAAACTTTCTTCTTTTAGGTTTTCCTAATTCCTTCCCTAATAAAACTTGTTAAAAATTAAACTTTCCTTTAATAAAACCCCAACTTTTAAATAAAATAATTAAATAAACTTTCCTTTAATAATAATATTAATTAAAATACTTTAATTAAAATAATTACAACTATTTAAATACTTTATACAATACATACTTTGAATAAAATACGTATAAAAATACGGGGTATTACAGTCTACCCCCCTTAAGGCTAATTATCCCCTTGGATGGGCGATGATGTGTCTGACACCCCTAAGGGTTAATGAGCCCGGTCTAGTTAGGCAATCATACAAATATTTAATGCATTCGGCCCATCGAAATTGGGAAAAAAAGTCCTCTAGAATGGTGAAAATGCCATTTTTCTGATTAGGGTCTTATTTAAAGGCATGTCTTTGATTGTTACGTGCTCGGATCACCCCATAATGAGCCCCTAGGATGGGCGATGATATAATTGATGCTTCGTAAGAGCCTCCTTGGTGACAAGTGTTTGTAAAGAAACATGTAGACTTATGTATTTGAAGCAACATCAATGAAGAAACTAATTGTTATGACTAATTTATTTATACATGTATATTTTGTTATGTTTGACGCCCTTTGAGGCGTCTGAGCACCTTGGGCGGGGGGGGGGGGGGGGAATATATTTTTGGTGCCCCTTTGGGCTTCAGAGCCCTTGTTTGGGCGATAATATGCCTGACTCCCCTTTGGGCTAATGAGCACCTTGGATGGGCGATGATGTGTTTGACACACTTAGGGGTTAATGAGCCTCTTCTAAATAAGCGATCAAGGAAACTTTGATGCATTCGGCCCACCGAAATTGCAAAAAAAAGGCCTCTAACAAAGTGAAATTGCCATTTTTTTAATTACTGTATCATTTTAAGGCATGTCTTGGAACGGTAAGTGCTCAAATCACCCCATAACTAGCCCCTAGGATGGGAGATGATGTAATTGACGCTTTCTAAGTTTCTCCTTGATGAAAAGTGTCTATGAAGAAACATGTAGACTAATGTATTTGAAGCAACATCAATGAAGAGACAAACTGTTTGGGGGGGGGGGGCAATATATGTTTGGTGCCCCTTTGAGCTAATGAGCCCCTTAGATGGGCTATTATGTGCCTATGGCCCCTTAAGGGTAATGAGCCCCTTCAAAGGACGATGATGTGTCTTATGCCCCTTAGGCTTATTAGGCCCCGTGGAGGGGCGATAATGTGCCCAACACCCTTTATGGCTAATGAGCCCCTTGAATGGGCGATGATGTGTCTCACGCCCCTTAGGGCTAATGAGCCCTTTGATGGGCGATGATGCGTTTGACGCCCATAAAACTAATGAGCCCCTTGGATGGGCGATGATGTGTCTGACACCTCTTAGGACTAATTAGTCCCTTGGATGGGCGATGATATGTCTGTCACCCCTTGTGGTTAATGAGCCTCGTGTAGAATAGTGAAAATGCCATTTTTCTTATTACGGTCTCCTTTTTAGGCACGTCTTGGAACGTGACGTGCTCGGATCACCCCATAATGAGCCCCTAGGATGGGCGATGATATAATTGAAGCGTCCTTTGAGGCACATTAGGGTGTTGGGCATTTATGTTTGACATCCTTTGAGGCGTCCGAGCACCTTAAGCCGGGGGGGGGGGGGGGGTGCAATATATGTTTGGTACTCCTTGGATGGGAGATGATGTGTCTAACACACCTTTTGGTTAATGAGCTCCTTCTAGATAGGCGATCATGCAAAACTCTGATGCATTTGGCCCACCGAAATAGGGAAAAAAGTCCTGTAGCATGGTGAAATTGCAATTTTTCTGATTACGGTCTCATTTTTAGCCATGTCTTGGAACGGTAAATACTCGGATCACCCCATAATGAGCCCCTAGGATGGGAGATGATGTAATTGACGCTTTCAAAGAGCTTCCTTGATGACAAGTGTCTATGAAGAAACAACTAGACTAATGAATTTGAAGCAGCATCAATGAAGAGACAAAATGTTATAACTAACTTATGTATACTTCTATTTATTGTTATGTTTTACGCCCTTTGGGGGGGGGGCGATACGTTTGGTTCCCCTTTAAGATAATGAGCCCCTTGAATGGTCGATGAGGTGCATGACACCCCTTAGGGAAAATGAGCCCCTTAGATGGGTGTTGATGTGTCTCACGCCCCGTAGGTCTAATGAGCCCCTAAAATGGGCGATGATGTGTCTGACGCCCCATAGGGCTAATGAGCCCCTTGGATATGCAATGATGTGTTTGACACCCCATAAGGATGATAAGCCTCTTCGATGGGCGATGATGTGTCTGACACACCTTAAGGTTAATGAGCCCTTTATAAATAGGCGATCATGGAAAACTTTGATACATTCGGCCCACCGAAATTGCCTAGCATGGTGAAAATGCTATTCTTCTGATTACGATCTCATTTTCAGGCATGTTTTACAACGGTACGTTCTCAGATCACCCCATAATAATCCCTTAGGATGAGCGATGATATAATTGACGCTTTCTAAGAGCCTCCTGGTTGGCAAATGTTTGTGAAGAAACATGTAGACTTATGTATTGAAAGCAACATCAATGAATAAAAAAATTAGCCCCTTGCATGGTCGATGATGTGCCTAAGGCCCCTTAGGGGTAATGAGCCCCTTGGAAGGGCGATGATGTGTTTCACGCCCATTAGGGCTAATGAGCCCCTTGGATGGGGCGATGATGTGTCTCACGACTCTTAGGGCTAATGAGCCCCTTGGATGGGCGATGATGCGTCTGACGCCCGCAGGGCTAATGAGCCCCTTGGATGGGCAATGATATCTCTGTCACCCCTTAGGGTTAATGAGCCCCGTCTAGATAGGCAATCATGGAAATATTAAATGCATTTGGCCAATTGAAATTGAAAAAAATGTCCTCTAGAATGGTGAAAATGCCATTTTTTTATTAGGGTCTCAATTTAATGCATGTCTTGGAACGTTACGTGCTCGGATCACTCCATAATGAGCCCCTAGGATAAGCGATGATATAATTGACGCTTCCTAAGAGCTTCCTGGGGGACAAGTGTTTGTGAAGAAACATGTAGACTTATGTATTTGAAGCAACATCAATGAAGATACAAATTGTTATGACAAACTTATGTATACTATTGAAATCAATAACAAACAAAAGATTTAAACTTTCTTGGATTGAAGATCACAAACTCACAGTGGCGCCTGAGAAGCGAAATACGCCACCACCGGTACAAGTTTCCTAGTGACGCACGCCCCCCAAGTTTAACGCAACTCTCTCCATAATCCGTGAACCTGATCTTGAAGAGTGGAAGCTCAAGAACTGTTCAAATCTCAAAAAATAGGTTTTTTGTGTTTTTTGGTTTGAAAATAATTGAATAATGATAAAGAGACAATGCTCGTATTTATATGAGTCCAAAAAATCGAAGACATGTAAAACAAGCCGACCTAGGAAAAAAGGCGGGCCCGATCGGGCAAACATCCGCCCGATCGGGCACGAGATAAAGTTCTTTTAGACGTGGTGTAGTGCCCGATCGGGCGAACACCGCCGTATCGGGCGATCTAGAAAACCTACCTCGGGGGAGCCATCAGGCAAGAGCCGCCCGATCGGGCTCGTTAAAAACTCGAGTCCGTCGCTCGGTCGGGCGAGTGCCGCCTGATCGGTCGCGAGACTTCTCCTATTTTCCTTAGCCAACTCTGCCCGATCAGGCAAACCTCCGCCCGATCGGGCGCGAGAATCCGTTTGCATTACCTATTTCTAACAATTCCCCACTAATGCGAGCGGTTCATCGACTTGAAATCTGAACAGTAAATGAAAGTCTTAATACTTAAATGCTAGTATCCAAAGGTTTGAACTAACATATTAGTGCACAAGGTTTTCAACACTTCCCTAGTGAGTATCTAAAGATTTGAACTCCGAGGAGCGAGGAAGGGACCTTGAATTCACATACCTTTACTTTAGAGCTTAAGGAACTCCGCCAATCTTGGCCAACACTTAGGCTCTCATGAGTACTTCAGGAAAACTATACTCTAGTCTTCCCTTGAGGGAGGCCACCCCTCGTACTCACGTAGGTGTTCAACCTATGTGTTATCCACACATGTTCCCAGCAAATTCAAAGGTCTTTCCTTGCAGGCTTAAACACGTTTAAGCACCTTACAAACCCGAGAATTACATGCAATGGAACTAGAACATTAAGAACATAAGTTCAACCCTCAACTTTCAGTGTCATAACAATCCTATTTCAAGAGCCACTGGGATAAAGGTCTTAACTCTCTTAAGAACCTCCGTCAATCCCTGCTCAGAAAAAAACAGGACTAATGACATTAAGAGACAAGGTCATCCTACCAGAATCTAACTGGTAAAACTTACTACACTTATAGAGTAATAGATTCAAACACATGATACATAACTAACAAATCCACATGATTTATGCCAATGAAACAAATAAACCAAAAAAGGTTCCAGATTTATTAAAACCAAAGTATCATGTCACATAGCTTGAAAAGCTACCACTTCAGGTCATTACAACATAGGTCCTAAACCCATACCAGTTGATGACTCCACCACTAGTCTACGACTTAATCCCTTAGTAAAAGGATTTGCCAGGTTCTTCTCTGTTCGAACATTGTCCAACAAAATAACCCCATTCACAATAAACTGCCTCACAGACTCGTGTCTGACTCTTATGTGTCTTTTCTTACCATTGTAAATGCTATTTTTAGCAACACATATAGCAGCTTGTGAATCACAATGCATAGATACAAGTGGTGACAGCTTTCCCCACAATGGAATATCAATAAGCAAATTCCTTAACCAATCTGCCTCTTGTGTAGCAAGATCCAATGCGATGAACTCAGCTTCCATTTTCGATCAGGCTTTACACGTCTGCTTTCCAGACTTCCAAGAAACTGTACCCCCACTAAGGGTAAACACATAGCCACTTGTATAACCTGTTTCATCACTGTCCGTTACCCAATTTGCATCGCAATACCCTTCAAGAACCAAAAACTAACCAACAAAATTCAATCCCCAAGTCATGGTTCCACACAGATATCTGAGCACACGCCTCAAAGCAACCCAATGTTGCTCACTAGTACAATGAATATAGCGACTAAGTCTACTACCTACGAAAGCAATATCAGGGCGAGTGCAGTTCATTAAAAACATCAGACTACCAAGCACCTTAACATATTCAGTTTGAGACACATTATCTCCCACGTTCTTCACCAAAGTTCCAGAAGGGTCAAAGAGCGTTCTCAATGGAGGCAAATACAAACAATTAAAGTTTTTCAGAATTTTCTCCACATAATGAGATTGAGACAGGAAATACCTTATCTTGGTTGTAGTAACTTTAACACCAAGGATCACATCTACCTCTCCCAAATCCTTCATCTCCAACTTTGAATTCAAATACTTCTTAGTTTCATTTATGACATACATATTTGTGCCAAACAGGAGCATGTCATCAACATATAGGCATAATAACACACATTGCGCACCAAACATCTTATAGTACACACATGAGTCACTACCATTGACGACAAAACCAAAACTAAGAACACTTTTATGAAATTTTTCATACCATTGCTTCGGAGCTTGTTTCAAACCACATAAGGATTTCTTTAGTCTGCACACCTTATTCTCCATGCCAGTAACTACAAAACCCGGAGGTTATTCCATGTAGATCTCCTCCTCCAAATCGCCATTCAGAAAGGCTGTCTTAACATCCATCTGATGCACAATCAATTTGTAAGATAAAGCTAAGGCAAACAAAACACGAATAGTTGTAATTTTAGTCACAAGAGAATAAGCATAAAAATAATCAAGGCCAAATTTTTGAGTGAATCCTCTTATCACTAATCTAGCTTTGAACCTTTCCACGGTGCCGTCGGTTCTCATTTTTCTCTTGAAAATCCACTTGCACCCAATAGCTCTGCTCTCTTTAGGCAAGTTCGCAAGCTCCCTGGTCCCATTAGACATGATTGAGTCAAGCTCACTATTCACAAATTCCTTCCATTAGACATGATTGAGTCAAGCTTTTTCGAACGATTTCAGATCTTCATCCACAACCTGTAGACACATCATGATCTCATCTAGATCATCTTCGAATTTACCTAGATTTCCACACTCTACTATAATGGCTGTTAGGAAATCCGGCCCAAAGCTTGTCTAAACTCTCTGCCTTTTACTTCTCCTAGATTGAATCTCACTTTCAATCCTAGGGGAAGCGTCTTCAGGCTCTGCAAATGAAGAAACTGAAGATACATCATTAGTGAATAATTTTTTCTTCAACAGAAATACATGTTCAAAGAACTCTACATCACGAGATTAAGATATAGAGCGATCTTCAAGACTCATAAACTTGTATGTGGCACAATTCTCAGCATAGCCAATGAACACTGTATCATAGGTCCTAGAAACTATAGTTGAGCGCTTGAACGATGGATAACCCACCTTAGCTAGACACCCCCCACACTTTCATGTGATTTAAGTTTTGAGAATAACCTTTCCATATTTCATATGGAGTCTTGTCTAACTTCTTGTGAGTTACTCTATTCTGTACATAATTAGCTGATAGAACCGTTTCACCCCACAAATTGTCTGGCAATACGGAACTCGATCAGGAGCGTTGCATTCATCATTTCCTTCAAGGTTCTATTTTTCCTTTCTGCCACACCATTTTGCTGTGGAGTATAAGGGGCAGATACTTCATGAATGATTCCATCACTTTCACATAGATCCTTTAGGAAATCAGAGCCATACTCTCCACCCCTTTTCAGCGAACTCTCTTTATTTTCCGCTCTAATTGATTTTCTACTTCTACCTTATACACAAGAAACTTGGACTCAGCTTCATCCTTTGTCCTTAAAAGATACACCTTGCTATATCTCGAACAATCATCAACGAAGGTGATGTAGTAGCGTTTCCCGCCTCTACTTTCCAAGTTCTTAAAGTCTGCTAAATCTGAATGAAATAGCTCAAGTGGTGTGTTCTCTCTCTATCGTGACAGATTTGTAGGGTTTCTTCAAAAATTTAGACTTTGCACACACTTCACATTTTTCAAGTCCATCTAATGACATGTTTGGTAGAAAATTTAAATTTTTCATTTGTTTCAATTTCGTTGCACCAACATGACCCAATATACTATGCCATAATTCAAAGGACTTAACAATATAAGCAAAAGTAGAGATCTTATTCATTGAAGAAACAATTACAATATCAAGAACAAATAGGCCCACACTAAGGTAACCCTTTCCAACATACTCCCCGTTACAGGTTAATAACACAAGTTTATTAGCATCAAAAACTAACTTAACTCCTACTTTGTTCAACAAAGCACCAGAAATTAAATTTGTACAAAGCGAAGGAACATACAACACATTGTAAAGAGCCAAGGTCTTCCCTAAAGTCAGCTTCAGAACCACTTTGCCCTTTCCAAGTACCTTAGAGCTCCTTAAATTTCCCATGTAGACTTGTTCACCTTCCTTGCCTCTTCCATACTGACAAACAGGTCCTTGTTAGCATAGAAGTGTTTAGATGCACCACTGTCCACGATCCATTCACTGTTTTTCTCAACCAGGTTGACTTTAGAGACAATTGCAGCGATGACATCTTCACCCCCATTCTCAACCAAATGAGCCTGACTCTTGTTTCCTGCGCTCGACTTCAGATTTTTCTTCTTCTTGTTTTTGCACTATAAAGCAAAGTGCCCTACTTCACCACATGAAAAACACTTGATAGTGTTCTTCTTCCCAATCTTGCCCTTAGCCTAGAGATTTCCCTTCTTCGTAGAGTTCCCCTTCTTGGCACGATTATCACCCGATTTCTTGTCAGAGTCAGCATTAGATTCAACAAGGTTAGCTTTGATTGCTAACACATTCTTTGGCTTAGATAAAACATCCTTAAGCATGTTGGCTTCCTCAATTTTCATGTGGCTCACTAGTTCTTCTAGGGTTAAATCCCTCTTTTTATGCTTGAGGTGATTTCGATAATCAGACTAGGAATCAGGTAATTTTTCAATTAAAACATTAGCCTGAAGGATTTCACATATCTTCATACCTTGAGCAAGAATTTCAGCAACATAATTTTCATACACATGGGCCTGGTCTATAATAGACTTCGTATCAACCAGTTTTAAATTCAACCAATTTCAAGTCACATACTTCTTTTTCCTAGCATCATCAGCACCATATTTCTTTTTTAAAGACTCCTACATCTCCTTAGTAGATTTCATATTAACATACAAATCAAATATGTTGTTTTTCATGCTGTTCAAAAGATGACCTTTAACAAACTTATTATCACGATCAAATTTCTTTATTTCAGGTTCATTAACAATGACAGTAGTTGATGTGAATTATTGATCCGAAAATCAACAAAACACAAGGGATATGTTTAAGTCTAATTCTATACAGGAAATCCACCAAGAATTAAACAAAAACTAAGATTAATCAATTAAGAATCCACTTAATTAATCAATCCAAACGAATGTTTTATCTAAAACAAGCAAAACAGCAATTGATCGCAATCAACCAAAACTCAAGTATGCAACTTAAGAAATAAATCTGAATATTAATCTATGTATATTTATTCGTGTGTTTACAGCCCTATTTATAAGACTTAGTTTACCTAGGAAGATTAGGACAAGTCCCTAATTCAATCCTAATTAAACTAGAATTCTAACTTGCTTGAAGAGCAAGCACCTTGGCGCACAAGCATACACCAAACTCCTTGGAGAACAAGCACACGCCTAAACTGATTTATTTTGCTAACTAACTGATTTTTAAAGCAACTAAATAAATAAATAAAAATTAAAGAACTAAATAAATATTAAAGATCCTAATGCTTGAACCAAGAAAAACCCTTTCAAGTGAAAGGTAAAAACTTGTAAGCAAAATCTAAGTAAAGAAAATTTAAGAAAGTTCAAGAAAGTGAACTAGACTCCAAGAAAAGTCACTAAGCAAACCGTGGCTTTGCTTTGATATCCAAGAAAGTGTCCATGCAATGCTTGGCTTGAATCAATGTTTAGGGACAAGCTATCTTGATGCATGATAAGCAAATCTTCGAAGTTCTCCATTCTTAGACTTGCATCATCCTCCTCTTCTTCGAAAGAATTTGTCCTCAAATCTCGAAGTTCCTCATCAGGAATATACTTAGCCAAATCGCCAACATTGAATGTAGCACTAACTCCATATTCTCCCGGAAGTTCTAACTTATAAGCATTGTCATTGATCTTCTCAATAATCTTGAAAGGACCTTCACTTCTAGGCATCAACTTATTCTTGCGTTTTCCTGGAAATCTTTCCTTTCTCAAATGTAACCATACCAAGTCTCCAACAGTGTAACGTTGTTGCTTTCTATGCTTGTTTGCTCTAGCTTTGTACATGTCATTTACTTTCTCTATTCTTGTTCGAACTTGAGCATGTAATTTCAGCATACTCTTCAACTTAGACTCGGCATCTTTGTGAATTAACTCACCCTTAGGCAATGGAACAAGATCAATTGGGAGTTTCGGATTGACTCCATAGACTACCTCAAAAGGACTATGTTTGGTAGCATATGTAGGTGATCTATTATAAGCAAACTCCGCATGAGCTAACTTGATGTCCCAATCCTTTTGTGTCTTACTCACTAACCCACGCAAAAGCGCACCAAGAGTACGATTAGTAACCTCGGTTTGTCCATCAGTTTGTGGATGGTAAGATGTACTAAAGAGCAATTTAGTTCCCACAAGCTTCCCTAACAACTAGCTCTCTAATAGAACACTTAGGAAGACAAAGTCGATTTCCTTTGAAAAGAAAACCATCTTGCAGCAAATAAGATCCCACAGCTCCTTTAGAACACTCTTCAATCAATGTAGCAAAATCATCATCACCTTTGTAGTATTCTTTGATCAATTCAAAACCAAGTAGCTTGCTATTTAGAATTCCAATCAAAGTGTATCTTCTAGATAATGCATCAACCACAACATTCGATTTCCCTTCTTTGTACCTTGAAGAAAAATTAAATGATTGTAAAAATTCAACCCACGTAGCATGTCTAGGATTGAGCTTTTGTTGTCCATGTATGTACTTCAATGCTTCATGATCAGAATGCAACACAAAGTGATTAGGTCAGAGATAATGGCTCCAATGATCTAAAGCTCTAACAATGGCATAGAACTCTTTATCATAAGTAGAATAGTTCAATCGAGCTCCTCCCAATTTCTCACTGAAATATGCAATAGGCCTCTTCTTTTGGAGTAAAACTGCTCCAATTCCAACTCCACTAGCATCGGTTTCAACTTCAAAAGGACTTGAGAAATCTGGTAACGCAAGTATAGGTGCTTCACATAGCTTCTTTTTAACCAACTCAAATGCACTTTGAGCTTCTTTAGTCCATTCGAATTTACCCTTGTCCTTCTTCAAACATTCGGTCATAGGCGCCACAATACTTGAGAAATTCTTGACAAATCTTCTATAGAACGAAGCTAGACCATGAAAAGACCTTACTTCACTCATATTAGTAGGAATAGGCCAAGTTTTAATAGCCTCTACTTTCGAATGATCAACTGAAACTCCATCTTTTGATACAACATAACCAAGAAAAGTAACACTAGGCACTAAGAAGTAGCATTTTTCAAGCTTAGCATAGAGTTTCTTCTCTCTTAACACTTCAAACACACTTGTTAGATGATTTAAATGATCATGCAAATTTTTAGAGTATATCAGAATATCATCTAAATAAACAACAACAAACTTGCCAAGGAAAGGTTTAAGTACCTCATGCATCAACCTCATGAAAGTGCTAGGTGCATTAGTGAGTCCAAACGGCATCACCAACCATTCATACAACCCTAACTTAGTCTTGAATGCTGTTTTCCACTCATCTCCTTCTCTCATTCGAATTTGATGATAACCACTCATAAGATCAATCTTAGAAAACAACTGTGAACCATGTAGTTCATCAAGTAGATCATCTAATCTTGGTATAGGAAATCGGTATTTGATAGTGATAATATTCACACTCCTACTATCAATACACATGCGCCAACTCCCATCTTTCTTTGGGACAAGTAAAGTAGGCACAGCACAAGGGCTCATACTTTCCCTCACGTATCCTCTAGTCATAAGCTCTTCAATTTGCCTTTGCATCTCCTTTGTTTCTTCCGGATTACTTCTATAGGCTGCCTTATTAGGTAATGGTGCTCCCGGAATCAAGTCAATTTGATGCTCTATCCCACGAATAGGAGGTAGTCCCGGAGGTAATTCCTTAGGAAAGACATCTTTGAATTCTTCTAAAACAGATTCCAATTCATATGGCCTCTTTGCTTGTTTATCTTGATCAATTCGAATCTCATTAGAAACAAGTATATATACCACATTGTTGCTGCAAATCTCTTTTTCTAATTCCCTCTCACTAATCAAATAAGAACTCTTCGAATTAGAGGTAACATTAGAAGGCTTGTTGCTTATCAAAGGTTTTAAAGTAACCGGTCTCTCTTTTTCTCCTTTTCTCACAACATACACATTAGTCCTTCCATCAAACTTCACAAATCTATCATATTGCCAAGGACGGCCTAATAGTATATGACAAGCATCCATAGGACAAACATCACACAAAAATTTATCATGAAATTTACCAATTGAAAAGGAGATTAAGGCTTGTTTAGTTACCTTAACATCACTCGAATTATTAAGCCAATGAAGCTTATAAGGGCTTGGATGTTCAGTAGTTGGCCACTTCAATTTGTCTACCAAAGTAGTAGATACCACATTAGTGCAACTCCCCGTGTCTATGATCATATCACACAACCTATCTTCTACCTTGCACCTTGTAAGAAAGATTTTCTCCCTTTGATTGTTTTCCATAGGTACGGTTTTAGAGTGTAGTGCCCTTCTTAGAACCAAACTCTGACCATGAGTCTTGGGATCAATTTCGTCAATATGCCCCTCCTCTTCTTCAAAGTTTTCCTCTTCGTTCTCTTCTACATAGTCACTACCTTGCTCACACTTAGCTTGTTCTTGTTCCCACTCTTGAGCAGTCATTACTCTTTTTGATGGACAATTAGTTGCAATGTGACCAACACTACCACACTTGAAGCACTTCCTATCTTCAACAAGCTTTTTAGGAGCTTCAAATTTTTATTTAGTCTCCTTGTAGTTCGAACTAGAACCACTTTTCTCCAGGCTGTTCTTCTCAAAAGGTTTAGTGAAACCTTTTACAAAGGGCTTAGTGTACGTCCCTTTCTTCCCCTTTATCTGTTTTTCAACTTTCAAAGCTACCTTGCAAACATCCTCAAAGGACCAATATTGTTGCAATTCAACTTTTTCAGCAATATTATCATTCAACCCAGAAATAAATCTAGCAATCTTATGCTCAACAATCTCTTCTAAGCCACATAGCATGCATAACTTTTCAAATCCACCAATATAATTCTCAACAGTCATAGAATTTTGTTTAAAAAGTTGCATCTTAAGATAAACATCTTGAATATAATCACTAGGTACGAACCTTTTTTTCATGTGCTTCTTGAGTTGTTCCCATGTTGAGATTTTTGCACGCCCCTCCTTATGCCTTTTCTTCTTTAGATTATCATACCAAAGACTAGCATAACCGGTCAGTTTTAATTCAGCCAATTTGCATCTTTTCCTTTCATCATACTCCTTGTAATCAAAAAGTGTCTCGGCCCTTCTAATCCACTCAAAGTATTTTTCAGGTTCATTCATACTCCCATTGAATTCGGGAAGATCTAATCTCAGGTTCCTATCATCTTCCTTTGGTCGATCTCTTCTCCTAGGCCTTGGTGATTCATCACTTGAGGAATAATTATTTCGTGGCCTCCTTGGGTTCCTCCTTGGTTGTTCTTCCTCACTTGAACCAGAATTAGGGTTAGAATTCCCTTTCCTTAAAGAATCTCCAGCAAGAGTATCAAGCCTTTTTAATATCTCATCCATCCTTGCTGCCAACTCGTCAATTCGCCTATCTCTTCTAAGATTTTGAGCCTCTTCTAAGGTTAATCCCCTTGGAACCTGTGGAACCTCCTCATCACTCATGATTCCTACACAAACCAAGTCAGTTCATGCAAAATCTTGATTAAAAGATCGAATCTTGAAGAAAAACTAGGCAACAAAAAAACCGGACTCTCAACCGCAAATCAGTGCACAAACACCAAACGTGTGAGGCTGTGTAGAACGCGTTACTCAACTAAAAATTATGAAATTTTATATGGTGGTAGCTGGACGTTTTTAGAGTTCAATGCAAAAAGAATCACGTAAAAATTCCCAGCCAATTGTTCCCAGTTTAATTTTTCCCGAAGTTGCGTAATCTGGCTCTGATACCAAAGATGATGTGAATTATTGATCCGAAAATCAACAAAACACAAGGGATATGTTTATGTCTAATTCTATACAGGAAATCCACCAAGAATTAAACAAAAACTAAGATTAATCAATTAAGAATCCACCTAATTAATCAATCCAAACGAATGTTTTAACTAAAACAAGCAAAACAGCAATTGATCGCAATCAACCAAAACTCAAGTATGCAACTTAAGAAATAAATCTGAATATTAATCTATGTATATTTATTCGTGTGTTTACAGCCCTATTTATAAGACTTAGTTTACCTAGGAAGATTAGGACAAGTCCCTAATTCAATCCTAATTAAACTAGAATTCTAACTTGCTTAAAGAGCAAGCACCTTGGCGCACAAGCATACACCAAACTCCTTGGAGAACAAGCACACGCCTAAACTGATTTATTTTGCTAACTAACTGATTTTTAAAGCAACTAAATAAATAAATAAAAATTAAAGAACTAAATAATGATTAAAGATCCTAATGCTTGAACCAAGAAAAACCCTTTAAAGTGAAAGGTAAAAACTTGTAAGCAAAATCTAAGTAAAGAAAATTTAAGAAAGTTCAAGAAAGTGAACTAGACTCCAAGAAAAGTCACTAAGCAAACCGTGGCTTTGCTTTGATATCCAAGAAAGTGTCCATGCAATGCTTGGCTTGAATCAATGTTTAGGGACAAGCTATCTTGATGCATGATAAGCAAATCTTCGAAGTTCTCCATGCTTAGACTTGCATCAGTAGTGGTCCTTTGACTAGTACTAGATTCTTTATTCCCGAGAATAGGAGTACTAGGAATTTGAATCATAGCATTAGTTTGCTTAATAGGTTTTGGGGCATCCCTAAACAAAACATAATCAACCTCTACTTGTTCCAAAGTAATCAACATCCTTTGTGACAATCTCTTATAATTAATTCCATTAAGATACTTAACCTTAGACAGATCTAGGTATAGACGAGTTTGAGAATTGGTAGTCATGATATCAACAAAACAAATAAAATATTTCACATCTAAATTGTTGGTAAAATAACTGCTGAAATCAAGAACAAACAAAAGATTAGAACTTTCCTGGATTGAAGATCCCAAACTCACTCTTGCATTGTGAAACAATAATCTACTTCCTTATAAGCGAAAAACGCCACCACCGGTACAAGTTTCCTAGTAACGAACGCCCCCCAAGTTTAATGCAACTCTCTCCGTAATCCGTGCACTCGAACTCGAAGAGTGGAATTGCTCAAGAATTGTTCAAATCTCAAAAAATAGGTTTTTTTGTGTTTTTTGGTTTGAAAGTAATTGAATAATGATAAAGAGACAATGCTCATATTTATATGTGTCCAGAAAATCGGAGATAAGTAAAACAAACCAACCTAGGAAAAAAGGCAGGCCTGATCGGGCAAACATCCGACCGATCGGGCGTGAGATAAAGTTTTTCCAGACCTGGTGTCGCGCCTGGTCGGGCGATCTAAAAAACCCAACTCGGGCGAGCCATTGGACGAGAGTCGCCTGATCGGGCTCGTCAAAAACTCGAGTCCGTCGCCCGTTAAGGCGAGAGCCGCCTGATCGGGCGATCTTGGATGGGCGATGATGTGTTTAAAACACCTTAAGGTTAATAAGCTCCTTCTATAAAGGAGATCCTGCAAAACTCTAATGTATTTGGCCCACCGAAATTGCAAAAAAAGTCCTCTAGCATGGTGAAATTGCCATTTTTCTAATTACGGTCTCATTTTTAGCCATGTCTTGGAACGGTAAGTGCTCGGATCACCCCATAATGATCCCCTAGGATAGAAGATGATGTAATTGACAATTTCTAAGAGCCTCCTTTATGACAAGTGTCTATGAAGACACGTCTAGATTAATGTATTTGAAGCAACATTAATGAAAAGACAAACTGTTATGACTAACTTATGTATACTTCTATTTATTGTTATGTTTGACGCCCTTTGGGGGGGGGGGGGGAAAGTTTAGTTCCCTTTTAGATAATGAGCTCCTTGAATGGGCGATGAGGTGCCTGACACCCCTTAAGGAAAATGAGCCCCTTGTATGGGTGTTAATGTGTCTCACGCCCCTTAGCAGCAATGAGCCCATGGGATGGGGGATGATTTGTCTGACACCCCTTAGAGCTAATGAGCCCCTTGGATAGGCTATGATGTGTTTCACACCCCATAGGGCTGATGAGCCCCTTGGAGGGGCGATGATGTGTCTAATACCCCTTAAGGTTAATAAGCCCTTTCTAGATAGGCTATCGTGGAAAACTTTAATACATTCGGCCCACCGAAATTGCGAAAAAAGGCTTGTAGCATGGTGAAAATGCCATTATTCTGATTACGGTCTCATTTTTAGGCATGTCTTAGATTGGTACGTTCTCGGATCACCCCATAATGAGCCCCTAGGATGGGCGATGATATGTTTGACGCTTTCTAAGAGCCTCGTGGGTGGCAATTGCCTGTGAAGAAACATATAGACTAATGTATTGAAAGAAACATCAGTGAAGAAAAAAATTATTATGGCTAACTTATGTATACTTAAATTTATTGTTATGTTTTACGCCCTTTAGGGCGGCCGATCCCCTTGGGGGGGGGGGAGCGATATATGTTTAATACCCCTACGGGCTAATGAGCCCCTTAGATGGGCGATGATGTGCCTAAGGTTCCTAAGGGCTAATGAGCCCTTTAGAAGGGCGATGATGTGTCTCACGCCCCTTAAGGCTAATGAGCCCCTTGGATGGGCGATGATGTGTCTGACACCCTTTAAGGCTAATGAGCGCCTTGGATGGGGCGATGATGTGTCTCACGCCTCTTAGGGATAATGATCCCCTTGGATAAGCGATGATGCGTATGACGCTCGTAGGGCTAATGAGCCCATTGGATGGGTGATGATGTGTCGGACACCCCTTAGGGATAATTAGCCCCTTAGATGGGCGATGATATGTTTGTCACTTCTTAGGGTTAATGAGCCCCGTCTAGATAGGCAATCATGGAAATCTTTAATGCATTCGGCCCATCGAAATTGCAAAAAATGTCCTCTAGAATCACTAGGCGAAAATAGCATTTGGCCACTGGTTCAAACCCCCCCTATGCCACCGGTTTTGAACCGGTAGGCATTTAGGGGGTGGCAATAGTCAGATGTAAAGCCACCGGTTAACCGGTGGCAAAATCCCATTCCCGATTTTTTTAAAGGGGTTTTTGGCACCGGTTCCTGTTCAAAACCGGTGCCAATAATGGCAAAAAAAAAATAAAAATAAAATTTTTTTTGCATTTTTTTCAATTAAATTGATATATAAACACTAACATATATATAAACATACATATTTTCATTAAAAAAAGGTTGTAACATTACAATTTTGGTTCAAAAAAATAAAATAAAAATTCAAGTCATTGTTAAATACAAGTCACACCAAATCACCAATGTAACACCTGGCGAGGCAGCAACTACAGCAGCGAGCCTTGGCGAGGCAGCATCAGCCTTGCGTATAGATAACATCTTCCGACAGCCACCTGCATCAACAAACAAAGATTAGAGATCTCGAAGTGTGTATTAATCAAAGACAACAAGCAGAGCAATACTACCTTAAATTCAACCATATACACATGCAGGGCAGCAGTAGCTGCAACCTTTCGAGGCCAGCAGCAGCCTCAGCAGGGCTGCAGTAGCTGCAACCTTGCCAGGCCAGCTGCAGCAGCAGGCTCGGCAGGGCACAGTAGCTGCAACCTTTCCAGGCCAGCTGCAACGATAGCCTCGGCAGGGCAACAATAGCTAAGTCAACAAATTCACCCAATGATTTACGTATAGCGAATTCAGCAAAATAATTTTTATTTATTTTTTTTTTACCAAAAACTGAAGTAGCAAGAATTAGTATCTTATCTCAAATTACAGTAATTTCTACAAAACTTAATAGAAAAATCAACAGAGCTAACAGAATTTCAAAATGCATCATTAACACATGTAAATAGCAATAAGATGATAGCCCAAATTGAATGTGATATTGGCATTTACTCAACTCAAATTATACCAAAGTATAACCAATTCAATTTCAAGAGAGCCAAATTACACCAAGCATAACATTTCAATGTGATACTGGCTCCCTTTCTACTCAAATTACCACCCCCAAACAATATAATCAAAACCTATTTTAAAATCCACTTTGAAATTAGTTCCTTTCTACTCAAATTACACAAAAGAAAATCAATCCCACTTCAACACAATCATAGAATTAATAACCCAACAATCATAGAATTAACACCAAAGCAAAGCAATACAGCAAGCTAAGCCCAATCGACAAATCTGCAACATCATCAATCAAAACAACAGGGGTATTTGTAACCTTAATTTCTCTTTCTTTTAAAATAGAATTAATAATCCTAACATAAAGAAAAGAAACAAACCAATATTCACCATATGTTAACCAAATTTGCTTAAGCTATAAGTGTCTCAAAGAAAATCAAGAAGACAACAGCAAAGAGATTTGATATTGTTTTAAGCTACTTGTATAGATTAACAACAAAATCATTCTTATTAGGAAAATTTTAAAGGGACCAAGCTCATTCACAATATGTTAACCAAATAATACAAAATAATTGCTTCAATGACATTACTGCAATTTCATGATTCTCATCAAGTAGCTCCTACCATTGGCTAATAGTCCAATTTATTTATGCATTTCTAATTAGTGGACAAAACATGAAGTACTATTTGATACCTAACTAAGGAAAAGAGAGTAAAGTTATTGTGCAAACCTTGAGCTGTGCCTTGCCAGGAGCAGATATTGCAGGTCTTTCAGGCTTTTTATAATCAAGAGTAGGGGCAAAGTCCACCTCATAGTCTATCTCGATTATACTGATTGCATGAGAGGGCTTTGTTTCAAAAATGTCAACGTAATACTTCTTGTTGTTATATGCCACCATGATGCTGTCTGGAGAGGTCAAGCATGAATAATTTCTCAAAGTAGTCTCCAAACTGCACAAGGAGATAAGTGCAACACATTCAAGCAAGCAATAATTTGAGTCAAGAAGCATATGGATGCATGAAACTAAAAAGAATCAATATAGCATTCTACTAACATGCTCCACCTCAATCTGCCAATTACATTCTCAATCTGCCAATATTCTAATATTACTTCAACTTCCTACAGCTTCGGTAGAGAATTGGCTCCAATATCCACCACAATCAAATTTCAATATCCAAATAAGATATGACAGAAACTGAAACTATTCAATTAATCATTAAAGCATCAATTGTTCACTCTATCAAATTAATGATCTAAGATAGTATCGGCCAATACTCCACTTCGATATGCATGCTCAATCCAATGACAATGAATCCAATTTCACAATAAATCAAACAATATAAGATTTCCATCTTCAAATAAATGCAAGCAGCATAAAGATTATATCTTTAAATAGACATTCTAACCAAATTTCATACAAACAAATGTACAGAAACAACAGCTTAATTCAGAATATTATTCAGAACATTTCAAATAAAATTCAAAAAAGGAAAAGTTAACAAATATACCTTCAAAATCTTCATAATCTTCAATAGGAGATGAGATCGAAAGCAATTTAAAAATTAAACAACCCAGAAATCACCTAAAATCCAAGAAAATCAATTAAAACCTATCTAACCCAGAATAATCAATTGCTCAAAGCAATTTCGAAAATCAATTATATTAAACCCTAAAAAGTACAAAATCAAATTAAACCAAAAAATTAAACCCTAACCTCAAAAAATACCCCGAAATTGATGTTGATGTTGATGTAGATCGAACAAGAAGGGGATGAGATCGAAGGTGGTATTCAATTAATTGGACGATAGTCGGGGAAGAACAAAAGAGAAAAAGAGAGAGAAGGAGATGAGAACGAAGGAGAAGAACAGGAGAAAGAAGGAGATGAGATCGAAAGAGAAAGAAGGAGATGAACAAAGAAGGAGAGAGAAAGAGATGTAGAGCGGCTGCGGAGAGTAGGGTTTATTTGGGTATTTATGAGGCGGTTTTTTTAAAATAAAAATAGTAAAGCCACCGGTTTGAACCGGTGGGTTTAGTATTTTACCCACTGGTTCTCTTTGAACCAGTGGCAATTCCCTTCCCTTGTTTTTTCCCACTTTTTTTCCCCACCGGTTCTTAAGAATCGGTGGCCTTAGGGCGGTGCCAATTTCGTTTTTTCACCTAGTGAATGGTGAAAATGCCATTTTTCTGATTACGGTCTCAATTTTATACATATCTTGGAATGTTACGTGCTCGGATCACCCCATAATGAGCCTCAAAAATGGGCGATGATATAATTGACGTCTCCTAAGAGCCTCCTCGTTGAAATTTTTTTCTGAAGAAACATGAAGACTTATGTATTTGAAGCAACATCAATGAAGAAAAAAATTGTTATGGCTAACTTATTTATAAATTTTATTTATTGTTATGTTTGACTTCCTTTTAGGCGTCCGAGCACCTTAGGTGGGGGGGGGGGGGGTGTAGACACCCATTTGTGTCTCCCCAAAACCAAACCCAGTGATGAGTACCTTTCACGTCGAATCATAATCGAGTGAAACGAAAGTGTGGAAAGGTCTAGTGTTGCGGAAAGTTTTTATTTCTTTTCTCTTCTCTTTGTTTTTGAAAACTTTATTTTAAGAAAACAGCCAATCCAGTTTGGTTAGTCCATGATATGGGTCCAATAGTGGTGTAGTTTGATGGGGCTTGCAAAGACCTTTCCAATGATTTATTATAAGCCCAATTCCGATAAATATTGAGGAAGTTATGGCTAATTTAATAAACTGGGCCCGGTTTGAGCTTTATGTACGGCCCAATGATCTAGGGGAGGCCCTAATATGATTTATCATTCCTAATGCAATTAGGAATGGTTTTAGTCTTCTAGAATCTTCTAGAAGGTTCTTTTCATTCCTAATTCAATTAGCATTGATAAGTTGACTTTGTTGACTTTTCAGAGATTTAATCAAAATCAAATAGCATTTTCGAAGAAATTATATTATTTTATCCTCCAGTACGGTAAACTTATCGCATTTTCGAAAACGCGTTAAAATCAAGCTTGGCGTCCAACCCCAGGCCTTGGCGCCAACTCTGTTTTCTGAGCGTCAGACTCTGTTTTCTTAATTTATCTTTTTTGGATGATTTTCTCTATAAATATCGTATTAAAACTCTGTTTTCATTCATCATCTACATCTATCATTCACCAATCATCACCAATTCTCATCATTGGCAAGTTGTTTACCTTCAATCAGTTTTCATTCTTCATCTCTTTCAATTCTTTCTCTTTCTTCAAAACTTTGTTTTTACATACGAAATTCCGCATTCGCAAGATCTAGAAACACCTAGCCATATTCGAAGTTGCCTTTGCCCTAAACGTGAAAGGTTTTAATTTCTGAGGGTTTGGTCCCAAATCTCTCTTTCCATTATTTAATTTAATTGTTTGATTATTATTTTCCTTGAAGTTACTAACGTGTGTATTTTGTTATTAGAAAGAGGTATGAGGCATCAAAGTGAGTACTTTAATTGATTAATTGATATTATGATGTAGAAATCATGTTTATATTGTTATTATGATTCCTAGTATCATGTCTAGGGTAATTTTAATATTAAATATGATCGTTACGATGCTTCCTATGTTCTTCCTAATACTTATAATTGTTAGTATCATGTTAGGGTTAAAGATTTTATTTTTATTGCTTAGTGACATGCTAGGGTTTGTTATTAATATTGTTAGTATCATGCCTAGGATCTTGCTATTATTATTATGCTTTAATGTTAACATGAACATGATTATTATTATAATTGTTATAATTTATGATGATGATGAATATTATTATTATAATTATTATTAATGTTTATTCTAATGATTGATTATTATTTATGTTGCTTGATATTTATATTCTTTATTGCTTGATCACCTTTTATGCATGTTTAAAGGGAATTGGTACTTGTAATCACGCTTAATAGGATATTACTAATCTTGTTTAGGGTTAATATGATTATAATTTCAAGTGATCTCCAATAATAGATTATTTGTGCATTAATATTCAACCAACATAGATTAAAAAGGTTTAGGGTTAATCCTATTGCTTGCATGTTAATCAGGAAGCGCACATGAATACGATCAGAATAAAGTAGAGGCCTATTATTAGGGAAGGTTCAATCTCTTTTAGGTCGGATTTGTACCTTCATCCCCGAACCCTTATTTTGTTCATGACCTTATGGAGCTGACGATCTCTTGGATCGTTAAGGGGTGTAACCTTCACCTCGTGAATAGTTTAAAAGTTCCTAAAAAACTTGTTGGCGACTCTTTTGCTCTATCTTCTTCCCTTTTGGACGCCACCGTTCTTTGTTGTATGATCACAGTAGGGTTCAAGCTTGTGGGATTTTAAAGGCTTGAAATTATTCCCTATAGTGTTTAGCGACTCCGCTGGGTAGGATTTCTATTTTAATTCCTGAATTTGTTTCGGCAATGATTTAGAATGAGTGGATGAGACTCGAAAAGTTCTAAGTACTTCATGTGCGTAATTTTGATTAACATTATTGTCATATGCATAAAAAGGATATCATTGGAAAGACCATCCGTAATGAGTAAAAAACATAGGATTTTACACATAGGAAATTTGAGGAATGTCTTTCACAACTAGGACTGAAATAACACCGCGCGAAACTGGAAGATTTTATCGAGCACAAGAAGCTTCTGAGGCATGTGGGAAGTAGCGTCAGGGGCCAGAGCTTGGCGCCAGACTTTTAGCCGTAGCACCAGACGCTAGCATTGGCGCCAGGCGCTACAGTTAAAATCTGGCGCCAGTCTCTGTTTGCTGGTGCTAATTTGCCCCAATACCGAGCCAGAAATATGCGTTCTAATTTCGACCGGGTTTTCCTATTGTGTGCTCGATCCTACTTCCTGATTGAATTTTTTCTCACTTTTCTGAAACCCATATGTGTTCTACATATGGACATAACCCTCTGGGAATTCATGTTCCATCTACCCGATTGAACGCTCCGTGCAACAAAGGGTACATCCGAGATGTTGAATTCACAAAACCATGGAAGCGAGTTTTTTTTTTCTAAAGCTTGCGGTGTCCCATCCACTCGCGCCAACCCTTCACGGTTAGGCTTCTGCGCGGTGCATCCGGACAATTAACCATGGACCCTCTTTGACTAAACCATATCCCGAACTTTAGAGAACTAGAGCCATGGTTAGGTTGCGAACGCATTGCATCATATTGTGCCTACTTGACTAATTGTGCATTATTTGTTGTGCATATATATTCTATGTTTCTCTTAACCGTTTGTTGACTTGTGTTGATATTAAATAAATTAATGACTTAAAGAATTTTACCTAATTAATTAATTAATTAATTATTTAATTTGAGTCAATAAAGTCTATTTTTTTTTTCGGAATTGACCTAGTACGACGTTAGGCATACCCCAGTTGACTAATAACACCGAAAACAGTCCCAGACCAAAGCTCCACTATTGGCGCCAAGGTTTGAGCTGTAGCGCCACACTATGGAGTGTAGCGCCTGATGACAGCTATGTTGTCTGGCGCCAAGCTCCACAGTGTGACGCCAGTCCTGTCGCTTGGCCGACAGTTCGGATTATTTGTCGAGTCACCACCTAAGGTCTAATTAATCATTTTTCTGTTTAATTCGGTTAATTTTGCTGTCAATAATATTTAATTGAATCAATGATCGAATTTAGGCACTAAGTCCCATGGTCTTACACAAGAGTCCAAGCATGTCACTTACACTCAACGCACACACCAATACACATACTTTGACCATGTTTAAGAGATTCCTGTGTGCGCGTTTTTTCGTCATTTTTTTTAGGGGAGTAAGTCGGATATTAATCCTCGAACATAAAAAAAATATACATTATATTGCCAAAAATATACACCCTTTTTTCTTTTTTCCCTTAAAATAAACCATAAAGTCAAGTTGATTCGAGTCAAGTAATTAAAACGCAAAATGGTTTAATTTACAGCGCGTGGTCAAGAAAAGAAGGACAATTAATCAAAGATAACCTCTTCGTACAAGTCCAACTTTTCGACAAACCTATAGCTCTCAAGAAGAAGTCAATGATCTTAAGAACCAACTGGCTACTGTGACTGAGACACTAAAGCTTCTCGCACTTAGGATCGACGATCCCGTGAAGCAACAACAAATGGACCTCATGCAAGAGAGCCTAAGCAAGTTGTCCAGTGACTACAAGTTTCAAGAGCTTACATCAAAAGGGGTCTCGGTGGACAAAGATCTTCTTCCGCAGAAGTTCAACGCCAACGACATCCCATAATTCAGAGCAATTGACAACCCTTACTTCCATTTAATAGCATTTGAAACAATAATGAGTATCAAGGGTATTGATAAGAAAGTCTTCCCTTCTCTTTTCTCACTATGTCTCGAGACCGTTTGCCAACAATGGTTCTTTTCTCTCGAGAAAGAAAAAACCTCTACCTGGGAGTCTATAGCAAACGCTTTCGTTGATAGGTACAAGTGCAACATTCAAGTCGAAACTTACCATAGAAAACTTGAAATCCTCAAATAGAAAGAGAATGAAGGCTTCAGCTCTTTCTTTAACAAGTGGAGAGAAACCTCAGCTAAAATGATTGAGGTGCCAAGTGAAAAAGAGTCTGTGAGACTGTTTATCAAGAATCTCGAAGAAAAATATTCCAAGCATCTTGAATATCAAAATAATCTCCATACCTTTAAGGCTGTTTATGACATTGGGATCAATATTGAAGATGACTTGGCTAAGTCAAAAGCTGCCAACAATAACTCCAACAATGGCAGGAAAGGAAAGAAGAACGACAATCCTTCTTCTTCCAAAATCGCCCACTCAAATAATGTTAGCACCTTTAATTTAGGAGAAGTTCTTTCCGTGAACAACCAAGGACAGAAGAAACCATTTAGGAGGAACTTCACTCCTATTGGCATGAGTTATGACACCGCATTTGATCGATTAAATGAAAAAGGTCTTATAACTCCCATTGGACCATTTGGGGACCCACCAGTCGAGAAGAGGTCGGTTAACTGGAACCCCAACGCACACTGCAAGTATCACCAAGGTAGGGGCCATTCTACTGAAAGCTGTTGGAAGCTTAAAGAAGCCATCCAAGACCTAATCGACAATAACAAACTGTTGTTGCCCCCTGCTAGTAAGAAACCAAGCATCGACGACGCACCTCTAGCTCATACTCTAGCTATCTCCGACGAGGAAAACGAGATTGACCCCTCATCTCTCATTAAACCTGTTGAAGAAATCAATGCCATAGAAAAAGAAGAGGAGACCTTCTTCGATGTCAAAGATAGTCTTTCAGAACCGGCAAATAAGGAAGACATACAATTGCTCACACTGTCTATGAAGGAGGCATCACAACTACTACGTGAAGCTCTTAAAGTTATGAACGAACTCCATAAGAAATATGATGAGCTTCAACTTCCAAAAGAAGAACCTAAAAGAGAATTCACACCAGTGAGAATGACTTATGAGGAAAAGTATTTTCCCTTACAAGTCACTGAAAAACCCAAGAAGAGCAATAGAATCTACACTCCAATTGGGATCCCATATGCGCAAATGTTCGAAATGCTCTCCGAGAGTGGCGAGGTCAAACTTCTCGAACCGAGACCATTTGAGTCATTAAAAAGGACAGATAGATATTACTGTCAGTACCATCAATCAGGGGGGCACACCATAGAAAACTATTTCAAGTTCAAGGATTTGGTACAGAAAATGATTGATGTAAAGAAATTAGTCCAAGTTCAACAAGAAGAGGATATAACCGTTAATGGAGTTTTGGACAGTGATGAAGAAGATGTCTATCTAAACGACAAAGTAGGACCTTCACCTTCTGTATCATACACCACAGTTGACATTTGGGCTGAATAAGATTCATCAATAGACGTCCTCATAAGATCCGGGAGGATGCAACCTCCCGTTTCAACACAACCTATGCCCATCGTACATCAAGTTCCCATACCTATCATCGAAGAAAACGACATTATTAAATAGTTTAAGAAGACAAAAGTTGAGATGAATGTGTGGAAGCTCCTGGCAACTTCTCGAGAGCATAGGTTGGCTGTAATGAACGCCTTGGATAAAATCGGGATAGATTCAGACACTACTCCTGAGGGACTAGCCAACTTCTTCACAAGTGACCTTCCTAGTCCGATTAATCTAATCACTTTATCTGACAAAGATTTACCCCCAGAAGGTGACATACATTACAAGGCATTAAACCTCACGGTAGTTTCCAAAAGGATGAATGTTCCCATGACTCTTGTAGACAATGGATCGGCTATCAATGTCTGTCCACTTAGAACTGCGAGGATGCTCGGCATAAGGGATTAAAACTTAACTCCGTCCACACAAGGAATAAGAGCCTACAATAATACTTGCCGTCAAGCTCTTGGCAAAATAACCCTATATGTAACGGCAAGAGCAGTAGAACATGCTACTACTTTTCAAGTAGTAGACATCAAAGCCTCATTCAATTTGTTATTGGGACGCCCTTGGCTTCATGATCTAAAGGCCGTTCCTTCATCTCTCCACCAACAAGTGAAAGCCATAGTTGCAGGAATTCAAATCACTATTGATGCTTCACCTATGAGAATAAAATCCATAGAAAATCCAATCATCAATGTGGAGCACGACTAGGATGATGAAGACCTATGGGGCTTTAACGAAGAAGTCTCCTTAATCCAGGAGGATGAAAGGACATCTCTTTGCCATGACCCCCATTCCAACATGATTGTCAACACCATGCTGAAGAAACAAGGACACTTCCCTGGGATGACCCTAGGAAAGAAGAAAGGGATAGCAAAATCGCTGGAGTCACCTGGCCTCCCTAAGCTAGATACTTTTGGACTTGGTTTCGAACTGACTCGGAAAAGATCTCAAGCGAGCCCAGGACAAGTTGAAAGCACGTAGGGACGCTCCCATTCAAAAGAAAGAAATTCCAATGGATCAGTACCCTCTTACGCCTAATGGTCAGTTCATAAAAGAAGGAGAGGACTATCAATGCTATGAATTTTCCGAGCCATTTCTTGTAAACGGCATACGACAACCAGGATTCGAGATTTTCTTGGATTGCTACTTCACTGATGAAATCGCAACTCCCGTCCACAAGGAGAAAGCACCCCCATGCTTTGACTTTAACGTCATGGGATTACTGTTTGGACGAGAAAAGAATGAGCTTACTTACGAAGAAGATAACTCCTCGCTCATTCAAACGGTTCTACAAAGTGAAAGCTTCGACCCCTCAAAGCTAATTACTCCAGTCGAAGGATCACTACAAGGGTGGCGCAAGACTAGCAAAGTGACTACTCCAAGCGAAAGGAAGATATCAATCACGATAGGGCAAGGACCGATGTTTGAAGAGTCGTCTGAGTCAGAGTCTGAGTTAGAGTCTTCCCCTATAGAGTCTTCTAAGTCTTTAGTGATAACACCTCCCCCTCCTATTTCTTCTCCTAGGATAGTTAGTGATCCAGTCCCTAAGGACATATCACTCTTTGATGTAATGATCTCAGAGTACAATAATATTTCTCATTCTCCTTATTTCTTGTGTTCTTCTCTAACCCAAGATGACGAGCATTGCTTAGCTAACGATGAAAAAGACAAAGAAATTATTAAAGCAATGGAAACACTCGAAAAGAAAACACTGGTAATTGAAGAAACTGAAACAGTTGACATCTCGAATGATTCAACTTATAAAAGAGAAGTTAAAATCGGACTAACATTGAATAAACAAAAAAGAACAAATTTAATTAACTTGCTTAAATAATTTATCGATGTATTTGCTTGGTCATATGAAGATATGCCAAGCATTAATAGAGAAATAGCTCAACACACTATACCACTAATTCCAGGAATGAAACCTGTAAAACAAAAGTTGCGTCGAATGAAACCCGACGTAACACTCAAAATAAAAGAAGAAGTTCAAAAACAAATAACTGCAGGTTTCATCAAGGTATCCAAATACCCCAAATGGGTCGCCAACGTCATCCCAGTTCCAAAGAAAGACGGAAGGGTAAGGATGTGTGTCGACTATCGAGATCTAAATAAGGCAAGTCCAAAGAACGACTTCCCTTTGCCACACATCGATATTCTGGTAGACAACACGACAAATGACGCGTTTCTCTCATTCATGGATGGATACGTAGGGTACAATCATATTCTCATGGCAGAAGAAGACATAGAGAAAACAACCTTTATAACACCATGGGGCACTTACTGCTACACGGTAATGCCATTTGGGTTGAAAAACGCGGGTGCTACTTACCAACGTGCAGCAACTGTCTTACTCCATGACATGATGCACAAAGAAGTCGAGGTATATGTCGACGACATGATTGTGAAATCAAAGGACCATCCAGGTGATGTGAATTATTGATCCGAAAATAACCAAAACACAAGGGATATGTTTAAGTCTAATTCTTTACAGGAAATCCACCAAGAATTAAACAAAAACTAAGATTAATCAATTAAGAATCCACTTAATTAATCAATCCAAACGAATGTTTTATCTAAAACAAGCAAAACAGCAATTGATCACAATCAACAAAACTTAAGTGTTTAAACTTAGAACAATTTATATTAATCTCTATATGTTTATTCGTGTGTTTTACAGCCCTATTTATAAGACTTAGTTTACCTAGGAAGATTAGGACAAGTTCCTAATTCAATCCTAATTAAACTAGAATTCTAACTTGCTTGAAGAGCAAGCACCTTGGCGCACAAGCATACACCAAACTCCTTGGAGAACAAGCACACACCTAAACTGATTTATTTTGCTAACTAACTGATTTTTAAAGCAACTAAATAAATAAAAATTAAAGAACTAAATAAAGATTAAAGATCCTAATGGTTGAACCAAGAAAAACCCTTTCAAGTGAAAGGTAAAAACTTGTAAGCAAAATCTAAGCAAAGAAAATACAAGAAAGTTCAAGAAAGTGAACTAGAGTCCAAGAAAAACCACTAAGCAAACTGTGGCTTTGCTTTGATATCCAAGAAAGTGTCCATGCAATGCTTGGCTTGAATCAATGTTTAGGGACAAGCTATCTTGATGCATGATAAGCAAATCTTCGAAGTTCTCCATGCTTAGACTTGCATCATCCTCCTCTTCTTCGAAAGAATTTGTCCTCAAATCTCAAAGTTCCTCATCAGGAATATACTTAGCCAAATCGCCACCATTGAATGTAGCACTAACTCCATATTCTCCTGGAAGTTCTAACTTATAAGCATTGTCATTGATCTTCTCAATAATCTTGAAAGGACCTTCACTTCTAGGCATCAACTTATTCTTGCGTTTTCTTGGAAATCTTTCCTTTCTCAAATGTAACCATACCAAGTCTCCAACATTATAACTTTGTTGCTTTCTATGCTTGTTTGCTCTAGCTTTGTACATGTCATTTACTTTCTCTATTCTTGTTCGAACTTGAGCATGTAATTTCAGCATACTCTTCAACTTAGACTCGGCATCCTTGTGAATTAACTCACCCTTAGGCAATGGAACAAGATCAATTGGAAGTTTCGGATTGACTCCATAGACTACCTCAAAAGGACTATGTTTGGTAGCATATGTAGGTGATCTATTATAAGCAAATTCCGCATGAGCTAACTTGATGTCCCAATCCTTTTGTGTCTTACTCACTAACCCATGCAAAAGCGCACCAAGAGTACGATTAGTAACCTCGGTTTGTCCATCAGTTTGTGGATGGTAAGATGTACTAAAGAGCAATTTAGTTCCCACAAGCTTCCATAGAGACTTCCAAAAGAAACTCATGAACTTTGTATCTCGATCACTCACAATAGTTTTCAGAATTCCATGCAATCTAACAATCTCCTTGAAGTATAATTCCGCCACCTTCATAGCATCATCCACTTTGTGACAAGGAACAAAATGAGCCATCTTAGAGAACCTATCCACAACAACCATAATAGAGTCTTTCCCCCGTTGTGTTCTCGGCAATCCCACAATAAAATCCATAGAAATATCTTCCCAAGGTGAATCTGGAACAGGTAAAGGAGTATACAAGCCTTGATGAAAAGTAGCCTTCGCTTTTTGACAAGTTGCACACCTAGAAATAACTAGTTGCACATCCGTGAGCATCTTAGGCCAATAGAAGTGTTCTTGTAACATACTCAAGGTCTTTGTAATGCGAAAGTGACCAGCAATTCCTCCCCCATGAGCTTCTCTAACCACTAGCTCTCTAATAGAACACTTAGGAAGACAAAGTCAATTTCCTTTGAAAAGAAACCCATCTTGCAGCAAATAAGAACCCACGGCTCCTTTAGAACACTCTTCAATCAATGTAGCAAAATCATCATCACTTATATAGTATTCTTTGATCATTTCAAAACCAAGTAGCTTGCCATTTAGAATTCCAAGCAAAGTGTATCTTCTAGATAATGCATCAGCCACAACATTCGATTTCCCTTCTTTGTACTTCGAAGAAAAATTAAATGATTGTAAAAATTCAACCCACGTAGCATGTCTAGGATTGAGCTTTTGTTGTCCATGTATGTACTTCAATGCTTCATGATCAGAATGCAACACAAAGTGATTAGGTCGGAGATAATGACTCCAATGATCTAAAGCTCTAACAATGGCATAGAACTCTTTATCATAAGTAGAATAGTTCAATCGAGCTCCTCCCAATTTCTCACTGAAATATGCAATAGCCCTCTTCTTTTGGAGTAAAACTGCTCCAATTCCAACTCCACTAGCATCGGTTTCAACTTCAAAAGGACTTGAGAAATCTGGTAACGCAAGTATAGGTGCTTCACATAGCTTCTTTTTAACCAACTCAAATGCACTTTGAGCTTCTTTAGTCCATTCGAATTTACCCTCGTCCTTCTTCAAACATTCGATCATAGGTGCCACAATACTTGAGAAATTCTTGACAAATCTTCTATAGAACGAAGCTAAACCATGAAAAGACCTTATTTCACTCACATTAGTAGGAATAGGCCAAGTATTAATAGCCTCTACTTTCGAATGATCAACTGAAACTCCATCCTTTGATACAACATAACCAAGAAAAGTAACACTAGGCACTAAGAAGTAGCATTTTTCAAGCTTAGCATAGAGTTTCTTCTTTCTTAACACTTCAAACACACTTGTTAGATTATTTAGATGATCATGCAAATTTTTAGAGTATATCAGAATATCATCTAAATAAACAACAACAAACTTGCCAAGGAAAGGTTTAAGTACCTCATGCATCAACCTCATGAAAGTGCTAGGTGCATTAGTGAGTCCAAACGGCATCACCAACCATTCATACAACCCTAACTTAGTCTTGAATGCTGTTTTCCACTCATCTCCTTCTCTCATTCGAATTTGATGATAACCACTTATAAGATCAATCTTAGAAAACAACTTTGAACCATGTAGTTCATCAAGTAGATCATCTAATCTTAGAATAGGAAATCGGTATTTGATAGTGATGTTATTCACACTTCTACTATCAATACACATGCGCCAACTGCCATCTTTCTTTGGGACAAGTAAAGTAGGCACAGCACAAGGGCTCATACTTTCCCTCACGTATCCTCTAGCCATAAGCTCTTCAATTTGCCTTTGCATCTCCTTTGTTTCTTCCGGATTACTTCTATAGGCTGCCTTATTAGGTAATGGTGCTCCCGGAATCAAGTCAATTTGATGCTCTATCCCACGAATAGGAGGTAGTCCCGGAGGTAATTCCGTAGGAAAGACATCCTTGAATTCTTCTAAAACAGATTCCAATTCATACGGCCTCTTTGCTTGTTTATTTTGATCAATTCGAATCTCATTAGAAACAAGTATATATACCACATTGTTGCTGCAAATCTCTTTTTCTAATTCCCTCTCACTAATCAAATAAGAACTCTTCTAATTAGAGGTAACATTAGAAGGCTTGTTGCTTATCAAAGGTTTTAAAGCAACCGGACTCTCTTTTTCTCCTTTTCTCAAACATACACATTAGTCCTTCCATCAAACTTCACAAATCTATCATATTGCCAAGGACGGCCTAATAGTATATGACAAGCATCCATAGGACAAACATCACACAAAACTTTATCATGAAATTTACCAATTGAAAAGGAGATTAAGGCTTGTTTAGTTACCTTAACATCACTCGAATTATTAAGCCAATGAAGCTTATAAGGGCTTGGATGTTCAATAGTTGGCCACTTCAATTTGTCTACCAAAGTAGTAGATACCACATTAGTGCAACTCCCCGTGTCTATGATCATATCACACAACCTATCTTCTACCTTGCACCTTGTAAGAAAGATTTTCTCCCTTTGATTGTTTTCCATAGGTACGGTTTTAGAGTGTAGTGCCCTTCTTAGAACCAAACTTTGACCATGAGTCTCGGGATCAATTTCGTCAATATGCTCCTCCTCTTCTTCAAAGTTTTCCTCTTCGTTCTTTTCTACATAGTCACTACCTTGCTCACACTTAGCTTGTTCTTGTTCCCACTCTTGAGCAGTCATTACTCTTTTTGATGGACAATTAGTTGCAATGTGACCAACACTACCACACTTGAAGCACTTCCTATCTTCAACAAGCTTTTTAGGAGCTTCAAACTTTGATTTAGTCTCCTTGTAGTTCGAACTAGAACCAATTTTCTCCAAGCTGTTCTTCTCAAAAGGTTTAGCGAAACCTTTTACAAAGGACTTAGTGTACGTCCCTTTCTTCCCCTTTATCTGTTTTTCAACTTTCAAAGGTACCTTGCAAACATCCTCAAAGGACCAATATTGTTGCAATTCAACTTTTTCAGCAATATTATCATTCAACCCCGAAATAAATCTAGCAATCTTATGCTCAACAATCTCTTCTAAGCCACATAGCAAGCATAACTTTTCAAATTCACCAATATAATTCTCAACAGTCATAGAATTTTGTTTAAAAAGTTGCATCTTAAGATAAACATCTTGAATATAATCACTAGGTACGAACCTCTTTTTCATGTGCCTCTTGAGTTGTTCCCAAGTTGAGATTCTTGCACGCCCCTCCTTATGCCTCTTCTTCTTTAGATTATCATACCAAAGACTAGCATAGCCGGTCAGTTTTAATTCAGCCAATTTGCATCTTTTCCTTTCATCATACTCCTTGTAATCAAAGAGTGTCTCGACCCTTCTAATCCACTCAAAGTATTATTCAGGTTCATTCCTACTCCCATTGAATTCGGGAAGATCTAATCTAAGGTTCCTATCATCATCCTTTGGTCGGTCTCTTCTCCTAGGCCTTGGTGATTCATCACTTGAGGAATAATTATTTTGTGGCCTCCTTGGGTTCCTCCATGGTTGTTCTTCCTCACTTGAACCATAATTAGGGTTAGAATTCCCTTTCCTTGAAGAATCTCCAGCAAGAGTATCAAGCCTTTTTAATATCTCATCCATCCTTGCTGCCAACTCGTCAATTCGCCTATCTCTTCTAAGATTTTGAGCCTGATCTAAGATTAATCCCCTTGGAACTATTGGAACCTCCTCATCATTCATGATTCTTACACAAACCAAGTCAGTTTATGCAAAAATTTTGATTAAAAGATCGAACCTTGAAGGAAAACTAGGCATCACAAGAACCGGACTCCCAACCGCAAATCAGTGCACAAACACCAAACGTTTGAGGCTGTGTAGAACGCGTTACTCAACAAAAAATTATGAAATTTTATATGATGATAGCTGGACGTTTTTAAAATTCAATGCAAAAAGAATCACGTAAATATTCCCAGCCAATTGTTCCCAGTTTAATTTTTACCGAAGTTTCGCAAACCTGGCTCTGATACCAAAGATGATGTGAATTATTGATCCGAAAATCAACAAAACACAAGGGATATGTTTAAGTCTAATTCTATACAGGAAATCCACCAAGAATTAAACAAAAACTAAGATTAATCAATTAAGAATCCACTTAATTAATCAATCCAAACGAATGTTTTATCTAAAACAAGCAAAACAGCAATTGATCACAATCAACAAAACTTAAGTGTTTAAACTTAGAACAATGTATATTAATCTCTATATGTTTAATCGTGTGTTTTACAGCCCTATTTATAAGACATAGTTTACCTAGGAAGATTAGGACAAGTTCCTAATTCAATCCTAATTAAACTAGAATTCTAACTTGCTTGAAGAGCAAGCACCTTGGCGCACAAGCATACACCAAACTCCTTGGAGAACAAGCACACGCCTAAACTGATTTATTTTGCTAACTAACTGATTTTTAAAGCAACTAAATAAATAAAAATTAAAGAACTAAATAAAGATTAAATATCCTAATGCTTGAACCAAGAAAAACCCTTTCAAGTGAAAGGTAAAAACTTGTAAGCAAAATCTAAGTAAAGAAAATTCAAGAAAGTTTAAGAAAGTGAACTAGACTCCAAGAAAAACCACTAAGCAAACCGTGGCTTTGCTTTGATATCCAAGAAAGTTTCCATGCAATGCTTGGCTTGAATCAATGTTTAGGGACAAGCTATCTTGATGCATGAAAAGCAAATCTTCGAAGTTCTCCATGCTTAGACTTGCATCACCAGGCCATCAAGTAGCCTTAAGGAAATTCTTCGAAAGGCTAAGAAAATATAACATGAGGTTGAATCCGTCAAAATGTGCTTTTGGAGTCACCTCAGGCAAGCTCTTGGGATACGTCATAAGCTCTAGAGGAATAGAGGTAGATCCAATCAAGATTAAAGCAATCATATCAATGCCACCGCCCAAGACTGAGAAACAGATTCGAGGATTTATTGGCTGGTTGCAATACATAAGTAGGTTCATATCAAAACTAACAACGATATGTGAACCAATCTTCAAGAAGCTCAAGAAGAATGTACCAGTAATATGGGATGACGAGTGTCAAAAAGCCTTTGAAAAGATCAAAGCCTATCTCGCAAATCCTCCCGTATTAGCGTCAGCACTTCTCGGAATACCTCTTAGGTTATATTTATCGGATACCAAAGAGACAATGGGAGCCATGCTGGCACAAGAGGTATAAGGCAAAGAGAACCCAATTTATTACCTAAGTAAAAAGACGCTCGAATACGAAACACGCTATACACCGCTCGAGAAATTGTGCCTCGCCTTGGTGTGGGCCACAACTTAGTTGAGACATTACATGTTGGTGCATACCTTTTTCGTAGTCTCCCGATCGGATCCACTCAAGTATCTATTCAAGAAATCTACACTCAATTGACGTATTTCAAGATGGATAGTCAACCTAGCCCGGTTTGATGTACGGTTTATGCCTCAAAAAGCTATTAAAGGATCCGTGGTGTCATACTTTCTAGCAGACTTTCCAATAGAAGACTCGACGCCAATACAAGACAATGAATTTCCAGATGAAGACTTAATGGTCACTGAAGATGATACTTGGCCTTTGTATTTCGACGAAGCCTCAAACCAAAAGGGATGTGGCGTCGGGGTGCTACTAGTATCACCTAAAGAAGAGCACTTTCCAATCTCAATAAAGCTCGATTTCGACGTTACCAACAATGCTGCTGAATAGCCTTGAAACAGCCTTGGCATTGCGAGTAAAGAATTTAAGGATATTCGGAGACTCTTCTTTGATCATCAATCAGATATCTAAAAGGTGGAAAGTAAGGATCGAAAGTCTAGCCCCTTACCAAACCTATCTGGAAACTCTTACCGATCAGTTAGAGAAGGTAGAATACACATATCTACCTAGAGAAGAAAACCAATTTGCTGATGCCTTGGCAAGATAAGCCTCAATAGTTAGGATTCCTACGGAAATCGAGCAAATTCCTCTAACTATCGAAAAAAGGCACAAACCAGCATATATCCAGGCTATAGAAGACGACGACTTAGTCCAAGGCGAAGAACAAAAACAAGAAGAAGAACCATCGTACACAGACATACTCAACTATGTCACCAATGGAGAATACCCTCCTCATACTGACAAAAGAGCAAAGCGAGCATTGAGACTTTTGGCTTCTCAATATGTACTCATATACAACGAGCTACATAAAAGGGTACCTAAAGGTCGAGCTCTTCTATGTGTAGGAAAGGTGGATGCACAAAGAGTAATGAGAATAGTTCACGAAGGAATCTGTGGCACTCAAGTAAATGGCAAAATGTTAGTCCAGAAAATAATGCGAAAAGGATATTATTGGACTATAATGAATAGGGATTGCCATCAATATGTAAAAAGATGCCCTAAGTGCCAAATTTATGCAATTTATAACATGTCCCTCCATCTTTGCTCTATACCTACACATCGCCATGGCCATTCTCTACATGGAGAATTGACATAATTGGAAAAATCACTCCCCCAGGAACAGGAGGCCAAGAATTTATTCTAGTAGCAATTGATTACTTTACAAAGTGGGTCGAAGCGCAATCATATGCTAAACTCACTGCAAAACATGTTGCACTCTTTATCGAAAGAAATATTATTTGTCGATATAGAGTCCCACATGAAATGATAAGTGACAATGGAACTCAATTTCAAGCCGAATGTGAAAAATTGCTACAAAAATATGGCATCCAATATCATCATTCGTCCATTGCTTTAACAGTCGTATCATTGGAAACATCATCCAACATCATCATTCTTTAACAGTCGTATCATTGGAAATATTAACTGTTTCTGTATCTTCAATAACTGCTGTTTTATTTTCATGTTCTTCCATTGCTTTTATTATTTCTTTGTCATTTTTATCATTAGCAAAGCAATATTGATCAGGGCTAGGGGAATGGCACACATCGTAAGCAAAGGTATTCATTTTATTGAATTCACTGGCTAAAACATCAAGAGAGGCAAGGTCAGCTGCGACCTCACCAGAATTATTAGGACTAGAAGGATACCATCCGACTTACTCCGAAAAAAAAACGACACAAAAAAGAGACTTCCTTAAAATACGGTCAAAAGTGGTGCACGACTAAAAAAAAAAAGAAAAGTGTGTGGACATTACATGTAAGTGATTAGGTGAGGTTATAGACGCGTGTTTTGACCGTATAACTAGACATGACTCAATATTGGACACAAAAATCGAGAAAAAAGACTAACGGGACACTTTCCTGGGCACCGTGTCACTGTGCTGACTGGCGTGACACGGTTAAGACTTACCGTCAGACAGTAGCCTTTACCGTGTCACGGCACTGTTCACCGTGACACGGCAGAAAATGCCGTGACACGGTGCGCAGTTCCAGGTCAGTTTTGTGATTTTTTTTTAGATTTTAATCGATTTCAAGTCCGTACTAATTACTATGTGAGAATAAAAACCCTCGGTCATGGGTCAGACAAAAAAGCAAACACATTAGGGTTAGCACCGAACAAACACATAGCATTTAGGCACGATGATGTAAAAAAAAAAAGTTCGCAACCTAAAGTCAAGGTTTATGTTAAACTTTTGGTCAAGCTTTGGGTGTCAAAAGGGTACCAGGGTTAAGAGTTTGGACGCGTTAGCAAGGCAACCTCCCTTGAGGGTGTATGTCAACGGGAGGCTCCGCGAGTTTCTGATGAAATCGAACTCGACTCCATGGTTTGGGTGGATTTAATGACTCGGATGAACCCTTATTCCCATGAGCGTTTTTGGGTTGAAAGAGCTTAAATTCCCCCGGGGCTAAGACGCATGTAGAACACATACGTTTTTTCAGAAAAATTGAAGGACGTCGACTGTGGGAAAAGAAAATAGGTCACCGAACAGATTTTAGGACTGCCGTGACACGACAGAAATTCCCGTGTCACGGTACAGTGTACCGTCAGACGGTACAATGTACCGTGACACAGCAGACTCTGCCGTGACACGGCAGTCAGAAAATCTGACTGGTGCCCTGTTTGCTTTTACGTGCAACCGAGTTATCCAATTTTTCCTACGGGACAAACCTGAATGTGACGTTAAAACGTCTATGCAGATCCAAAAATGCCAAATTAATCACAGGAATATTTTTTTAAGAATCTTTCAAGTCTCATCCACTCATCTTAATTAAATACCGATCACTCAAATCGATAAATAATTAAGAATCCTCCCTAGTGGAGTCGCCAAATTGTAGGCGTCGCTCGAAGTGCGCCTACGTTAAAAAGCATGTTGCGAATATGCTTGGCTCTCATAGGAAGTGGGAATTGATATTACGATTAGGGACAAATAAAGTAGGGAGCCGCCAACAAGTTTTTAAGGAACTTGTAAACCGTTCACGGATCATAAAAAAGGCAACCACGATAAAGGGACAACGAAGGCAACGATTGACCCGTGAAGGTTACACCCCATTCATAATCCATGAGATTATTAACTCCATATGGTTCGGAACCACGAAAGGAGGATCGGGGATGATGGTACGAAGTGAGTCATGGAGTCACATTCGCCCGTATTGGCCTCTACTCGATTCTTATATTGAAAAACATTCCTGTGATCTCAAAGGCATACAAACAATAATTCAATTTGCTCCAAACTATTATTTAACTAAATTGGTTCAAAATTAATGCACACATAATTCTAAAAATTTGGTAATCACTTGATTAAACAACAAGATTAAAAAGGAACCTAAACCGATTGTCCAAATTATCTTATTAGTCGTGATTTTCAATTACATATTCCTTTTAAACATGCAATATGGTGATCAATATAAATAATAGAATCAATATAAACATAAAAACCAATTTAATCATCATTCTAACAACATAAAAAAAAAATCGTTAGAAAAATAACAATAATAAAAAGAGCATAATCCTTACTTTGAATCTGTTTGTTTGCAACTACAAAATAATAAACGAATTAGTAACTTCAAGGAAATAATAAAACAACAATTAAATTAAATTAAATAAAAACAAGGTTAATTTTGGGGCCAAACCCTCAAACGATTCTACCTTTCACGCCTTGTTTTAAGGATAGAACCTCGAGTAAAATATGGACTCCTTTGAGTGCTTGAAAAAGGAATTTTGAAGTTAAAAGGGTAGGCTAGTGTTTAGGTTAAGAGCATAGAAGAGAGAAAAAATAAGAATAATCCAATTTTGGTTGCCTCGTTCATCAGAAATGAGGGGGTATTTATAGGGAAATGTGCTGAGGGAGCACACGGAACCCTAAAATGATAAAAACCCTAAAAAAGTATCCCGTGACACGGTCATACTGTACCGTGACATGGTTAGACTGTACCGTTAGACGGTACAAGTTCCCGTGACACGGTCAGTTTTTGGAGTGTCGCGGGAAATTTTCAGAAAACGGAACGGAAAACGCGTTAAGGGTTTACGCGGAAAGGACACGGAACTCCCTGTGTCACGGCAGACCTCCCGTGTCACGGGAAGTCCCATCGTCAGACGGGAAGAGTTCCCGTGACACGGTCAAGCTTGACCGTGACACGGTCAGTTCCAGTCCACTTTTCCGTCTAAATTCATTTTTAACCCTAATTTCTTTCGGCTTTCTAAGTGCCGATTGATAATTTCGGGCTTTTTTATGACTTTTATTCTTCAGGCTAAAATAAGAAAATAATAAAATAAAAATAAATAAAATATTTAGGCTAAAAATAAATAATAAAATAAAAAGGTTTGGGCTTAAAATTAGTTAACAAGCTTGGGCTAAAATTAAAACTATGCTTTTACCAAACACCAAGACTGATCCATGGACCTTTCAAAAATATGAATTTAATAAAATACGATTTTTTAAGCACTCTCGGGATTAAATACTAAACCCGACCAATAGCGGCGGTGAAAGGTTATTTATCATCGGGCTTGAATTTGGGAAGACATTTTTAGGTGTCTACAAGTACCTTTCACGTCGAATCATAATCGAATGAAACGAAAGTGTGGAAAGGTCTAGTGTTGCGGAAAGTTTTTATTTCTTTTCTCTTCCATCTGTTTTTGAAAACTTTATTTTAAGAAAACAGCCAATCCAGTTTGGTTGGTCCATGATATGGGTCCAATAGTGGTGTAGTTTGATGGGGCTTGCAAAGACCTTTCCAATGATGTATTATAAGCCCAATTCCGATAAATATTGAGGAAGTTATGGCTAATTTAATAAAGTGGGCCCGGTTTGAGCTTTATGTACGGCCCAATGATCTAGGGGAGGCCCTAATATGATTTATCATTCCTAATGCAATTAGGAATGGTTTTAGTCTTCTAGAATCTTCTAGAAGGTTCTTTTCATTCCTAATTCAATTAGCATTGATAAGTTGACTTTGTTGACTTTTCAGAGATTTAATCAAAATCAAATAGCATTTTCGAAGAAATTATATTATTTTATCCTCCAGTACGGTAAACTTATCGGATTTTCGAAAATGTGTAAAAATCAAGCTTGGCGTCCAACCCCAGGCCTTGGCGCCTGGCGCTAGTGCTGTTGCCTGGCGCCAGCTAGCCAGGGTTGGCGCCAACTCTGTTTTCTGAGCGTCAGACTCTGTTTTTTTAATTTATCTTTTTTAGCTGATTTTCTCTATAAATATCGTATTAAAAACTCCGTTTTCATTCATCTTCTACATCTATCATTCACCAATCATAACCAATTCTCCTCTTTGGCAAGTTATTCACCTTTAGTCAGTTTTCATTCTTCATCTCTTTCAATTCTTTCTCTTTCTTCAAAACTTGGTTTTAACATACAAAATTCCGCATTCGCAAGATCTAGAAACACCTAGCCATATTCGAAGTTGCCTTCGCCCTAGACGTGAAAGGTTTTAATTTCTGAGGATATGGTCCCAAATCTCTCTTTCCATTATTTAATTTAATTGTTTGATTATTATTTTCCTTGAAGTTACTAACGTGTGTATTTTGTTATTAGAAAGAGGTACGAGGCATCAAAGTGAGTACTTTAATTGATTAATTGATATTATGATGTAGAAATCATGTTTATATTGTTATTATGATTCCTAGTATCATGTCTAGGGTAATTTTAATATTAAATATGATTGTTACGATGCTTCCTATGTTCTTCCTAATACTTATAATTGTTAGTATCATGTTAGGGTTAAAGATTTGATTTTTATTGCTTAGTGACATGCTAGGGTTTGTTATTAATCTTGTTAGTATCATGCCTAGGATCTTCCTATTATTATTATGCTTTAATGTTAACATGAACATGATAATTATTATAATTGTTATAATTTATGATGATTATGAATATTATTATTATAATTATTATTCATGTTTATTCTAATGTTTGATTATTATTTATGTTTCTTGATATTTATATTCTTTATTGCTTGATCACCTTTTATGCATGTTTAAAGGGAATTGGTACTTGTAATCACGCTTAATAAGATATTAATAATATTATTTAGGGTTAATATGTTTATAATTTCAAGTGATCGCCAATAATAGATTATTTGTGCATTAATATTCAACCAACATAGATTAAACAGGTTTAGGGTTAATCCTATTGCTTGCATGTTAATCAGGAAGCGCACATGAATACATTCAGAATAAAGTAGAGGCCTATTATTAGGGTAGGTTCAATCTCTTTTAGGTTGGATTTGTACCTTCATCCCCGAACCCTTATTTGGTCCATGACCTTATGGAGTTGACGATCTCTTGGATCGTTAAGGGGTGTAACCTTCACCTCGTGAACGGTTTAAAAGTCCCTAAAAAACTTGTTGGCGACTCTTTTGCTCTATCTTCTTCCCTTTTGGACGCCACCGTACTTTAGTCTATGATCACAGTGGGGTTAAAGCTAGTGGGATTTTAAAGGCTTGAAATTATTCCCTACAGGGGGCAATATATGTTTTGGTGCCCCTTTAGGCTTATAAGCCGCTCGGTTGCGCGATGATTAAATGAGCCCCTTTGATGGGCGATGATGTGTCTAACACACCTTAGGGTTAATGAGCCCCTTTTAGATAGGCGATCATGTAAAACTCTGATTCTTATATTGAAAAGCATTCCTGTGATCTCAAAGGCATAAAACAAAATATTCAATTCGTTCCAAACTATTATTTAACTAAATTGGTTGAATATTAATGCACACATATAATTCTAAAATATTTGTGATCACATGAATTAATTAACAAGATTAAAAAGGATCCTAAACCGATTGTCCAAGTTATCTTATTAGGCGTAATTTTCAATTACATATTCCCTTTAAACATGCATTATGGTGAACAATAAATATAATAGAACAAACATTAATATTGGAAGCAATTTAATCACAATTCCAACAACATAAAATCGTTAGAAAAATAATAGAAATAAAAGGAATATGATTCTTACTTTGATTCTGTTTGTTTGCAACTACAAAATAATAAACGAGTTAGTAACTTCAAGGAAACAATAAAACAATAATTAAATTAAATTAAATAAAGTAGAGTTGATTTGGGGCCAAACCCTCAAACAGTTCTACCCTTTACGCCTTGGCTTAAGGACAGAACCACGAGTAAAGTATGGATTCTTTTGAGCACTTGAAAAAGGAATTTTGAAGTGAAAAGGGGTAGGCTAGTGTTTAGGCTAAAGCATACAAGAGAGAAAAATAAATCAGAGAATTAATTAATGCCCCGTACATCAGAAATGAAGGGGTATTTATAGGGAAAATGTGCTGAGGGAGCACACGGAACCCTAAAATGATAAAACCCCTAAAAAAAGTATCCCGTGACACGGAAAACTGTACCGTGACACGGGAAGTCCCACCGTCAGACGGCAAACTTTCCCGTGACACGATACATTTTTAGTGTGACGCGGGAAATTTTCAGAAAACGGGAAAGAAAACGCGTTAAGGGTTTACGCGGAAAAGACACGGAATGTCCTGTGTCACGGCAGACTTCCCGTGTCACAGGAAATCCCACCGTCAGACGGGAAGAATTCCCGTGACACGGTGGCTGTCTACCGTGGCGCGAGAATTTCCAACCCACTTTTTCGTCTAAATACATTTTTAACCCTAATTTCATTCGGCATTTTAAGTGTCGTTTCATAATTTCGGGCCTTTTCTGACTTATTATTATTTGGGCTAAAATAAGAAAATAATTAAATAAAAATAAACAAAAGGTTTGGGCTAAAAAATAAAATAAACAAGGGTTTGGGCTAAAATTAAATAATATGTTTGGGCTGAAATAAAAATTATGCTTTTACCAAACACCAAGACTAATCCATGGACTGTTCAAAAATATGAATTTAATCAAATACGATTTTTTAAGCACTCTCGGGATTAAATACTAAACCCGACCAATAGTTGCGGTGAAAGGTTGTTCATCATCGGGTTTGGTTTTGGGGAGACATTTTTAGGTGTCTACAGAAGCCCCCACTTTGACTGAGTTTATAGAAACGTCAGTTTCGAAAACGATAGTTAAAGTAGCCGATAAGGACGGAGAATGATTTAAGACGTTCTACGATCCTAAATCATTCTGTATACGCGCCGATACCTGCAGAAAAATGTTAGTTCTATAGATAAAAGGGTAAAAGGATAGAATACGTATCTTGCACCAGTGTATCGATGACGAACGAATTTGGCAGCTTCCTATGCTTGAAGGAATCCACAGAGTGACGTTTGTTGAAACGCTTTCCATGCTTGAGGAAAGCCGGCTGAAGAGCTTGGTAGCTTTCTAAGCCTGAAGAAAGCTACCGGATAATACTTTCCATGCCTGAGGAAAGTCGACGAATGAATTTGGTGTCATTCTATGCTTGAAGAAATCCACCGATAATGCCTTCCATGCTTGAGGAAAGCCGACAAAGGAATTTGGCGGTTTTCTATACTTGAAGAAAAATCCACTGATAACGCTTTCCAAGCCTAAGGAAAGCCGACTTGGAGGTTTTCTATACTTGAAGAAAAATCCACCAATAACGCTTTAATGCCTGAGGAAAGCCGACGATTGCTGAAATTTGCAAGTGTATGATGATTCGATTATCCCCGAACGTGGGCCGCAGATGATTCACACCTTTAAGTCGATTATCCGACTATATTAGGTGTTTTAAAATGCCAAAAAAAGACTTTGATGCTTGATAGCGGTAAAATGGTAATTTTAGTCCCCTTTAAGTATCAGTTAGAGTTTCCCGCGTAATATCAGCGAAAAATAACTGTCCAATTTACGCAAAAAATCGTGCAATTTTAGTTAAAATGTCAGGAATATTTGCAAATAACTGTTTGGGGCAGGCAAAAAGCCACTTTGTCATGAAAAGAATTCCCGTGACACGGCACGGGTCCCCGTCACGAGGAGTAGTTTCCCGTGACGCGGCAGGGGGGTCCCGTCACGCGGATAGATTCCCGTGGCGCGGGAATTTGTTGGCTGAAAATCGGTCAACTGGCATCTTTGACCAGTCAGACCACGTGCACCACACAATACATTACCGTTACGTGGGAACAGGGTCCGTTGCATGGGATTTTTTGGTTTTAAATACAACCCATTTTTCCCATTTCACTCATCCACCATTACTCTTTCTTCATTTTCTTTTTTCCTTCAGCTCAAACCACCGAGCCACGCCGAGCTTCACCGTCTCCCGGAATTGCTTTCCCGTCGGACGTTGATTTCCTCCCGTGTCACGGCGAAATCTCTCTTTTCCTTCCTTTTTTTTTTTTTTTTTTTTGTTTTCACTGAAAACTTATCGTTGCTCGTTGCTGCTTATTGTTGTTGATGTTGCCTGAAGTTGCCGCCGGTGTCGCCGGAGCTCCGTCTCTTCTATGGCTCACCATGACACGGGACACACTCACCGTGTCACGGCATTGACTGACCGTGTCGTTGCGGTCCGCTGGGTTGCCGGAGGTTTTTTTGAGCTTTTGTTGCTCGATTTTTTTCACTAAATTCACTTTAAATTTTTGCCATACTCCTCATATTCCAACTTCTACAAGGATCTATGTAAGTTCCTCTTAATTTTTGTCTCAAATTTGCTTCAAATAAGTAATTTCATGAAAAAACCCTTAAAAATCAATTAGGTGATTTTTGATTTTGAGGTTTTATGTTGAAATTCTTGCAGTGATTTTACTTGTATATGTATGTATGTGTGTTTATGAGAAATTTGAGAGAAAATTGCATTATTTGATGGAGAATCGAGCAAATCACCATTTTTGGGTACTACTTTTGTGAAATGATGTTCATGTTATTTCTTTGCACTTGAAATGGTAAAATATTGGTGGTAAATCTTGTAAAATATGTCATGATGTGTTGATTCATTGTTTTTGTGCAATTTCAAAACATATTTCGCGTATGTACTATATTTTCATGGAGAACATAGTATCATGCGACTAGGAGAACTATAGTACTAGTTTGTCATTAAGAAACTAAATACTATAAATATTTCCATAATTTTGCCAATTTTTAGCCTTGAGGTAAAAATTAAGCGTATAATGCAATAAACAACTAAATAACTTAGGAAATGATGCTAAGCATTTAGATTTTTTATAAAAATGCAACTTGAATTAAATGTCTTAGGAAATGATGCTAAGCAATTAAATCTTTATAATAGCATGCCTAGGCGACGGGATCGCGATCATTCTACCCACGGCCGGTGTCAGGCTTTTCGGGAGGACACTCCCACTGTTCCTGAGGGTATGGACGACGATGCCTTAGAGTCCGAGCCTCGGGCTTCTACGAGTAGAGGTGGGTGGGTTCCACCTCTGTGGACTCTAGACCGGTTGGTTTTCTGTCGTGAAAACCATGTTTCCCATCGCCCACTCTCCGACATAGTCGAAGGCACACTTCGCCACCACGGTTCTGGAGCCGGCGATTTGATTCCTCGACTTCACCAGATCATTACGAGGGATCCTGCTACGAACGCCCTATGGGAATCGACTGGTTTAGTAGATTTCTATACAACAGTTGTAGGGTTTTGCATCCCCCGGGGTTGCGGTGCGACGGTTGTTCGCGCTTGTTGGAGTATTTTTGGGATACTACCAACACTTTTCATTTTACTTAGGGGGAGATGACAGTGACCCCTTTGGACTTCAATATGATTAGCGGGCTGCGCTTCACTGACCGGGCCGTAGCTCAGATGTCTTATATGTCTTGGGGATCGGCTGAGGCAGCTGATTTATTAGATCCGATCGTTCAGCATATCAGGACCCGACCAGTGTCTCGAGGTGGTCCTAGGAGCGGGCGATCGGAGCTGGCTTCTGTTTTAGCTCGTGGCTTCGACATGGAGGATACATCGGCTGAGCAGCGAGTGCAGATTTTCATTCTAATTCTGATCTCCATGACCCTTTCTCCTAATAGGAGTTCACGCGTAATCCTTTGCTACCTCCCCTCTTTGGTCAGGATCCATGAGATAGGATCCTATAGCTGGGCCAGCCTCGGATACAACGACCTTCTCTTATGGCTACGTCATGGGTGTCGGCAGCTGAACGACGAGTCTCCCATCACTGTCTATGGTCTGTGGAGAGTCGTAGAGGTGATGATCTTTTCCTCTTTTTGTTTCATTTTAACTTGTTTTACTCATGTTCTAAAGATTACCTTTCATTGCAGCTATGGTCTACGAGTACTTCCCAGGCTTGGCTTTTTTCTGGCGTCGTGGAGCGGTCCATGATTTCCCTGTCGGGGCCAGCTGGCGTGATCGAGGAGAGTCGCGGGTGGAGTCTGTCCCTGCGCTTCGTGGGCTGCTACGCCAAGGCACCTCTTCTATTGGCGTAAGAATTAGTTTTGTTGCTTGTTATTTTCCCTCTGACGTTGTTTCCGTTGTTTCACGCCAACTTTTTATGGTTTTCTTGTTGCCATTAATGTCTAGTATCGTCCTTGGGCCGGGATGACTGATCTTCCTAAGGCCTTGCGTCTTTCAGCGCAACGCACCATTTTGGTTGGTACTGGACGCTTTGTCTTGTATTTGGGGGAGCGTATCGTTCATCAGCATAACGACGATCGCTTTGTGGTGCCCTCATCTCCACCAGAGACGATGCTGGACTCACGCTTGATTAGGGAGTTGATAAACAGGGAAGAGCGCTATACTTTTCCATGGCAGGAGCTTGTGCACATGGAGAGTGATTATGCGCAGGACTTGCTTCCCTCTCTTGCTCCTCCACCCCGTCTTCCTGAGGTATGATTTCTTTTGAGGATCTTGGTTACTAGTCTCTGTTTTAAATAGTCGAATAACTTGATTATTCGATTATTTTTTCAGAAGACTATTCGCCCTGTGGGGAGGATCAAGATTCTGCCTCAGTCTGTCTGCTATCCAGGGCCAATTGGTATCACCGAGGACCATATTGCTGACGCGCCAGAGAGGGTTACAGATAGGCGCAGGAGTCTATGCCCGAGGTCTTTGAGCCGGTAAGTTTTTTGATGCATTATTCATCCTTTTAACACTGCTTGTTACTGACTTTTCTTTGTTTTATCCTCAGCCTAACCTCCCGGAGATGATGGGATTCATGAAGCTGGTTGACGTCCTGAAGTACTGCATCATCAAGCTTCGGCGTGGTGCGAGTTCTCGGAGCTCTAGCGACGTTCTTGGGGTATCATTCATTTTTATTCACTTCTACCATTTGTTTTATTTTGCATTGTTGACACCTTTTGATTTTGTATCTTTCAGGAGCAACGGAGGTCCCGCTCGCGCTCGAGGCATAGAGGCACGGACGAGGAAAAGCTTGGTTGTGGTAGACGATCTCCTGAGATTCACCGGCGTTCTCATTCTCAGCGAGAGCCTCAGATTACTCAGCCGTTTTAGGAGGCTCAGTGGCAGCAGCCTCAGTCTTCCCAGCGCTTTCCAGGCCAGAGTCAGGGGCAGCGGCAGTCGTTTTCACAGCCTCCACAGCCTGAGATTGGGTATGTTTTGACTCACGTGGATCCTGATTCATTTTCAGCTCCATTGTATGGGATTCCTCCACCGGTGTCGGGCTTGTTCTCAGTGCCGATCTATGGGACGATGCCTCCACCGACGATTCCTGCGTCTTTGAGCCAGTCTACACCATTTTCCGGCTGGACGGGTCCTACCTTGAGTTTGACTACTGTTGGGGTCACAGGGACTAGTAGGGACACTACTCCCCGTACTCGGATGATGGAGGGACTCTTTGGCTCACCGTTCCCATATTCACAGGGTGGAGATGATACTGATTCTGGCTCTAGAGACTTCTAACAAAGAATTTTTATTTGTACATACTATGATGACACTTGACATGTTTATTTATTATGACTCTTTTGTACATTATTCACAGTTTATGTGTTTATTATTGTATGTTAGTGTGTGCTTGAGACTCATTGTGTGTGATCGTGTATTTATTAATGACGCGACAAAAACGTAAGTGGAGTAATGGAGGGTACCGACCTTCCCCAAAAGAAAAAGAAATAAAAAGACAAGTGAAAATAAATAGAATAAGTAAATAAAATGATAAAGAAATAAAAATAAAACAAATAAATAAAATGAAGATAATAATAATAAAAAATAATCAAAAAAATTGAGAATTTTATTAGAAATAAAACTCTCAGAAAATTGAAAAAAAAAAACGGTGAAGATAAAATATTAAAAAAAAAATCCGGATTTAAATAAAATTGTGTGTGGTAATGAGGCAGACTTAGAAAAACTTGCAAATTTATATTTTAATCGCCCTATCTATGAGTCTTATCATGTATATCGTACAAGGGCATATATTTTTTGCATGTTTAGAAAGCTTTTATTTGCAAACGGTAGGGTAGGACATGCTTGTCTAGCGTCTGTGCTTGAATATGTCGAATCTGGAAGATCTCCTATGCCGACGTGCCTTGGAGAAACATTTCGTGGCCTTGACAAAGCAAAAGCTGACCGAAAAGCCATTAGGAAGGGCTCTCTGGTACTGCTGCAGGTAAAAATACGCTCCGAGTAGCCCCCGTGACACAAAACAGGCACCGTGTCACGGTGGGTTTCTGCCGTGACACGGTGAGATCTGCTGTGTCAAGGGAATCTGTCCCTTATCAACGACTGATTTTTTTTATTTTTTTATTTTTTTTTTGTTTTTTTTTTTCCAGATTTGGTTGATGGGAGATTAGAACTATTTGAAGCCCCCGACGATGTTGAAAAATATGGCCCTAACGACCTAGTCCGCAGGAAAAAGAATTACTCTGCGAACATGTCGTATGAAGATTGGAAAAATTTCTTTGCAAAGAGGGAATTTTCCATTCGTTGGGTGGTGCCTTGGTGGAAGCTTACTAGGATGGTTGGCACGAATGATACTCCATATTGCCGTGTTCCTAGTATCTCAAAACTGACCTTTTATTGGCCTTGTCGACTGATGCGGCAGGATGGACTTGAACAAGTAGTTCCACGCTATAACGATAGTCCTCGTTATGTATCGTTGCATGAAAGTAACATTCACAAATACGAGACTTATTGGATTGGAAGACCTTTGTGGACCGTTTCTGCAAGTTACCAAGCTCCTCCTCCTTCATCTAGTGCATACAAGGCATGGTTGAACCCTAGAAGTAGGAGAGAACGATTTGGATCACGCAAGTCTAATGTGAAGAGTCGTCTTGGAAATAAGAAAGCCCCTCCTAAAGATCGTCTAGGTCCGAGAACACAAGGGATTGAGTTTAAGACTCCTATAATGTCGAGAAAGAAGAATTATGTGAAAGGGAAGGGTAAAGAAAAGATGGTCTATAGGGAGAAACAACCGAAAAATTTCAAGAAAGGTGAAAAGGGTGAAAGTTCGACTAGGGGTATGACGGTTCGGGCTACGAAAGACACATTAATGGTGAAGGTCGACCTAATTGACCAAGAGAATGATGTTCCTTAAGTGAAGAGAGATTAGATCAATAGTGCTTTGCTTTTTATGATTTATAATTTTTATTTAAAATAAGACATATGATGCCAATAATTGTAGTCACATTTATTTTAATAATAATAGCATATTTATTTCAGCCTTAAAAATAAAAAAAATTACAATGACTTTTATTTATTATTATTTATCCGAGTTAAGGAGTCGGACACAATAGAAGAACGCAAAAAAAAAAAAAACCCTCGAACAAACAATGAATTCGCAACGAATGTGTCACTAAAAAAAAATCGAAAAACCTGAAATTCCACCGTGTCACGGTGAAAAATCCCGTGACACGTTACAAATTCCCGCGTCACGACAATTTTTTTTTTTTTTTTTTTTTTTTGCAATCAGGTCCACCGCGACACGGTGAACTGTACTGTGACACGGTGGAATGTCCCGTGTCGCGGCCAAAACCCCCTTTTTTTTTGTCATGACGCAATGCTGAACTGACATGCATATTTGATCAATAGAGGGAGGATTTTTATTTTTTAAAGTGGCCGGGGCCCCTTGAGGGGTTGCTTACGTATCCTAAAAAGGAATCAGGCCAAACGTAGCTCTATTGGGTCATGAACCCATGCGACTAGGCATAGAATTTCTTGAGTTGATCCAAGTTGGTTAAATTGTGGAAGCCGTTACCGTCCATGTCTACCAATTGTGCCGCTCCGCCAGACAGGATGGCTTTAACAATGTACGGGCCTAACCAATTCGGTCTGAATTTTCCTCTTGGATCTAACATGTTTTTACGAAGTGTCGTAAGCACCAGGTCACCCTCTTTGATGTTCCTAGTCTTGACTTTTTTATTAAAATGTCGCACCATACGTTGTTGGTAGGTTTGGACATGATGCAAAGCTGCTAAGCGTTTTTCATCAAGTAAGACTAGTTCATCGTATCTTTCTCTAATCCAGTCAACTACATCTAGTTGGTTTTCCAATGCGATTCGAAGAGAAGGGATTTCGAGTTCGATTGGTTGTACAGCTTTAACTCCATAGACCAAAGAGAAAGGGGTAGCCCCCGTTGATGTACGAACAGAGGTTTGATAACCCCAAAGGGCGAAATGTAGCTTACTTGACCAATCCTTTTAATTTTCTGTCATCTTTTCGATGATAGTTTTCACATTTGTGTTGGCCGATTCGAATGCACCATTTGTTTGTGGTCTATAAGGTGACGATCTGTGATGCTTGATATGATATTTCTGTAATAATTCCGCGCATTCGGCTTGGAAATGTGTTCCATTATCACTGATCATCTCATGTGGTACCCCATAGCGGCATATGATATTTTTCTCAATGAATTATGCTACATGTTTCGCCGTCAGCTTAGCATATAATGCAGCTTCGACCCATTTGGTGAAATAGTCAATTGCTACAAGAATGAATTCATGCCCTCCTTGTCTTGGTGGTGTTATTTTTCAAATAATGTCGATGCCCCAAGTGAAGAAAGGCCATGGAGAAGTATATGTGTAAAGAAGCGAAGGTTAAACATGCCGTAAATTTGCGTAGACTTGACACTTCATACATTTCTTGAAGTATTCGTAACAATCTCTCTCCATAGTAGTCCAATAGTAACCTTGTCGTTGAATTTTTTGGACTAACATCTTTGCATTCATGTGTGTTCTACATATACCGGCATGAAGGTTTTCCATGGTTTTATGTGCTTCTTTCTTGGCTATGCATTAGAGATTTCTTCCCATTGCAGTTCTCTTGTGGAGTTCTCCCCTGATGAGCACATACTGTGAGGCCAGGAGCCTCAAAGCACGGCGTGCCCTTTTATCAGTATTAGGAGGGTATTCTCCTCTCGTCACATAATTAAGGATATATGTATACCATGGCTCTTCATCTTCTTCTTATGGTTCTTGTTCATCGTCGAGTGCGTGAACATAAGCCGGCTCATATATTCTTTCTATGGTCAATGGCATTCTGATTGTATCAGTTGGAATTCGGACCATTGATGCTAATTTAGCTAGTGCACCGGCGAATTGGTTTTCTTCTCTTGGAAAATACGTATATTTTACTTCATCTATTTGCTCCGTGAGAGTTTCTAAATGAGCTTGATATGTAGCGAGACTTTCACTTCTCACTTTCCATCTCTTGGTGATTTGGTTAATGATTAGTGAAGAATCACCGTAGATTATGAGCTTCTTAATTCCTAAGGCAACAGCTGTTACCAATCCCAAAATACATGCTTCGTATTCTGCAGCATACTTGGTGACATCAAAGTCGAGCTTCATGGAAATTTGGATGTGCTCTTCATTGGGTGATACGAGCAGGACTCCTACACCACATCCTTTTTGGTTTGAAGCTCCATCGAAATAGAGCGTCCAGCTATCATCTTCGGTCATGAGCAAATCTTCATCAGGGAAATCATACTCATCTTCTTCTTTTTCAACTTCTTCTAGTGGAAAGTCTGCAAGGAAATCAAAACCGCAGAACCCTTGATGGCTTTTTGTGGCACAAATCTCAAGTCAAACTGAGTAAGATTGACTATCCACCTTGATAATCTGCCATTAAGTGTTGCTTTTTAGAACAAGTATTTGAGAGGATCCATCTTGGACATGACATGCACTGTATGAGTGAGCATGTAATGTCTTAGTTTCTGTGTGGCCCATACAAGTGCGAGACACAACTTCTCAAGTGGTGTGTATCGCGTCTCATATCCTTGAAGTTTCTTATTCAAGTAATAGATTGCATTCTCCTTGCTTTCAATCTCTTGTGCTAGCATTGCCCCCATCGTTTCTCTTGTGACTGTAAGATAGAGTCGAAGAGGAAAGTCAAGTAATGTTGGTGCTAGCACGAGTGGGTTTGCCAAGTACTCTGTAATTTTGTCGAAATCTTTTTGGCAATCGTTATCCCATGTGACTGGGACATTTTTCTTGAGCTTCTTGAATATAGGTTCACATATCACTGTGAGCTTTGATATGAACCTACTTATATACTACAACCTTCCAATGAAACCTCGAATCTTCTTCTCATTTTTGGGTGGTGGCATGGCCATGATCGCCTTTACTTTTGTAGGATCTATTTCAATCCCTCGAAAATTGATCACGTATCCAAGTAACTTGCCTGACGTGACTTCGGATGCACATTTTGCTGGATTTAATCTCATGTTGTACTTGCGGAGTCTTTCAAAGAACTTGCGAAGTGCAATAATATGGCCTGGGCGATTTTTAGACTTAACGATCATATCATCGACATAGACCTCCACCTCTTTGTGCATCACGTCATGTAACAATGTTGTAGTTGCTCTTTGGTAGGTGGCACCCGCGTTTTTCAACTCGAATGGCATTACCGTATAGCAATATGTACCCCATTGTGTGATGAATGTGGTTTTCTCCATGTCTTCTTCGGCCATCAATACCTGATTATATCCGGCGTTACCATCCATGAATGATAGGAGTGTATGGTTTGCTGTGTTATCGACCAGAATGTCAATGTGAGGTAAAGGGAACTCATCTTTTGGGCTTGCTTTATTAAGATCCTTGTAATCAACACACATTCTGACCCTTCCATCCTTCTTTGGAATTGGAACCACATTTGCTATCCATTCTATTTGGATACTCTGATGAAACCTGGGGCCAACTCCTTCCTGATTTCTTCCTTGATTTTGAGAGCCACATCGGGTTTCATACGACGCAACTTTTGTTTGACAGGCTTCATACCTGGAATGAGGGGTATCGTATGCTGAGATATATCCCTGTCAATTCCTAGCATATATTGGTATGACCAAGCAAATACATCAACAAATTAACTAAGCAAATTAATTAGCTCTTTGCGTTCATCTTGACTTAGTGTTAATCCAATTTTTACTTCTTTAACAGTCGTATCATTGGAAATGTTAACTGTTTATGTATCTTCGATAACTGCTGTTTTACTTTCGTGTTCTTCCATTGCTTTTATTATTTCTTTGTCATTTTTATCATGAGCAAAGCAATATTGATCAGGGCTAGGAGAATGACACGAATCGTAAGCAAAGGTACTCATTTTATTGAATTCATTGGCTAATACATCAAGAGGGGCAAGGTCGGCTGCAACCTCACCGGAATTATGAGGACTAGAAAGAGAGGACTCAACAAGAGACTCAGGGTTGAACTCCATAGCAGAAATAGGGTCAGCCTATTACTCTAAGGATTGGTCTACAGACTTAGACTCATCTTCGGACTCGGACCCAGACGACTCAGACTCATCAAACATAGGACCCTCGCCAGCGGTTATTTCCAACTTCTCTCCACTTGGCGTAGTGATCCTCAATGTCTTGCGCCATCCCCTTGAAATGTTGTCAGCTTGGACGATTAACTCGGAGGGGTTAAAAACCTTGTTTGCTATGACAGCTTGAACGAGCTCAGAGTTATCATTGCGGACCGGCTTAGACTCATTCTTCTCCATTCCAAAAAGGAGGTTGATTCCTAGATCATCAGAGTTCGGGCTAGCTGGCTTCTCGGTTGTGAAGAGCTCTTCGTCTTCATCAACAAAGTCTTCTTAATTCGAGCATTATTTCCAGCCTTCATCTTCAATAAAGCTTGTTTCATATCTTCTTTTGTTGGCTTGAATCCCAAGCCAAAAGTATCCTTCTCGAGTACACCAGGATGGCCCCAAGATTCAACCATTTTCTTCTTGAATCCAAGGGTCATTCCAGGGAAATGATCTTGCTTCTTTAGAATGGCATTGATATTGGTGTTTGAATAGGGATCGAAGTCGAGATGACACTTTTCCTCCTTTTCAATCACGAGAACATCATCTAGTGAAAACCCCCAAAGATCTTCATCTTCTTCGTCATGTTCAACATGGATGATGGGAGTGTCACTAACTTGAATGCGCATAGGAGAAGCATCAATAGTAATTGGAACCCCTCCAACTATGGCTTTCACTTTCTGGTGCAGCGATGATGGAATCGCCTTTAGCTCATGAAGCTATGGGCGTCCAAACAACAAATTGAAAGAGGCCTAAATGTCCACTACCTGAAATTTGGTGCGACGTTCAATGGCCCATTAGTTATATTCAGTATGATAGTACCCACGGCTTGACGGCGAGTATTATCATAAGCACGAATCCCTTGAGTAGAGGGAGTCAATTCTTCATTCTTTATGTTCAACTTCTTTGTAGTACGGAGTGGGCACACATTGATCGCAGAACCATTTTCAACTAGGCTCATAGGAACATTCATCTACCTACACACCACTGTGAGGTGTAAGGCCTTATTATGTTGGTCCCGTTCCGGGGGCAGATCCTTGTCAGAAAACGAAATCAGATTGCTAGTACTTGGCAATTCAGTAGTGAAAAAGTTGACCAGTCCTTGAGGAGTCATGTCATCATCAACTCCTATTTTCACCAAAGCATTCATCACAGCATTTCGATGCTCGTGGGAGGTGGCCAAAAGCTTCCATACATTCATCTCCACCTTGGTCTTTTGCAGCTGTTTGACCACATCGCCGTTCACAGGGTCGATGGGATCAACTATCGGATGTAATTGTGATGGCGGTGGAGGTGGATTAGGTTTTTGCAACCGTCCACTTCTGGAGAGAACCTTGACCCCAATTTCCCCCCAAACATCTTCACTTGTGCCAAGAGATGAGCAGGCTATATCCTTGAGATAGACGTCTTCGTCGTCACTATCCCAAATTCCATTCACTTCTTTAGTACTCGAGATAAATACATATTCCGGCAGAGGTTCATTCACAAGTTGAATGAGTATTGACGGATCAAAAGAGACTTCATCTCCCATGATAGCCAAAGCATCAGAAAGAGGACCTGTTTGAATGTTAGGCTTCTTGCCCCCTGGAGGGACAGGAAGTTGATTAGCATCAATCAGGTCTTGGATTGCATCCTTCAGCCTCCAACACTTCTCAGTATTATGACCCTTGCCTTGATGAAACTTTCAATAAGCATTGTGGTAATAGCTAGCGGTCCTATTCTCTAGTCGAGGTTCTAGAAATGGTCCAATTGGCATAATCAGTCCTTGACCATGCAAACGGTTATGAGCAGCATCATAAGTCATTCCCAAAGACGTGTAAACCCTCCTTTGCCTTTGGAATCTTTGAGGAGGAGCATTAAGGGCCAACACATCATTGATATTTATATTGTTGGTAGCATTATTAGGCTTGGAAGACGAAGAAGAAGGAGTGTCGTTCTTCTTGTTTTTCCAAGTGCTGTTATTATTGTTGCTACCAACAGACTTCATTAGTTCATCCTCAATATTGATTTCAATATTGTATACAGCTTCAAAGGTACTCAAAGGCAGAAACTTCAAGTGTTGCTTGTATTTATGAGTCAGATTGGCAATGAACAAGCGAACTATTTCTTTCTCCTTGGGGGGATCCACCAGGAGCGCAGCTGTTTCCCTGCACCTGCTTAAGTAAGTGGTAAAGCCTTCATTCTCTTTGTGTTTGAAAATGGAGAGTTCACGTTCAGAAGTCTTGGCCTGAATGTTACATTTGTAACGATTCATAAAGCTTTCAGTAACATACTCCCAGGTCACGACATGTTTGGATTCCAAGGAATAGAACCACTGTTGACAGGCATGCTCCAAGGAAAGAGGGAACACCGTAGGGAAGAGTGTCACAACTACTCCCTTAAGAGCAATGGTTGCAGAAAAAGCCTTGAAATGGAAAAGTGGATTATCAGTAGGCTTGAATTTAGGAATGTCAGCAGTGGAAAATTTCTCAAGAAGCTTGTCTCTTATGGACGAAGAGGTGACAGGATGTTCCACATAAGTGAATTCTTCAAAAATTTCGCTCATCTGTTCCTTAATCATGTCCATTGCAGCGGTAGTGACATTGTTTTGATTGTCTTGTTCTACCGTGCTGACTCTAGTGGTGAGTGTTTGCATCATGTCAGACAATTTTTCAATTGTCTTGTTGAGGTTCTCGATGTCTTCCTTAGTGGCCATTGGTTGAAAGTAGACTGGAGATGGATCTTGTGGAGATGATTGAGGAGGTTTCCTTGTACGCCTCTTTGGTATAAGAGGTCGTTAAGGTATGGACTCGAACAGTAACAATCTACCCCTGCTTCTTGACCAAGTGTTGTGACACCGAAACAAACACACCTTTAATGACCAAACTTAACCTTAACCCATCCGGATTAAAAAGAAAAAAAATGGAAAAAAGAAAAATTCTTTTTTTTTTTTGTTAAAAATCTATAATTTTGAAACTCTACTTGTTTATTTTTTTAAAAAAAAATGGGAGGATACTATCCTACTTACTCCAAAAAAAAAACCACACAAAAACAAGACCTCCCTAAAATACGGTCAAAAAGTAGTGCACGACTTAAAGAAAAAAAAGTGTGTGAACACGATATGTGAGTGATTAAGTGAGGTTATGGACGCGTGTTTTGACCGTATAGCCAGACATGACACCAAACTAGACACATCACTCACATATGTACGCACAAAAATCGAAAAAAGACTGACAATACACTTTTCCTTGGCACCGTGTCACGGTGCAGACTGTCGTGACACGGTGCAGTCTACCGTCAGACGGTAGAGAGCCTCGTGTCACGGCACTGTTCACCGTGGCGCGGAATAACATGCCGTGACACGGTGCGCAGTTCCAGGTCAGTTTTGTGATTTTTCAAGATTTTAACCGATTTTAGGTCCGTAATAATTACTATGTGAGAATAAAAACCCTCGGTCATGGGTTAAACAAAAGGGTGAACACATGAAGGTTAGCACCAAACAACCACATAGCATTTAGGCACGATGATGTAAAAAAAAAAAGTTCGCAACTTAGAGTCAAGATCTATGTTCAACTATTGGTCAAGCTTTGGGTGTCAAAAGGGTACCATGGTTAGGAGTTTGGACGTGTTAGCAAGGCAACCTCCCTTTAGGGTGCATGCAACCGGGCGGCTCTCAAGTTCGTCATGAAATCGAACTCGACTCCATGGTTTGGGAAGATTTAATAACTCGGATGAACCCTTATTGCCATAAGCGTTTTTGGGTCAATAGAGCTTAAATCCCCCGGGGCTAAGACGCATGTAGAACACATACGTTTTTTTAGAAAAATCGAAGGAAGTCAACTGTGAGGAAAGAAAATAAGCCACCGGACTGATTTAGGACTGCCGTGACACAGCAAAAATTCCCGTGTCACGGTATTGTGTACCGTCAGACGGTGCACTGTACCGTGACACGGCAGATTTTGCCGTGGCATGGCAGTCAGAAGATCTGACTGGTGCCGTGTTTTCCTTTGCGCGCAACCAAGTTATCCAATTATTCCTACGGGACAGACCTGAATGCGACGTTAAAACGTCTATGCAGATGCAAAAATGCCAAATTAATCACAGGAATATTTTATTCAAGAATCTTTAAAGTCTTATCCACTCATCTTTATTAAATACCAATCACTCAAATCGATAAATAATCAAGAATCCTCCCCAGTGGTGTCGCCAAATTGTAGGCGTCGTTTGAAGTGCGCCTACGTTAAAAGCATGTTGTGAATATGCTTGGCACACATAGGAAGTGGGAATTGACATACACGATAAGGGACACGATTAGGGACAAGGAAAGTAGGGAGCTGCCAACAAGTTTTTAAGGAACTTGTAAACCGTTCACAGATCATAAAAGGCAACCACGATTAAGGGACAACGATAGGCAACAACGATTGACCCGTGAAGGTTACACCCCATTCATAATCCATGACATTACTAACTCCATATGGTTCGGAACCACGAAAGGAGGATCGGGGATGATGGTACAAAGTGAGTCATGGAGTCACATTCGCCCGTATTGGCCTCTACTCGATTCTTATATTGAAAAGCATTCCTGTGATCTCAAAGGCATACAAACAAAATATTCAATTCGCTCCAAACTATTATTTAACTAAATTGGTTGAATATTAAAGCACACATATAATTCGAAAATATTTGTGATCACTTAAATTAATTAACAAGATTAAAAAGGATCATAAACCAGTTATCCAAATTATCTTATTAGGCGTGATTTTCAATCACATACTCCCTTTAAACATGCAATATGGTGATCAATAAATATAATAGAACAAACATTAATATTGGAAGCAATTTAATCACAATTCCAACAACATAAAATCGTTAGAAAAATAATAGAAATAAAAGGAACATGATTCTTACTTTGATTTTGTTTGTTTGCAACTAAAAAAAAATAAACGAGTTAGTAACTTCAAGGAAATAATAAAACAATAATTAAATTAAATTAAATAAAGTAGAGTTGATTTGGGGCCAAACCCACAAACATTTCTACCTTTCACGCCTTGGCTTAAGGACAGAACCACGAGTAAAGTATAGACTCCTTTGAGAACTTGAAGAAGGAATTTTGAAGTGAAAAGGGGTAGGCTAGTGTTTAGGCTAAAGCATAGAAGAAAAAAAAGTAAATCAGAGAATTAATTAATGCCCCGTACATCAGAAATGAGGGGGTATTTATTGTGAAAATGTGATGAGGGATCAGACGGAACCCTAAAATGATAAAAACCCTAAAAAAAGTATCCCGTGACACGGCAAACTGTACCGTGACGCGGGAAGTCCGACCGTCAGACGGCAAACTTTCCCATGACACGGTACATTTTTAGTGTGATGCGGGAAATTTTCAAAAAACGGGAAAGAAAACGCGTTAAGGGTTTACGCGGAAAAGACACGGAATGTCCCGTGTTACGGCAGACTTCCCGTGTCACGGGAAATCCCTCCGTCAGACGGGAAGGATTCCCGTAACATAGTGACTGTCTACCGTGGCGCGGGAATTTCCAGCCCACTTTTCCGTTTAAATACATTTTTAACCCTAATTTCATTCGGCATTTTAAGTGTCGATTGATAATTTCGGGCCTTTTTTGACTTATTATTATTTGGGCTAAAATAAGAAAATAATTAAATAAAAATAAACAAAAGGTTTGGGCCAAAAAATAAAATAAAAAAGGGTTTGGACTAAAATTAAATAATATGTTTGGGCTGAAATAAAAACTATGCTTTTACCAAACATCAAGACTAATCCATGGACTGTTCAAAAATATGAATTTAATCTAATGCGATTTTTTAAGCACTCTCAGGATTAAATACTGAACCCGACCAATAGTGGCGGTGAAAGGTTGTTCATCATCGGTTTTTATTTTGGGGAGACATTTTTAGGTGTCTACACGCAGCAATGTAGTGGAATGAGTTCGTACAGCACGGCCATCAAGGGCCACGTTATTGATCGGTGAAAGTTCGCTGATGTGGGCGGTGTAACACTTAGCGACATCGAGTTCACTCTCACGTTCATTGAGCATCAATCGGTTGTGTGGGGTGTGAGCACTCCAAGTCTTAGTGCTAGGAACTTAGACATTTTGGACTACGTAATTTTTTTGCTTAAATTGTCGTTTTAATTATTTTGATTATTTTGTTTATTTAATGAAATTTGGAGGCTAGCCCTCAGTTTTTTTTTTTTTTAACATCATTTGCAAAATTTATTTTTGCCAAATATTTGGGTTTACCAAATTAATTAATTGGATTAATTAAGGTTGATAAGGAATTTAGTGGGAGCTTCATTTATTATTTTCATAACTGGTTAAAACAACTTTGACTAGTTTTAATTAGGCGTGTTTATTGGATTAACAACCTAGATCAGTCAAGAATGCTTGATTATAGACAAACATCTTCTTAACATGATAAAGTGGCAAAAGCTCAATTTCATGGGCATGATTTGCGTTCTGAATTTCTTTAGCAATGTCACATCGACAAGAACGTACACAAGGCTCTATTAGATAGGGCCTTGATAGTTGATCGATTCGGAATCGTTCTAAGACAAGCAAGTCTTGCTTGTTGAAACCGACAAAGTAAAGAGCAATTGTTCTTGGTATAGACAATTGACTCCGAAAGCTAAAGAGAATTCATTTACTTCATTTTTTCACAAAGAATATGAAATAATATGGCAATATTCGCCAAACGTCAACAAACTTGACCTTTAATAGTTCAAAGAGTTTAGTGAAGTACATAATCGACTTGGCAAGATATCAAAACGTTTAGATTAGATCGAGCGATGTTTGCTTGAGCCAAGCGTGACCATCAATAAAGTAATGATATTGAAATTTTCATAAATAACTCCACAAAGAACATAGTGTGTCTTCACGGAGACCTCGATGCCATTTAAAATGACTCGAACAATGATGGATCACATCCCTTCCTATAAAGTTCTTAAGATTTGCCCGAAGGAGCTAAGAAAGGATGCCATATTCTCTTATGGATAGAATTATCTTCTAAATGTCTTTTCAAGTATATGTCTAAAACTCTTAGCCACAATGGAAGTTCACTGGCTTAGTGAGAGCTCACCGGCTTAGCAAGATCTAGGTGGTTGAGTGGGAGCTTAATGGCTCATTAAAGGCTAAGATAGCTCAAGTGGGAGCTAACTGATTGTTATAATGGAAGCATTGCATATAGGAATTGGAACATGTTTTCTAATGAAGTAAATAACAGGACTGACTTATGGAGAAACATAAAAATTCTTATGAATAAGAAGTTTAGTGGGAGCAAAAGTAAATTATATAAAGGTCCAATGAAAAGTTTGTTAACTCTATTGTGAAATAACTATCAAATGCTAAATGCTTACATTTGAAAGTATTTTCGACAATGGACAAAGCAAAAGACGATACTTAGTACATATTGGTATTAAGATCTATTGTATAGCCTTTATAAAATGTTTGAATGTGTAAAGGATTTTACCGTGTTAAACATGAATTGAAGGACTTTACAAGATTTTCGACTTGTATGTATAAAATTAAATAAATGTTTGAACTAAGTATAAGATAGGCTAAATACTAAGTCAAACATGAAAGACTCTAACTAAGACTTTCAACCATATCACACAGCAAATAGTTTAGCAAGAATTAGTGAAACTAAATGAGCTATAATGTCACATAGATCGAATAAGATTAAGAATTACTCTGCAATTTAATCCATCATGTTAGTTGTGATATGGGATCGTCGCACGACTTACTTGCTTAGAGCATGTGAAGTATGTATGTAGTACCAATCAACCTGAATCTATGTAATTGATCGTTAAATTATGGCCAAGAACATCCAAAGTACTCGGATAAGTAACAGGATGAGTTCTTAACTTGAAGAAACAAATACAATTTGAGAATTGATGTAGCAGGCACAAATCTTAACAAGAATTAGATCCTTAACTAGGAAGTCGTTTATAAGCACGGGCTAGCAATAAGTCGTGGCTTGAGAATAGTAACATGGACGTGCATCCATGTGTAATGTGCAGGAATTTAAGGAAAATTTCCATGATCACAAGTGATTAGTGTACCCCAAATCATTGTGAGTCGTTTAGAGTGAAATCCAAGCAAAACATCATCAGGAAGTCTACTAAAATTATGTTGAAAATATCGTTGCCTTAATGGCGATAATAAAGAAGATGTTTTACGGAAAGTTCATTGCTGAACGTTAATGATTGTAGGTTGTCAAGTTGCAATACTACAGAATGAGTGTTTTTGCGACACTATAGCTTCGACGCCAGAGCAAGGGCGTCAATAGCTAATTATGATGTCCGCGTTTTCTCGACGCCTTTTAAAGTTGAAAGTAATTTTGGACTGCAAAAAGCGTCGAGAACAATATCATGTGGCCCGCACGTGAACTCAACTAGCTGTACCGATTTCACAAAATACACCCAACATCAGGAACCCTTACCTCCACTCCTCATATTCAAACATCTCGAAAACTACTATCTTCTTTTTTCCTTCACTAGATCTGAGTTCTTAACATAGATTCATGGAGTCATGGTCTAGAGTTTGAATTCAGATCCTCTTTCTTCTTGCGTTTCTCATAATCTATCACAATAATTTATATATCATGGCAAAAATTATTGTCTTTCTATCAAATATGATGGTTTGCATTTAAATTCGATTTGCGACAGCCATTGAATTGCTCTTGTACTCCTTACAAGGTTACATTTTTACATTAATCTTTGTTAATATTTACTCTTAATAGATATAAATTGCTTCTTTTAATTTTGTGTGATTTTAATTGATACTTGCAAGTTGCAATTGCTCAATTTTACTCGTTTTCAAACCCTAGGTTATAGATCTTGTTAAATTTCTAATTCTACAATTAAATCTCTTAGTTTCTAGATATTTTCGTACACATTGGTGATTTATTGAATTGCTGCTTTCATTTGTTTAGATCTATTTCTTTACGACATGTAAAACTTGACATTGATTTTGTTACTCCATTCATTAAGAGTTATTGGTTGGACCAAAGCAGAGTTTGGCCCTCGAATAGAAGAAAAAGAAGGGGTTTTATAAAACTAAAGATCACCTTCTCATTATATTCCATGAAAATGGTGGGCAGTAGAATCGCTGATTCTCGAACAGCAAGGGCGATATTGCTGAATGTATGTCTCTTTGCGATTTGCAATTTATAAAATTGATACGAATTTTTTATTTTCTTTTTTGTTTCTTTGATGTGATTTTATTATTGGTGATTTCTCAAGTTATTACTTTATTAGGCTACTAGTAGAGATGAATTCATTATATTGGGTAAGAAGAGTTCTTAATGTTTTTTTATTCAATTGCAGAATATTATTATGCTACTAGCTGAGATGAATTCATTATATTGGGTAGAAGAGTTCTTAATGTTGTTTTTTTTCAATTGCATAATTATTTCAGATTTAGAGTTAGATTCTAAAATACTCAGCTTCATAATTTTGGTTATATTGATTTGCATTAATTTTGTTCAAATATTGCTTTTGTTTTAACCGAATTAACAATTCATATAGTTTTTACCTCTTTTGTTGTGGTGCCTAGTTCAATTAAGCTCTGTGTGTTTATCTATTTGATCCTAAAATGCCCCATAGTTCATAATCTCTCTCATTTTGATGCTAGTAAGATATTGAATAATTGAAGACAAGTACTCTTGTTTCACATGTTTGTACAAGCCTGTAGAAGACAAAAAAGCTAATTTCCCCTCTATTGACCAAATAAAAATCATTTAAACCCAAAAGGTAGAAACATAGAGATATTTGCTGACCAAATTAAAATCATTACAATAATGATATCAAGGAAGAGACTTCTATGTGATGTTGTAGTTTTCCTGGTAGAATCCTGCTTAGGGACTTAAGGGTAGCATCTAGTTGCAATAACTTCTAACTTTTACACTGCTCCCAGCTTCTACAGGCCTAAATCTTGCTTCCTTGAGTTCCCAGCAACGCACTTGCCCATATGAATTTAAGGTTACTCACTCCCTAGTGATATTAATCAATTCCCTAGACTGATACAAAATCCACCAAAACAACACAATTTATCAAAAGGGTGATAATCAAATTTCACAATTGACAACAAAAAATTGAACAAAACTCGCAGTATTTAATATTTATGAGATGGGTACTTTAGAGAGGATAAAACAGAAATGCATGACAGCAAAAGTAAAATTTCATACAGTTCTTGAAATCATAGTTTTGACATCATATTATCATATAAAAGCAGCATAGTTATAATTCGAAACCACACAAACCATACCTAAGATCTTAGGCTATAAATGAATAAAAATAAACAGACATAATGCCAAACAAAATTTTTTCCCGTTTTTAATAACATATCATTAAATATGTTTCTAAAGTATCCATTGTATACACACACATACACAAATGAATTTTTATCACACTAATAAATTCAAACCAAATATTCTGACATATTGACATTAGTAGCAAATTTACTCCCCGCAGAAACATTCCATACATATCTTAGTTGACTTTTGTGGATCTCTTTACAAATTGAGGGATCTAGATTACTTGTGATATCTTATGAAGGTATTGATTGATTGATTTTCAATGTTGTCTGAATTATGTTGCTACTTTTGGTCAACTCATTACAATAATCCTAATGAATTTTACCGTCCTGTTAGTAATTGCTTTGTCTGTATTGTTTTTAAATATTTGATTCATAGACTGTAGATATTTGAAGGAATTTTCATGTAAAAAAAGCATTATTATGTTTCATTGTGCTTCTATTTTATGTCTATTCTGAAAATTTAGCTTTTTGTTATGCATTTGAAGCACGATTATGATGACTTTTGAGTTGTTTGATAGCCTCTTCTCAATAAATATTTTATTTTGTTTAATTGTTTTTGGTTCCGTATGTATTGCAATTTTTTAGGTAAAAGTCAACTTTCTTTGATCTTTTTCTCTTTTGTTAATTGTATCTCTAGCTCAGGTGGCCTCTCACACTATTAGCTATGTTCTTAACATGGATATGTGGCCAAACATTCATTGTCGAAAGAAATACCTTTAAGAAGCATAAGGTGTAGTCATTGATTGGTTGTACCACGCTACAGGATACATGTAAGTTATTTTACCACTTTATAGAATACATGTCAGTTTTATGTATTTACAAGAAATGAAAGTTCTAGAACCCCCTATTGTTATTAATTGTTGTTCTGTTTTTGTTCTTGTTTGATATTGCTGCTGTTATTGTTTTATGTTGCTGCTTCATGCATTGAGGTTTTGTTGCAAACTTGCTACTGCCTTTCTTTGTAAACTGTGTTGCTGCCCGACTATATTCATGGTTGTGTTTGTGTCCTATCTTGTGTGTGTTCGTGGTTGTGATTGTGTCCTATCTTGTGTTACTAGACTTGAACCCTACTTTTATTATGAATTTATAAGTTACCTATAAAGCTCTAGGATACTACTTCGACAAAGCTAAGCTCACCTATGGCCCAACCTCACTTGCCTGTAGGACCTTTTTTAGTCCCATCTTGTTATATACTTTGACTTAAATTAATAAAAGAAACACTATTTGTGTACTAATTATAATAACTTACTATAGGACTGTAGGACTCGAGTTTAATAAATCAAACCAGTCAACGGTAAGCAAGGAAGGAACTTGGATTGCTCGAAAAGTATTTTGAGTCCGTTAAAGAAGTAATTGGATGCAAAGGCATGTTTGTTATAATATAGTTGTGACTTGTTTGTGACTTTTCATATTTAATAAGATTTCAGAAGGGCTTGTGATCAAAATATGTATTTAGTAAAAGTTTGCTTGTTATACTTGTGAGTCTTCAGTATATTTGTATCTTGCATGATGTTACGAATTTTTTTAGCAACCGTATGCAATCTTAATGTCTTCTCCCTCTTGCAGATTGAAGGTCTGAAGATTGTTTGTCATCTTTTCCCGACAGAAATGCATCAGGAAAGTCTGATGACTCCATTGGCATGAATCAAATTAAAGGTATAGCAATACAAGAATTCGAGAAAAGCAATAATATTGCTAGGAAGGCTGCATGCCTGCATCATTTCCTATGTACGATGATGAGAAAGAGAGTGGCAATCTATACCTGATGTAATTATCTGCTAATATTCTGCTGTAATTTTCTATTAGTTTGATATTTGCCTTATGTTGATTTAACAATTTTTCTGTACTCTTACATGCAGAAGTACATTGTTTGTTGTCGATAATTTTAGCTGTATTTCTGTTTGAGATAGCTAGTCCAGCAAAAGGTTAATGATCTGATCCTGGTTGGCCAATCGTGGAGGCTTGTCACACCAATTTTAGTGATACATAAAAAATTTATTTGTACTTTTCTTTTATCATTTTGGCTTAGATAAAAACATGTCAGACTATAATGGTTTTTGGCACTGTATTGTACATATACCAAGTTGTACTCTTCTTTGATTAAGAATAAAATTGAATTTGAAAAAAATTTTGTTTTAAATTTTTTTTTCAACTATGATATTTGCTAGCTATATTAAGTTCCAATGATTGAATTAAATTTTAATTATGCTGGAAAAATATTCTCCACATTGGATACATTTATAAATAGTATGGACTAGAAAAAGCGTCGCTTAATTTAAAAATATGGATAGAAAAAAGCGTCGAAAAATATAGGACAACTAATATATGAATCTAAGGACACAATAAAGTGTCGCAATTTTGTGATTATAGACAAGAAAAAGCGTCGCCAAACCTGAGAAAGTGCGCGAACTGATACAAGTTTCGACGCTTCGTATAAACATTTGGACAACAAAAAGCGTCGAGAATTGCGACGCTTTTTAGCGTCCAGTAAATTTCTCGACTCACGTTTTTTCGACGCTTTTTAGCAGCGTCGAGAAATAATTTTGCGACGCTTTTTAGCGTCGAAAAAAGGCCTAAAATGCGTCCAAAAAACACGCTTTTTATAGTAGTGAAGGTCTCAATCATGAAAATGAGTGGGAGCCATCACTTTGACAATAAATCCTAAATCACTTATAATCCCTGACACTCTCAAATTTTATCATCTTATTATGAAAGTGATCAGTAATGAAGATGCTAAGATTAGCAAAGTAGTTATAACTAAACCTATGGAATAAGTGAACGACAACATTCACAATGGCATTAAAAAAATCAAGCATATTAGATATGGGTGTGATTTCTATAGATGTTTTATAATGAGTAATACTCTTAAAACATTCGGAAAAATCATTTATCATAAGATGAACGATTCAAGTTTTGGAGTAATATAAATTTCATGCAATATTTTATCACTCCGTTTTACTATTTAATTGTGGTTTAATAATTAAATAATGAGTCCATTTGATTTTGAGAATATGAAAAATAGGTTATCAAGACCATTCTTGGTAAGGAAACACCTATTAAGTGAAAATTGAATATTATATATCGAAAATTTTCCCTAACCAAGGTCATTTAGACAAAGGACGAATAATGACCAATTAAGATTAGTGTGTAGTCTTATTTATAGCACCGTTTCTTGTGCTACGAGGACATGATTGTTATAACTCATTTGCACAGGTATCGATTTAGAACCATACTGGATCGACCTATGAGAATACTTTGAGAATTAGAACCATACTGGATCGACCTATGAGAATACTTTGAGAATTAAAAATTCGTCATAAGCATACTTCTCATTATGGCTATCGGAACCTATTTCCTCGACCATGAGTATCATGAGTGAAAGGAATGGTGTCCTTCGAACAAGTGTATTATTCTGATAGCGGGTTCAGAATTATTAGAAAGCTAATATATTCAGCAAGGTCAAGTGATCGGAATGCCTGAGTGGAGGCCGCTTCCGATCAGTAATATTAATATAATTAATATTACAGCTTAATCTTGACTGAACCCTTCGGGTCACACCCAAGCAAATATATGCGAACCAACTCGACGAATTAATTCGGAAGAAATTAATTCGTCGCCCGAGTGTTAAATAATTAGACATCGGTAATTCGAGCTTAGAGCGTCGAAACCGATCGTCGGAAGTCGAGTCTAAATAATAAAAGACGAGACGCGCAAAATAATAATAAATCAACAATATTCCCGAAAATAGCCCTCGCATCGGAGTGCCCCGAGCATCCGAATGCTAAGGGCAAGACGAGCCGGCGCACCGTGCTGCAGCCACAGCCAGCCGCGGCTAGGCACAACAGCAGCCGCGCCGCGCCACGGCAGCAGCCGCAGCCGCACCACGCCACAGCAGCAGCTGGTGCGGGCTGGGCTCGGGCCAGGTGCGGGCTGGGTGCGGTCCAGGTGCAGGCTGGGTGCAGGCCATGTGCGGGCTGGTGCGGGCCAGGTGCGGGCTGGTCTTGGGCCGGGCTCGGGCTTGGCTCGGGCCATAGGGCCGTGAATAAGGGGAAGGTTGGAATATGGGAGCAAGTGGGTTGCCATGTGGCACAAGGTGAGGGAGAGAATGGGGAGCAAGTTTGGTCCCCATCTCCAAGTGGTCCTCACCTACTCTCTCATGTATGCTTGACACTTGTTGATTTATTACTAGTTTTCTTAATAATTTTATTTTAGCTTTAAAATAAAATGAGAAAATCTCATTGTCCCACATTGATGGGAGAGATTTTCATACTCCCATCATTCCCTATAAATACCCAACTTTGGGCATTGGAAATGATGCTTGAGTGGGAGTTAAATAGAGCAATCCATAATATTGGAAAAACTCTTAAACTCATATAACACTCGGGTTTTGGTCGGACCTCGCTAACCCCCATGTAGTAGACCTTAAAGTTGTGTTCGCCTTTTTGTGGGTGGATACCGTCGGAGGCGCGGCGCTTGACGTGCTCGTAGCTTTCAAGTAAGAGCCCCGGTTTTTGGGCGAAGCTCGCTTCGAGGGTAAGATTCGTTATCTTTTCTTTGTGTTTATTTATTTATGCTTTATGATTTTAATTATTGCGAGCGGTTCCTTGGGTCAGGGTTTGTTTCCGCGGTGAGTCGGACTCACCAAACCCTAACAATGAGTTCTCTTGTTTGAGTACTAGTCGGACTCACCAAACCGTAACAGCAGTATCGGAGCCCCGCTCGTTTATTTTTATAATCATATTTTTCAAGGTTTATTTTGGCTTAATTTTCTGGTTTAAGTTGCTAATTAGATTAGTAGCTCGGTTTTATTTATTTTAATCCCGTTTTAATGTCGATTTTGGCCCAGAACCCAGATTTTCGCCCAAGACTAGTGAATTTTGGGTGGAAAACGTGTTCTGGAAAGGTTTTTATCCCCATAGGGAACTGTGTTTTAGCCAAATTCTGACCAGAAATGCCTGTTTCGAGGGGTTTTCGTTTTTTACGAAAATTTTTAAGTCTTTTCTAACCTTGAAATTAATGGCATAAATTGTTGATTATATGTTTGATTATTTGTATTATTTTCTGCATTTTTATGTCCCCTTAAAGCACACTTACTTGGTAGTATTTGATGCTTAGAGGTTGATTTATTTTCACATAATTGCAAACTAATTGCTTTTTAATGTGAAAGTTTTAATTTTGAGGCTTCCTAAGTGTTAAAGATTCAATCTTTATTTGTGATAAGTGATTGAAACTTTAAAAACCTCTAAATTCCATGTTATTTTGTGTTAAACTTTGATGTTTTAATCATTTTGAGTTGATTGGAAACATAAAGTTTCGATTTTTGTGATAGAAATTTGGTTATCTTCATGTTGGAAGATATAATTTTCAAGGATTCACAAAATTTAGATGTTGGAATTTTCATTTGAACAATAAAGTTCATATTTTTCCAACTTCCCTTTACTTTGTCAAATTCTCAAGTTTAATTTAAATTGATTAAATTGAAAGTGAGAAATTGCCTCAATTTTATGTTGCACCAAGATAAACCAATTTAATTAAGAATGGTTCTTGGAATTATTTTGGTTATTTGCACTTTGAAAATTTTATTAAGTTAGACTTGTTTAAAATTTTATTTTGCTCGCTAATTAGTTCTAAAATTAATTTAGAATTAATTATTGTTGTCTCGCGAAAAGGGATCAAATCCTGAGGTCGTGGCACGCAAAACGAGGCAATGCATCACCTTGGCGAGCTGGGCTGCACAACAGCCCATATGTGGCTGCCAAGGTGGCAACAACACCTTACTTGCGGCCACACGCGCGGCAGCAGCCACGCAAGGCAGCAGCACACGCGCGGCAGCACACGCAGGCTGCACCAGCCACGCGCGGCTGTGCCGTGGCAGCAGCTCGCGGCCGTGTGCCGTGGGCTGTGTGTTCTTGGTCTTGGCGTGTGTGTATGCTTGGTGCGGTGAGGTGTCTACCCGTAGTAGGCTTGATGTTGCTTATTTTGCCGTTTTATCTATTTTAAATTAATTTTGTTTATTTTAATTAAAATTTTGGGAGGCTAGGCCTCGGTTTTGAGCGGCATTGGCAAAATTTCATTTTGACAAGTTTGGGTGCTACCGACTTAATTAATTAGATTAATTAGGGAAATGCAGAATTTAGTGGGAGCTTCAATTATTAATGATGTAAATTATATAATCGGTTAAACAACTTTGAATAGTTTTAATTTGGCGTGTTAATCGGATTAACCACCTAGAATAATTACTAGTGCGCGCGTTGTTTAAATGCATTTTATTTTGTTTTAATTTGTAAATTGCATGGGCCATTCACAAATAGTGAATGGATGAATGGAATACACATATTCTCTCTCACAGGTTTTATGAAATGACAACTAGTGGGACCCGACTAGGATAGAAAATACGGACTACGTGCCGTTATGTATTTTTGTAAATCTAAATACGGTCTACGCACCGTTAAGTATTTTTGTACTTTATTATTTAGATCATTCCTAATTGTAGACACTAGTTTTTGTATAGTTTGGTGAAGTCTTGAAGACGGCGTATCTTGGAAGACAAAGCCTTGAATTGCAAATGAAGACCTTTTGAAGATATGAAGATCTCAAGGGGTCATGCTAGTTGCCAATATGCATCTATAATTTCGCTTTTATATTTTATGCCTATATATATGTGTGTGAATTATTCGTTAGATGCATGTTTAGGTTTTCTTGATGTTGCGATGATTAGTTAAGTTCACTTAAATCAACCAACATAGAAATCCTAGGTCCCTAAAAATATTGAGTCAAACTTGCCTTTCCTAAACAACACTTACTAACCGAACGAGAGTAATGGTAGGCTACGCCAAAGCAAGGTGCCATCACTTCTCCAAGGGGCATAAGGCACATTGGGTGTGCACGTTGGTTTTGGTTTAACTCATCGGCATGAGTGAGGAGTCCTCACATACCGTGGCAAAAGAGATACATCGTCAAAGATGCATTAGATGCGACGATTGTCTAACCAAGAGTGGCTTAGAGCCATTAGCAAGGAAATGCTTACCCAAGAAGATTGAGTGTTTAAGACAAGCCAAAGCATGCTTAACCACTCTTTGTTTCATCGGATCTTGGAATCGCCTTGTTTTCACATAATAGGGACAAATTTTACGTGTGAATAAGACGTTAAATAAGTATTGAAAATTTGCATGAATAAAATTCAATCTTATTTAAGTATATTTGAATGGTTTTTCATTAAAATTCTTTTAATTGTAGAATCATGTCTTCAACTAATGACAACGACCTTATGTACCCGGAACTTCCCGAAAAGTTACCAATTTTGCTCAATTTGGTGAACTTCAAGGAATGGGAAGATGAACTCCGAAAGACACTCAGTAATTGCTACCTAGAGCATATCTTGGACACTCCGATCCCGAGTTTCTACTCGAAAGGGATCATGAGTGATGAAGCTCATGAAGAATGGAGTATAGATTGCAAGAGAGTTTCCAAACTCATGGCAAACTCCATCCTGGATCAATGGAGAGGGGTTTTCTCCGGCTATTTTCCGGACATGATGCTAAAAGCTCTTGAGGATGTAGTCAATATGAGGGTCACGAAGAGTGCTAGGGGCAATTACGATGGTCATGTGGAGGATGTGACTAGGTCACTCTCCAAAATGAGGATCAAGCTACTGAAAGAAGGTTGTCTCTCGAAAGAAAGACAAGAGGTATGGGGAAAAGTCTACAGTGCGAGACTTAGGCCCGGAATGCCACTTCAAGCTCGTGTAATTAACATGACAAGGTTATTCAACCATCTGGAGCTAATTGGCAAACTAGTGGAAGACGAGCAAGCGGCTCACATGCTTCTTAGCTCTCTTCACTCGGGGTATGTGGGGCTTAAGATGCGTCTCACCGCCAATAGGGATACACTGTCCTTAAGGGAAGTCATCCAAGAGCTCCAAAAAACGTATTCTTGCAAGAAGGATAACTTTGCCCTTAAACCAAGGAAGAAGGATTTCAAAGACAAGAGGAAGATGCGCTGCTTCTATTGTGGTAATCCCGGACACTACAAAAGAGAATGCGACATGTATCTGGATGATGAGGCGAAATGAAGAGTAACCTCAACCTCAGGTATCATCTTATACACTTGAATATAAGCAATTTTAAAAGGTATTAGATATCGGAAAATTAACTCACAACACACTCCTTCCTCAGGAACTAAGTGAGCGGTGCTTTTTCAAGAAGAATTGAGTTCACAAGTAAGATGGAAGTGATCTATCCAAGAGAAACTTGTCATCTCATGTTTTGTCTAAAGAAGTAGAACTTATTTAGTTTTATCTACCATACTTTTGATGTATTTACGACGTTGGACGTCATTTTCATCAAATCGAGACCTTTTTGATGTCTTGAACATATTTATGGAATGACACTTTCACGTGTTTTTAGACAAATGTTTGATACCAATACAAAGAAAGCTAAGACTACACAATCTAGTCAAACTTACTTGTGGCATTGTTGCCTTGGCCACATTAACATCAAACGCATCAAGAAACTTCTACAAGAAGGTATTCTTGACTCATTTGATTTAGAATCCTTTGAGAATTGCGAAGGATGTTTATTAGGCAAGATGATAAAGCAACCATTCTCCAAGTTAGGAGAAAGGGCCGGTGACTTGTTGGGACTAATACACACCGATATATGTGGACCAATGAGTACACCCGCAAGGAGTGGTTATCGGTATTTCATAACCTTCACGGACGACTTTAGTAGATATGGTTATGTCTATCTAATGTCGCACAAATCTGAATCGTTTGATAAATTTAAAGAATTTCAGAAAGAAGTTGAAAACCAACTCGGCAAGAAAATCAAAGCGCTTCGATCGGATCGAGGTGGCGAATATTTGAGCCAAGAGTTCGATGACCATCTGAAAGAACATTGAATACTTTCAGAGTTGACACCTCTGGGAACTCCTCAATGGAATGGAGTATCTGAAAGGAGGAATCGAACCTTGTTAGACATGGTCCGATCTACTATGGGTCTTAGTGAACTTCCAATCTCTTTCTGGGGACATGCACTTTTAACTGCGGCACTCACTCTAAATCGTGCTCTGTCAAAAGCAGTGTAAAAGACTCCATATGAATTATGGACAAGAAAACCACCAAGGTTGTCTTTTCTCAAGATTTGGGGATGCGAAGCATATGTCAAGAAACTCATTTCTGACAAACTTCTTCCGAAATCTGACAAGGTTTACTTTGTGGGTTATCCAAAAGAAACCAAAGGGTATTACTTCTACAACAAATCCGAGAACAAAGTGTTTGTTGCTCGTGATGGTGTCTTCTTGGAGAAGGAGCATCTCTCCAAAATGACAAGTGGGAGGAAAATCGAACTAGACGAAGTTCGAGAGGACGAGAAACAAGGACAAGTTGACAATCAAAGTGCTTACCAAGCAGCTGTTGACATTGGTCAAAGTCAAAATATGCAAAGTCAACCCGACAATGCAAATGCTCAGTCCATTAACCTACGTAGGTCGACTCGGCCAAGATCTCAACCTGACAGATATCTCGGTGTTGTATTAACCGAAGATCTGGACATCTTAGTAGTGGATGTAGATGAGCCGACAACCTACAAGCAAGCTATGACGAGCCCCGACTCTGCAAAATGGCAAGAGGCCATGAAATCCGAAATGGACTCCATGTTTGAAAATCAAGTATGGGACTTGGTTGATTTACCCGCAGGTTACACACCTATCGGATGTAAATGGATTTTCAAAATGAAAACGGACAAAGATGGAAATGTATTTATTTACAAAGCAAGACTAGTAGCAAAAGGTTACAGGCAAATTCACGGCATTGATTATGATGAAACCTTTTCTCCAGTTGCTATGCTTAAGTCCGTTCGAATTCTTCTAGCGATTGCTGCATATTACGATTATGAAGTATGGCAGATGGACGTCAAAACCGCCTTCCTCAATGGGATTTTGGAAGAAAATGTGTATATGACACAGCCTGAAGGTTTTGTCGACCAGAATAATCCTAAGAAGGTATGCAAGCTTAAGAACTCCATTTATGGATTAAAGCAAGCAAGAAGAAGTTGGAATCTGCGATTTGATGAAGCCATCAATGAGTTTGGTTTTATCAAGAATCCAGATGAGTCTTGTGTTTACAAGAAGGTCAGTGGAAGTGACATCACCTTCCTAGTCTTATATGTCGATGACTTGGCTTGGCTTGGGAAATGTTTTTCAATGAAAGACTTGGGAGAGGCTCAGTACATATTAGGCATCAAGATCTATAGGGATAGATCAAAAAGGATGATTGAAATGAGTCAGAGTACTTACATCGATAAGGTACTGGCTCGATTCCAAATGGAAGGAGCCAAGAGAGGGCACCTACCCATGTCACATGGCATAACCTTAAGCAAGAAGCAGTGTCCAAAGACACCTGATGAGCGAGAAAGGATGAGTCGAATTCCATATGCTTCGCTTATTGGATCGATCATGTATGCCATGATATGTACTAGGCCTGATGTATCGTATGCCTTAAGTGCTACGAGCCGATACCAATCAGATCCAGGAGATGCGCATTGGACTGCGGCCAAGAATATTCTAAAGTACCTGAAAAGGAACAAGGATAAATTCTTGGTTTATGGTGGTAAAGATGAATTGGTTGTTGAGGGATATACCAAGCTTCCAGACAGACAGAGACGACTTTAAGTCACAATCAGGATACATATTTTGTCTTAATGGAGGAGCGTTTAGTTGGAAGAGTGCAAAGCAAAGCACAACCGCTGATTCTTCAACTGAAGCCGAGTACTTGGCAGCATCTGAGGCAGCCAAGGAGGCAGTTTGGATTCGCAAGTTCATTGATGAACTTGGTGTTGTACCCTCCATCAAGGGTCCAATAGACCTCTATTGTGACAACAATGGAGCTATTGCTCAAGCTAAAGAGCCACGAGAACATCAGAAGGTCAAACATGTCCAGAGGCGATTTTACATGATCCGAGAATGGAAGTCAGAAGGTGAAATCAGAATTTGCAAAGTTGGAACGGATGACAATGTAGCCGATCCATTTACTAAACCTTTGCCTCAAGTGAAGCACAACAAACACATTGAGGCAATGGGAATCAAGCATGTCATGAACTGGCTTTAAATTCCATTTTATAGTGTTTTAATCAAATTTTGAACAATGTTAATGTAAAGCACTATGATGAACCATTCAGTTTTGGAGTAATTAAAATTTTTCATGCAATTTAAACCACTCTGTCTCTATTTAATTGTGGTTTAGAATTAAATAATGAGTCCATTCGATTTTAATAAATATTCAAAATAGGGTATCAAGGCAATGGCTTGGATAAAGAAACACCTATTAAGTGAACATTGAATATTTTAATCGAAAATTATCCCTAATCAAGGTCATATTTTGTGGACGATTGACGACCATCAGAGATTAGTGTGTAGTATGATTTGTAGCACCGTTTCTTGTGCTATGAGGATATAAATCATTTGCAAAGGTGTTGGTTTAGAACCATACTGGATCGACCTATGAGGATACCTATGGCCTGAGCATCAGAATGCTAAGGGCAAGACGAGCCGGCGCACCGTGCTGCAGCCACGGCCAGCCGCGGCTAGGCACAGCAGCAGCCGCGCCGCGCCACGGCTAAGCACAGCAGTAGCCGCGCCGCGCCACGGCAGCAGCCGCAGCCGCACCACACCACAACAGCTGGTGCGGGCTGGGTGCGGTCCAGGTGCGGGCTGGGTATGGGCCAGGTGCGGGCTGGGCTCGGGCCGGGCTTAGCTCGTGGCTTGGCTCGGGCCATAGGGCCGTGAATAAGGGGAATGTGGAATATGGGAGCAAGTGGGTTACCATGTGGAACAAGGTGAGGGAAAGAGTGGGGAGCAAGTTTGGTCCCCATCTCCAAGTGGTCCTCACCTACTCTCTCATGTATGCTTGACACTTGTTGATTTATTACTAGTTTTCTTAATAATTTTATTTTAGCTTTAAAATAAAATGAGAAAATCTCATTGTCCCACATTGATGGGAGAGATTTTCATACTCCCATCATTCCCTATAAATACCCAACTTTGGGCATTAGAAATGATGCTTGAGTGGGAGTTAAATAGAGCATTCCATAATATTGGAAAAACTCTTAAACTCATATAACACTCGGGTTTTTGTCGGACCTCGCTAACCCCTAGGTAGTAGACCTTAAAGTTGTGTTCGCCTTTTTGTGGGTGGATACCGTCGGAGGCGCGGCGCTTGACGTGCTCGTAGCTTTCAAGTAAGAGCCCCGGTTTTTGGGCGAAGCTCGCTTCGAGGGTAAGATTCGTTATCTTTTCTTTGTGTTTATTTATTTATGCTTTATGATTTTAATTATTGCGAGCGGTTCCTTGGGTCGGGGTTTGTTTCCGCGGTGAGTCGGACTCACCAAACCCTAACAATGAGTTCTCTTGTTTGAGTACTAGTCTGCTTTGATGTTGTCAAACGTCTGCCGTAATAGGGGATTATAACGGCAACACTCGGGCGGCTAGGTCCTCCTAATAAGAGGAGCTACATTACAAGATTGGGAATGTTCCCCTACTAAAATAGGGAAGATGTCTTTGTTTGTATACAAGGCCTCTCGTAGAGCGAGACTATGAAAATACATGGTCGTGCTCGGATGGATTTTAAAAATCATCTGTTTATTGAAAGTAAAACTCAAAATCAAAAAACACTTTTGCACGTAATAGGGATGAGAAAATAATCTTACCTTATAGTTCATGAAGAGACATTAAGCGATATAGAAAAAAGGTTGTACATTAAATGCGCACTTGTCCGGAAGGACAAGTGGGAGACTAAAAAAAATGGGGTCCTTCGAAAAAGTGTACTATTCCGATAATGGGTTCAGAATTATTAGAAAGCTAATATGTTCAGTAAGGTCAAGTGATCGGAATGCCTGGGTGGAGGCCGCTTTTGATTAGTAATATTAATCCATAATTAATATTACAACTTAATCTGGATTGAACCCTTCGGGTCACACCCAGGCAACTAACGAACCGAACCGATGAATTAATTAGGAATTAATTAATAAGTCGACCGAGTTATTAGTACTTAGACGTTGGAAATTAGAGCTTGGAGCGTCGAAACCGAGCGTCGAAAATAGTAAAAGACGAGACGTGAAAAACAATAATAAATCAACAATAACCGAAATAAACCTAACATTGGTAAAACTGAGTGCTAGTAGGGGCGCGGCCAAAAGTTAGCAACCCGCACCATGTGTGCGTGGCAATGCTAGTATGTGGCAGCTAGCAGCCCGTACACTTGGTGCGTTGCTTGCTAGGCAGTGGGAGCTTGCAGCCTTTTCTTTTGGGCGCAAGTGAGGTGGGTCGAAGCCTAATAACCACCCCATGGCAGCCCACATGGCAACCATAGGTGCCCAAGTTGTTTCGAGGTTTTTTTTACATACCCGAATGGAGGGTGTGTACGTCCCTTGGGAGACAGATCCGCAATGCAACACTCGAACGGCCCGGTCAACTGCAAAACAACAGACCCCAGGGGGGCCGGAGGTCCGCCTCCGACGATCAACTTAGTGATCGAAATGATGTATTTTTAGAGAGAGAAAGTAGAGAGAAGGGAGAGTGATTGTGGGGGACATTTCCCTTGGAGAATGAATTAACCCCTTTGAGCTGATGTGAAGATCAGTATTTATAGAGCATAAGGATATGTGCCTTTTAGGTCATTTAACCTAAAAGGCAATAGGTTTGTGGGCTTAGAGCCCATTTTTACTCTTCTATCATTGAGTGACACATGTCATGCTCTAATTGGCTCATAGAGCGCTGAGCTTACGGCACGTGTCATGGTGGCATTGGTTCACATATAGAGGGTATTTTTACCCCAAACATTTGCCCCTCAGAACGGGTAATTTCTCTTTCAAGAGGAGTTGCTTCTTTCGAAATCAAGGCTTTGTCGCTTGTTCAAAAGCTCTTTGGTCGGCATGTGTCTAGTTCAATAAAAGAGAGATTTGATTAACTTGGAAAATTTGATACCTTATATGGTATGCCATTTTCTATGTTAATCAATCATAATAATGATTGCCGCTTGAACTAGACATATGACGACTTTCATTTCTTTATGCCCCACTATGGTAGGATATTTTCGAGACGTTTGATATCTCATAAGGCAAGAGGCGAATGGCCGCCTGCTAGGACAGGAGGCAAAATGGCCGCCTGACATATCATAGAGCAGGAGGCAAATGGCCGCGTGGTAGGACATGAGGCAAAATGGTCGCCTGACATATCATAGAGCAGGAGGCAAATGGCCGCCTAGTAGGACAGGAGGCAAATGGCACCTAGAATGTTTTGTAATTATACTTTCAATGTCCTTTTATCCCATTGGGAGGACATGTATAATTTCTGAAGGTAATCTAGGTAAGAACTTCGGTCGGTCACCTTCTGATGTCTTTTAGACATTCGGTTCTCGAAAACTTAGTCGTTCTTTAGATTACCCAGGTCAGGCGACTATGAGTTGACCAATTAAGTCGTTCAATCTTTGCCGTTTGCATGTGTTCGTAGAGCAATGTGCCACCCAAATGGGAGATGCTTCTCCTCGACGAATTCCCCCGAATAGACGTCGCCGGTTATCTAACTCATGTTGGAGCAGACGACCTTACTCATGTTGGAGCAGACAAATTTATAGAAAACAGATAACCAACAGGCCATTGGCCTCATGTCTTTTTAAGACGGTTTGTATAGCCACTATGTTTTTAGCTTAGTTTATTATACGGCCATTGGCCTCGATAGCCTCTAATCATGAAACAGTAGTCGTTTTTCCATTTGTACTAGAACAGTTGGAACACTCTATGCTTTTTAGATTTCACTTTTGATTAAATCAAACAACTCCGAGCGCTGCTTTATCATTTGGTAGGGCCGCTTGATGTTTTAGTAGAGCAATGTGCCACCTAAATGGGAGATTCTTCTCCTCGACAAATTCACCCGAATGGACGTCGCCGGTTATCTGACTCATGTTCGAGCAGACGGTTATACTCATGTTGGAGCAGACTGTGGCTTTCGGCCTCTAATAATAATAATATCCGGCCATTGGCCTCACGTCACTTGGACGTTAGTTTAGCTACTAAGTTTTTAACTTAGTTTATCATCCGACCATTGGCCTCACGTCACTTGGACGTTAGTTTAGCTACTAAGTTATTAACTTAGTTTATTTAATTAATGAATCAATATTCAATAATAATAATAATAATAATAATAATATTCAAATAAGCTTTAACCGTTTTACTTGAAGGACCATGAAAGGCCGGTTGCCGAGCTTAACCGAATACGAAGGTTGCTTGACATTTATGCCGCTTGACCATAATACTCCTAAAGAGTCAATCTGACAAATATACATGCGGCTTCTTACATATACATGCGGCTTCTCATGCTCACATCGAGGAGAGTAAGATACATACACTTGAGGTGATGTTGCTCCACTTATATGAGAGAGCAGCTTCACATATAAACATGCGGCTCCACGCCAGTTAAGTGAACTTGCAGCTCATAATAATGCTGCTAGCCGACTGGACTCATTAAGGTGAGTCGACGTATTTTCTTCCTGGAGCATATGCAATGACAACCGGATTTGGAGTTGCCTTGAGCATATGCAATCACTGCCGGATTTGGAGTTGCTTTAAATGCTTAAAAATCGGAGCCGGAGATATTTCAGCTCCTTGCTAGAGTGCCATGCGGCATCTGCCGCTTGCTTTCAATTTAGTTTGCCTCCTATGTCAACTCATATAAGATAGGACGCAAGTTCTCGGAATCCGGCTGCTCTTTTCCCTTTTGCGTCTGCTTGGGTAAGCTTACAAAGGGGTGAGCATTCTTGCTTCTTTATTTAGTCAACCTTGAAGTGCTGAGTGTAACAAAATACCACAATGGCTTCATGTTTTAGTGTTACAAACGGACTAGAGCTGCTGCCAGACGATAGTAGCCAGATGCTTTGCTTCTTTGACATGTATTCCTTGATAGCACTAATTTATATAAAAGAAAGCCCCTACTATCGGTAATGGGAGCTAAGCAGCCCCTGCTCACAAAGACGAACACATCCAAATTGGCATTGGAGCCGCTTGTGTATAGCCGAGATTCAATACCGTCTGACCCTTGTATAATATATACTCAAGTAATATGCTACTCATATATAATATATAATTAAGTACAGCCGCATGCTTTCTTTTTCCACCAAAATATATGTACATACAATATGTTAGTGCATCATGCTTTTTTTTTTTAATCATAATAATGATAATTATTGATTTGCATAATACTCATGCGGCCTTTCAACCAAGTAGCTGTCCAGCCATGTCACACATGTTTGAGCAAACTCTTGGCATCACACTCCGCTCCATGGCCGGGTGCCATGCACAACGTATCGACCTCTCGGCTTTTATGCTAAGAGATGACTATGTATGTATGTTGCTGCTCGGATACAATAGATTCAGGTTTCCCTCACATTAAGGGGAGCTTGCTCATTTCACTCGGCTCTTATGCCGCCTGTATTTGAGTTTAGCTTGGCACTTAGTTGCCGCTTGACAATCATGTCACTGAGTTCGCAACTTATTTGGCTTAGTATCCGTTGGACTAAGCTTACAATGATGATAATTATGATCACATCATCCGGATGTATAGGGGAACAAAGCAGCCCCAGTCATCGAGTTAATGAGCCAATGAAACATCCGATTCTAATGAAGAACAAAGCAGCCCCTACGGCTGTGCTTATTTGATAAGCGAAGCATCCATGCAACCGGCTTGAGCATGCATGAAGCAGCCCTTGCAGCCGGCTTTGAGGGTGATTAAAGCAACCACTTATATGAAGAACATAGCAGGCACGCGACCGGCTTTTATTAAAGAACAGAGCACCCCTTACGGCTAGGCTTGGTTGGGCGCAAAGTAACCCTGTAGCCGGACTTAGTTGAAGCAAGATGCAGCCCCACATTCGGCGTAATTGGGAACAAAGCAGCCCTGCAGTCGCCTTGATTGTGATCACCAGCCGTCACCTTTTTTAGAGGTAACCGGCTGCTTTAATACGAGTCAACATTTTTGCCACTTGGATTGGAGCAACTTGGGCTTGCTGTGTGCTTCAATTGAGAATAGTACAAGGGGTATCAATATATACATAGGGCATTTTTGCCACACACCCCTTGCCGCTTGTACCGCACTTCTTACATGAGTACATGTTTGGAAGATAATTGTATTAGTAATGTTTATGATAGAATCAATCATAATGTCGCCTAACTTGATGCCGCTTGCTAAGAACTTGCAACCAGTTTTCTTGTTAGCCAACCCTGGTGGGGTTTTAGCTTATTCTTATCATCAAAATAAAAGAAAAGACTTTTATAATGATAATGTAAGTAGTAGTGCTTGAGTGGGCTTAAACTCATGCCGCATCTTTTTTTTCTCATGCAAAATTATAGTGTCAGCTAGCTCATACCAAACCACTTGGCAGTTGTGTGTTTATATGCAAGATGGCTTACTGTCAACAATCTTTGGAGAGTGGAAGGGGGCTTTTTTTTTTTCATCATACATAATGATTATAAAACACTAACACATACAAGTCAACATGCGGCTCTTGTAAGTTATTTGGAAATATTGGAGTAGCTTGATAAGATAATATGGATCATAATAATTAATTCCTTATACAATCATAATAATGATATGATAAAAAGTATAAAGCTTACAAGCTTTGCCACATGCAGCCACTCTTACTTGGCGGTGAATATAACAGCCACGCAGTCGGCTTTGAGCTTTATTAAAGCAACAATGGCAGCCGGTGTCGAGGTAAGACAGGAGGCAAAGCTGCCGCACTTAATTGTGGCAGATAGCAGCCCTACAACCGGCCTTAATTTTGAGAGCAAAGCTGCCCCATGCCGCCTGCTTTACGGTTGTTGGACTGTGGTTGCTACTTGAACTAGCTTATAATCGAGCTCTTACTAGCTTTTTTTGCAGCCATTTCCCTAAGAGTATAATCATGCACAACCCGGCTAGCACCATAGATAATGGTAACCGGCTGCTATAATGAGTCGGCATATTCGCCGCTTGGATTTGCAAAGTTGCTTCCTCACATTGACCCCGCACATAATAGCCGCTAGCATATGTAAAGTTGAATGCTTGGTCGATGTGTAGCATACATGGCCGGTTGTATATACTTGTGTATAATACCAGCTTGTTTTTTACCAAGGCCGGCTGTAGCATGAACTCATGCTATTACGTGCGGCTTTACATATATAAGGATATATGCATATTTATTTTACAATGGGTAACAAGTATCCACTTGAGTGTAAATAATTACCATTTGTATTTATACAAGTTGAAGCTTCCTCATAAAGGACGAATGCTTAAGAATGGCCGCATGTGATAGTGCATACCAGCACTTTGTTGGTTTAATTAAAAACCATTAAATTGTCATCTCTTTTTTTTTTTACCAAATTTCCATTAGTTGTCATAACTAGTGGAAAGTAGAATGCTTTGGCCACATGTCCCCCACTAATTTTAAGAGTTTAATCTTGAAAAAACATTTTGCATAATACAACTATTAACATAATATATATATATATATATATATATATATATATATATATATATATATATATATATATATATATATATATGTGATATTGATAGTATCAAATTATCAATTACAATGATTAGCCGCATGCCGCCTTCTCTATTGCATACGGATGCCGCATGTCCTATCTTCAAGAAAATAGCTTGGATAGGCTTGAATTAATTTTGCTTGATGTCTTGGTCTCATGGTGGAGTACGAATGTTGCATCTAGCTAGCTCAGTTAATGAACAATGATTAAAATTGCATGCGGCTGGCGGCTTTATGCATCCGGCTGGATGAAGTGGCCTTAGCATGCGGCCGACTCATAAAATGAGTCGAATTAAAATAGTGGAGCTGGCCAATTTAGCCGTCTCACCCCTAATGTACCATCCTACAACTTAGATCAAATGGCATTGCCTTTTAACCTTCCATTGAGAGAATAAAAGATGCATGACTTAGTCTGATAGGCCTTCTTGACCGTCTGACTCTTGGCATTCGGCCTCATGACATCTGATGTACTAAGCATCCGGCCTTAAGACGCCTGCCGCCTCCTAAAGGAGGCTCCCCCTATTGAGTCCGTGATCCACCGTTATGCCATTACAGATGTGGCTCCCCACAGACGGCGCCAAATGTTTTGGCGTTTTTTGTATATACCCGAATGGAGGGTGTGTACGTCCCTCGGGACATAGATCCGGAATGCAACACTCAAACGGCCCGGTCACCTGCAAAACAACGGACCCTAGGGAGGCCAGAGGTCTGCCTCCGACGATTAAGTTAGTGATCGAAATAATGTATTTTTAGAGAGAGAAAGTAGAGAGAAAGGAGAGTGATTGTGGGGGACATTGCCCTTGGAGAATGAATTAAACCCTATGAACTGATGTGAAGATCAGTATTTATAGAGCAGTAGGATATGTGCCTTTAAGGTCATTTAACCTAAAAGGCTCTAGGTTTGTGGGCTTAGAGGCCATTTTCACTCTTCTGTCATCGACTGACAGGTGTTATGCTCTAATTGGCTCATAGAGCGCTGAGCTTGCGGTCACGTGTTGCGATGGCATTGGTCCACATATAGAGGGTATTTTTACCCCAAACACAAGTGAGCTACCATGTGGCGAAACTAAAATGGAGGAGAAGAAAGGGGGGTGGCCTGTTATGGGGGCTGGAGTGGGGGGCAAGTTTTGTCCCCCCTCCTCTAAGTGGTCCTCACCTACTCCTACTTGTATTCTTGCCACTTGTTGATTTATTACTAGTTTGATTATAAATTTTATTTTAGATTTAGAATAAATGGGAAAATCAAATTCTCCTATATTCACTAGTAGAAAAAGGCTTATTTGCGTCGCTCATTTATAGTGTATTTGCGTCGCTTCTATGAGCGACGCAACTGCTCGCGACGCAAATGACTTTTAAGTCATTTGCGTCGCTCCTAGGGGCGACGCAAATAAGAGTCATTTGCGTCGCTCCTTTATAAACAAGCGACGCAAATGACTTTTTTTATAAACTTATTTTTTGTCATTTGCGTCGCTCCTTTATAAACAAGCGACGCAAATGACTTTTTATATAAACTTACTTTTTGTCATTTGCGTCGCTTGTTTATGAAGGGGCGACGCAAATGACTTAAAATAAGTTTATCAGAAAAGTCATTTGCGTCACTCCTTTATAAAAGAGCGACGCAAATGACTTTTTTGATAAACTTACTTTAAGTTATTTGCGTCGCTCCTTTATAAACAAGCGACGCAAATGACTCTTTTGATAAAATTTTTTTGTTATTTGCGTCGCTCCTTAATAAACAAGCGACGCAAATGACTCTTCCAATAAATGGATTTTTTTGTTATTTGCGTCACTTGTTTATATAGGAGTGACGCAAATGAGGTGAATTTTTTTTTTTTTAATTATAATATAAATAATTGCCTTGTATATATATGTTTGTAGTACCTGTTTTCCTAGGTATAAAGTAATATGCTAACGCTAATATAATTGAAATTAAAATGCAATATTATAATGCAAATGTAAATTTCGGCAGAGTCTCCTTTGTAATTTGGCCTACCCATAAAATTGGGAATGACGGCATTATATTAACAACCTGTCCAATAATTTACATCTCAATATCATACACATTATACTCATCATCCCCACACCAATTAACCAAATTACTTCATTTCAAGCCTATAATCCAAAACAAGAGTCAAACATGCGCTAAGTGATCTGATAAATCTAAAGTTCAACATTACATATAAAATACTCTGCCCAAATATCTCGGATCTCATTTATCTCCTCCTCGGTGTACGGTGTAGTTCTTGAAAAATCCTAACACAACAAATATACAAGAGGAAAGTTTTAATTCAAGATTGTAGCTAACATCAAATCGTATTTATCAAACAAAAATGAAATATTTGACAACTCATACCTGAATAAGATCTTCACTGCTATGGTGATGTTCAAGTATTTCGTACATATAACGCATGACGTAGTAGCCACACTCACGTCCACCCAATTGTTGAGGACACTACATGTAATATATTTGTAAGTTGAATTAAATTGCTATACTTCAATTATTAAGAAACTAAAATTTAGGGTCAGAAATTAATTAAGGTAACCTGTCCCAAATGCCATGTCAATTTACTTCCCCTAGATTGTCCACTTAATGCCTTAAAACTTCGAAAAGCACTACACAAAGATAACAAAAAACATATATATATTACCCTTACACACATAAAATCATGACATTAATAACAAACTAGACTTACTTTGTCATTGCAAACTTAATTGCTAAATTTCGCTTCTGCCTCAAAGAATCAAAGATGATGACTTCACGCTTAGCCATGCATAAGACCAAAAGAACCCAATGATTCCTACATAATAAATTAGACACACATTTGTAAAAGAGTAAAATAATATCAACAATTTGCAAAGTTCAAATAAATACAAGTTCAAAGTTTATACTTTTCATGGTATGGGCATAAGATGAACTGCTTAGATTTGTGTTTTTCCATCACATGTGTCATGTATAGTAGGATACGATCAGCATCACTATGCAAATAAGTTTCTGAAATCATTTCCGGACACATGAATCCAATGGAAGCCACTTCCTCCGTATCGAGTAAGTCACTCAAGGCCCTACATATATATCATGTAATAACATTATAAATGGTAATAAATAAGTATATGGGAAGAGTGAAATTTGAATATCTTACATCATAAAAACTTGCAAAACTGAAATATTCAGCCAAGCTCCTGTGAGAAGTTGATTGACATCTTCACGTTTGATAATGATGTCCTTACTGTCTTCATAACTAAAGGTCCAAGCATCAGCCTTAACCTTAATAGTTTCACCTTCGGGTAATGAAGATAACAAACTATTCAAAGACCCACACTTCTGAGACAAGTTTTCCAAAGCATAATCCATAAGAAAAGCTTTTTTTGGATTGGTGTTGGACTCTTTTGTTTCGCGACCACTTTCAACTACTTTCATTTTGTCTTGCATGTTTTCTTTGGCCGCTTTGTTGTTACCATTGTTCTTATTTGATATGAATTCCTAATCAATAGTAAAGCAAATCTATTCAACAATTTGCTATATTTTGTATGGCAAACTATATGTAAATTGTTACAAAAATAATTTACCTTGTCATGCATGAGTGAAACCAAGTATTTCGGCCATTGGGTAAATGTACCATGAGCATGCTTAAGTTTCTTGATGACTGAAGAAGGAACTGGAACCGAGAATTCTTTGAACTCGTCAAAAAAATCATCAACACTCACCCTCACGTGATCCGGAATGAGGTTACTATGATGATCAAGGATTAACTCCGGATGATATGTACCTTCAGCTACAATGACTTTCTCAGAGTCATTTTTCAACAATGATAGTCGACAAGGAACCGGTTCCTTATAAAGATAGAAAAAAATTATAATTAAAAAATATAGAAAACTGAGTTACAAAGTTAAAAGTATGTCGCAGTCATAAATCATTAAAAAAAAAAATACAAAATATAAAATAACAAAGTGTTGGATACCTGTATGTTTGCAAATGGATCATCACCCACTTATTGGCAACTACTAGGATTTTGCTGAGTCGTCCGGCCTATGTTATTCATTTCTATCATTTCAGTTGGAATTTGAATACCAATCTGTTTAGCAAATAACATAAACTTCTCTTGAACCATGGAATCCATTTTAGAATCCATCTCCTGCATAGTCTCCTCTCGTACCCTCCGGGCTACTCTTGCCTCTAATTCTTCCAGCTCATCATCTCCGAATTCCCTACCCCGTCGGCCACTACGCCTCTCTCCGGATCCCCATACAGCTTTAATGCCAATTCCACTGCCAAATGCTATTGCCCGACCATTACGATCTTTTTTCCCAAGGGCACGAGATAAGATATCATCATGCCTATTAGGAACAAAGTTTCCTTCAGCTTGTTGCTTTCTCCAATTATCCTACACAATGACTTCAAGTTAGAAAACTTTGGTTGCAATACATAAACTTAACAAAATATATTCAAACTTGAAATAAAGACTTATTACATATACTTATTATATACTTACAATGGATTCTTTCACCTCTCTTGTTTTCTCATCCGGCAAATAAGGATTTCCCTTATCATCTTCTATTGATCTTGCTAGAAGCCAAGCATATGTCCTATCCGGCAAACTAGACACAACCGAAGAACAAGATGAAGTACTGGATGCTGAAGATGTCGTGGGAATATACCCTTTTCTACGCCATACAATATTCATTTCACCATATGATTTGGCTCCTAAATGGTGAGGGTATTCGTTGAAAGACTGGCTTTGTCTTGCCTTCTCACTGATTTCCTATTTTCACGAGCATAAATGAAGATTAGTACATAAGAATTCGTTAACAAAGTATTAATAACCCGCATGATCATTGATATTAATACACACAAACCTTAAAATCATCTGTCGTATGCTCCTCCACAAATGTTTTCCACATATCCTCAGATATGAAATCATAGAGTACATACGACATTCTTTTCTCCTTCGGCATATTCCTGGTACATGTGATCCAACCACTGACCAATTTTGTTTTGAAATCTCTCCAAGTTTTATCACAAGTGCGTAGGACCTTTTTTTTCTTGTCTTCATCTTCTTCGATTTGAAACTCTCTCTACGCAAAAAATTAAAAAAATAAAAAAAGTTAGTAAATAATTTCATCATATTCAAATAAATTGTTTTCATCATATTCAAATAATGTCAAAATGATCATATAATAGTATAACATTTAACATATAATAGTGAATATTACCTTAACATCTTCCCACAAAGTGTCTTTTATTCCTTGTGGAACTTGATTCCAATCTTTATACAATATAGACACCTTTGCACGACTTATTTCACCAACATGAATTTTGTATGCTTTTGCCCACTTTCCAATGGGTCGACACAATTCATCCCATTCAAGCACTCTAGGAACCCCAGACATGGATTTTAGGCCCTTTGAAGGACCTCTTGGCTTTTTTTTCTTCTTCTGAGAGTCGGTTGTTTGTAGCTCTGATTGTGATTGATTGTGTGGCTCATCTTCCTCACTTTGCAAAGACATGGAACGATTATGCAAATCCTCATCCTCCATTATTACTTACCTGAAAAAAAAAAGACATAAATAAATTAAGACATCGATTTATATCATTTTTAAATTATAAACTTGAACACATAACAATAATAAGCAATTTATGCAATTACTAACACATATTAGACAAAAAAATCATAGAATTCATACCTCCTTCATTCTTCTCTTTTGCGATATAAAATCCTTCATTATGATCTTTTCGTTTCAACGTTGTGTCAAAATCATCGACTATTGGAGGGATGCTCCAAACGGAAGGTGGTGACTCATTAAATTGCTCATCATATTCTTCCTCGTCCACCACATCTTCAATGCCAAGTATCCTTCTTTTACCTTCTAAAACAACTGACCACTTACAATCAGCTGGGTCAGCCATGTAAAAAACTTGTTTTGCTTGTGAAGCTAATATAAATGGATCAGCTAGATGCCCTCGTCGACCAAGATTTACAAGGGTCAAGTTCCCTTGTTCATCTGTTTTTACACCACGGCTACTATCAGCCCACTTACATCGAAATAGAGGAATCTTGAAATCAACATAATCCAGCTCTATTATTTCTTCAATGATTCCATAATAAAATTTCTTCTTATCCACAAGTGTTTTATCATGTGCACTAACATACTCAGATGACAAACCTACTACTTTAACACCACTGTTTTGCATTGTTGACTTGTCATCTTGTCGGCCAGTGTAAAAAGAATACCCATTGATGTCGTATCCCTCATATGACATGACTTGACATTTAGCACCATATGCCAACCATCTCAATGTGTCAGATACATCGTTAGGTGTGGTGGATAGTTGGGACATCACTCGTTCCTTGAACCATGTAACGAATGAACAATTGTGCTCCTTTATCAGCTGAAGATCACTTTTGGAAGGATATTTATTTTTAAGAAAAAGCATGTGCTCGTCCAAGTAAGGATGAACCTCACTAAGATTTTGCAACACAAAAAGCTCGGCCTTATTTTTCATTTCAAAGCCCATGGATATCCTTTTCCTGCCAATAGTACCTTGACCTCCAAGCCTCCCATCGTGTCGAGACTTTGGCAACCCAATTTTCTGTGAACGTGCAAGATATTGAGCAACCCATGCTGCCACTTCCTCAGCAACTGTTCGTTGTACAATACTAGCTTCAGGTTTGGCCGGATTCATGACTTTTCCCTTTAAGTCACCCATTTCTCGTTCAAAAGGATACATGTATCTCATACACACTGGTCCACAAAGTTTAATTTCACGTACAAGATGAATAACCAAATGAGGCATCACGTCAAAAAAAGATGGGGGAAAATACATTTCAAATCGACACATTGTCTCAAGTATATCTGCTTGCAAGTCATCTAAAATACTTGGATTTATGACCTTGCTACAGATAGTGTTAAAAAAGACACATAATCTTGTAATTGTATACCTCACTTGAGGTGGCAAAATTCCTCGAATGGCAACTGGTAATAATTGTTGCATCAAGACATGACAATCATGAGATTTCATGCCACCCAATTTCAAGTCAGACATTGACACAAGTCTACGAAAATTAGAAGAAAATCCAGCTGGGACCTTTAAACCATGCAATGACTCACAGAAGCTAGTTTTTTCCTTTTTAGACAAGGTAAAGCAAGCTGGGGGAAGATACCAGCGTTTTCCTCGAGATTCGGGTGCCAACTCTAAACGACCCATAGCAGCCATGTCTTTTCTTACTTTAACTCCATCCTTTGTCTTTCCTGGCATGTTTAATAAAGTTCCCACAATGGCATCACATATATTTTTCTCAATATGCATTACATCTAGACAATGTCTAACTTCCAAATGTCTCCAATATGGAAGAGACCATAGCTCAGACTTCTTCTTGTAACCCCCAGTTGATTTGCTGTTGTAAGGCTTACCAAACTCATTCTCAATGTCTTTGACCCGCTGATAAACCTCACTTCCACGTAAAGGGCCACGAGCTTCTCTCAACTCCACTTTTCCATTAAAAGACCCCTTATTGAATCGAAAAGGGTGGTCTTCTGGAAGATGTCTTCGATTATCCATGTATACATGCTTGCCACAATTGTCTAGGCGCAATGCCTCTAAATCATCTTCACAAATGGGGCAAGGAGTTCTTCCCTTCACAGTGTACCCCGACAAATTCCCATAAGCTGGGAAGTCATTTATCGTACAAAAAATCATGGCACGTAAAGTGAAATTGGTTTTACTATATGCATCAAACATTTGGACACCTTCAATCCACAACAATTTCAAATCTTCAATGAGAGGCGCTAGATACACATCAATGTCATTTCCAGGTTGTTTAGGCCCAGATATTAGAAGGGACAACATAATGTATCTAGACTTCATGCATAACCAAGGAGGCAAATTGTAGATAGTTAGAAGAACCGGCCAGGTGCTATATTGGGTACTTAGTGTCCCAAATGGGTTCATTCCATCTGTACTAAGACCAAGCCTAAGATTTCGATCTTCTTCACCAAAGTCCTTGAACTTTCGATCAATGTTCCTCCATTGCGGGGAATCAGCAGGATGCCTCATTAACCCATCTTTCTTCCTCCCATCAGCATGCCACCTCAATAATTTTGCAGTTTTTTCATCCGAGAAGCGTCTCCTAAATCTCGGTATAATTGGAAGATACCATAATACCTTAGCCGGAGACCCTTTCTTACACATCTCACCAGTATCATTCATCTTGTAACAAGAAACTCCACACCTTGGACACTCATGCAAATCAGCATACTCATTTCGATACAACACACAGTCATTGGGACAAGCATGTATCTTCTCATACTCCATACCCAAGGGGCACATAAGTTTCTTGGCCTCATAGGTGGAGTTTGGAAGTTCATTCCCGTCGGGAAACATTTCTACTAAGGCTTCTAACAACTGCGTAAAACCCTTGTCAGTCCAACAATTACTCGCCTTTAAGTTGAATAACTTCATAATAGCACCATGTTTAGTGAACTTTGTACAACCAGGATATAACGGGGTTTCAGCAGCTCTCAAAATACTATCATATGTCTGGGGACACTCTGTGAAATGGTCTTCAACATCTTGCATCATTTCATCTATCCTGTCCTTCTCCACTTCACTCTCACTTTCAACACCAATATCATCAGCTGTATCGATATCCTCACCTTGGGGGTCATTATCATCATCACAATGATTCTCATCTTCCCTTGGACAATAACTAGAACTTGCCTCAATATATATGGTCTCACCATGCCATGTCCACCTCGTGTAGTTTTCTTTAAACCCACGACGAATTAGATGATCTTTAATATCAACTATATCACGATATCCCCTCGAATTATTACAGTCACAACAAGGACAAAGAATATTCTTTGATTCATTCTCTGTTTGGTGTTTTAAGGCAACAGTGCTAAACTCTTCAATTCCTCGTAAAAAACTTGTACAATTTCGTTTACCATACATCCAACTTCGATCCATTTTCAACCACTGAATAACAAAATTAATTTTAAGATAATGTGTATATTTTGTAACATATATAGCTCCTTAACCATAAACAAGAATATAAGGCATCAAACATTTTCATTCAAAGTTTATATCATGTAAATGCAACTTCGGATGATCCAATAAGGTCCTTATCACTCCAACCTAACCCATTCTTGAATGTCCTATCTCACTAATAACTACTTGTAAAGTTTGGTTCTAAAGAAAATTCGGCAACATTTCCCTACAGTTCTCCAAGCACACAATGTAGATAATCGGCTATCAACATATGTACCCAGAGAACAATCGGGAAATAGTGAGCCATGATCTTCTTAGATCCAAAACAATTCAAGTAGTTATCACCTAAATGAGATAGAACATTCAAGAACAGTCCCAAACCGGGGACTATTCAAGACTTACTCCTAATGAGTAAGCCCTGAACGGGTATCTAAGTCAATGATGCAAGTATTATTGCAATTCCAATCAATTATATCACAATTAAAAATCTCATACAATTCACAATCATTATACCAACCAGAACAAATAAGTTAATATTGCAAAGAATGGTTCAGATATATATACCACAAGTGAAGACAATCTCGTATGCGTACTACTGCCTTAATCGTTTGTCCACAACCAGAACCTCGAGCAACTTGTGGAATTCACTTCCGCATAATTAAGAATCTGCCATAAAAAATTACATATATTAAATCAACATAGTTGATTCAACTTAATCTACCATGTATGTGACATAAAAGTTGTTATTCGGCATTGATTCTATTCTTTAATCCTCTTTTTGTTTTCTTTTCTAATCAAATTTGACTTTATTACTTTGTCTGAACACGTATTTGCGTGTGTACTCGTGATCCTAAATCTCATAGAACAAGAGCGAGCACGAGAGAAATAGAGTTCAGGACATTACTGAAAGTGCCTAAGTAGAGGTACTTGTTCTCATAAACGCACCCAATTCGTGCTTCCCATCGCCCATTATGATGATGCCTACAAAAAAATTAAATGATAAAAAATAATTTTAATAGGACATTCAAAGAATCATAGATGTCAACCAGTAGTATATTGCAAAACAGCAACTGTAAAAATCTACAGACTAAATGCAAACAAATTTGCAGAACAAATGGAGCACTAACAATTATCCATAGTAAAAGAACACAATCTATTAAATTACTTTAGTTTGAAGTTTGAAACTTCAAAGAAACCATGGTATTTCAAAAAAAAAAAAAAAGCCCCAAAAAACTTTTACCGCAAATTGTATCCAGGCTTTGAACAGTGCACATTTCACTGGGTGGAAGAACAGATCGCATAAAAGCAGGCTTTGCAGGTGAACAATTATGTCAAGTTGACTGCACTCCTACGCCAATAACATGAAGTAATAATAAGCTCCTTACTTAACTAAACTACATAGAGAAAGTAAAAGACAATTTCCTACACGCCAGAGAAAAACTAAGGCTGAGTACATAACCTGTGAGGTTGTGATACCTTCACAAGTATCCGCCTACTTCTAAAGGTCAAAGACCCAAAGAGAAAAAGTTCAATATTTGCTCCATAATTATACCGTACATAATATTGAAAAGATCCCAGATGATTAAGCATAGCATTCCAATTACAATATCACTTCTCTATTAGGACATAAGCTAGAGGCCTGACTTATCATGCAACGCCTTCTCGGGTTTTTAGTTTTTAAAAGTTACTACTGGCTTAAATTGCAAAGTTAACAATTTATTCATGCGTTATTGACTATGCTATTTAGGCTTGGGTATGCCGGTATGGTACATATCCGTTTTCAGGGACTATGCAATATGCTCAAATGACTATGCTATTCTACAGACTGTTCAAAGATGCAAACAAGCAACCAGTAAAATATTGCAAAACAGCCATATAAATTCAATGACTATGCAATATGCTCAGATGAAAATTGACTTCAAAAATTCAATGACTGAAATTCACAAGTATGCAATATGCTCAAATGAAAATTCAATGACTGAAAATTATAAAAATTCAATTAAATCTGCCATATAAATTCTAATTAGTGAACTAACACTAAACCTGAAATTAAACTAAGTCCGAGCCGAAATCGATTGAACATAAAAGATTGAACATTCTAATTAGTGAACTAACACTAAAAGTTCAAGTTAAATTCTACATTCTATCTACCATGAAAAGATTGAACATAAATAGAAGCAATCTTACCATAGGTGAAATTGATTTCTAAAATTCAACAATGTCGAGTCGAAATCGATTTTTGGGGGCGAAATTAAGCAATTTTTCCACTCGAAAATTCAAAAATTCAACATTGCTGTAATTTGCTTGAACTTCCTCGGGTTTTTGGGGGCGAAATTAAGCGATTTCTTCCACTCGAAAATATCAGATATTGCTCGAATTTTTTCAGCAGGATTTTTAATTGAATTTTTTGGGGTTTCTAGGGTTCGAATTCGTATGGAATTGAGTACATTTTTTGCTCGAAATGGGGGATTTTTGGTCGAAAATAATCAATTTTTCTGGGGTTTAAGGGTTCGAATTAATTAGGGTTTTTGGTCTAAATTTTAGCTCGAAATTGCTTGGATTTGCTGCCGATTATGGGTGTTGAACTTGATTGCGATTTTGGATGTTGAATTTGCTGGGAATTTGCAGTTTTTTGGGCAAATTTGTGGGTGTTTTTTGGGCGAATTTGTTGGATTGAAGGGTCGAAATTGAAAAGCTGGGGATTTGCAGTTTAGTGAATTAGTGAAAGTGAAAAGCTAAGGTCAAAAGCGCAGAATGGGTAACCTAAAGCAGAGTTATTTGCGTCACTTTATAATAAAAATGCGACGCAAATAACAAAATCTGAAATGCTGAAAATTTGTTATTTGCGTCGCTCATTTATTAAAGGAGTGACGCAAATTATTCAGTGCCTTATTTGCGTCGCTTGTCAGTAAATGAGTGACGCAAATAATAAACTTATTTGCGTCGCTTTAATAAATAAGAGCGACGCAAATGATAGAAAGCTAACATACATTTGTTTTTTGCGTCGCTTCTTTAATAACAAGCGACGCAAATAACTTTTAAGTATTGTAAAAATACACATTTGCTTCGTTCTTTAGAATGAGTGACGCAAATATGGCGACGCAAATGAGGCTTTTTCTACTAGTGATTGATGGGAGAGCTTTTCACACTAATGCATTTCCCTATAAATACCCAAGTTGGGGTATTGGGAAAAGCACTTGAGTAAGAGTTAAAAAGGGATCACCATTGTGAATACCTTTGAACTCATTAATTAATTACTCGGGATTTTGTCGGGCCTTGCTAACCCCAAGGCATTGGACCGTTTTCGGTGGTCGAGTTGTGGGTCGACTATCGTTGGAGGCCGTCGTAATTTCGAGGCTGTCGTAATCGTTTTATCTTAATATTGTGATTAATTTAATTATGTTTATGGTTTTATTTATTGCGAATGCTGTCTTGTTTTTGGGTTTGTTTCCGCAGTGAATTGGACTCACCAAACCCCAATATTCAGGATAGGTCCCGCTGAACTATCGCCAAGCTCCCCGGGGTGCGCACTCATTGCCGAGGGAACAACTTCGATGGGCTCACCAGCCCAATGGAGTCATCCTGCAAAGCTGACCAGGTTGGACTCTCCGCAAAGGGGATCATACACCTAATAATAGAGGGCAAAGTACAACGGAAAAGAGATTAGACTCACAAGTTATTACACTCTCTACATCTCTCGAAGTATACTTTCTCTCTCTAAACACTCCCTAACTTAAGAATCAGAGGGGGGTTCCTCGAGCCACCCTCGAGATAAGTTTACGTGTGTTGCCTTCTATAGGTTGTCGACAGGGCCCAACTCACCCAGCAGAACCCTTCGATCCACACCTAGAACTGAAACATGTAGTCATATGTATTTGAAGTAACATCAATGGAGAAACAAATTGTTATGGCTTCCTTATGTATACTTGTATTTATTGTTATGTTTGACGCCCTTTAGGGCGGCAGAGCCCCTTGGGAGGGAGATATATGTTTGGTTCCCCTTCGAGCTAATGAGCCCCTTGGATAGGCGATGATGTGCCTGACGCTCCATAGGGCTAATAAGCCCCTTGGATGGGCGATGATATGTCTCACGCCTCACATGGCTAATGAGCCCCTAGGATGGGCGATGATGTGTTTGACACCCCTACGGGCTAATGAGCCCCTTGGATGGGTGATGATGTTTCCAAACACCCCTTAGGGTTAATGAGCCCCTTCTAAATAGGCGATCATGGAAAACTTTGATGTTTTCGACCCACTAAAATTTCGAAAAAAGGCCCTAGCATGGTGAAAATGCCATTTTTCTGATTACAGTCTCATTTTTAGGCATGTCTTGGAACAATACGTGCTCGGATCACCCCATTATGAGCTACTAGGATGAGCGATGATATAATTGACGTTTTTAAAAGCGTCCTTCGAGACAAGTGTCTGTGAAGAAACATGTAGACTAATGTATTTGCAGCAACATCAATGAAGAAACAAATTGTTATGGCCAACTTATGTATACTTGTATTTATTTTTATGTTTGACGCTCTGTGGGGCGGCCGAGTCCGTTGGGAGGGGCGATAAATGTTTTGTGCCCCTTTAAGGCTAATGAGCCCCTTGGATGGGCGATGATGTGTCTGATGCCCCTTAGGGATAATGAGCCCCTGGGATGGGCGATGATGTGTCTAACGCCCGTTAGGGTTAATGAGACCCTTTGATTGGCGATGATGTGTCAGACACCCCTTAGGTCTAATGAGCCCCTTGGATGTGCGATGATGTGTCTGACACCACTGAGGGTTAATGGGCCCCTTCTAGATAAACGATCATGGAAAACATTAATGCACCCGTGAAAGGAATGGTGTCCTTCGAACAAGTGTATTATTCTGATAGCGGGTTCAGAATTATTAGAAAGCTAATATATTCAGCAATGTCAAGTGATCGGAATGCCTGGGTGGAGGCCGCTTCCGATCAGTAATATTAATATAATTAATATTACAGCTTAATCTTGACTGAACCCTTCGGGTCACACCCAAGCAAATATATGGGAACCAACTCGACGAATTAATTCGGAAGAAATTAATTCGTCGCCCGAGTGTTAAATAATTAGACATCGGTAATTCGAACTTAGTGCGTCGAAACCGATCGTCGAAAGTCGAGTCTAAATAATAAAAGACGAGACGCGCAAAATAATAATAAATCAACAATATTTTCGAAAATACCCCAAGCATCGGAGTGCCGCGAGCATCCGAATGCTAGAGGCAAGCTAAGACGAGCCGGTGCACCGTGCTGCAGCCGCGGCTAGGCACAGCAGCATCCGCGCCGCGCCACGGCAGCAGCCGCAGCCGCACCACGCCACAGCAGCAGCAGGTGCGGGCTGGGTGCGGGCTATGCTCGGGCCGGGCTCGGGCTTGGCTCGTGGCTTGGCTCGGGCCATAGGGCCGTGAATAAGGTAAAAGGTTGGAATATGGGAGCAAGAGGGTTGCCATGTGGCACAAGGTGAGGGAGAGAGTGGGGAGCAAGTTTGGTCCCCATCTCCAAGTGGTCCTCACCTACTCTCTCATGTATGCTTGACACTTGTTGATTTATTACTAGTTTGCTTAATAATTTTATTTTAGCTTTAAAATAAAATGAGAAAATCTCATTGTCCCACATTGATGGGAGAGATTTTCATACTCCCATCATTCCCTATAAATACCCAACTTTGGGCATTGGAAATGATGCTTGAGTGGGAGTTAAAAAGAGCATTCCATAATATTGGAAAAACTCTTAAAATCATATAACACTCGGGTTTTGGTCGGACCTCGCTAACCCCCAGGTAGTAGACCTTAAAGTTGTGTTCGCCTTTTTGTGGGTGGATACCGTCGGAGGCGCGGCGCTTGACGTGTTCGTAGCTTTCAAGTAAGAGCCCCGGTTTTTTGGCGAAGCTCGCTTCGAGGGTATGATTCGTTATCTTTTCTTTGTGTTTATTTATTTATGCTTTATGATTTAAGTTATTGCGAGCGGTTCCTTGGGTCGGGGTTTATTTTCGCGGTGAGTCGGACTCACTAAACCCTAACAGCGGTATCGGAGCCCCGCTCGTTTATTTTTATAATCATATTTTTCAAGGTTTATTTTGGCTTAATTTTCTGGTTTAAGTTGCTAATTAGATTAGTAGCTCGGTTTTATTTATTTTAATCCCGTTTTAATGTCGATTATGGCCCAGAACCCAGATTTTCGCCCAAGACTAGTGAATTTTGGGTGGAAAACGTGTTCTGGAAAGGTTTTTATCCCCAGAGGGAACTAAGTTTTAGCCAAATTCTGACCAGAAATGCCTGTTTCGAGGGGTTTTTCGTTTTTTACGAAAAATTTTATATCTTTTCTAACCTTGAAATTAATGGCATAAATTGTTGATTATATGGTTGATTATTTGCATTATTTTCTGCATTTTTATGTCCCCTTAAAGCACACTTACTTGGTAGTATTTGATGCTTAAAGGTTGATTTATTTTCACATAATTGCAAACTAATTGCTTTTTAGTGTGAAAGTTTTAATTTTGAGGCTTCCTAAGTGTTAAAGATTCAATCTTTATTTGTGATAAGTGATTGAAACTTTAAAAACCACTAAATTCCATATTATTTTGTGTTAAACTTTGATGTTTTAATCATTTTGAGTTGATTGGAAACATAAAGTTTCGATTTTTGTGGTAGAAATTTGGTTATCTTCATGTTGGAAGATATAATTTTCAAGGATTCACAAAATTTAGATGTTGGAATTTTCATTTGAACATTAAAGTTCATATTTTTCCAACTTCCCTTTACTTTGTCAAATTCTCAAGTTTAATTTAAATTGATTAAATTGAAAGTGAGAAATTGCCTCAATTTTATGTTACACCAAGATAAACCAATTTAATTAAGAATGGTTCTTGGAATTATTTTGGTTATTTGCACTTTGAAAATTTTATTAAGTTAGACTTGTTTCAAATTTTATTTTGCTCTCTAATTAGTTCTAAAATTAATTTAGAATTAATTATTGTTGTCTCGCGAAAAGGAATCAAATCCTGAGGTCGTGGCACGCAAAACGAGGCAATGCATCACCTTGGCGAGCTGGGCTGCACAACAGCCCATATGTGGCTGCCAAGGTGGCAACATCACCTTACTTGCGGCCACACGCGCGGCAGCAGCCACCCAAGGCAGCAGCACACGCGGGCTGCAGCAGCCACGCACGACTGTGCCGTGGCAGCAGCTTGCGGCCGTGTGCCGTGGGCCGTGTGTTCGTGGTCTTGGCGTGTGTGTATGCTTGGTGCGGTGAAGTGTCTAGCCGTAGTAGGCTTGATGTTGCTTAGTTTGTCGTTTTATCTATTTTAATTAATTTTGTTTATTTTAATTAAAATTTTGGGAGGCTAGGCGTCGGTTTTGAGCGGCATTAACAAAATTTCATTTTGACAAGTTTGGGTGCTACCGACTTAATTAATTAGATTAATTAAGGAAATACGGAATTTAGTGGGAGCTTCAATTATTAATGACGTAATTTATATAATCGATTAAACAACTTTGACTAGTTTTAATTAGGCGTGTTAACCGGATTAACCACCTAGAATAGTTACTAGTGCGCGTGTTGTTTAAATGCATTTTATTTTGTTTTAGTTTGTAAATTGCATGGGCCATTCACAAATAGTGAATGGATGAATGGAATACACATATTCTCTCTCACAGGTTTTATGAAATGACAACTAGTGGGACCCGACTAGGATAGAAAATACGGACTACGTGTCGTTATGTATTTTTGTAAATCTAAATACGGTCTACGCACCGTTAAGTATATTTGTACTTTATTATTTAGATCATTCCTAGTTGTAGACACTAGTTTTTGCATAGTTTGGTGAAGTCTTGAAGACGGCGTATCTTGGAAGACAAAGCCTTGAATTGCAAATGAAGACCTTTTGAAGATATGAAGATCTCAAGGGGTCATGCTAGTTGCCAATATGCATCTATAATTTCGCTTTATATTTTATGCTTATATATATGTGAATTATTCGTTAGATGCATGCTTAGGTTTTCTTGATGTTGCGATGATTAGTTAAGTTCACTTAAATCAACCAACATAGAAATCCTAGGTCCCTAATAATATTGAGTCAAACTTGCCTTTCCAAAACAACACTTACTAACCGAACGAGAGTGATGGTAGGCTACGCCAAAGCGAGGTGCCATCACTTCTCCAAGGGGCATATGGCACACCGGGTGTGCACGTTGGTTTTGGTTTAACTCATCGGTATGAGTGAGGAGTCCTCACATACCGTGGCAAAAGAGATACATCGTCAAAGATGCATTAGATGCGACGATTGTCTAACCAAGAGTGGCTTAGAGCCATTAGCAAGGCAATGCTTACCCTAGAAGATTGAGTTTTTAAGACAAGCCAAAGCATGCTTAACCACTCTTTGTTTCTTTGGATCTTGGAATCGCCTAATTTTCGCCAAATAGGGACAATTATTATGCGTAAATAAGACGTTTAATAAGATTGAAGTTTGCATGAATGCTATTAAATTTCAAACTTATTATGTTCTTGATAAATGGTTATACTTAGCACTTATATTTATAGTATTCCAAATCAAATAATATTGTTTCCATGATTGGTAAAGGAAATCCTTGAGAATAGTTCTCAAAGAAAGGAAAAGCATTTCTAAAATACAATTCTCATAAATGACTTTTATAATTAAGTCCGAAAGGACGGTTGGACATCATGTATTCAAAATACTAGGTAGTTTTGATAAAACATGAGGTATTGAGTTGCAAACTCAAGATTGTCAATGTTTGACAACCAACGTATCTTTTCGCATCACAATTGAGTAGGACTCATTGATGTAGTAATTCGAGTAAGAATTAATGGAAAAGATGGAACTTTGTTTTACGGCGCACTAGGTGCTTGATTATGCCTAACAAAGTATAAGAGTCAAGGTACTTAAAGAAATGATTCTTAAAGTAAGATTATGAGATATTGTATGATAAGAAATATAGGAAAGAAGGAACGAAGAAAAGGAATTAGATTTCATTTCAACTCATGAGTTCATGTTATTGTATTTTACTTAGCAATTCGTTATCTTCACAAGTATAGGATACTGCTTGAGTGTTCCACTATGAGAGTGACCTCAAACTATTGAAGTTAAGCTAAGTTATCGAGTTACAAGCTTAGAATGAAGCAAGAAGAGCTACATCAGTTGTAAGATCGTATGTTTTGTTTAAAGACCTTTTAAGCCAAAGGCTGGAACAAGTAATGGTTATTATGTTCCATAATCAGCAACTGATCCGTTTACACACGGAAAGACTCACATTCAAAGTAATGAGCAATAGTTGCAAGATTTATTTGAATGGGTTGGTTATCCAAGCGTTGAGTTAAGAATGCTTGATTATAAACAAACATTTCTCTAACATGATAAACTCACTAAGTTCAAGTCATGGGCTTGATTTGCGTTCCAAACATCTTTAGCAATGTCACATCGACAAGAACGTACTCAAGGCTCTATTAAATAGGCTCTTGATAGTTGCTTGAATTGGAATCGTTCTAAGACAAGAAAGTCTTACTTGTTGAAACCGACAAAGCAGAGAGCTATTGTTCTTGGTATAGACAGTTTACTCCGTAGGCTAAAGAGGATTCAATTACTTCAACTTTTCACAAAGAATTTGAAAGGATATGGCTATATTCATCAAATGTGAACAAACTTGACTTGAGTAGCTCAAGAGTTCAGTGAAGTACAGAATCGACTTGGCAAGATATCAAAATGTCTAGAATAGATCGAGCGATGTTTGCTTGAGCCAAGCGTGACTATCTCAAAGTTATGAATGGAAATTTTCATAAATAACTCCACAAAGAACATGGTGTATCTTCACGGAGACCTCGGTGTCATTTGAAAATGACTCGAACAATGATGGTTCACAACCCTTCCTATAAAGTTCTTAAAGATTTGCACAAATGACTAATGTTACACTAAACAATGTGTCGAAGCTAAGAAAGGACGCCATATTCAGTTATGGATAGAAATAACTTCTAAAAGTCTTTTACAATATATGTCTAAGGCTCTTAGTCTCAGTGGGAGTTCACTAGCTCAGTGGGAGCAAAGTGGCTCAGTGGGAGCTAGGTGACTCAATGGGAGCTGAATTGCTCAATAAAGACTAAGATAGCTCAAGTAGGAGCTAACTGTTTATTTCACAACGAACTTTTACCCAAAGACAATATACATGTCTCTTTGTAAGCATTCAAGTGAGACTACGGGTATTACCTCCACATCCCAATTGAGAACAAAAAAAATTGTTTGTTGCTCTAAGTAGTGTCTTTCTAGAAAGTAACACGTTTCCAAAATGACAATTGGGAGGAAAATGAACTCGATGACCATCGATCTTAGCAACAAACTAGAACTGAGAATCTCGGAAGACCTTAAAGGACATCGTGATAATGCTTGATCAAGAATACTCAAAAGGACTTTACAAGTGCCTTAAAAGAGAATTCATTACTCACAAAACATTAAAGATGTTGGAGTAAGATCAACATTGTGTTTGATGCAATTGCCCCGTATAGGTATAGAATTCACCAAAGGCTTGGATTGAATCCTATAAATTTTCTATTAAGTTAGAAACAAACCTAAGACTTACAAGCATACTACTTACTATTAGAGAGTAAAGGAATAATGTCTTGTAAGATAGCTACGACAAATCCTAATTCCGAATAATGGTTAAAAGCCATGAAAATCCGAAATAGATTCCATGTTTGAAAATCATGTTTGAAACTTGATTAATTTTCATGAAAGGTGAAAGACCCATCAATTACAAATAAGTTTTCAAGGGGAAAACTAACAAATGTGGAAATGTATATGCATACATAGCTAGATTGGTTGTAAAGGATATAATTAATATCAAAGAGTTGATTTTAAAATCTCATTCACCAATCGGAATGCTCAAGTCTTTTCGTGATTGATCTAGCAAAATTGCACATATGAAATATGGCAAAATAGATACAAAAACCGCCTACCCAAAATAGGATTTTGGAAGTGACTATGGAATAGTCGAAGGGTTTTGAAAATCTAAATAATGCTAGAATTGAAAGCAAGCACATGGAATCCGTCATGGGATTAAAGGAAGCATTGCATTAAGGAATTGGAACGTGTTTTCTCATAAAGTTAATAAGAGGATTGACTTATGGAGAAACAGAAAAAATTCTGATGAACAAGAAGTTTAGTGGGAGCAAAAGTAATGGTCCAACAAGAAGTTTACGAACTCTATTGTGAAACGACCATCAAATGCTAAATGTTTAGATTTGAAAGTATTTTCGACAATGGACCGAGCTAAAGACGATACTTAGTACATGTTGGGAATTAAGTTCTATGGTATAGACTTAATTAAATGTTTAAATGAGTAAAAGAAATTACCATGTTAAACATGAAAGACTTTGAAAGGCTTTTGACCCATATGTATGAAGCTAAGTAAATGTTTGAACTAAGTATAAGCTAGGCTAAGTACTAAATCAAACAAGAAAGACTCTAGTAAGAGACTTTCAATCATATCATACAGCGAACAATTTGGCAAGACTCAGTGTAACTGTATGAGCTAAATGTCACATGGATGGAATAAAATTGAGAATCATTCTAGAATTAAATCCATCATGTAAGGCTATGATATGGAATCGTTAGATGACTTACATGCTTAGAGCATGTGAAGTACGTATATAATACCAATTGACATTAATCTAAGTATTAGATCATTAGATTATAGTCAAGAACATCCAAAGAACTTAGATACGTAGTTGGATGAGTTCTTGACGCATGGAAACAAATATAGTTTGAGTTTTGATGTTGCAAGCACAAACCTTATCAAGGATTAGATCCTTAGCAAGGAAGCCATTTATAAGCACGAGGCAAGAAGTGTCGTGGCTTGATAATGGTAACATGGATGTGCATCAATGTATAATGTGCAGGAATTTAAGGAAAATTTCCATGATCACAAGTGATTAGGGTATCCCAAATCGTTGTGAGTCGCTTGGAGTAAAATCCAAGCAAGATATCATCGGGGAGTCTACTAAAATATATGTTGAGAATATTATTGCCTTAAAGGCAATAATAAGATAAATGTTAAATGGAATGGTTCGTTGTTGAACATTAATGATTGTAGGTTGTCAAGTAGAAGGTCTCAAATCATGAAAATGAGTGGGAGCCATTGCTTGGACAATAAATCCTGAATCACATGTAATCCATTAACACTCTCAAAATTTTATCATCTTATTATGGAAATGATGGATAATGAAGATGCTAAGGTTTGCAAAGTAATTATAACTAAACCTATGCAATAAGTGAACGACAACATTCATAATTGCATGAAAGAAATCAAGCATATCAAATATGGGTGTGATTTCTATGAATGTTTTATGAAGAGTATTACTCTTTAAACATTAGGGAAAAACCATTTATCATAAGATGAAACATTGTGAAGTTTCATAGTGGAATAAAATATTTCTAAATATTCCACAAAACTATTTAATTGTGGTTTAGAATTAAATAATGAGTCCATTCGATTTTAATAAATATTCAAAATAGGGTATCAAGTCAATGGCTTGGATAAAGAAACACCTATTAAGTGAACATTGAATATTTTAATCGAAAATTATCCCTAATCAAGGTCATATTTTGTGGACGATTGATGACCATAAGAGATTAGTGTGTAGTATGATTTATAGCACCGTTTCTTGTGCTATGAGGATATAAATCATTTGCACAGGTATTGGTTTAGAACTATACTGGATCGACCTATGAGGATACTTTAAGAGATTTAATATCGTCATAAGTATTTTCTCATTATTACTATCGGAACTCTTTTCCTTTGACCATGAGTAGTGGGAGATCTCTTGTTTAAGTACTGGTCTGCTTTGGTATCCGCCAAACGTTCGCCGTAACTGGGGATTATAAAGACAGATATTGGGCGGGTAAGTCCTCTTAGTAAGAGAAGCTACATTACAAGACTGGAAATGTCCCCCTACTAACAATAGGGAACATGTCTTGTTGTCAACAAGGCCTCTCGAAGAGCGAGACTGTGAAAAATGCATGGCCGTGCTCAGATGGATTTTAGAAATCATCTGCTTATTGACAGTCAAACTCGAATTTTGAGAAACACTTCTGGACGTAACAAAGATGACTAGTAATCTTACTCTGTAGTTCATGAAGAGACATGAAGAGACCTAGGATAAGGGCTATACACTAAATGCACATTTGTCCGGAAGGACAAGTGGGAGATTGAAAGGAATGGTGTCCTTCGAACAAGTGTATTATTTTGATAGCGGGTTCAGAATTATTAGAAAGCTAATATATTCAGTAAGGTCAAGTGATCGAAATGCCTGGGTGGAGGCCGCTTCCGATCAGTAATATTAATATAATTAATATTACAACTTAATCTTGCCTGAACCCTTCGGGTCACACCCAAGCAAATATATGCGAACCAACTCGACGAATTAATTCAGAAGAAATTAATTCGTCGCCCGAGTGTTAAATAATTAGACATCGGTAATTCAAGCTTAGAGCGTCGAAACTGATCGTCGGAAGTCGAGTCTAAATAATAAAAGACGAGACGCGCAAAATAATAACAAATCAACAATATTACTGAAAATACCCCTAGCATCGGAGTGCCCCGAGCATCTGAATGCTAAGGGCAAGACGAGCCGGCGCACCGTGCTGCAGCCACGGCCAGCCGCGGCTAGGCACAGCAGCAGCCGCGCCGCGCCACGGCAGCAGCCGCAGCCACACCACGCCACAGCAGCAGCAGGTGCGGGCTGGGTGCGGGCAAGGTGTGGGCTGGTGCGGGCTGGGCTCAAGCCGGGCTCGAGCTTGGCTCGTGGCTTGGCTCGGGCCATAGGGCCGTGAATAAGGGAAAAGGTTGGAATATGGGAGCAAGTGGGTTGCCATGTGGCACAAGGTGAGGGAGAAAGTGGGGAGCAAGTTTGGTCCCCATCTCCAAGTGGTCCTCACCTACTCTCTCATGTATGCTTGACACTTGTTGATTTATTACTAGTTTGCTTAATAATTTTATTTTAGCTTTAAAATAAAATGAGAAAATCTCATTGTCCCACATAGATGGGAGAGATTTTCATACTCCCATCATTCCCCATAAATACCCAACTTTGGGCATTGGAAATGATGCTTGAGTGGGAGTTAAAAAAAGCATTCCATAATATTGGAAAAACTCTTAAACTCATATAACACTCGAGTTTTGGTCGGACCTCGCTAACCCCCAGGTAGTTGACCTTAAAGTTGTGTTCGTCTTTTTGTGAGTGGATACCGTCGGAGGCACGGCGCTTGACGTGCTCGTAGCTTTCAAGTAAGAGCCCCGGTTTTTGGGTGAAGCTCTCTTCGAGGGTAAGATTCGTTATCTTTTCTTTGTGTTTATTTATTTATGCTTTATGATTTTAATTATTGTGAGCGGTTCCTTGGGTCGGGGTTTGTTTCCGCGGTAAGCCGGACTCACTAAACCCTAACAACCCGACACACTAAAATTGCGAAAAATAGCTTCTAGCATGGTGAAAATGCCATTATTCTTAATATGGTGTCATTTTTTTGCATGTCTTGGAACGGTACGTTCTTGGATCTCCACATAATGAGCCCCTAAGATGGGCGATGATATAAATAACGATTTCTAAGAGCCTCCTCGGTTACAAGTGTCTGTGAAGAAACATGAAGACTAATGTATTTTAAGAAACATCAGTAAAGAAACAAATTGTTATGGCTAACTTATGTATGCTCGTATTTGTTGTTATGTTTGACGCCATTTGGGGCGGACGAGCCCCTTGGGAGGGGGGCGATATATGTTTGGTGTCCCTTCGAGCTAATGAGCTCCTTGGATGGGCGATGATGTGCATGACGCCCCTTAGGGCTAATGAGCCCCTAGGATGGGCGATGATGTGTTTCAAGCCTCTTTGGGCTAATGAACCACTTTCATGGGCGATGATGTGTCTAACGCTCCTTAGGACTAATGAGCTCCTTGGTTAGGCGATGATGTGCTTGACGCCCCTAAGGGCAAATGAGCCCCTTGGATGGGCAAATGATGTGTCTCACCCCCCTTAGGGCTAATGATCCCCTTGGATGGGTGATGATGTTTCTGAATCCCCTTGGGGCTAATGAGACCCTAGGATGGGCGATGATTTGTCTGAAACCCCTTAGGGATAAAAAGCCCCTTGGATAGGCAATGATGTGTCTGACACCTGTTAAGGTTAATGATCCCCTTCTAGATAGGCGATCATGGGAAACTTTGATGCATTAGGCCAACCGAAATTGCGAAAAAAAGGCCTATAGCATGGTGAAAATGCCATTTTTCTGATGATGATCTAACTTTTTGGCATGTCTTGGAACGGTACGTGCTCGGATCACCCCATAATGAGCCCCTAGGAAGGTGATGATATAATAGACGATTTCTAAGTGCCTCCTTGTTGACAAGTGTCTGTGAAAAAATATGTAGGCTTATGTATTTGCAGCGACATCAAAGAACAAACAAATTGTTATGGCTAACTTATGTATACTGGTATTTATTATAATGTTTGACGCAATTTGGGTGGCCAAGCCCCTTGGGGGGGGGGGGCGATATATGTTTGGTTCCCCTTTAGGCTAATGAGCTCCTTGGATGGCCGATGATGTGCCTGACGCCGTTAGGGCTAATGAGCCCCTTGGATGGACGATGATTTGTCTTATGCCCCTTAAGGGTAATGAGCCCCTTGGATGGGAGATGATTTGTCTGACGCCCGTTAGGGCTAATGAGACCCCTTAGGGTTAAGGACCCCCTTACACATAGGCGATCAAGGAAAACTTTGGTGCATTCGGCTCACTGAAATTGCAAAAAAAGCCCTCAAGCATGGTGAAAAGTACATTTTTCAAATGACGATCTCATTTTTAGGCATTTCTTGGAACGGTACGTGCTCGGATCACCCAAAAATGAGCCATTAGGATGGGCAATGATATAATTGAAGCTTTCTAAGAGCCTCGTGGGTGACAAGTGTCTCCGAAGAAACATGTGGACTTATGTGTTTCAAGCAACATCAATGAAGAAACAAATTGTTATGGCTTACGTATGTATACTTGTATTTATTGTTATGTTTGACGCCCTTCAGGGCGGCCGAGCCCCTTGGGAGGGGGAATATATGTTTGGTGTCCCTTCAAGCTAATGAGTTCCTTAGATGGGCGACGATGTGCATGACGTCCCTTGGGGCTAATGAGGCCCTAGGATGGGCGATGATGTGTCTCAAGCACCATTGGGCTAATGGGCCCCTTGGATGGGCGTTGATATGTCTACGCCCCTTAGGGCTTATGAGACCCTTGGATGGGCGATGATATGTCAGACACCCCTTAGGGCTAATGAGCCTCTTGGATGGGCGATGATGTGTTTGACACCCATTAATGCTAATGAGCACCTTGGATGAGCAATGATGGGTCTGACACCCCTGAGGTTTAATAAGCCTCTTATAGATTTGCGATCATGGAAAATTTTGATGCATTCGGCCAGCTGAAATTGCGCAAAAAGGCCTCTAGCAAGGTGAAAATGCAATTTTTCTTATTACGGTCTCATTTTTAAGCATGTCTTGGAATGGTACGTGCACGGCGCACACCATAATGAGCCCCTAGGATGAGCGATGATATAATTGTCACTTTCTAAGAGCCTTTTTCTTGACTAGTTTCTGTGAAGAAACATGTAGACTTAAGTATTTGAAGCAACATTAATGAAGAAACAACTTCTTGTGGCTAACTTATGTATACTTGTATTTATTGTTATGTTTGACACCCTTACGGGTGGCCGAGCCCCTTGGATTGGCGATATTGCGCCTAACGCCCCTTAGGGATAATGAGCCCCTTGGATTGGCGATGATGTGTCTCACGTCCCTTAGGGCTAATGAACCCCTTGGATGAGCTATGATGTGTCTGACGCCTTTAGGGCTAAGTGATGTGAATTATTGATCCGAAAATCAACAAAACACAAGGGATATGTTTAAGTCTAATTCTATACAGGAAATCCACCAAGAATTAAACAAAAACTAAGATTAATCAATTAAGAATCCACCTAATTAATCAATCCAAACGAATGTTTTAACTAAAACAAGCAAAACAGCAATTGATCGCAATCAACCAAAACTCAAGTATGCAACTTAAGAAATAAATCTGAATATTAATCTATATGTATATTTATTCGTGTGTTTACAGCCCTATTTATAAGACTTAGTTTACCTAGGAAGATTAGGACAAGTCCCTAATTCAATCCTAATTAAACTAGAATTCTAACTTGCTTGAAGAGCAAGCACCTTGGCGCACAAGCATACACCAAACTCCTTGGAGAACAAGCACACGCCTAAACTGATTTATTTTGCTAACTAATTGATTTTTAAAGCAACTAAATAAATAAATAAAAATTAAAGAGCTAAATAAAGATTAAAGATCCTAATGCTTGAACCAAGAAAAACCCTTTCAAGTGAAAGGTAAAAACTTGTAAGCAAAATCTAAGTAAAGAAAATTCAAGAAAGTTCAAGAAAGTGAACTAGACTCCAAGAAAAACCACTAAGCAAACCGTGGCTTTGCTTTGATATCCAAGAAAGTGTCCATGCAATGCTTGGCTTGAATCAATGTTTAGGGACAAGCTATCTTGATGCATGATAAGAAAATCTTCGAAGTTCTGCATGCTTAGACTTGCATCATCCTCCTCTTCTTCGAAAGAATTTGTCCTCAAATCTCGAAGTTCCTCATCAGGAATATACTTAGCCAAATCGCCAACATTGAATGTAGCACTAACTCCATATTCTCCCGGAAGTTCTAACTTATAAGCATTGTCATTGATCTTCTCAATAATCTTGAAAGGACCTTCACTTCTAGGCATCAACTTATTCTTGCGTTTTCCTGGAAATCTTTCCTTTCTCAAATGTAACCATACCAAGTCTCCAACATTGTAACCTTGTTGCGTTCTATGCTTGTTTGCTCTAGCTTTGTAAATGTCATTTACTTTCTCTATTCTTGTTCGAACTTGAGCATGTAATTTCAGCATACTCTTCAACTTAGACTCGGCATCTTTGTGAATTAATTCACCCTTAGGCAATGGAACAAGATCAATTGGAAGTTTCGGATTGACTCCATAGACTACCTCAAAAGGACTATGTTTGGTAGCATATGTAGGTGATCTATTATAAGCAAACTCCGCATGAGCTAACTTGATGTCCCAATCCTTTTGTGTCTTACTCACTAACCCACGCAAAAGCGTACCAAGAGTACGATTAGTAACCTCGGTTTGTCCATCAGTTTGTGGATGGTAAGATGTACTAAAGAGCAATTTAGTTCCCACAAGCTTCCATAAAGACTTCCAAAAGAAACTCATGAACTTTGTATCTCGATCACTCACAATAGTTTTCGGAATTCCATGCAATCTAACAATCTCTTTGAAGTATAATTCCGTCACTTTCATAGCATCATCCACTTTGTGACAAGGAACAAAATGAGCCATCTTAGAGAACCTATCCACAACAACCATAATAGAGTCTTTCCCCCGTTGTGTTCTCGGCAATCCCACAATAAAATCCATAGAAATATCTTCCCAAGGTGAATCTGGAACAGGTAAAGGAGTATACAAGCCTTGATGAAAAGTAGCCTTCGCTTTTTGACAAGTTGCACACCTAGAAATAACTAGTTGCACATCCGTGAGCATCTTAGGCCAATAGAAGTGTTCTTGTAACATACTCAAGGTCTTTGTAATGCCAAAGTGACCAGCAATTCCTCCCCCATGAGCTTCTCTAACAACTAGCTCTCTAATAGAACACTTAGGAAGACAAAGTCGATTTCCTTTGAAAAGAAAACCATCTTGCAGCAAATAAGAACCCACGGCTCCTTTAGAACACTCTTCAATCAATGTAGCAAAATCATCATCACCTTTGTAGTATTCTTTGATCAATTCAAAACCAAGTAGCTTGCTATTTAGAATTCCAATCAAAGTGTATCTTCTAAATAATGCATCAGACACAACATTCGATTTCCCTTCTTTGTACCTTGAAGAAAAATTAAATGATTGTAAAAATTCAACCCACATAGCATGTCTAGGATTGAGCTTTTGTTGTCCATGTATGTACTTCAATGCTTCATGATCAGAATGCAACACAAAGTGATTAGGTCGGAGATAATGACTCCAATGATCTAAAGCTCTAACAATGGCATAGAACTCTTTATCATAAGTAGAATAGTTCAATCGAGCTCCTCCCAATTTCTCACTGAAATATGCAATAGGCCTCTTCTTTTGGAGTAAAACTGCTCCAATTCCAACTCCACTAGCATCGGTTTCAACTTCAAAAGGACTTGAGAAATCTGGTAACGCAAGTATAGGTGCTTCACATAGCTTCTTTTTAACCAACTCAAACGCACTTTGAGCTTCTTTAGTCCATTCGAATTTACCCTTGTCCTTCTTCAAACATTCGGTCATAGGCGCCACAATACTTGAGAAATTCTTGACAAATCTTCTATAGAACGAAGCTAGACCATGAAAAGACCTTACTTCACTCATATTAGTAGGAATAGGCCAAGTTTTAATAGCCTTTACTTTCGAATGATCAACTGAAACTCCATCCTTTGATACAACATAACTAAGAAAAGTAACACTAGGCACTAAGAAGTAGCATTTTTCAAGCTTAGCATAGAGTTTCTTCTCTCTTAACACTTCAAAAACACTTGTTAGATGATTTAGATGATCATGCAAATTTTTAGAGTATATAAGAATATCATCTAAATAAACAACAACAAACTTGCCAAGGAAAGGTTTAAGTACCTCATGCATCAACCTCATGAAAGTGCTAGGTGCATTAGTGAGTCCAAACGGCATCACCAACCATTCATACAACCCTAACTTAGTCTTGAATGCTGTTTTCCACTCATCTCCTTCTCTCATTCGAATTTGATGATAACCACTCATAAGATCAATCTTAGAAAACAACTGTGAACCATGTAGTTCATCAAGTAGATCATCTAATCTTGGAATAGGAAATCGGTATTTGATAGTGATGTTATTCACACTCCTACTATCAATACACATGCGCCAACTCCCATCTTTCTTTGGGACAAGTAAAGTAGGCACAGCACAAGGGCTCATACTTTCCCTCACGTATCCTCTAGTCATAAGCTCTTCAATTTGCCTTTGCATCTCCTTTGTTTCTTCCGGATTACTTCTATAGGCTGCTTTATTAGGTAATGGTGCTCCCGGAATCAAGTCAATTTGATGCTCTATCCCACGAATAGGAGGTAGTCCCGGAGGTAATTCCTTAGGAAAGACATCCTTGAATTCTTCTAAAACAGATTCCAATTCATATGGCCTCTTTGCTTGTTTATTTTGATCAATTCGAATCTCATTAGAAACAAGTATATATATCACATTGTTATTGCAAATATCTTTTTCTAATTTCCTCTCACTAATCAAATAAGAACTCTTCGAATTAGAGGTAACATTAGAAGGCTTGTTGCTTATCAAAGGTTTTAAAGCAACCGGTCTCTCTTTTTCTCCTTTTCTCACAACATACACATTAGTCCTTCCATCAAACTTCACAAATCTATCATACTGCCAAGGACGGCCTAATAGTATATGACAAGCATCCATAGGACAAACATCACACAAAACTTTATCATGAAATTTACCAATTGAAAAGGAGATTAAGGCTTGTTTAGTTACCTTAACATCACTCGAATTATTAAGCCAATGAAGCTTATAAGGGCTTGGATGTTCAGTAGTTGGCCACTTCAATTTGACTACCAAAGTAGTAGATACCACATTAGTGCAACTCCCCGTGTCTATGATCATATCACACAACCTATCTTCTACCTTGCACCTTGTAAGAAAGATTTTCTCCCTTTGATTGTTTTCCATAGGTACGGTTTTAGAGTGTAGTGCCCTTCTTAGAACCAAACTTTGAACATGAGTCTCGGGATCAATTTCGTCAATATGCCCCTCCTCTTCTTCAAAGTTTTCTTCTTTGTTCTTTTCTTCATAGTCACTACCTTGCTCACACTTAGCTTGTTCTTGTTCCCACTCTTGAGCAGTCATTACTCTTTTTGATGGACAATTAGTTGCAATGTGACCAACACTACCACACTTGAAGCACTTCCTATCTTCAACAAGCTTTTTAGGAGCTTCAAACTTTGATTTAGTCTCCTTGTAGTTCGAACTAGAACCACTTTTCTCCAAGCTGTTCTTCTCAAAAGGTTTAGTGAAACCTTTTACATAGGGCTTAGTGTACGTCCCTTTCTTCCCCTTTATCTGTTTTTCAACTTTCAAAGCTACCTTGCAAACATCCTCAAATGACCAATATTGTTGCAATTCAACTTTTTCAGCAATATTATCATTCAACCCCGAAATAAATCTAGCAATCTTATGCTCAACAATCTCTTCTAAGCCACATAGCATGCATAACTTTTCAAATTCACCAATATAATTCTCAACAGTCATAGAATTTTGTTTAAAAAGTTGCATCTTAAGATAAACATCTTGAATATAATCACTAGGTACGAACCTTTTTTTCATGTGCTTCTTGAGTTGTTCCCAAGTTGAGATTCTTGCACGCCCCTCCTTATGCCTTTTCTTCTTTAGATTATCATACCAAAGACTAGCATAACCGGTCAGTTTTAATTCAGCCAATTTGCATCTTTTCCTTTCATCATACTCCTTGTAATCAAAAAGTGTCTCGGCCCTTCTAATCCACTCAAAGTACTTTTCAGGTTCATTCATACTCCCATTGAATTCAGGAAGATCTAATCTAAGGTTCCTATCATCATCCTTTGGTCGGTCTCTTCTCCTAGGCCTTGGTGATTCATCACTTGAGGAATAATTATTTCGTGGCCTCCTTGGGTTCCTCCTTGGTTGTTCTTCCTCACTTGAACCAGAATTAGGGTTAGAATTCCCTTTCCTTGAAGAACCTCCAGCAAGAGTATCAAGCCTTTTTAATATCTCATCCATCCTTGCTGCCAACTCGTCAATTCGCCTATCTCTTCTAAGATTTTGAGCCTGTTCTAAGGTTAATCCCCTTGGAACCTGTGGAACCTCCTCGTCACTCATGATTCCTACACAAACCAAGTCAGTTCATGCAAAAATCTTGATTAAAAGATCGAATCTTGAAGGAAAACTAGGCAACACAAAAACCGGACTCCCATCAGCAAATCAGTGCACAAACACCAAATGTTTGAGGCTGTGTAGAACGCGTTACTCAACAAAAAATTATGAAATTTTATATGGTGGTAGCTGGACGTTTTTAGAGTTCAATGCAAAAAGAATAACTCAAAAATTCCCAGCCAATTGTTCCCAGTTTAATTTTTTCCGAAGTTTCGTAACCTGGCTCTGATACCAAAGATGATGTGAATTATTGATCCGAAAATCAACAAAACACAAGGGATATGTTTAAGTCTAATTCTATACAGGAAATCCACCAAGAATTAAACAAAAACTAAGATTAATCAATTAAGAATCCACCTAATTAATCAATCCAAACGAATGTTTTAACTAAAACAAGCAAAACAGCAATTGATCGCAATCAACCAAAACTCAAGTATGCAACTTAAGAAATAAATCTGAATATTAATCTATATGTATATTTATTCGTGTGTTTACAGCCCTATTTATAAGACTTAGTTTACCTAGGAAGATTAGGACAAGTCCCTAATTCAATCCTAATTAAACTAGAATTCTAACTTGCTTGAAGAGCAAGCACCTTGGCGCACAAGCATACACCAAACTCCTTGGAGAACAAGCACACGCCTAAACTGATTTATTTTGCTAACTAATTGATTTTTAAAGCAACTAAATAAATAAATAAAAATTAAAGAGCTAAATAAAGATTAAAGATCCTAATGCTTGAACCAAGAAAAACCCTTTCAAGTGAAAGGTAAAAACTTGTAAGCAAAATCTAAGTAAAGAAAATTCAAGAAAGTTCAAGAAAGTGAACTAGACTCCAAGAAAAACCACTAAGCAAACCGTGGCTTTGCTTTGATATCCAAGAAAGTGTCCATGCAATGCTTGGCTTGAATCAATGTTTAGGGACAAGCTATTGATGCATGATAAGCAAATCTTCGAAGTTCTGCATGCTTAGACTTGCATCACTAAGCCTCGTGGGTGACAAGTGTCTGTGAAGAAACATCTAGACTTATGTATTTAAAGCAACATTAATGAAGAAAAAAATTGTTATGGCTAACTTATGTATATTTATATTTATTATTTGGTTTGACGCTCTTTGGGGCGGTCCTGCCCCTTGGGGTTGGGGATATATGTTTGGTTCCCCTTTAGGCTAATTAGTTCCTTGGATGGGTGATGATGTGCATCACGCCCCTTAGGGCTAATGAGCCCCTTTGATGGACGATGATGTGTCTCACGCCCCTTAGAGCTAATGAGCCCCTTGGAAGGGCGATGATAGTATAACACCCCTTAGGGCTTATGAGACCCTTGGATGGGCGGTGATGTGTCTAGTACCCCTTAGGACAAATGAGGCCCTTGGATGGGCGATGATGTGTCATAAACGCCTTAAGGTTAATGAGCCCCTTCTAGATAGGCGGTCATAGAAAATTTTGATGCATTCTACCAATCGAAATTGCGAAAAAAGGCCTCTAGCAAGGTAAAAATGCCATTTTTTTTTTAATTACGGTCTCATTTTCAAGCATGTATTCAAACGCTACTGTAGGGAATATTTCAAGCATTACCCAAAACTTGAAACCCACTGTAATCATACACTTAAGTATGGTGGAGTCTAAAGGGAAAGAAGATAGAGCAAAAGAGTTGCCAACAAGTTTTAGGAACTTGTAAACCGTTCACAGGGTGAAGGTTACATCCCTTAACGATCCAAGAGATCGTTAACCCCAATGGGTCTGGAACCATGACTGGTAGTTCGAGGATGAAAGTACAAATCCGACCAAAAAGAGATTGAACCTGCCCTAATAATAGGCCTCTACTTTATTTTGATCGTATTCATGTGCACTTTCTGACTAACATGCAATCAATAGGTTTAGCCTAAACCTGTTTAATCTTTGTTGGTTGAATATTAATGCACAAATAAATCTATTATCAGCGATCACGTGAATTATAATCATATATACCCTAACAAGATTATTAATTATCTTATTACGCTTGATAACAAGTACAAATTCCCTTTAAACATGCATAAAAGGCGTGATCTAGCAATAACAATAAATTTAATCAAGCAACATAATAATAATCATAAAAATAATCATAAGCATAATCATGTTAAAGCACAATAATAGCAAGATCCTAGGCGTGATACTAAAAAGGTTAATAACAAACCATAGCATGTCACTAAGCAATAAAAATCAAAGATTTAACCCTAACATGATATTAACATGATATTAGGAAGAAAATAGGAATCATCAAAGGAATCACAATTGTCTTATTTGATATTAGAAGTTATAGTTGTTACCCTAAACATGATATTAGGAAGATCAAAACACTCTAACATGACACTAGAAATCATAATAACAACCTAAAAATGATTTCTATATCATAATAACAATAAATCAATTAAATTAAAACACTTACTTGGAAGCCTCGTATCCCTTTCTAATAATAAAATACACACGTTAGTAACTTCAAGGAAAATAATAATCAAACAATTAAATTAAATAATTAAAAGACAGATTTGGGACCAAACCTTCAGAAATATCAAACCTTTCATGTCTAAGGCCCCTGTTTTGTCTAAGGCGACATGATTTTAAAATTTTTACCTTTCACTAAATAGCCCCCAAAAGATATTTTACTAACTTTGGTTTGCTTTTGCCAGCTTGGGCATACTGAGTTCGTGCCACCTCGTATGTCTATCCATTACCAGGGGACATACGGGCCTATCGAGGAGATGATTCATCCGGCTCCTAAGGATCAGCGCTTCGTGGAGCGGTCGATTCCTGGCCACCAGACTCGGGTGAGTTTATTTACTTGCAATTAGTTCACAATTGTCAGGAATTGTTACTAAATTTATTTCTTTTAGAGTTCTAGCGCAAGGTGGTCACGGCGATGGCACGGTTTATAAACGCCTTCTGGAGCCAGCTCGTTCAGATGAGGAACGTAGCTACATGTCGTTGCGACGACGCTACTCAGGAGGTAGCCTTTTCTCCTTATTTCTGTATTATTATGCTTCTATTTTGATTGCTTCTGACTTGGTTTCTTCTTGCAAGGTCAGCCCATTCCTTCTCATACCTAGACGAGACATGAGGTCTAGAGAGATCCGGTGAGAACTAGCTCGAGACGTCATCGTACTGAAACTGGCGGTCGGGGTGGTCGTTTTGAGGCTACCCGGACCGAGGCGGTGGAGGGCTCGGGCTCTTCATCTAAGGGCGCACGTGCTAAGCCGGTAGACCAGGGAAAGGCTACCTCGGCTCCTAGAGGTGGTAGGTTGTACAAGGTCGGCTCGCCATTGTATCAGCCTCAATAGCCTCAGCCTCTATCGGTTCATCAAGGCAACCTTGGGTGCACAAGTCTTGTGTTGTGTTTTCCTCCTCTTGGAGAGACTGGAGTCGCGGCTGGTGGAGAGCATACTCCTCGCACTACGCAATTCTATGATATGATGGGCGTCTCTCTTCATCTGCGTTCTCCAGCGTCGTAGTTTGTACATGTGTTTTTTATTTTGACTTGCATAGAATATTGCCTAATTAACTCATTTATTAGACATATTGTATTTACATATTATTATCTATTTATTATGACTTTAGTTATCTTTCTTTTATTTTTCATCTTTATGTGCATATTATATGTGTGCGAAAATTGTGATAAAAAATAATGTTGTGCAAAAATTCCTTCACTTTTATTATTGATGGAGGGTATCCGACTTTCTCCCCTAGAAAGAAAAAATAAAAATTAAAATGGACTTGCAATGAACTTAAAAATAAATTAATTCTGAATAAAATTCGAAAAAGGAAAAAATTTGAAATTAATATATGAAATTAATTTATAAGGGTATTTGTAGAAGGGGTAAAATCGTAAAGCCATTGTACGAGTTCGAATCATAGCCATAAAAACACGGTTTTTTTAATAGCTCGCTGATAAGACACATCAGCGCCACGTGGCGCCACGTGTTTTGCGTTGGCACCAAGTGCTGCTGCTAGTGATTGGCGCCAGCCTCTTGCGCCAGACGATAAAATCGTCATTTGGCGCTGAAGAGCGCTGATTTCGAATCTTTTCCGGATTGAAACTGTGTCGATATTGTGTATAAATAGCCCCCTGGTCTGCCAAATTTCTTCATAATTTTAGCAGATTAAACATAGTCTTAGATTTTGAAAAAAATAATCATGTCTTTAATTACTAAGAGTTTTATCAATTTCACATGTGAATGGTGTCGGTCTTTAACTGCCAAAGAGAGAAAAGAACGAGATATTTTTCATATGGGAGGTATCTATGGTGTTAAATGGGTAGGTCTTGATATAGACTTTATTCATACCACCTTAGAATACTGGGATACGGATACTCATTGTTGTATACAAGGGTGTGATGAAACTAGCCCTTTACCCGAAGAATTCGGTGTTATTTTAGGTTTCCCTTTATTAGATCTTGAGGTAATCCCTAGAATAAATGAATATTATTATAAAGATTTTGAGCGCTTCTTCAATTTAAAAGACAAATAACTTACAAATATTGTAGATGGTAGCATTGTTAATTTGAAAGAATTTGCATGCCATTACTTTGATAGACCTTAATCTGAATCTTTTCATGTTTATAGAAGAAGGGCTTTTCTCTTTTGCATGCTTAACCAATATCTTCTCAATAGTGGTAGTACTAATGCCTTGAAATTTGTAGTCACTAGATTGCTTGCTTAAGCTTTCTAGCATGAGGTCCATCTGTTGTTGCTTCATAGGGTCATTGATTTTGAAGGTTAAAGCTTTCAACACCTTAGTCACATCAGGCAATAGATTACTAAATTCATTAACTTCCTCCTGAGTTGTCATTATCTTCTTAGCTTTCCTTTTTCAAGCGATTGGTTTGTCGAAAAGTTGAACTTGAATGAAAAGGTTGTCTTTGATCAAACGCCTTCCTTTTTTGACAACTTAAACCATTTATGTTTTATTGACTTGACTCGAATTGACTTTGACTTTACGGGTTAATATAGAAAAAGAAAAAAAAAGAAAAAATAGGGTGTATGTTATTTGGAATCAAGTATAGGGTTTAAACAAGTGGTTTAATTGGATGATTAATATCCGACATACCCCAAAAAAAAATAACGGAAAACACACACATACAAGACTCTCTTAGACATGGTCAAAGTGTACATACAAATTAGTGTGTGCTTTATATGGTGAGTGCAAGTGACATGCTTTGACTCTTGTGTAAGACCATGGGACATAATACCTAGACTCGATTAAGGACTTAACAAGGTATTATAAAGTAATCGATTTGATTAGCAAATTGTTTAATTAGACATAAAGTGATGACTCAAGCAACATACCGAACTGTTGCCAAAACAACAGATCTGGCACCGCACTCTGCAATGTAGCCCCATATGACAAAGCTGTCGCCAAACGCTGCACTACAAAGTATGACGCTGCAGTCCAAATCTCAGCGCCGTTGCTAGAACGTTGATCTGGGACTGCTTTCGATATTATTACGATACATGATATGCCAAAACTAGTACTAGGTCAATTCTGATTAAATAATTAGAATTTAATTAATTAACTAATTAATTAGGCAAAGTTCTTTTAGTCATTAATTAGTTTATTTATTCTTGACATAAGTCAAATAAACGGTTAGAAAAAAACACATAGAGTATGCACAACAAATAATGCACATTTAGTCAAGTAGGCACAATATGATGCAATGAGTTCGCAGCCTAGCCATGGCTCTAGTTCTCTAAAGTTCATGATATGGGTTAGTAAAAGAGGGTCCATGATTAATTATCCAGATTGCACTGTGCGGAAGCCTTACCTTTTAAAGGGTTGTGGTGAGTGGATGGGACACCGCGAGTTAAAAACTTCCTTCCATGGTTTGGTGAATTCAACTTTCTCGGATGTACCCTTTGTTGCACAAAGCATTCAATCATGTAGATCGAATATGAAATACCAGAGGGTTTTGTCCATATTTAGAACACATATAGGTTTCCAAAAAGTGATAAAAACTCAATCAGGAAGTAGGATCGAGCAAACAGTGCTAAAAACTTGTCAAAATTAGAACGCATATTTTTGGCTCGGTATTGGAAGAACTTGGCGCCAGAGAACAGAGGCTTGAGCCGCTATTTGGCTTTGGCGCCTAGTGACATGAGTGTCGCCTAGCGCCAGAGTTAAAATTTTAGGGAATATTTCAAGCATTACTCTAAACTTGAACCCCACTGTTATCATACACTTAAGCATGGTGGCGTCCAAAGGGAAAGATGATAGAGCAAAAGAGTGGCCAACAAGTTTTAGGAACTTCTAAATCGTTTACAGGGTAAAGGTTACACCCCTTAACGATCCAAGATATCGTTAACTCCAATAGGTCTGGAACCATGAGTGGTAGTTTGGGGATGAAGGTACAAATCAAACCTAAAAGAGATTAAACCTGCCCTAGTAATAGGCCTCTACTTTATTCTGGTCGTATTCATGTGCGCTTTCTGACTAACATACAATCAATAGGTTTACCCTAAACCTTTTTAATCTATGTTTGTTGAATATTAATGCACAAATAAATCTATGATTGGCGATCACTTGAATTATAATCATATTAACCCTAACATGATAATTATTTATCTTACTAAGCGTGATTACGAGTACAAATTCCCTTTAAACATGCATGAAAGGCGTGATCAAGCAATAACAATAAATATAATCAAGCAACATAATAATAATCATAAATAATAATCATAAAAATAATCTAAAGCATAATAGTAATAAGATCCTAGCCATGATACTAACAAGGTTAATAACAAACCCTAGCATGTCACTAAGCAATAAAAGTCAAAGCTTTAACCCTAACATGATACTAAAATGATATTAGGAAAGAAAATAAGAAGCATCACATTAATCACAATTGTCATATTTGATATTAGAAGTTAATGTTGTTACCCTAAACATGATAGTATGAAGATCAAAACACCCTAACAAGACACTAGGAATCATAATACCAAACTAAACATAATTTCTGTATCATAATAACAATAAATCAACTAAAGTACTTACTTGGATGCCTCGTATCTCTTTCTTATAACAAAATACATTCGTCAGTAACTTCAAGGAAAATAATAATCAAACAATTATATTAAATAATTGAAATAGAGATTTGAGACCAATCCATCAGAAATATTAAACCTTTCACGTCTAGGGCGAAGGCAACTTTGAACTTATCTAGGTGTTTCTAAATCTTGTGAATGCGAAATTTTGTCTGCATAATGCTAGTTTAGAAAAGAGAGAGAGAGAGTAATCAAGAGATTCTTGATGAGAGTAGGTGACAGGAGAAGTAGAGAATTTATGATCAAAAACGGGGGTTTAGGAGGCTATTTATAGAGAAAATCTGCCGAATGTGATAAAAAACGAATCAGAGATTCGAAAAGAATAAAACACGATCGCAGCCCAGCTAAGTCAGGCGCCAGACGCTAGGCTTGGCGTCTTGCGCTATAAAATAGTTTTTGCAAATTTGTTTTTGTTTTAGGGTTTTTGTCCCTTGGGAGAGTTACGTCACGAAGTCTGATCTGGCTGAGTTGTACCTGCTAAATAACGGAGACTCCGGATGGTTGGAGCTCCGCCTCCGACGGTCAAGTTAGTAACTTGAAACGGAATAAAGAGAACGGAAATTTAGGTGGGTATCTGCTCGGATTTTAGGCTTAGGTCTTTCTCTAATGTGAGAGAATAAATGTGTAATAAATGATTGAATGTGTCCCCAAAATGGTGGAATATCTCGCTATTTGTAGGGTCGTTGGAAAATGTGCCCCTCTCTAGGTCATTTGACCAAGATTTTAGTGCGCTACGCCGTTTTACGGCGCTCCTAGGGATTTGGGCCCTTGAAAACCGCCATTTCAGAGGCATATCAGAGGGCGCCAAGTGTCAATAGGATGTTGATCCACATGGGCCATCTGGAGCTCGACACGTGGCGACCTCTGATTGGTCAACGTGTCTAGGGTAAAAATACCCTAAACATTTGCCCCTCACATGTCGCACGTGCATATCACGTGGGGCCTGTGACACGTGTCCACCTTTCATAGGTGAATAGTAACGGGTAAAATTTTGAATTTCAAATCAAAATTTTTCCCCCCACTTTTACTTTATATCCATAGAAAGTTACCCCCCTCCTTTTCACACCTAACGTTCACATTGACATTTTAGAGAGAGAAAAAGAGAGGTTCTAGAGAGACATTTCTCTACTCCCACCTGCATCACAGCAAGTTTCAAGCTTCCGAGTGCTAGCAATACATCACCCGGTTCACCGGCTGTAGCGGTTTTCAGATTTGCAGAGTAAAAGCAAGGTAACCGCCTATACCATTTCAGCTTTTCTCCCTTTCAATTTGTATACCATTTTTTCCGCCTGTATACCCGGCTTTTTTAGAGAATATAAATGAGTTCTGAATCCAACCACTCGGCACTGCCTAGGACACTCAACCGATCCCCCAGAACGGCTGAGTCTAGAACAGGGGGTGCTTCTTCTGGACTATCCGAACCAATATGCTCATCTCTGAATTCTTCCCTCTTTGTGTCTGTGCAGGACACAATGGCCAGAACGAAACAGATGGCCAGGCGATAAAAGAGCCGGCGCACTATGAGAGTGCCAGCTGATGAGGTTTTCCCGCAAGGGGAACTGAAGGATTTGGAGGAGAGCGGATCGGACGAAGAGGCTTCCTCTACCTACGGGAGCTCTAGAATAAGAGAGGTAGACGGCGAGGGAGCCGCCTCCTCTAATGAAGCCGGCGGTGCTGAGGTCGGCCAAGGATCAAGAGCCGAATCTTCCTGCTCCGATCAGAATGATTTTGCGGCTTACTATCAGCAGCCGCCCAAGGTTGCTGACAATCCCAACCCCAAAAAGACTCGGATGCTGCCAAGCAATATCGCCCTACTTAATAGCGAGTTCAGGGCTTTTAAAGAGAAGCACCCTTTTGGAAGGGGTTGGGAAATTATTGTTCCTCCGGCTGATGTTGTAATGGCCTGGAGTGACGACATTGATCACGCAGATGATTACTTGATCTGCTACGAGGCGGTTATTGAAGCCGGCCTCCGGTTCCCCTTCCACCCAAGGATTAGGAAAATCCTCAAGGGGTATGATCTGGGGGTTTGGCAGCTCACCCCTAACTCGTGGGTGAATATAATAAGTTACATCGCCGCTTGCGATTTCAGAACTTGAACCCCAGTTTCTCCGCCTTCTCTCACATGCACTATTTAAGCAAGGCTCCAGGCGGCTATGGGGCATGGTATACTCTAACTACATTGCCCCAATACTTAATGACTTTGGACAAGGTGTCCAAGTGTACCGGGTGGAAGGACAAGTTTTATTTGATTTCCTCCCCCTCCCTAAGACACAACCGGACACTGCGCCGGTACAATACTGAACCGGCTCTCCTGGGACGTAAATGCCCTCTCCCGGCACTATCTACTAAGGCCTGGGAGCAAATCATGGAGCCGGGATTCTTCGAAACAACAACTGAGCCCATGGGGGATGGGACTCATATTATTGTACCCAAGAACTGGATCCCCTATCCGGACTTCTTCAAGGACGAGTGCTTCTTGTCCGCTTGCGGGCTAAGTACCATGTTTCCAAGGGGTAGAATTCTCTTCATCCGGAATGATTGTTATTTTATTTTATTTGCATACTTGCCTTAATTTTCTCTAACTTTAAATTCTTGTTTTCGCAGACGAAGCCTTGAGGATGGTTGACCAAGAAAAAACTCCGGTTAAGTCCGCGGCGCTGCTGCGCAAGGAGGCGGCACTTGCCAAAAAGGCAGCCGTCGAGGCTAAGGATACGAATAAAGGCGGGGTAAAACCGGTTGGAAAAGACTCCGGCTGCGAAAGCCGCCAGGAAGGATCCCCCCAAAACAAACACCTGATCAATCTGGTCGTCCAACGATTGGGGGCAAATCCCCTATTGTTCTGAATAAACTAAGCGAAAGCTCAGAACAGCATAATGTGCCGGATGTCTCTACAGCATTGAAGGGTGGCAAGCCACCTGAGGTTGCAGGCGGTGCGGCAACCACTAGGGAGGAGAGTAAGTCGGAGACCCATCCGGAAGCTCAAGGTAAGGAACGAACTGAAATACCTTGGCCACTTGATTTTATGAGAGTCAAGAACAAGGTTGATCCTTCAAAGGGGTCAGTCAGCAGCCGGCAACGGATGAATGCCGACTACGCTACTTCTATCTCACAAAGTACTACTTTTGATGTAGATCTGACTTCTGACCACCCGGATCTTGCAAGCTTTGCAAAGCGGATGGTGAGGACCCTCACCCGGTCTGAGAAGAACTCCATACCTGATCTGCAGGTCGTGGACTTCGACCGGATAATGGGTTCTCTGGCTGAGGTAGAAAATCTCTTTACCCTGATATCTTTTATCTTTAATTTGGCTAAGTAACTCACAAACCGTCTGTTATTGTCTCAGGCTATGGTGAGAGTGGACAGTCTCCGAGGCCCCTTCAAGGGGAAGCAAGAAGAGGTAAATGACGCCAAAAAGAGGGCCCTAGAAAACCTCAACTTTGCTGAACATTCTGATTATATGTGTAATTTAAAGATTAAAGAAGTAGAGTTGAATCAGGAGGAGCTGATACGGAGTTTGAAGGCTGCAAACGATGAAGCTAACAGTCGGGCTGATGACCTTGATAAGAAGCTAAAAGATGCCAAATAAGATCTCAAGGCATTGGAGGACGCTGACAAGAAGAATGCCCAACTCCGAATAGTCAATAACCGCCTGAGGGTCGAGCTCATCAATGTGCGCAACAAGTAGTCGGACGAGCTGGCCCAAAAGCAGACCCGGCTGTCTGAGGAGAATGAGCGGGACAACTTGGCCCGGTTGAAGATCACCTGGGGCCTCCTTTACCTAGAAATAGACTTTGAGGTCTATAAGCTGAGGTATGATTACGCCACTGCGTTATATGATGCCCGGCAACTGGGTGATGCTCCACCGCCTCTCTTCAAAGATTGGGCTGCTGAGCAGGGATATGAAGTCTCTGATGATGAGGAGCCGGCGGCGGATGATCATCACAAGGGCCAAGCCAGCCAGACTCAGCCGGAGTAGACTCCACCTCAGCCTTAGGCGGGCCTCCCCAATTTCTGCGGCAGTATGCCAATCATGTTCTTTACCGGCTTGTATGTCGTGTTTTGTTGTATTTTTTACCAACCATGGGGTTGGATTAACAATTTCTTTTTTATTTCTTCACCGGATGTAACTCTAGTTAACACAACTTCTAGCCTTTGAGCCATATAAATGAAGTATTCTGACTCAGTCGGTTCTTTTATACCTGTTTGCGTTTCAAATTTTTGATTTTGAATTTTGCGTTATGTTTGCAATTCATTAATATTTTGCCTAACTTAAAAAATTATGCGGCAATTTGCAATCCGGGTGCTCTTGCCACTGGGCGGCTGTGTGGTTGGTTTTATTTCAAGCTGATTGATTGGCTTAAAAAAACTAGATACTAGGAGAAGTATGAAGTGTTTTTAGGCCAATCAATCATAATAATGATTACCCCAATCCAAGTGCACAGCCGGCCATAAAAGCAGGTGCTTTGAGCTTCTTACCCAAGCGGTTATATTCCGTCTGGGGTTAACACGTAGCCATTACACAATCTTTTGCCCCAATAGGGGAAATGAGTGCAACTTTGGAATAAATAACCCAAGTAAGAATTTCAACCGATGACCGACTGATGCCTTAGGGCATACGGTACTTGGTTACTTAATTGTTCTTCGTAGATTATTCTTGTCAGACAACTATGAGTTGACCAATTTGGTCGTTCAATTTTCGCCATCTTCATTTGCACCTAGAACCGACGAATAGTCTGTTCTCTGCGACGATTGCACCCGTTGAGGTGTCGCCGGACGCCTTTGTCCATATTGGAACAAGCGGTTTTATAAAATAAGCAACCATCCGGCCGTATTGGTCTTTGGTCTTGTTTGAGACCGGTTGTATAGCCACTAAGCATTTTTGTGCTTAGTTTTTAATCGGATCATTGGCCGAGTAGTCCATCTGAGTATTACCCAGGCGGTCAACAAATTTATTAAATTACACTATCAAACGTAATTAATTAAATAAAGGGTCCTTCTGAGTTTTACCCAGGCGAACAAACATTTATAATATTCAACCAAACTAAGTATCAAACTTAGTAAATTAAACACAGGGTCCGTCTAGGTATTGCCCAGGCGGACGAACAATAAAAATGGCAAAATACCTCTCCAAACAAAGCCTGAATTTTCATTAATTGACTTACTGTTTACAAAAATTATGCATTCTTAAAAGTAGTACTTTTTTAGATTGTCTACATTCCAAGTTCTAGGCAGGCGGCGACCGTCTGCAGTTTCCAGACGGTAGGTGCCATTCCTGACTTCTTCATAAATCCGGTAGGGGCCTTCCCAATTAAGGGTTAGCTTCCCCGCCTCATTGGCCCTATTAGTTGCCTCCATTTTTCGTAACACGAAGTCATCCATTTTCAGGGGACGCTTGTGCACTCTCTTGTTATAAGCTCTGGTCATTCTCAGATGGTATATCTCATGGCGCAGGGCAGCGTTGCCCCTGCGTTCCGGGAGGGATTCCAATGTAGTCGCATGGCCTCCCAATTTGCCTCTTCATCATAGAGCATAACTCTGAGAGTCGGCTCATAATGCTCAATGGGTAAAACGTCTTTAGAATCGTATACCATAAGAAATGGGGTTTCTCCGGTTGCCCCTTTAGCAGTAGTCCAGATTGCCCACAGGACATGAATTAATTCCTCTGCCCATAAACCACCGGCTCTTTCAATTTTCTTTTTTATACCGTTTGAGATGAGTTTGTTGAAGGCTTCAACTTGGCCTTTTGCTTGGGGTCGGCCGACTAATGCAAAACAATGTGAGATACCCTGATCTCCCAACCTAGTCTTGAGCTAAGGGGTCGCAAATTGAGGGCCATTATCAAACACAATAGACATAAGTACCCCAAACCGGGTGATGATGTTCTTCCAGATGAAGGAGATGACATCCTTTGTCTTGATGTTCTTTACCGGCTCAGCTTCTACCCATTTGGTGAAATAATCCACATCCACCAAAATGTAGCGCTTTCCGCCTAGAGCAGGCGTATATGGACCCAAGATATCCATGCCCCATTTGGCAAATGGGAATGGGCTGTGGATTGCCGTTAAATCAGTAGCCGGGCGGTGAATCAGTGGACCAAACCTTTGGCACTTGTCGTATCTTTTGACTAACTCTTTGGCGTCTGCTTCAAGAGTAGGCCAAAAGTAATGCCGCCTGGCTCTGACGGCCAAACACCTGCCGCCTATATGAGAGGCGTAGTATCCGGCATGCAATTCTTCAAGAATTTCTTTCCCCTTTTCTAGGGTAAAACACTTCAATAAAGGTTTGAGGAAACCTTCCTTGAAGAGTTCTCCATTTCTCAACTCGAAGTTTGCTGCTCGCTTTTTCAGGACGGCTGCCTCCTGGGATAAATCAGGAAGAGTGTCGTCTGCTAAATATGCCCGAATGCCATCCATCCAAGTAGAGCTTCGGTCTAAGGTTCCAATGGGCTTTTCATGTATGCTTCTCTTTTCAAGAACTTCCCAAAAGACCGACCGAGGAGTATCACATCAGGCGGATGAAGCCAATTTGGACAACGCATCCGCCTGGTTGTTATCTGACCTGGGCACTTGATTCAGGTAAAATTCCTCAAGTGTCCAAGTCTCTTCTTTGACTGCCTGAAGATATTTGATCATAGATGGATGAGTAGCCTCAAATGCTCCCTCATACTGGCTGACGACCAACTGTGAATCAGAAGAGGCATCAATTTTAGTTGCCCCTGCTGCCTTACACATGCGGATTTTGGCTAGCAGGGCTTCATATTCCGCCTCGTTATTTGAGGCTTGAAACTTAAACCGCATTGCATATTCAAATTTGTCCCCCTCAGGGAACTAATATATAATTCCTACACCGCAACCGTTCTTCGTTGAGCTTCCATCAACATAAACTTTCCAAACCTGGTCAACATTATCCGGTTGCACCGGTCGTTTCATTTCATCAATGAAGTCGGCAAATGCCTGACCTTTCACTGCTTTTCTAGGTTCAAAAGGGATTTCAAGACTTTGCATTTCAATAGTCCATTTCAACATTCTGTCAGATGACTCCAAAGTAGACATTGGCCGCTTGAGGGGCTGGTCGGTGTAGATTACCACCGGATGAGCCAGGAAGTTTGGTTTCAATTTCTTGAAAGCCATATACAGGGCAAGGCCAAATTTTTCTACCATGGTGTACCGGAGCTCAACATTTTTTAAGACATGGCTAATGAAATAGACCGGAAGCTGAACACCATCTCTCTCAGCAAGGAGAACGACATTGAGGGCATGATCTAAGACGGCTAAGTACATGTATAACACCTCCCTAGGTAGTGGACTAACAAGTCTTGGCAAAGAGTGGAGGTGTTCTTTAAGCCGTTGAAAGGCCGCCTCGGCCTCATCCTCCCATTCAAATCTGGTCTTCTTCCTGATTGCTTGGAAGAAGTAAAGGCATTTATCACCTGACCGACTGAGGAATCTCCCCAGGGCAGCCAGGCAACCGGTTAGTCTCTGTGCTTCCTTGACAGTGCGGGGTGACTTCATGTCAATCACCGTCTGTATCTTCTCAGGGTTAGCCTCTATCCCCCTCTGATCAATCTGGGATCCGAGAAACTTCCCAGACTCAACACCAAAGACGCATTTCTTAGGATTCAACATGACCTTATGCCGCCTGAGTGTGGTGAAGGTTTCTCGGAGATCTGCAAGGTGATCCACCTGCTGTTTGGATTTGACTATCATGTCATCAAAGTATGCCTCTACATTCCTCCCAATTTGATTAATAAAGACAGTATTAATCATCCGTTGGAACATAGCCGGCGCATTTTTCAAACCAAACGGCATCACCGTGTAACAGAATAGCCCCTGATCAGTGATTAAGGCCGTCTTTTCTTGATATTTTTTCCACAGGGGTATCTGATAGAAGCCGGAATAGGCATCCATAAAACTCATCAAGGCATGCCCGGCTATTGAAACGACCAGACTGTCGATCTTAGGAAGCGGATAACTGTCCTTGGGACATGCCTTGTTGAGATCTGTGTAATCAACACACATCCGCCAGGTACCATTCGGCTTCTTTACAAGCACAACATTCGCCACCCAGTCGGGGAAATTACATGGCCGAATGAACCCAGCATCCAACAACTTTTTTACTTTGGCAGCTGCCGCCTGACTTTTTCCTCACCGTGATTTCTTTTCTTTTGCCGGATGGGCTTCTTTTTAGGGTCCACGGCGAGTTTGTGGACAACAAGATCTGGAGGAGTCTTTCTCTGATGTGAGAGAATAAATGTGTAATAACTAATTGAATGTGTCCCCAAAATGGGGGAATATCTCCCTATTTATAGGGTCGTTGGAGAATGTGCCCCTATCTAGGTCATTTGACCTAGATTTTAGTGGGCTGCACCGTTTTACGGCGCTCCTAGAGATTTGGGCCCTTGATGGCCGCCATTTCATAGGCATATCTGAGGGCACCAAGTGTCAAGAGGATGTTGAGCCACATGGGCTATCCTGAGCTCGACACGTGGCGACCTCTCATTGGACCACGTGTCTAGGGTAAAAATACCCTAAATAGTTTTTATCATATCTTTTGATCTAGATGTCCAAATTAGTCATATAATATGTCGTTGAAAATCTCTTGAAGTCTACTCTCCAACCATTAGAATCAGATTAAATATTTTGTAGATAAATGATATGGCTGCAAATAGTGGAAGGGTGTCTATTTTGTATAGAGTTTCGTATTCCATTCATATCTTTTCTGTTATAACTCAGATTTAATATTATAATATATTATAAGAAAGATAATTTCAAGATCTATCGAACAATATTAGATTTGGATAAAGATTATGTGGCACGAAAATAAAATCTAAATATATTCCACTTCGTACAAAATAAGGATTCTAAAAAGGAGTATTTTTATTCAATTTCAAACTCTTTGAAACATAATTATCAATCCTAACTCCATTAGGATTTACAAGAACCTTCTAGAGTATTCTAGAAGACTATAATCAATCCTAATAGCTTTAGGAATAATAAATAATAATACGCCCTCCTCTAGATCATTGTGCCGCATATATAAACCAAATCGGGCCCAGTATAGTATTTTGGTCATAAGTTCCTCATTATTCATCGGAATTGGGCATATAATATATCATTGGAAAGGTATTTTCAAGCCCCATCTAACTACACCATTATTGTACACTTATCATAGATCAAACTAAATTGGAATGCACGTTTTTCATAAATAAGGTAAGAAAAGAAATATTTTCAAAAACAGAAAAAAGAGATATTTTAATAAAAACATCCTTATCAATAGATTTTTCACACTTTTTCTTCATTTGATAATCAAATGATATGAAATGTATTCATCACTAGTTTGTGTTTTGGGGAGACAGGTATGTGCTCGGATTACCCCATAATGAGCGCCAAGGATGGGCGATGATATAATTGACGCTTTATAAGAGCCTCTTTAGTGACAAGTGTTTGTGAAGAAACATGTGGACATATGTATTTGAAGAAAAATCATTGAAAAAACAAATTGTTATTTCTAACTTGTGTATACTTATATTTTTTGTTATGTTTGACGCCCTTAAGGGCGGCCGAGCCCCTTAGGGGGTGCCTATTTTTGGTGTCCCTTCGGGCTAATGAGCCCCTTGGATGGGCAATGATGTGCTTGACACCCCTTAAGGATAATGAGCCCCTTGGATTGTTAATGGTTTGTCTCACGCCCTTAACGGCTAATGAACCCCTTGGATGGGCGATGATGTGTATGACGCCTGTTAGGCTAATCAGCCCCTTGGATGGGCGATGATGAGTTTGACACCCCTTAGGGCTAATGAGACCCTTGAATGGGAATGATGTGTCTGCCACCCCTTAGGGTTAATGAGCCCCTTCTAGATAGGCGATCATGGAAAACTTTGATGCATTCAGCCCACCGAAATAGCGAAAAAAAGCCACCCCATAATGAGCATGTCCGGGAACGGTACGCGTTTGGATCACCCCATAATGAACCCCTAAGATGGGCGATGATACAATTGATGCTTTCTAAGAGCCTCTTGGGTGACCAGTGTTTGTGAAGAAACATGTAGACTTATGTATTTGAAGCAACATCAATGAAAAACAAATTGTTATGTTTTAATTATGTATACTTGTATTGGTTATAATGCTTGACGCCCTATGGTGCGGCTGAGCCCATTGGGGGAAGGGGGAGATATTTTTTTGGTGCCTGTTTAAGATAATGAGCTCCTTGGATGGGCGATGATAAGCCTGACACCCTTAGGGTTAATGAGCCTCTTGGATGGACGAAGACGTGTTTCACGCCCCTTAGGGCTAATGAGCCCCTTGGATGGGCGATGATGTGTTTCACTCCCCTTTAGGGTTATGAATCCCTTTGATGGGCGATGATGTGTCTGTCACCCATATGGGCTAATGAGCCCCTTAAATGGGCAACGATGTGTCTAACACCCCTTAGGGTTAATAAGCCCCTTCTAGATAAGCGATCATGGAAAATTTAAATACATTCGCCCTACTAAAATTGCAAAAAAAGGCCTCTAGCATGGTGGAAAATCCATTTTTTAATTATCGTCTCATTTTTAGGCAAATCATGGAACGGTAAGTGCTCGAATTACCCCATAATGAGCCCCTTAGATGGGCGATGATATAATTGACGTTTTCTAAGAGCCTCTTGGGTGACAAGTGTCTGTGAAGAAACATGTAAACTTATGTATTTGAAGGAACATCAATAAACAAAGAAATTGTTATGGCTAACTTATATATAATTGTATCTATTACTTTGTTTGACGCCCTTATGGTCGGCCGAGCCCCTTGGGGGGGCGATATATGTTTTGTTTTGGCTAACTTATGTGGACTTTTATTTATTATTATATTATTGACACCCTTCAGGGCGACGGAGCCCCTTGAGAGGGGGAAAAATATATGTTTTCTGCGACTGAAGGCTAATGAGCCCGTTGGATGGGCAATGTAGTGCCTTACGCCCCTAAAGGCTAATGAGCCCCTTGGATGGGCGATGATGTGTCTCACGCCCCTTAGGGCTAATGAGCCCCTTGGATGGGCGATGATGTGCCTGACACCCCTTAAGGCTAATGAGACTCTTGGTTGGGCGATGATGTGTTTGACACTGACACCGCGTATGGCTAAATAGCCCCTTGGAAGGGTAATGATGTGTCTTATGCCTTTTATGGCTAATGAGCCCTTGGATGGGCGATGATTTGTCTTACGTCCTTTAGGGCTAATGAGACCCTTGGTTGGGCGATAATGTGTTTGACACCCCTTAGTACTAATGAGCTCCTTAGATGGGCGATGATGTGTTTTTTCGGTGCCTTGGAACGCCATTTTTCTGATTACGGTCTTATTTTTAGGCATGTCTTGGAACGGTACGTGCTCGGATCACAACATAATGAGCCCCTAGGATGGGCGATGATATAATTGACGTTCTCTAAGATCCTTGGATGAGCGATGATGTGCCTGACGCCCCTTAGGGCTACTGAGCACCTTGGGTGGGCGATGATGTGTCTAACACCCCTTAAGGTTAAGGAGCCCATTCTTTAAAGGCGACCATGGAAAACTTTAATGCATTCGGCCCATCGAAATTGCGAAAAAATGCCTCTACCGTGGTTAAAATGCCATTTTTCTGATTACGGTCTCATTTAAATGCATGTGTTGGAACGGTACGTGCTCAGATCACCCCATAATGATCCCCTAGGATGGGCGATGATATCATTGACGCTTTCTTAGAGCCTCCAAGATTACAAGTGTCTATGAAGAAACAAGTAGACTTATGTATTTGAAGCAACATCAATAAACAAACAAATTTTTAAGGCTAACTTATGTATACTTATATTTATTGTTATTTTTGACGCCCTTTAGGGTGGCCGAGCCCCTTGGATGGGTGATGATGTGCCTGACAAATCTTAAGGCTATTAAGCCCCTTGGATGCGCGATGATTTGTTTGACAACCCTTAAGGTTATTGTGCCCTTTTTAGAAAGGCGATCAAGGAAAACTTTGATGCATTTGGCACACATTAATTTACGAAAAAGCCGTCTAGCATGGTGAAAATGCCATTTTTCTTATTATGGTTTCATTTTTTGTCATGTTTTAGAACGGTACTTTCTTTGATCACCCTATAATGAGCCCCTAGGATGGGCGGTGATATAATTGACGCTTCCTTAGAGCCTCCTAGATGATAAGTGTCTGTTAAGAAACAAGTAGACTTTTGTATTTGAAGCAACATGAATGAACAAACAAATTGTTATGGCTAACTTATGTATAATTGTATCTATTGTTATGATAGACGCCCATAAGGGCGGCCAAGCCCCTTGGGGGGGCGATATATGTTTGGTTCCCCTGCAGGCTAATTAGCCCCGTGGATGGGTGATGATGTGCCAGATGCCCCTTAGGGCTAATGAGACCCTTGCATGGGCAATGATGTGTTTTACACCCCTTAGGGTAAAGGAGCCCCTTCTACATAGGCGATCATGGAAAACTTTAATGCATTTGGCCCACCGAAATTGCGAAATAGGCCTTTACCATGGTGAAATTTCCATTTTTTTTATTACGGTCTCATTAATGGCATGTCTTGGAATGGTATGTGCCCGTATCACCCCATAATGATCCCTAGGCTGGGCGATGATATATTAGACGCTTTCTTAGAGCCTGTAGGACGATAAGTGTCTGTGAAGAAACATGTAGACTTAAATATTTGAAGCAACATCAATGAACAAATATATTGTTATGGCTAACTTATGTGTACTTGTATTTATTATTATGATTAACACCCTTTAGGGCGACCGATCGCTTTGAGGGGGCAGGGGAAGACATATGTTTGCTGCAACTTAGGGCTAATGAGCCCCTTGGATGGGCGATGTTGTACCTGATGCCCCTTAAGGCTAATGAGCCCCTTAGATGGGCGATGATGTGTCTCACGCCCCCTTAGGGCTAATGAGCCCCTTGGATGGGCGATGATGTGTCTGACACCCTTTAAGGCTAATAAGACCCTTTGTTAGGCGATGACGTGTCTGAAGCCCCTTAGGGCTAATGAGCTCCTTAGATGGTCGATGATGTGTTTTACACCCCTTAGGGTAAATGAGCTTGTTCTATATAGGCGATCATGGAAAACTTTGATGTATTCGGCCCACCAAAATTGCGAAAAATGCCTCTACCATGGTCAAACTGCCATTTTTCTGATTACGGTCTCATTTTTAAGCATGTCTTGGAACGGTACGTACTCGGATCACCCCATAATGAGCCCCTAGGATGGGCGATAATATAATTGACGTTTTCTAAGAGCCTCTAGGGTGGCAAGTGTCTATAAAGAAACATGTAGACTTATGTATTTGAAGTAACATCATTGAACAAAAAAATTATTATGCCAAATTTATGTATAATTGTATCTATTACTATGTTTGACGCCCTTAAGGTCGGTCGAGCCCCTTAAGGGGTAAGGGCGATATATGTTTGGTGCCCTTCGGGCTTCTAAGCCCCTTGGATGATCGATGATGTGCCTGACGCCCCTTAATTCCAATGATCCCCTTGGATGTGCGACTATGTGTCTAACACCACTTAGAGTTAAGGAGCCCCATCTATATAGGCGATCATGGAAAACTTTTATGCATTCAGTCCATCAAAATTACGAAAAATGGCCTCTACCGTGGTGAAAATTCCATTTTACCTGATTAAGGTCTCATTTTAATGCATGTGTTGGAACGGTACGTGCTCTGATCACCCTATAATAAGCCCCTAGGATGGGCGATGATATAATTGACGCTTTCATATAGCCTCCTAGATGACAAGTGTTTGTGAAGATGCAATTAGACTTTTGTATTTAAAGCAACATTAATGAACAAACAAATTGTTAAGGCTAACTTATGTATACTTGTATTTTTATTATGTTTGACGCCCTTTGGGGCGGCCGAGACCACGGAATGGGCAATGATGTGCCTGACGCCGCGTAGGGCTTATGAGTCCCTTAGATGGGCAATGATGTGTCTCATGCCCCTTAGGGCTAATGACCCCTTGGATGGGCGATGATGTATCTAACTCCCCTTAGGGCTAATGAGCCCCATGGATTGGCGATGACGTGTCTCACGCCCCTTAGCACAAATAAGCCGCTTAGATGGGCGTTGATGTGTCTGACACCCCTTATGGTTCATGAGCCACTTCTAGATAGGCGATCATGGAAAACTTTGATGCATTCGGTCAACCGAATATGCATAAATAGACCTTTAGCACGGTAAAAATCCCATTGTTCTGATTACAGTCTCATTTTTAGACATATCTTGGAACGGTACTAGCTCTGATAACTCCATAATGAGCCCTAAAGATGGGCGATGATATAATTGACGCTTTCTAAGAGCATCCTGGGTGACGAGTGCTTGTGAAGAAAAATGTAGACTTATGTATTTGAAGAAACATCAATGGAGAAACAAATTGTTAATGTTAATTTATGTATACTTGTATTTATTTTTATGATTAATGACCTTAGATGGACGGATATGTGTCTCACGCCTCTTAGGGCTAATGAGCTCCTTGGATGGGGCGATGATGTGTCTGACACCCATTAGGGCTAATGAGCCCCTTGGATGAGCGATGATGTGTCTCACGCCCCTTAGAGCCACTACTATAAAATTGGCCAAAGAGACCCGTCCAAATTAGGAAAAGAGAGTGCCTTAGAGGCGGTCTCTAGCGCAACGGTCACTTTAGCAAAGAGATTGCTTCAATTCAGGTGGTCTCTAGAATTAGAAATCTAAAATTGCTCTTAAAGATAAGCGGTCTCAATTTTAAGAAAATTGAGACTGCCTGTAAAAGAAAAGCGGTCTCTATTTTAAGAAATTTGGGACCACCTATCTTAATTAGGCAGTCTCTTTTTTGAGATAATTGAGACCGCTTTAAACTTAACAGATCTCTTTGGTATCATTTAAAAAATAAAAAAAATAGGTGATATAATTTTTATAATTGCAATTTATCTCTATAACTTATTTTATTTGAATTTTTTACATTATTAGAAACAGAATAAAAAAATAATTTTTGTATTTAATCAGCCGAAAATTTACGTACACAATACAGATACAATAATAAATTCAATACATGAAAATAAAAAATAAAAATCGTATAATTGATAAGACATTAAACTTCAAAGTTCTTCAATTACAAGTTTCTTCAGTCCAAACTTGAGAGATCATTACCTACACCCACAAATAATAAAATAAAAGCAGATATTATTATCCAAAAAATAATTCAGAATAATTCTTACATAATAGAAAAAGAACAAAACAAAAATTAAGAGAACGAGATATAAAATAAAAAATCCGGAAAACATAAAACATAAACATCAAATCAAACAAAAAATTTCATTGAATCCAAATAAAACATCAAATTTATAAAAGAAAAGTAAAAAATAATCATTATCAATCATCATTTAGATATAAATTTAGGTTCAGAAGCCAGATAAAACTTCCGATTTTTCCAAAGAAACCATTATTCTTCAATATAATTAACTTGATAATAAGACACTTCATTGAACTCCTCAAACCCATAAACCCTAGATCAGATCAATCACACTAATGTTACAACAATACAAACCACCAAAAATTTTCTTACCTAGAAGTAAATCAATTAAAATTTACAACCCAAACAATTTGTGGGTGTGATAATTATCAATTCTTTCCTAATTTTGCATACTTCCTTTCTGCTTTCGCTTTTAGACTGTGCCTTCTTCTTCACTAATTTCTCTTGCAACGCTTTTGCATCCCTAATGAAATCAAATCAAAACCAAATTATATTGATTCTCAAAATTCTCAAAATAATTGATTTAATCAGAAAAATATGAAAAAGGGTACCTTTCTCGACGTTGCTCAGGTGTTAAACCGAAGGTTTTAGACACCTTTGTTTTGTTAGAAATGTGAGCTTGAGCTCTTTCACGATCTTTCTTCCTTTGATTTCAGCGTCAGCTTGAATTAAGGCTCAAACAAAGAACACCTAGAAAAATTTGCGAACAAAATTTGAGATTAATATAAAATAACGAAAAAGAATACAAAACTCACCTTGGAAATAACTTCTTGAAATTTAAAGAGAAAGGAAGGAAATAATTAAAGAAGTATAATATGAGAAAGAACTAAAGGAATAAATTCTTAGAATACGGAGGATTAAAGGAGGGAGAAGAGAGAGAAAGAAAAAAGAGATACTGTATGAAATGAGAAAAAAGGAGGGAGGCGGCGGACAAGGGTTAGTTTAGGACTTATGGTTATGGGTTTATGGCTGCCAGCCTGTCAAGAGGTTCAATTCAAGAGACCTGTTAACTAAGATGAATAGTCTCTCTAATTTCTCAACTAAAAATTAATACATTCATTTCACCGATTATTTAAATGAAGGGTTTCTTGGATATTACTTTATCGATCTCTCTATATTCCTCGAAATTTAAAATAATTCCTTTGAAAGAGACCCGTTATGTACATACCTGGTCTCTTATTTCGGGTCTCTTTGACCAATTTTGTAGTAGTGAGCTAATGAGCCCCTTGGATGGGCGATGATGTGTCTAACGCCCCTTACGGCTAATGATCCCCTTGCATGTGCGATGACGTGTCTGACAGCCTTTAGGGTTCATGAGACCTTTCTAGATAGGCGATTATAGAAAACTTTGACGCATTAGACCCACCGAAATTGCATAAAAAGGCCTCTAACATGGTGAAAATGCCATTTTCCTAATTATTGTCTCATTTTTAGGCATGTCTTGGAATGGTACATGCTCAGATCACCCCATAATGAACCCCTAGGATGGGCGATGATATAATTGACGCTTTCTAAGAACCTACATTGCGACAAGTATCTTTTAAAAAACATGTAGACTTATGTATTTGAGGCAACATTAATAAAGAAAGAAATTGTTATGGCTAACTTATGTATACTTGTATTTATTGTTATGTTTGTCGCCCTTAAGGGCGGCCAAGCCCCATGGGGGGTATATATGATTGGTGCCCCTTCGGGCTAATGAGCCCCTTGGATGGGCGTTGATGTTCCTTACGCCCCTTAGGGATAACTAGCCCCTTGCATGAGAGATGATGTATCTAACACCCCTTAGGGTTCATGAGCCCCTTCTAGATAGGTAATCATTGAAAACTTTGACGCATTCGACCCACCGAAATTGCATAATAAGGCCTCTAGTATGGTGAAAATGCCATTTTCAGATTACGATCTCATTTTTAGTCATGTATTTGATTCATACGTGCTCGGATATAATTGACGCTTTCTAAGAGCCTTCTAGGTGACAAGTATCTGTGAAAAAACATGTATACTTATGTAGTTGAAGCAACATCAATGAAAAAATAAATTATTATGGCTAACTTATGTTTAATGCCCCTTCGGATTAATAAGCTCCTTGGATGAGAGATGATATTCCTAATGCCCCTTAGGGATAATGAGCCCCTTAGATAGACAAATATGTGTCTCAAGCCTCTTAGGGTTAATGAGCACCTTGGATGGGCTATGATGTGTTTGACGCCCCATAGGGCTAATGAAACCCTTTGATGGGCGATGATGTGTCTTACACAAGTTAGGGATAATGAGCCCCTTGGATGGGCAATGATGTGTCCGATACCCCTTATGTTGAAAGAGCCCCTTCTAGATAGAAGGTTATGGAAAACGTTGACGCATTTGGCCCTCCGAAATTCCAAAAAACAACTTTAGCATTGTGAAAATGCCAATTTTCTAATTACGGTCTCAATTTTAGGCATGTTTTGGAAATGTACGTGCTCGGATCGCCTCATAATGAGCCCCTATAATGTGAGATCATATAATTGACGCTTTCTAAGAGCCACCTGGTTGACAAGTGTCTGGAAAGACTCGGGTAGACTTATGTATTTTGCAACATTAATGTAGAAACAAATTATTTTGGCTAACTTATGTATACATGTATTTATTGTTATGTTTAGCGCCCTTTGGGGTAGCCGAGCCCCTTAGGGGGCAATATATATTTGGTGCTCCTTAGGGGTAATAAGCCCCTTGGATGGGAAATGATGTTCCTGACACCCCTTAGGGCAAATGAGCCCATTGGATGGGCGCTGATGTGTCTCACAATCTTTAAGGCTAATGAGCCTCTTGGATGGGTGATGATGTTTCTGACACCCCTTAGGGTAAATGACCTCCTTTTAGATAGGCGATCATGGAAAACCACTAGTAGAAAAATAGAAAAAGGCAACCCCCAAATGGCACCGGTTCAGACCAAACCGGTGCCAAAAACCGCCCTAAAAATGGGCGGGATTTTAGACCCAAAGTAACGGCACCGGTTCAGACCAAACCGGTGCCAAAAATACAAAGGGCACCGGTTTGAATTGGTGCCACTGAACCAGTCCAACGTTTTTAGGAAAAACGGGAAATTAAAACCCTAAACGATCTCCTTATCTCTCCTCCTTCTCTCCGCCTCCATTCCCCCATTTCATCTCCTTTCCTTCTCTCTCCTCCTCCTTCTCTCTCCTCTCTCTCTCTTCGTTCTTCTTTCTTCTTTAATTTCATCTCCTTCGATCTCCTCTCTCTCTCTCTCTCTATTCGTTCTTCTTTAATCTTTCAACTCCCTTCGATCTCCTCTCATATGCAACAACCTAAGCTCGAGCACCACCACAAAGCAACAACAGCCGCCGCCACCACCACAAAGTTCGAGCACCACCACCGGCATCAACATCAACAACAATTTCTGGGTTTTTTTTTCAAGTTCTAGCTTTTTTTTTTTCGATTTTAATTGTTTTTGTTTTCAATTCACCAATTTTGGTTTTGTTTTCGATTCACCAATTTTGGTTTTTGATTTTGATGTTGATTTTGGTTTTTGATTTTTGTTTTTATTTTGGATTTATTTTTAGGGTTTCGATTTTAATTTGCCTTTTATTTTGGATTTTGGTTTTTTTTTCCTATTTGTTTTTTTTTTCCGATTTTGATTTTTTTTTTTTTTTGAATTTTTGGTTTCTTTTTCACAATTTCACTTTTTGTTTTTTTTTGGTTTTTGATTTTGATTTTTTTTTATTTTGGTTTTTATTTTGGATTTTGTTTTTAGGGCTTCGATTTTAATTTGCCTTTTACTTTGGATTTTGGTTTTTTTTTTCCTTTTTTTTTCGTATTTGTTTTTTTTTTCCTGACTTTGATTTTGTTTTTTTTGAATTTTTGGTTTCTTTTTTTCGATTTCAATTTTGTTTTTTTTTTTATATTTCGATTTCAATTTTGGTTTTTTTTTTATTTCGATTTCAATTTTGGTTTTTATTTTATATTTAGATTTCAATTTTTTATATTTTGATTTCAATTTCTGTTTTATATTTTGATAATTTTGGTTTCTTTTTTTTCGTTTTTGATAATTTTTAATATTTCGATTTCATTTTCTATTTTGTATTTTATATTTTGATAATTTTGGTTTTTTTTTCGTTTTTGACAATTTTTCTATTTTTTGATTTTTTTTTTTTTGAAACAAATTTTTTGATAGTTTTTATATATTCTTAAGCTTATTTTTACCAATTTTTTTTTTCTGTTATAATTAGTGTGTACAGATTATGCAAGAATATTGATATGTTCATGTTGTAATTTTTTTTATGATTTATAATGTAATTTTTTTTATTTATCAATAATGTTAGTTGTAATTGATCTATATTGTAATTTTGGATTTCATTATGTATTGTAAATTTTGGATTATATATATTGAAACCAATTCGATTTTTGTTGTGAATTGTTAATTTTTTTTCAGTTGATTTTATTGGTAAGTGAAAAAAAACCAAAAAAAAAAATAAAAAAAAAAAAAAAATTAAAATTTTGGACATTTTTGGCATTGGTTAACCGGTGCCAAAGGGAGGATAAATAATTTTTTTTAGTATTTTTGGCACCGGTTAACCGGTGCCAAAACCTGTTTATGGCACCGGTTTTGAACCGGCGCCAAATAGGGGGTATTTGGCACCCCCCACATAGGCACGGGTTCAAACCGGTGCCCTAGGCCGGGTTTTAACCGGTGCCAAATGTGTTTTTTCATGTAGTGAACTTTGATGCATTTGAGCCACCAAAATTGCAAAAAAATGCCTCTACCATGGGCAAAATGCCATTTTTATGATTACGGTCTCACTTTCAGGCATGTTTTGGAACTGTACGTGCTCGGATCACCCCATAATGACCCCTAGGATAGGCGATGATATAATTGACGTTTTCTTAGAGCCTCATGGGTGACAAGTGTATGTGAAGAAACATGTAGACTTATGTATTTGAAGCAACATCAATGAAGAAATAAATGGTTATGGCGAACTTATGTATACTTATATTTATTATTATGTTTCACGCCTTTTGGGGTGGCTAAGCCTCTTTAGGGGGCGATATATGTTTGGTGCCCCTTCGGGTTAATGAGCCCCTTGGATGGGTGATGATGTGCCCCACGCCCCTTAGGGCTAATGAGCCCCTTAGATGGGCGATGATGTGTCCCACGCCCCTTAGGGCTAATGAGCCCCATGGATGGGCGATGATGTGTCTCATGCCCCTTACGGCAAATGAGCCATTTGGATGGGCGATGATGTATCTGACACCACTTAGGGCTAATGAGCCCCCTGGATGGGCTATGACGTTTCTTGCACCCCTTAGGGATAATGAGCCCCTTCTAGATAGGTGATCATATAAAACTTTGACGCTTTCGGCCCATTAAAACTGCCTAAAAAGTCCTCTAGCACGGTAAAAATACAATTTTTCTGATTACGGTCTCATTTTTAGGCATGTATTGGAACGGTACGTGCTCGGATCACCCCATAATGAGCCCATAGGATGGGCGATGATATAATTGACAAGTGTTTGTGAAGAAACATGGAGACTTATTAATTTGATGCAACATCAATGACAAACAATTTGTTATGGCTAACTTATGTATAACTGTATTTACTATTATGTTTGACGCCCTTAGGGGCGGCCGAGCCACTTTGGGGGGCGATATATGTTTGGTGCCCCTTCAGGCTAATGATCCCCTTTGATGGGCGATGATGTGCCTAACACCCCTTAGGGCTAATGAGCCCTTTTGATGGGCGATGATGTGTCTCACGCCCCTTAGGTCTAATAAACCCCTAGGATGGGCAATGACGTGTCTGACACCCTTAGGATTACTGAGCTCCTTCTAGATAGTTGATCATAGAAAACATTAATGCTTTTGGCGCACTAAAATTACGCAAAAAAGGCCTCCAGCATGGTGAAAATGCCATTTTTTTTATCACAGTCTCATTTTTAGGCATGTTTTTGAACTGTACATGTTCAGATCAATCTATAATGAGCCCATATGATGGGCCATGATATAATTGACGCTTTCTAAAAGTCTCTTGGGTGGCAAATGTTTGTGAAAAAACATGTAGACTTATGTATTTGAAGCAACATCAATGAAGAAACAATTTATTTTAACTAACTTATGTATACATGTCTTTATTATAATGATTGACGCCCTTCGGGGTGGCCAAGCCCCTTGGGGGGGGGGGCGATATATGTTTGGTGCCCCTTTGGTCTAATGAGCTCCTTAGATGGGCGTTGATGTGCTTGACGCCCCTTAGAGCGAATGAGCCCCATAAATGGACGATGATGTGTCTTACGTCCCTTAGGGCTAATAACCCCCTTGAATGGACGATAATGTGTCTGACGCCTTTTAGAGCTAATGAGACCCTTGGATGTGCAATGATAAGCCTTACACCCTTTAGGGCTAATGAGCCCCTTGGATGGGTGATTATTATCTCACACCCCTTAGAGTTATTGAGCCCCTTCTAGATAAGTTATCATAGAAAACTTTAATATATTCGGCCAACCAAAATTGCAAAAAACGGTCTCTAACATTGGGAAAATGCCATTTTTCTCGGATTTTGGTCTCATTTTTAGGCATGTCTTGGAACGGCACATGCTCGGATCACTTTATAATGAGCCCCTAGAATGGGCGATGATATAATTGAAGCTTTCTAAGAGACTCCTGGGTGACAACTGTTTGTGAAGATACATGTAGACTTATGTATTTGAAGCAACATTATTGAAGAAACAAATTGTTATGGCTAACTAATGTATACTTGTATTTATTGTTATGTTTCATGCCATTTTGGGCGGCCGAGCCCCTGGGGGGGGGAGAGGCGATATATGTTTGGTACCCCTTCGGGCTAATAAGCTTTTTAGCTAGGGTTAAAAAACCCTTCTAGCTAGGCGATCATGGAAAACTTTGACGCATTCGGCCAACCGAAATTGCATAAAAATTCCTCTAGCATGGTAAAAATGTCATTTTTCTGTTTGCGGTCTTATTTTTAGGCATATCTTGGAACGGTACCTGTTCGAATCACCCCATAATTAGCCCCTAGGATGGGCAACAAAATAATTTACTCTTTCTAATTGTCTCCTAGGTTACAAATGTTTGTGAAGAAACATGTACACTTATGTATATGAAGAAAAATCAATGAAGAAACAAATTATTATGCCTAACTTATGTATACTTGTATAAATTGTAATGTTTGTCGCCCATCGGGCTATTATACTTTGAGAGGGGGGGGGAATATATGTTTGGTGCCCTTTCGGGCTATTGAGCTCCTTAGATGGGTGTTGATGTGCCTAACACCCCTTAGGGCTAATGAGCCCCTTAAATGGACGATGATGTGTCTCATGTTCGTCAGAGCTAATGAGGCCGTTGGATGGGCAATGATGAGTCTTACACCCCTTAGGGCTAATGAGCCCCTGGGATGGGTGATGATGTGTCTCACGCCCCTTAGGGTTATTAAGCCCCTTCTAGATATGTGATCATGGAAAACTTTAATAAATTCGGCCAACCAAAATTGCAAAAAAAGGCCTCTAGCATGGGGAATATGCCATTTTTTTTTATTACGGTCACATTTTTAGGCATGTCTTGGAACGACACGTGCTCGGATCACCCCATAATAAGCCCCTAGAATGGGCGATGATATAATTGACGCTTTCTAAGAGCCTCCTGGGTGACAAGTGTCTGTGAAGAAACATGTAGACTTTTGTATTTGAAGCAACATTAATGAAGAAACAAATTGTTATGGCTAATAATGTGTACTTGCATTTATTGTAATGTTTGACGCCCTATGGGGCGACTAAGCCTCTTAGGGGGGGATGGTGATATATGTTTGGTGCCCCTTCAGGCTAATTAGCCCCTTGGATGGGCGATGATGTGCCTGACGCCTCTTAGTGCTAATGAGCCCCTTGGATGGGCGATGATGTGTCTCACGCCTCTTACAGCTAATGAGACCCTTGGGTAGGCGATGATGTGTCTGACACCCCTTAGGGCTAATGTGCTCCTTGCATGGGCGATGATGTGTTTGTCACCCCTTAGGGCTAATGAGCCCCTTGGATGAGCGATGATGTGTCTAACACCCTTAGAGTTCATGAGCCCCTTCTTGATAAGCGATCATGGAAAACTTTGACGCAATCGGCCCACTAAAATTGCATAAAAAGGCCTCAAGCATGGTGAATATGCCATTTTTCTTATTAAAGTCTAATTTTTAGACATGTCTTGGAACAGAACCTGTCCGGATCACCCCATAATGAGCCTATAGGATGGGCAATTATATAATTGACTTTTTCTAATTGTTCCCTGCGTGACAAATGTCAGTGAAGTAACATGTAGACTAATGTATTTGAAGCAACATCAATGAAGAAACTAATTTTTATGGCTAACTTGTGTATACTTGTATTTATTGTTATGTTTAACACCCTTAAGAACGGCCAAGCCCATTTGAGGGTGATATATGTTTGGTGCCCCTTCGGGATAATGAGCCCCTTAGATGGGCAATGATGTGCCTGACGCCCCATAGAGATAAAGAGTCCCTTTGATTAGGGATGATGTATCTTACGCCCCTTGGGGCTAATGAAACCCTTGGATGGGCGATGATGTGTCTCACGCCCCTTAGGGCTAATAAGCCCCTTGAATGGGCGTTGATGTGTATAACACCCATTAGGGTTAATGAGCCTCTTCTAGATAGGCTAGCATGAAAAACTTTGATGCATTCGGCCAACCAAAATCGCATAAAAAGGCTTGTAACATGGTGAAAATGTAATTTTTCAGATTACAGTCTCATTTTTAGGCATGTCTTGGAACGGTACTAGCTCGGATCACCCCATAACGAGCCCTAAGGATGGGCGATGATATAATTGACGCTTTCTAAGAGCATCCTGGGTGACAAGTGTTTATGAAGAAAAATATAGACTTATGTATTTGAAGCAACATCGGTGGAGAAACAAATTGTTATTGCTAATTTATGTATACTTGTATTTAATTTTATGTTTAAAGACTGTTGGGACGTCCGAGCCCCTTGGGAGGAGGGGGCGATATATGATTGGTACCCCTTATGACTAATTAGCCCCTTGGACGGGCGATGATGTGCCGGACGATCCTCAGGGCTAATAAGCCCCATGGATGGGCGATGATACGTCTCATGCCCCTTAGGGCTAATGAGCCTTTTGGATGGGCGATGATCTATGTGACGCTCCTCAGGGCTACTGAGCCCCTTAGATGGGCAATGATGTGTTTGACAACCCCTAGGGCTAATAAGCCCCTTGGATGGGCAATTATGTGTCTAACACCCCTTAGGGTTAATAAGCCCCTTCTAGATAGGCGATCATGGAAAACTTTGACGCATTCTGCCAACCGTGACTTAAGGGGCTTCCCTCAGCTTAGTCTTTTTGGTTCTTAAGAAGGGTCGCTACCTCTCCCAGGACCTGAATGAAATTGCATAAAAATTCCTCTAGTATGGTGAAAATGTCATTTTTTTTATTATGGTCTCATTTTTAGGCATGTCTTGGAACATTACGTGTTCGGATCACCGCATAATGAGACCCTAAGATGGGCGATGATATAATTGACGCTTTTTAACAGTCTCCTGGGTGACAAATGTCTATGGAAAAACATGTAGAAGTATTTATTTGAAGCAACATCACTGAACAAACAAATTGTTATGGCTAACTTATGTATACACGTATTTATTGTAATTTTAGACGCCCATTGGGGTAGCCAAACCCTTGGGGGGGGGGGGCGATATATGTTTGGTGCCCCTTCACGGTAATGAGCCCCTTTGATGGGCGATGTTGTTTCTAACGCCCCTTAGGGCTAATGAGGGCTTTGTTGGGCAATGATGAGCCTTACACCCTTTAGGGCTAATGAGCCCCTTAGATGCGCGATGATGTGTCTCACGCCCTAAGGGTTATTGAGCCCCTTCTAGATAGGAGACCATGGAAAACTTTGATGCATTCGACCAACCAAATTTGAAAAAAAAATGCCTTTAGCATGGGGAATATGCCATTTTTCTGATTACGGTCTCATTTTTCTGATTCCTCTAGCACGTGCTCGGATCACCCCATAATGAACCCTTAGAATGGGCGTTGATATAATTAACGCTTTCTAAGAGCCTCCTGGGTGACAAGTGTCTGTGAAGAAACATGTAGACTTATGTATTTAAAGCAACATTAATTAAGAAACAAATTGTTATGGCTAACTAATGTATACTTGCATTTATTGTTATGTTTGATGCCCTTTGGGGCGGCCGAGCCCCTTGGGGGGGGGGGGGCGATATATGTTAGGTGCCCCTTCGGGCTAAAGAGCCCCTTTGATAGGCGATGTTGTGCTTGACGCCCGTTAGGGCTAATGAGATCCTTTGAGGGGCGATGATGTGTCTCACGCCCCTGAGAGCTAATGAGCCCTTTGGATGGGTGATGATGTGTGTGACACCCCTTAGGGCTAATAATCCCCTTGCATGGGCGATTGTGTGTCTTGCACCCCTTAGAGCTAATGAACCCCTTGGATGGGCGATGATGTGTCTAACACCCCCTAGGGTTCATGAGCCTCTTCTAGATAGGCGATCATGGAAAACTTTGATACATTCGACCCACTAAAATTTCATAATAAGCCCTCTAGCATGGTGAAAATGCCAATTTTCTTATTACGATCTCATTTTTAGTCATGTCTTTGAACGATACATGCTCGGAACAACACATAATGATCCCCTAGGATGGGCGATGATACAATAAACGCTTTCTAAGAGCCTCTTGGGTGACAAGTGTCTGTAAAGAAACATGTAGACTTTTGTATTTGATTCAACATTAATAAAGAAACAAATAGTTATGGATAACTAATGTATACTTCTATTAATTGTTATGTTTGACGCCCTATAGGTCGGCCGAGCCTCTTAGGGGGGGGGGGGGGCAATATGTGATTGGTGCCCCTTCAGGCTAAAGAACCCCTTGGATGGGTGATGATGTGTCTGACTCCCCTTAGGGCTAATGAGCCCCTTGGATGGGAGATGATGTGTCTCACGTCCCTTATAGATAATGAGCCCCTTGGGTGGGCGATGATGTGTCTGACGCCCCATAGGGCTAATGAGCCCCTTGGATGAACGATGATGTGTCTAGTACCCATTAGGGTTAATGATCCCATTCTAGATATGCGATCTTGGAAAACTTTGATACATTCTGCCAGCTGAAATTGCGAAAAAAGGCCTATAGCATGGTGAAATTGCAATTTTTCTGATTACGATCTCATTTTTGTGCATGTCTTGGAACGGTACATGCTTTTACCACCCCATAATGAGCCCTTAGGATGGGCGATGATATAATTGACGATTTCTAAGAGCCTCGTGGGTGACAATTGTCTGTGAAGAAACATGTAGAGTTATGTATTTGAAGCAACATCAATGAAGAAACAAATTGTTATAGCGAACTTATGTATACTTGTATTTATTGTTATGTTTGGCGCCTTTTGGAGCGACTGAGCCCTTTGGGGGGGGGGGTCTTAATATGTTTGGTGCTCCTTCGAGCTAATTATTTTGGTGGATAGGCGATGATGTGCCTGACGCTCCTTAGGGCTAATGAGTCCCTTGGATGGACAATGATGTTTCTTAAGACCCTTAGGGCTAATGAGCCCCTTGGATGGGCGATGATGTGTATGACGCCCCTTAGGGCTAATAAGCCCCTTTAATGGGTGATGATGTGTCTGACTCCCCTTAGGGCTAATGAGCCCTTTGGTGGGCGATGATGTCTCTGGCACCCTTTAGGGTTAATGATCTCATTCTTGATAGTCAATTGTGGATAATCTTGAAGCATTCGACCCACCAAAATTGCGAAAAAAGGCCTCTAACATGGTGAAAATGCAATTTTTCTTATTACAGTCTCATTTTTAGGCATGGCTTGGAACAGTACGTGCTCAGATTGGCGATGATATAATTAACCCTTTTAAAGACCCTCCTGGGTGACATGTAACTGTGAAGAAACATGTAGACTTGTGTATTTGAAGCAATATCAAAGAAGAAATAAATTGTTATGGCTAAATCACTATAATAAAAACCGCATATGCTCGACGCTTTGCTCTTGACACCTTAGGAGAGCCGTCAGACCAAATTAGAACTATCCGCGTTTTGGCGACGCTTTTCACTGTCGAATTAAAATCTCATCACTGTTCTACGTCGACAAATAGGAAATTGCACGTGATTTACCAGTATTAGTCACGCATGCTATTTTTTTAAGAATTAAAAATAGCACCCCAATTTTGTTTACTCGATGTTGTATCTTTTAACCCCAAAACCCCTAAAATAGCGAATTGGTTTATCTTCAATTCTCAGTATGCTATTCTAATCACTCTATCTCTTTTTGAAGTTATAGATTGAAATGTATTTTGCTAAAAGATTCAAATCCTTCAGGTATTTAATTTTCTTTCCTATTAATTTTTGAATTTGTAGGATTTTTCTCCTAGATATGGCTGTTTAAGTGCTTGATTTGTGTTTAATTTGAATATGTTCATTCTTTTATTATGTTTTTCCTTAATTATTCCCCTTGAAAATTGAAGGTTTTCTCCAGTTAAGTTAGGGTTCACTTTAAAATCTTGGTAAATTTACGGTTATAAGAAATGGCATATTAGATTAAATGCATGAATTTATAAGAATTTTCGATTAAATTGATTGAAATGGAAATTGAGAAACACTATGTAATTTCCTAAAGAGAGGTTAAGAAGCAGTACTAGTAAGAAATTCTAGGTCAAAGGTTTTGTGTTTCAACTAGCAAATCCAAAATGAATAGAAGTTTGTTCAATTATCAATCATTAATTTATTTATGTAAATTATGAATATCTTTTTCTTTAAGTTCTGAATTTCTAGATTTTTACTTATTTTTCTCAAGTTATATTTTCTTTAAAGCTCTAAATTTTTACAATCTAACTAGTGTCTTGAGTTGAATGGTTGATATTATTAGGACAAATGAAATTTGGAATGAAAATTGATGGGTTAAATTGTCAGTCATTCTTCCTAAAAAAAATAATTATCAGCTGCTCCTCGATGCGGTTTTAATTACAGGAGTTCAGCCGATGACATAACTAAAAAAATTCCTCAAAAAAGGATGTAGGAAACATATACCTGGTGTGGTGTTGATTTTCACTATATAGGGTAGATTGGAGGTGAAAGTATGGTTGTATATCAGACCATGGTCCTTGTGGTCATGGTGGGCAACTTTTCCCCTGTGGTTATAGTGGCTTCAGGGAGTGCTAGACAGGTGGTGGTCATGACTAGGTGGGATTTGAGTAAAAGAAGATAGATTCAATGGACCAGGTATGAATTTGTCTTTACATACAATTTATATGCTAAAACATAAATCATGTTGATATACTATAAGCTTATATATGGTACTAAAGAGCTGAATATCCTTGTGTGCATTTTGATCTCTATATGCTAAAACCTACTTTTTATGGTGCATACTGTCACATTTTTAACAATTTATTTCATTTTCCATGGATTCCAGAATGTTTAATTTGTTTTTTAAGTCTATCCATCAGTCTTGGAAAGTTGTCTAACTTTTTATATTATTTGTATAGTTGCCAATGCATTAGTTTTTTAGAGCAGAGGGTTGCTGTGACGGTGGTAAGATCAAGGTACCTAGATTTTTTCTTTATTCTATTTAATAAGATAATGAATGGCTATTTTATGATGATCTATCTTAATAATGCACAAATTAATTGAATTGGTATGAATCCATAAAACTAACAACTTTTTTAATTGCCGATGTATTAGTTTAAAGCTTTATTTTTTTCATGTGCTAACTTAGAGTAGGAAACAAAATTGTTTTTGATTTTGCTCTTCCCTATGTCACTATAGAGATATATATGATTGTATTTTATATACTTGCAAACTGAAACACATGTCTTATTAGTGATGCCTGTTGAGTAGTTGGAAGCAAATTTAAATACGAGCTGATGAGTAATAATCGCGTGAATTACATGCTGTTAATTATTAACTTACTTTTGTTATATTGACCAATAATTGTGGTCGAAAGGTCAATGTTAGTTTGGTGACTTGATAAACTGCATTTTAGATATTTTGAAAAAATAAATTCTTGTTGAATTGATTTATATAGCCTATTATGATCACTTTGGTAACGTTGACCTGTTTATAATTAGTGATCTCCTTATGTAGTTTGTCCCTTGCATATGGACAACAAGGTAATTGTAATTAAATGATAACTTGTATTTTACTTTGGTGTCTCTTTAGATTTTCACATTGGATTTTCTATTAAGTTGTGTGATTTTCTATCTTTTTTGTACAGATTTATCAAAATTAACACTTATTGCAAGCTTGTCATCTTTAGAATTTAAAGCGTAAGAGGCATTTTTTTTTCCTTCTATATTTGTTATGTTCCTTTTAGAAGAATGAAGAACATTACTCTTGGTTTCTAATCACACTTAGCACTTAATATTGCCCTTAGATGTAACTAAACTCAGGAGCATAATTTTAATTTTTTATATTTTTTTCTATCCCTTGTTATTATAGAGTTGCCACCTTCTAGGTCTAGTATTAAGGTGGTATTTGAATACTATAACATTTTAAATTGTTGGGTATATATATATTGGGTCCACCCAACTCTTGGTGTGGCGATGTGGTTTTGGACAGGAGGTCCATCCAACTCTTGTTGGGGAATACTATTACATGAAATTTGCGATTTTGTTCTATGTAATATCTGGACAGGAGGTGTACCCAACTCTTGTTTGGGAATTTCATAAATTTTGGGTGTTACTGACAACTGTATGTCTTCTTTAGAAACGAATATCAACAAGTATTATAGTGAGCCTTATCATACCTTGGACCATGCCTTTTCGATTATACATTTGAAGCAAGTCTTTTAGTGAGCCAATCTATTGTTGCTGCAGGATGTAAACCCTGTTGTTGTCCCTTTACCTTGCTGCTGCTATTGCTGTCTGTCTCCTCAAGCCACACTAAAACAATAATTCTTGCCCAAGACTCCAAAAATAATGTTTGGGTGCGCCTTGATTTCAAAGCAAAAAAATGAGTTATTAGTCAGAGTCTTAAACTTTGCTTTACGCCTCCTTTGCAAGTTAATTAAGAAGCAACTAAATTGGAGATTGATTGAAGATTTTTTGTGAAGAAATAGAAATAAAAAACGTCATTAGTTCCCATAAAAAAAATTAGTTGTAATATTATAACAAATTTCATAGTTTTGCTCTTGTATGAATATTTGAGTTTTAGGGAAGATAATAATTAATTTATATTCAATAAAATGGGATTTTATAAAAAAGTTATTTTATGGTTTTGGAATTTTTTGTAGCACAATGATATTTATAAGATGTCTTCAACTATCTCCCATAATATTATATAAGGAATTATCGAATCATTTCGTTGACATGGTCGCTAAATACTGTCGCTAACTTTGAAAATATATGCAAGTCGATTAAATATACAGGATTTAAGGACAATAAAAAGAGTCGACAACTTTATAATCATAGACATGAAAAAGCGTCGTGAACTTTAAGAAGTTGCGCAAAAAAACCAAATCTAGATGCTTAGTATAAAAATTTGGACGCAAATAAGCGTTGAGATTCTCGACGCTTTTCAGCAAATTTCTCGACTCACATTTTTTTAACGCTTTATAAAAGCGTTGAGAAAAAAATTTCGTCGCTTTTTAATGTCGAAATAGGCCTTAAAAGCGTCGAAAATACACGGAAATTGTAGTAATGACTTATGAATACTTGTATTTATTGTTATGTTTGACGCCCTTTAGGGCGGGGGAGCCCCTTGGGGAGGGGGGGGGGCAATATATGTTTGGTGCCCCTTCGGGCTAATGAGTTCATTTGATAAGCGATGATGTGCCTGACGCCCCTTAGGGCTAATGAGCCCCTTGGATGAGTGATGATTTATCTCAAGCCACTAAGGGCTAATGAGCCCCTAAGATGGGCAATGATGTGTCTGACACCCCTTACGGCTAATGAGCCCCTTGGATGGGCGATGATGTGTCTGACACCCCTTAGGGCTAATGAGCCCTTTGGATGGGCGATAATATGTCTGACATCCCTTAGGGTTAATGAGCCCATTCAAGATAAGCGATCATGGAGAACTTTAATGCATTCGGCCCACCGAAATTGCGAAAAAAGGGCTCTACTATGGTGAAGATGCAATTTTTCAGATAACGATCTCATTTTTAGGCATGTCTTTGAACGGTACGTGCTCGGATCACCCCATAATGAACCCCTAGGATGGCAGATGATATAATTGACGCTTTCTTAGAGCCTCCTTGGTGACAAGTGTCTGTGACACCCTTCATTTGCATGAGTGACAAGTGTCTGTGACACCCTTCATTTGCATAAGTGACAATTGTCTTTTAGCTCATTTTTCGAGGCAAACATTTTTCTTTACATGCCCACATTATCAAACATTTTTCATTTGCAATTTCATTCTCAAAAAATTTCTAGTGAGAGAAAGTAATGAGAAATATTAGTGAGAGAAAATAGTGAGAGAAAGTAGTAAGATAAAATAGTGAGAGAAAATAGTGAGAGAAAGTACTGAAGGAGAGCATTTGTAACACGATCCGGTAAAAACTTGTACACTCTTGTTCGGAGGTAGACGAAGCGATATTCGTGGTTAAGCATTGGACGGAGCTTCATTTGGTCGATAGACGCTTTCTTTTTAAGGTACGCCCTCGCTCTTTTATGCGTTCTTTCGTTAATGGCATCATCGTCAAGTTCCTCTAGCATTAGACTACCATGGTTGATTTAGCAAGGCAAACCTGACGTGGAGGTAGCACGAGATTCTTTTGCTACCTCCAACATCCCTTGGGTCGACGTGTTGCAAGATTTTTCAAGTAGGTCTCCGTACTCATCTTATGAAGAAGACTATGATCCGGGTGAGGTGACTGTGGCCTTCTCTGAGAAAGAAGGTTTATTTAATAGGCACCTTGAAAATTTTGTGGTTGCAGTAATGGAGGCTGCTGAAGATCAGGATAATGAAGAATGCAATTACTAAGGCAACATGCAACCGCTTAGGGAAGGCCTCCAGGCCTATGGGTTTAGGGCGGTATTTAAACAAAGTATTCGCCTTGGCCAAATGTCACGGTTAATGAATGAGCAGTATGGTGTAATCGGCCAATACGTGGGGTATGCTCCTGATGACAGGGACACCCCCGCGACTCCACCTCCGGGGTGCACCGCCCTATATTGTGATTTACTGAAGTAGGGAATGCGTTTTCCCCTTCACCCTTTTTTCAAGACTTTGTTACGGGGGTACAACTCAGCCATTTGCAATTTGACGCCGAACTCCTAGCTAAAAGTGTACTATTTTTTGGTGGTTCGTTCCATGATAAGGCAAACTCCAACTTTAAGGCTTTGGATAAACTTGTTCAAATTGATTTTCTGTAAGGAAAATTTTGGTGCTGGTTGGTGGGAATTTCGCATCTGCAATGCTTCAAAGTGGATCAAACGTTAATAACTAAGGGGTGAAAAACCAAAGATCAAACGCTGGCAATTTTTGTTTATTTACTGTCGTACTTGGGACATCCCATTGGTTCAGAATTTAGAGCAACCCAATTTGAGTTAAAATTACGACATTCCTCCTATGACAATTGAGGAAGCTGTAGTTTCCCTTTGTACAGAAACTAAGGGTCTCGTTATCAATGGGGATCTGGTTCAATTACCCATGACCTGGGCTTTCTAGAAGAAGAGAAAAAGCTTTGTACAATTGGCCTTGGATTCCGCTCAAAGGGTATGATAGAGGGGAATATTCCACACGTATTATAATTATAGATATCTTCGCATTGCTGTTCTAACTCTTTTCCAACTTTTGTGCAGTTTCATTTATACAGATGAATTGAACAATCAGAAAGTCTTGGCCCTATAAGCTGCCGTAATGAGGAAGCTACTAAAAAAAGGAACTAGGGAGATACGTCCCCCACCTTTGGTAAGTTTTCTTTCTTAACTCCTAATGCAATTGATGGTTTACATCTTATTGATCTGTAAATTTTGCAGAGGACCCAAGGAAAAGTTACCTCAGCTCCGGTCGAGATACCAAGGAAAAGCTCCACTACGGCTCATGAAGATCAACAATACCAGCCTTCAATAATGAAAGAAGGCAATGACCAAACGGTGCCTTCCCCTCAGCGTCTCCCAAGCCCTAAAAGGAAGAGGCACGATGACAGTCGTAGTTCATCTAGTAGGGCCTCCTTTTCGGACCTCGACAACTCAGGCAAAGAGGCGCGTGATGGGTCAGCCTTGAGTTACCTTTATTCGAGTGTTGACGCGGATCATTTTAAAGCCTTGGATCACGAGAATGAGTTTAAGATCATGCATCAACCATGGGCCGAGGTTTGTGTCCCTCTTTTTCCTTATTGTTACTTTTTATTATTGTGCTGTGACTAATATGCCTTTGCTTCAGTATTCGGTACGGGCCACCGCATTTGTGCAACATGGGCTTACTGTGACGCACCTAACTCGGGAAAATAATGCACTTATTTAAGAAGTCAACTCACTAAAGGAGCAAGTTGCCGACCTACAGTCGCAGCTCGAAGAGATGACGTGCCTTAAGAAAGTAAATGTCATGAAGAAGCTCTGCTTAGAAGAGAAAAAAAATCATGTATAGGAAAAGTTGATGATTGCTCTAGAGGAGTTGGAGTCCGCAAAAAAAAGTTGGCCAGTGTTGAGGGGTATTTGAATACGGAAGGCGCTACTCAACAAGAGATAGAGAAGGCTTAACTCTAAATAACAGATGGCAAGGTCCACAGTGTAGACGGGTGCGTCGAAGCTAATGAGTTAGGGCAAGAAACGGGAATTTTTCGTCTTCAGGCTGTCTTTGAACTTGTTCACCCCAAGCTTCAGCTTGGACCTCTCTATGGAAAGTACCAAGAAATCCTTAAGGGAGGGCTTGAGTAGATGATGAAGAATTTCTCGCTTTCTGATAAAGAGAAAGGTAGTCGAGCCTAACAGTATCAACCAACTTGTGATCAATGCAGCGTGGGAAATCATTAATATCACATGCTGAAAGAGGGTGCTGTTGAGGACAGTGCTTCTGATGATGATGCTTCTAGCTCTCATTCACATCATAACTAGCTTCCGTATTTTATTGCTTTTCCTTTTACTTGTATCTCTTTATTTTCGTGTAGACTTGTATTTGAATCAACATCAATGATGAAACAAATTGTTATGGCTAACTTATGTATATTTAATTTATTGTTAGGCTTGACGCCCTTTGGGCGATGGGCGATGATATAATTGACGCTTTCTATGAGCCTCCTAGGTAACAAGTGTCTGTGACAACTTCATTTGCATGAATGAAAAGTGTATGTGACACCTTTCCTTTGCATGAGTGACATGTGTCTGTGACACCCTTCATTTGCATGAGTGACAATTGTCTTTTAGCTCATTTTTTGAGGTAAACATTTTTTTTACATGACCACATTCTCAAGAATTTCTCATGCACAATTTCATTCTCAAAAGATTTCTAGTGAGAAATATTAGTGAAAGAAAATAGTGAGATAAAGTAGTGAGAGAAAATAGTGAGAGAAAGTACTAATGGAGGGTGTTTGTAACGTGATCCGGTAAAAGCTTGTACTCACTTGTTTCAAGGTAGACGAGGCGATATTCGTGGATGAGCATTGGACGGAGCTTCATTTGGTTGAAAGACGCTTTCTTTTTAAGGTACGTCCTCGCTCTTTTATGTTTTGTTTCTTTAATGGAATCATTGTCAAGTTCCTTTAGAATTAGACTACCATGGTTGGCTTAGCAAGGAGAACCTGCCGTGGAGTAGCACAAGATTGTTCTGCTTCCTCTGGCATCCCTTGGGGCGACGTGTTGCCTGATTTTCCTAGCAGGTCTCCGTACTCATCTTACGAGGAGGACTATTGTCCGAGTGAGGTGACTGTGGCCTTCTCAGAGAGAGATGGTTTATTTAATAGGCACCTTAAAAATGGTGTAGTTACAATAATGGAGGCTTCTAAAGACTAGGATAATGAAGAACGTAATTACCAGTGCAACGTGCAACCGCTTGGGGAAGGCTTGCAGGCCTATGGGTTGAGGGAGGTGTTTAAACATAGAATCCGCCTAGGCCAAATCACACGGTCAATGACTTAACAGTATGGTGTAGTCGGCTAATACGTGGGGTATGCTCCTGATGACAGGGACACCCCCATGTCTCCACCTCCGGGGTGCACCGCCGTATATTGGGATTTACTGAAGCAAGGAATGCGCTTTTTTGTTCACCCTTTTGTCAGGACATTGTTACGGGAGTACAACTTAGCTATTTGCAATTTGATACCTAACTCTTGGCTAAAAGTGTACTCTTTTTTTGTTGTTTGTTCTATTATAGGGCAAACTCCAACTTTAAGGCTTTCTTGAAACTGGTTCAAATTGATTCCTTCAAAGGAAAATTTTGTTGCTGGTTGGTGGCATTTTGCATTCGCAATGGCTTAAAAGATGTGCAAAACCAAAGATCAAACGTCAAAAACTGGCGTGGCCAGTTTATATTTGTTTACTGTCGTACTTGGGAAATCATTTTGGTTCCGAATTTAGAGGAACCCAATTTAAGTTTGAATTACGACTTTCCTCCTATGACGACAAAGGAGGCTGTAGTTGCCCTTTGTCCGGAAACTAAGGGTCTCATGATCAATGGTGACCCGGTTCAATTACCCATGACCAAGATACCCGACTGGGCCTTTCTAGAGGATAAAAAGAAGCTTTGTACAATTGGCCTTAGCTTCCACTCAGAGGGTATGATAGAAGGAGGTATTCCACACGTATTATAATTATAGATATCTTTGCATTTATGTTCTAACTCTTTTCTAACTTTTGTGCAGGATTCTTGGGTACAAATGCATGTAACAATCATAAAATCCTTGTCATACGAGCTGCCGAGATGAGGATCCTACTAAAAAACGATACTGGGGAGATGCCTCCCCTACCCTTGGTAAGTTTTCTTTCTTAACTCTGAATGCAATCGATGGTATACAGGTAATTGATCTGTAAAATTTTGCAAAGGACCTAGAGAAAAGTTACCTCAGCTCCAGTCGAGATACCAAGGTAACGTTCTACTACGGCTCATGAAGATAAAAAATACCAGCCTTCAACAATGCAAAAAGGCAATGACCAGATGGTGGCATCCCCTCAGCGTCCGCCAAGCCTTAAAAGGAAGAGGCACGATTACAGTAGTAGTTCATCTAGTAGGGCCTCTTTTTGGGACCTCGACAACTCGGGTATAGAGGCGCGTGCTGGGCCAGCCTTAAGTAACCTTTATTCAAATGTTGACGCTGATCATTTTAAAGACTTCGATCACGAGAATGAGTATAAAATCATGCAACAATCATGGGCTGAGGTTTATGACCCTCTTTTTCCTTATTGTTACTTTTTATTGTTGTGTTGTTTCTTATATGCCTTTGCTTCAGTATTCGGTACGGGCCGCCGCATTTGCGCAGCGTGGGATTACTTAGACACGCCTAGCCCGAGAAAATTATGCACTTATTGAAAAAGACAACTCACTAAAAGAGAAACTTACCGACCTACGGTCGCAGCTAGAAGAGATGACGAGACTTAAGAAAGTAGCTGTCACGAAGAAGCTCCGGTTCAGAAGACAAAAATATCAGGTTAAGGAAAAGTTTAAGACGACTCTGAGGAGTTGGTGTCTGCAAAGAAAAAGTTGGCCAGTGTTGATGGGCTATTGAAGACGGCTGGTGCTACTCTACAAGAGATAGCGAAGGCTTGGTTCCATACAACAGATGGCCAGGTCCACATGTGAGATGCGTGCATCGAAGCTAATGAGTTGGGGCAAGAAACGAGAGTTTGTCGTCTTTAGGGTGCGTTTGAACTTGTTAACTCTGAGCTTCAGTTCGAACCTCTCTATGGAAAGTACAAAGAAATCCTCAAGAGCGAGCTTGATGAGATGATGAAGAATTTCTCGCTTTGTGATGAATAGCAAGATAGTCGAGCCCAAGAGCATCAACCACCTTGTGAACAATGTTGCGTGGGAATTCATAAATATCACATGATGAAAGAGGGTGCTACTAAGGCCGGTGCTTCTAGCTCTCATTAACATCATGACTTGCTTCCATATTTTATTGCTTTTCTTTGTACTTGTATCTCTTTATTTTCATGTAGACTTGTATTTGAATCAATATTAATGAAGAAACAAATTGTTATGGCTAACTTATGTATACTTGTATTTATTGTTATGTTTGATGCTCTTTGGGGCGGCCGAGCCCATTGGGTGGGGCGGGGGGGGGGGGGGGAGACATATGTTTGGTGCCCCTTTGGGCTAATAAGCCCCTTGGATGGGCGTTGATGTGCCTGACACCCCGTAGGTCTAATTAGCCCCTTGGATGGGCGATGATGTGTCTCACACCCACTACAAGAAAATAACCTTTTCGTAGCGATTATTTTAACCTTTAGTATCGATTGTAATTTCAACAAAAAGCTTTCCCAACAAATGGTCATTTGATACAATATCTCCCGTTGCCTTAGCCTTTAGTAGTGGTATTCAATATCGATGGGGTTGGCCTCAATAATCATTAAAAAACTACATCTAATCGTATTGATTATTGTAGCTATTACAATCGCTATAAATGTTTAACTGCTTTTCTTCAAAAAAAAAAAAAAACATGCGTATGATCTTTTCAAGATTTGAACATACAACCTCAACTCTTAAATTAAATGTTTCACCAATACGCTATGAAATATTTTATGTATTTTTTGTCAAACAATATTAATATATCTAGTGTTGAAAAGGCCTTTCGTATCGATTTTTAGGATTTAGTGGCGATTGTAAATGTTACGATTTCTCAAAATTATATAAATGTCTAAAAAATAGTATTGATATGTATGATTATTTTTTCCGTATCGATTTTACACAGGAAAACCATGGCGATTGTAAAAATGATACGACATCCTCAATTATTTTACAAACATACTTGTATGTTGTAGCGAATGTACAATCGCTACGAAATGATCGTTACGAAAAGAGATTTTTCTTGTAGTGTCCCTTAGGGCTAATGAGCCCCTTGGATGGGCAATGATTTGTCTAACGCCCCTTAGGGCTAATGATCCCGTTTGATTGGCGCTTATGTGTCTAACACCCCTTAAGGCTAATGAGCCCCTTGGATGGACGATGATGTGTTAGATACCCCTTAGGGTTAATGAGCCCATTCTAGATAGGGGATCATGAAATATTTTAATGCATTCGTCCCAGCAAAAATTGCGAAAAAAGCTTCTAGCATGATGAAAATGCCATTTTTCTGATTACAGTCTCATTTTTAGAAATGTCTTGGAACAGTACGTCTTCGGATCACCCTATAATGAGCCCCTAGGATAGAAGATGATATTATGAAGAAACATGTAGACTTATGTATTTTAAGCAACACCAATGAAGAAACAATTTGTTATGGCTAACTTATATATACTTGTATTTAATTTTATGTTTTACGCCTTTCGGGTAAGGCGATATATTTTTGGTGCCCCTTCGGGCATTGGAGCCCCTTGGATAAGCGATGATGTGTCTAACGCCCCTCAGGGCTAATGAGGCCCTTGGATGGGCATTGATGTGTCTGACACCTTTTAAGGATAATCAGCCCCTTAGATGAGCGATGATATGTCTGACACCCGTTAGGGTTAATAAGCCCCTTCTAGATATGCGATCATGGAAAACTCTAATGCATTTGGCCTACCGAAATTGCGAAAAAAGGCCTCTAGCATGGTTAAAATGCCATTATTCCGATTACGGTCTCATTTTTAGGCATATCTTGGAAAGTTACGTGCTTGGATCACCCCATAATGAGCCCCTAGGATGGGCGATGATATAATTGATGCTTTCTAAGAGCCTTATGGGTGGAAATTGTCTTTTAAAAACATGTAGACTTATGTATTTAAAGCAACATTAATGAAGAAAAAAAAAATTGTTATGGCTAACTTATGTACACTTGTATTTAATTTTATGTCTGACGCCTTTTGGGGTGGCCGAGCCAATTTGGAGGGGTATATTTTTGGTGCCCCTTCGGGCTTTTTAGCCCCTTGGATAAGCGATGATGTGTCTGACGCCCCTTAGGGGTAAGGAGGCCCTTAGATGGTCAATGATGTGCCTGACACCATTTAAGGATAATGAGCCCCTTGGATGAGCGATGATATGTCTGACATCCCTTAGGGTTAATAAGCCCCTTCTAGATAGGCAATCATGGAAAACTTTAATGCATTTGGCCCACCGTAATTGCGAAAAAAGGCCTCTAGCATGATTAAAATGCCATTTTTGTAATTACATTCTCATTTTTAGGCAAGCCTTGGAACAGTGACAAGGGGAAAACTAGGTCGTTATCTAATCTTCCCTCGGTCAAACTAAATTTATAAACACTTAACAAACTTAAATACGAGTATAGAGGCAAGTCAAGGGTCGAACCCAAAGGAACGGTAATGTTCAAGCACTTTCAATTATGCGCCTAAGCTAGGTCGAAGACGAAGGTAAGAGAGAATACTAACAACTAACAAAACAAGTAACCAAGGAAATAAACACTAGGAACGGGGATCAACAAGTAATCATGTCAATTGCAACAACATGGGAAGAGCATGCCAATCAAAGGTTGTGAGGACTAATGATAAGAGAAATCAATAGGAATCAAAGAGATATCTCCTAATTGTTAAGCTAGAATTCACTATGAATAACAAACTAAGAGAATCACAATCAAAACCAATTGATAATTGCAATTCCTAAATCAATTGTTCATGTCATTAGCAATTACAATGCAATCTAGCATAATTCTCAAAGCCAAATTGAATTACACACATGCAAACCTTCACTAATCACTTTAATCTCAACAATCAATCAACACAATTCCAAAATTAATCACAATTAATCAATCATACAAGTTTCACTCAATTCCTAGCCAAACAACTATTTAAGAATCATCATCTATCAACTAACAACTATGGAAATAAAGAATCAACAAAATATCAAGAACAATTACACTAATCAAGCATCAAACATCAAAATTAAACCAAACAAACATCAAATTAAACAAAGCAATTGAATGAGATAGAGTTTAGAAATGCTCACTGATAATTAAGAAGATCTCCAACACAATTTTCACACTTGCATCTTCAATGTCTCAATCACCATTGAAATTCCTCACTTTCTCTCTCTAAAACTACTCCTAATCTAGCCTAATCTAGAGAGAGAAGATCTCAACCTAAGAGAGAGAAAACTATTCTAAAACTAAAGAATTACATGAATTGAAGAATAAAGGAACCCAAAAACTATATAAATAAAAGGAGAAAGAAGCTTAAAATCGTAAAAGACCCAGAAACCCGCGCCCGTGGGGCCAAGGCCCGCGCCCTCGGGACAACCGCGGGTGCTTACTGCCCAAAAACGGCAGTTTTGGAGCTGCAGCAACCCCGCGCCCGCAGGTACTGTAGCCCGCGCCCGCGGCAGTTTTCCAGGGCCAACTTCAGAAGGCTGTAACTTCCGATCTAAGAATCGTATGAAGGCGTGCGACCTATCATTGGAAAGCTCTTCAAGTCTAGTTTCAACCCAACTTGAATCACCTTAATCCGATCTGTAGAACTTGAGATATGACTAAAACAATGCACAAAGTTCCTATTTGATTCTTTGCAATCCTTCGTTTTCCTTTGTTTCAAACTCAAATTCAATTCCGAAAAGTGCATATTGATCCTAGTGGGTGCTATTTTCAATTCCCATGCATATAGCCCGCGACGTACCTACAAAATAAGACAAAGAAACGAAAAAGCAAGAGAAATAACCGAGAAATGAATAAAATGATAAGAAAGCCATTAAAAGCATGCATTTCTCTAAACTAACACAAAAACACGCAAATCGAGCATTATTCTCTAAAAACACGACATAAACGACTACAAAGGAGCATAGAAATATAAAGAAAACATAGCCTAAAGGTGCCATAAATGGCACGGATCAAATTCCCCCAAGCTAAACTTTTGCTCGTCCTCGAGCAAAACAAAATCCAACCCAAGGGAAAAATGATGACATTATTCAAGCAAAGAAAGAAACAAGAAAACTGGAGAAGATGGGAATATACACTAACTCACTTTCGTAGGAATCACGGTCAATTTTAGCAACTAAAGCCAAGCCATTAAAACCCCTAGATCGCCCTAGAGGACGAGTGATGCTCTCGTAAGGGTATCCTACCAGTTTACCCATAACTCTCATAATAATACAAATAAGGCAAAGCATGAAAAAGAAAACCAAATACAAGAAAAGCAAACAAATGTTCATGAAAGGACTTTTGCAAATGTACAAGCACAATGAATGCAAATCTTTCTAAACAAGTAAGGGAGTGCACGCTATAAGATACCTAAGGTTGATTGAAACATAAAAATGTTAAGCATAGGAACTAGTTATTACACTCCACTTTCATCCCAAACGGTCTTACCGCGTTCCCCCTACTAATCTCATATATCCCCATAGTGAGCATCTCATAGGTTCCGCGAAGGAACCGGAAAAAGATCAAATTTTTGGGCTACTCGACATCTTGACTTCGCATCCCCTTTCCTTAGGCAATGACCCATGATTCCCTCCCCCGAATAGTGACTCAACTTTCTAGGTCGAAAGGTCTTTCCCAAAGGTTGTAACATAAGGCATAAAGGGTGAAGGTAGGCTAAAATTTAAAATTTGTAGGTTTTCCTAAAAAGTGAAGCAAAAGGGTGATCAATCCTTAACAACACGATCAAGAAATCACCAAGCAAAAGCAACACCCCCAAGCTTATTTGAAGCTATACTCACAAGAAATATATATAAAAAGCGTAAACGCTTCTCCCCCAAGATTAAATGAAGCATTGTCTTCAATGCTTAGAAAGAGAAAAGAATACATCAAAATATTTTTGAATTTTCACTTTTTACAAAAAAAAATTTCTTTTTTCTTTTTTTGCTTAAACTTGCAATGTCCTCGCCTTTTGCTAAATTCGGACGGCTTTTTCTATAATGCAATTTATTAGTCCATGCCTTGTATGATTAAGGACGACTTTTACTCAAACACTTTCCATTATTCACAAAGAAGACTTAATCACAAACTAGCACTCATAAAAACCAAATTTCCAACTTATCCACCACAAACTCCATCATACGTGATCAATTTGCTTCACAAAAAACCAAGAATAGAAAGAAAATGAAACAAAAGGCCAAAGAACTAAAGATGTGGCTTGAAAAGAAGGTATAAGGCTCAAATGGTTGCAAAAAGGCAAATGGAAACCCTAAAACAAATATGAATCAAACTAACCTAAAAATGAAAAATAACACCCCGAAAAAGGTGCCTTTGTCCTCCCTAGATAGCTCGGTCTCGGGTTTAAGAATCATACATCAAGCTTTATAGATTAGGCTTGCAAAGTTAAGGACCCCATGCCGCTCATGCAAGAATATGATGGAAGCTTGAACAAATATAAATCTCACATAGTTGTAGCAAAAACTCACTAAGGTTGTCAAATCGAAGATAGGGAGCAACTACCAACATGCCACAAACAAGTAGAATCCGGTTTCATGATCCCCCTAGTTCTAGACAACTACCTTAGCATGCTTTATCCTAGAATCAACCAAACGTATCTCAAACCGTGCACACCACTACCATTTAGGAAGAAAAGCATTCAAGTATACAAGTCCAAATGTTATTATGTCCAAAGCAATAATAAAACAAAACACAATGCAATTTTGCCTTGATAGAAACAAAAATCTTTTTGGAGTTTTTCAAAATATGAGAACATGGAAAAGCATATACAAAGTGCATAGCATACATGAATCAACATCCCACCAAACATGATAGAATACCCTCCCCCAAGCTTAAATGAGACATTACACTCAAACATAAACCAAAAAAATCCATAGGAGGGGAAAACAAGGAGATCAATCCAACAAACCAACATATGTCCAACATGGCATCATCCACTAGAGAAATAGTAAGGAAGGATATTACCGGATATTAGGTGGGTGTGAATACCCACAAATGACCCAATTTTACCCTTTCAAGGCTAACAACCTCTAGTGTTGAACTTGCCTTCCTTATGCTAGCAAAAATAGGAGTCAACCTTCCTTGATTCTTAATCCATATTGAAGCACCAAAGTATATCAAGTCATGTACCTAGCAAAAGGAACACAAACATTTCCATGAGATAAAATCTATTCAAAAAAGAAAAGAAAATGAAAGCAATAAAACACGGGTTACTTCCCGAGAAAGGTTTGCTTAAGGTCCAAGCTTGACCGCTCTAGAAAATAATAATTCAACGCGCGCAAGAGCTTGTCAAATGCACTACTACACATTTCATAGGAGAGAAGGTAGGCAAATGACGCGAATAGTACGTGCAACAAGGATAGTGCACGCAAATGAGGAGAGAGATGCCAAGAAAAGGAAGAGGAAGAATCAAAAGAAAATTCAACAAAATATGAAGAAAAAGAAAAAGAAGGCAAACTCTCCTCAAAATATTTTTGGGTGGCAACGTCACCCTTTACCTCAATTGGGGACAAATGAGCTTCATACAATTCATCATAGACAAAAGGGTCCCCATTAGGCTCATTGACAAAAGAAGGGAGGGAAATATGAGTGTAAGGGATATGGTTGAATCTTCTTGAAAAAGGGGTATGAGAAAAGAGAAAAGGGGCTATGGTCTCACAAATGAACTTTTTCTCACCACCATGCCTCAAATCACCAATAAGAGCATGGAAATCAATCATAAAGTCCTCAAAAGAGTTTACTCATGATATCCATCTCCCTCAAACATCCAACCTCCAAGAGGAACAACATAATCCCCTCCATAACAACTATGAACAACAACTCCCTCAACAACTTTAAAGCCCAAGGTCTCAAAACCATGCATGAAAGGATGCAAATTCATTTCAAACTCATCTCTCTCCCATGAAGTATCCTTAATGAACTCATTTAAAAGGCTATGGGTTTTCTTTTGACTCTCAAAGAATGCATTGGACATAACCTCAAACGAGTCTAGATACTTATGGATAGAAGAATCACAATTATACACAAGAGACTCATCAAGATGGGAAGGAGGGTTAGGCGAATCAAATTCAACACTCTCTTGGTTTTCAACTCCTTCGCCATCACTAACATGCTCACCAAAAGGATCCTCACCCTCTCTTGGTTGTTCAAAATCATCATCATCCTCCTCAACACACACCTTGGATAGGGATTTTTCACATACAAGCATCAAGGATGACAATTCATTTTCCAACTCTTCTCCTCTTCTCTTTTCCTCCTCAATACGCTCCTCATTCTTTTTCATTATCTCTAATTGACCACTCATAGAATTAAGAATCATCTCCTTACTAGGCCCAAACTCATTATCAAGCTCAATGCGACTAATTTGAGACTCAAATGTATCAACAAGAGATTCAAAAGATGTAGAAGGTTGAGGCACAACAAGAGAAGAAGAAGTACAACCAATATTGGAAGAATCAACATTAAGATCATGAGCATATACATCACATTGGAAAGTGGGGGAACAATTTATAACATGAGATTCATCATTAAGGGAATGAAGCACATCACAAGAAGGCATGGTAAATAATGAAGAATATTGAAACACACCATTAGCATCAACTTGAGCTTGCACTTCATTATCATAAACAAAAGGAGAAATAAAGTTGAAATCATGTGTTCTAGGTTCACTTAAGGGATCATGTGACAAATCATGGGAATTCATGCTAATATTAGAAGAATCAAGACATTGCATATCAATATTAGACTCATGATTACCCTTATCATAAAAATCCCTAGCAAGCCAAACATAAAAATCCCAAGCATCATCAATTGACAAAGCTCTAAATTCACCATTATGCATACATTCAACTTCATCCCTAGTTTTCTCATTCAAACCAAAATAACAAATCTCACAAGCCTAAAATCGTAAAAGACCCAGAAACCCGCGCCCGCGGAGGGGAACGGACACCCCGATAGCCGCGCCCGTGGCCCAAGCCCGCGCCCGCGGGGCCAAGACCCGCGCCCTCGGGGAGCCCTCAGGACAACCGCGGGTGCTTACTGCCCAAATACAGCAGTTTTGGAACAGCAGCAACCCCGCGCCCGCGGGTACTGTAGCCTGCGCCCGCGACAGTTTTCCATGGCCAACTTCAGAAGGCTGTAACTTCCGATCTAAGAATCGTATGAAGGCGTGCGACCTATCATTGGAAAGCTCTTCAAGTCTAGTTTCAACCCAACTTGAATCACCTTAATCCGATCTGTAGAACTTGAGATATGACTAAAACAATGCACAAAGGTCCTATTTGATACTTTGCAATCCTTCGTTTTCCTTTGTTTCAAACTCAAATTCAATTCTGAAAAGTGCATATTGATCCTAGCGGGTGCTATTTTCAATTCCCATGCATATAGTCCGCGACGTACCTACAAAACAAGACAAAGAAACGGAAAAGCAAGAGAAATAGCGGAGAAATGAATAAAATGATAAGAAAGCCATTAAAAGCATGCATTTCTCTAAACTAACACAAAAACACGCGAATCGAGCATTATTCTTTAAAAACACGACATAAACGACTACAAAGGAGCATAAAAATATAAATAAAACATAGCCTAAAGGTGCCATAAATGGCACGGATCAAACAGTATGTGCTCGGATCACCCTATAATGAGCTTCTAGGATTGGAGATGATATTATGAAGAAACATGTACACTTATGTATTTGAATCAACATTAAAGAAGAAAAAAATTGTTATGGCTAACTTGTGTATACTTGTATTTATTGTTATGTTTGAGGCCCTTTGGGGCGGTTGAGCCCCTTTTTTTTTTGGGGGGGGGGGGGGGGGGCGATATATGTTTGGTGCCCTACAGGCTAATGATCCCCTTGGATGGGCGATGATGTTCCTGACGCTCCTAAGGGCTAATGATCCCGGTGACAAGTGTTTGTAAAGAAACATGTAGACTTATGTATTTGAAGCAACATCAATGAAGAAACTAATTGTTATGACTAATTTATTTATACATGTATATTTTGTTATGTTTGACGCCCTTTGAGGCGTCTGAGCACCTTGGGCGGGGGGGGGGGGAATATATGTTTGGGGCCCCTTTGGGCTTCAGAGCCCCTTATTTGGGCGATGATGTGCCAGACGCCTCATTGGGCTAATGAGCTCCTTGGATGGGCGATGATGTGTATGACACACCTAGGGGTTAATGAGCCCCTTCTAAATAAGCGATCAAGGAAACTTTAATGCATTCGGCCCAACCCAAATTGCAAAAAAAGGCCTCTAGCAAAGTGAAATTGCCATTTTAAGGCATGTCTTAGAACGGTAAGTGCTCAAATCACCCCATAATTAGCCCTTACGAAGGGAGATGATGTAATTGACGCTTTCTAAGAGCCACCTTGATGAAAAGTGTCTATGAAGAAACATGTAGACTAATGTATTTGAAGCAACACCAATGAAGAGACAAACTGTTTGGGGGGGGGGGCAATATATGTTTGGTGCCCCTTTAGGCTAATGAGCCCCTTAGATGGGCGATTATGTGCCTATGGCCCCTTAAGGGTAATGAGCCCCTTGAAAGGGCGATGATGTGTCCAACACCCTTTAAGGCTAATGAGCCCCTTGGATGGGCGATGATGTGTCTCATGCCCATAGGGCTAATGAGCCCCTTGGATAGGCAATGATGTGTTTGACACCCCATAGGGATAATGAGCCCTTCGTTGGGCGATGATGTTTTGGACACCCCTTGTGGTTAATGAGCCCCGTGTAGATAGGCCATCATGGAAATCTTTAATGCATTCGGCCAATCGAAATTGCAAAAAAGTCCTCTAGAATGGTTAAAAATGCCATTTTTCTTATTACGGTCTCATTTTTAGGCACGTCTTGGAATGTGACGTGCTCGGATCACCCTTTAATTAGCCACTACGATGGGCGATGATATAATTGAAGCGTCCTAAGAGCCTACTCGGTGACAAGTGTTTATGAAGAAACATGTAGAATTATGTATTTGAAGCAACATCTGTGAAGAAACAAATTCTTATGACTATCTTATGTATAATTGTATTTATTGTTATGTTTGACGTCCTTGGAGGCGTCCGAGCACTTTAAGTGGGGGTGGGGGGGTGCAATATATGTTTGGTACCCCTTAGATGGGCGATGATGTGGCAAACACACTTAAGGTTAATAAGCCCCATCTAGTTAGGCGATCATGCAAAATCCTGATGCAATTGGCCCACCGACATTGCGTAAAAAGTCCTCTAGCATGGTGAAATTACCATTTTTCTAATTACGGTCTCATTTTTTGCCATGTTTGTGAACGACAAATGTTCGGATCACCCTATATTGAGCCCCTAGGATGGGAAAGGATGTAATTGACGTTTTCTAATGGCCTCCTTGATGACAAGGGTTTGTGAAGAAACATCTAGATTAATGTATTTGAAGCAACATCAATAAAGAGAACAAACAGTTATGACTAATTTATGTATACTTCTATTTATTGTTATGTTTGACACCCTTTGGGGGGGCCGTGCCCCTTGGAGGGGGGGATATGTTTGGTTCCTCATCGAGATAATGAGCCCCTTGAATGGGCGATGAGGTTCCTGACACCCCTTAAGGCAAATGAGCCCCTTGGATGGGTGTTGATGTGTCTCATGTCTCTTAGGGCTAATGAGCCCCTAGGATGGGCGATGATGTGTCTGACGCCCCTTAAAGCTAATGAGCCCCTTGGATAGGCGATGATGTGTTTGACACCTTAAAGGTTGGATGAGCCCCTTGGATGGGCGATGATGTGTCTGACACCCCTTAAGGTTAATGAGCCCTTTCTAGATAGAAGATCATTGATAACTTTGATACATTCGGCCCACCGAATTAGCGAAAAAAGGCCTATAGCATGTTGAAAATACCATTATTCAGATTACGATCTCATTTTTAGGAATGTCTTAGAAGTGTACGTTCTCATATCACCCCATAATGAGAATCTAGGATGGGCGATGATATAATTGACGCTCTTTAAGAGCGTCTTGGGTGGCAATTGTCTGTGAAGAAACATATAGACTTATATATTGAAAGCAACATCAATGAAGAAAAAAATTATTATGGATACCTTATTTATTCATAAATTTATTATTATGTTTGACGCCCTTAAAGGTGTCCGAGCACCTTGGGTGGGTGGGGGGCTATATATGATTTGGTGCCCCTATGGGCTTATAAGCCCCTTTGTTGGGCGATGATTAAATGAGCCCCTTGGATGGGCGATGATGTGGCTAACACACTTAAGGTTAATAAGCCCCTTCTAGTTAGGCGATCATGCAAAACTCTGATGCATTTGGCCCACCGAAACTGCATAAAAAGTCATCTAGCATGGTGAAATTGCCATTTTTCTAATTACTGTCTCATTTTTTGCCATGTTTGTGAACGGTAAATGTTCGGATCACCCTATATTAAGCCCCTAGGATGTTAGAGGATGTAATTGACGTTTTCTAAGAGCCTCCTTGCTGACAAGGGTCTATGAAGAAACATCTAGATTAATGAATTTGAAGCAACATCAATGAAGAGACAAACAATTATGACTAACTTCTGTATACTTCTATTTATTGTTATGTTTGACACCCTTTGGGGGGGGGGGGGGGGGGGGCGTGCCTCTTGGAGGGGGGGATATGATTGGTTCCTCATCGAGATAATGAGCTCTTGAATGGGCGATGAGGTTCCTGACACCCCTTAAGGCAAATGAGCCCCTTGGATGGGTGTTGATGTGTCTCATGTCTCTTAGGGCTAATGAGCCCCTAGGATGGGCGATGATGTGTCTGACGCCCCTTAAAGCTAATGAGCCCCTTGGATAGGCGATGAAGTGTCTGATACCTCTTAAGGCTAATGGGCCACTTGGATGGGTGATGTTATGTCTGACACCTCACAGGATTAATAGGCCCCTTCTAGATAGACGACCATGGAAAATAAAGATGCATTCGGCCAACCAAAAATACGATAAAAGTCCTCTAGCATGGTGAAAACTTCATTTTTATGATTACAGTCTCATTTTAAAGCAAGTCTTGGAACGATACGTGCTCGAATCACCACATAGTGAGCTCCTAGGATGGGCGATGATATAATTGATGCTCTCTTAGAGCCTCTTGGGTGACAAGTGTCTGTGAAGAAACATGTTGACTTATGTATTTGAAGCAACATCAATGAAGAAATTAATTGTGATGGCTAATTTATATATACTTGTATTTATTAATATGTTTGACTCCCTTTGGGGCGGCAAAGCCCATTGGGAGGGCGATATATGTTGAGTGCCCCTTCGGGATAATGACCCCCTTAAAAAGACGACGATGTGCTTGATGCCCCATAGGGCTAATGATCTCTTGGATAGGCGATGATGTGTCTCACGCCACTTTGGGCTAATTAGCCCCTTGGATGGATGATGATGTGTTTGACGCCCCTTAAGGCTAATAAGCCCCTTGAATGGGCGATGATGTACAAGACGCCTATTAAGCTTAATGACCCTATTGTATGGGCATTGATGTGTCTCACACCCCTTAGGGCTAATGAGCCCCTCTTATTGGGATGATGTGTCTCACGCCCCTTAGGGCTAATAAGCCCCTTGGATAGGCAATGATGTGTCTCACGCCCCTTAGGGCTAATGAGCCCGTTTGATGGGCGATGATGTGTCTCATGCCCCTTAGGGCTAATGAGTGAAAGGAATGGTGTCCTTCGAACAAGTGTATTATTCTGATAGCGGGTTCAGAATTATTAGAAAGCTAATATATTCAGTAAGGTCAAGTGATCGGAATGCTTGGATGAAGGCCGCTTCCGATCAGTAATATAAGTATAATTAATATTACAACATAATGTTGACTGAACCCTTCGGGTCACACCCAAGAAAAATATACGAACCGACTCGACGAATTAATACGGAAGAAATTAATTCGTCGCCCGAGTGTTAAATATTTAGACGTCGGTAATTCGAGCTTTGAGCGTTGAAACCGATCGTCGGAAGTCGAGTAAAAAAAAATAAAAAGACGAGACGCGCAAAATAATAATAAATCGACCATATTCTCAAAATAACCCTAGCATCGAAATGCCCCGAATGCTAGTGGCAAAAATGTCCAAGCAAAAGTGGCTAGCAAGCGCACCAAGCCGAGCCTAGCATGGCTAGCTAGATGCGTGCTAGCGCACCGTGCTAGCGCACCGTGCTAGCAGCCACGCATAGCAGCAGCTAGCAGCCGCGTGCACGTGGTGCGTGCAGCAGCTAGCTGCCGCAAGTTAGGCGTGCTAGCAGCGCACGCACTAGCAGCCACACACAGCTGCAAGCTCGCGCCAAGTGCGTGGCTTGCGCGCACAGTAGCAGCCCGTATCTTGATGCAATGCTGGGTTCGGGCTGGGCTCGTGGCTGAGCTCATGGCTGAGCCGTACGGCCGGTCACTATGGGGAAGCTTGAGGAATATGGGAGCAAGTGGGTAAGGACATATGGCACAAGGAGGGTATTGAGTAGGGAGCAAGTATGGTCCCCTACTCTCCATGTGGTCCTCACCAACCCATTTCACATATTAATGCCACTTGTAGATTTATTATTAGTTTGCAATTTTAATTTAATTTAGCTTTAAATTAATTTGTGGAATTTCATGATCCCACATTGATGGGATAGAAATTCCCACTCATACTTTTCTCTATAAATACCAACCTTGGGATTTGAAGTAAAGTGCTTGAGTGGGAGTTAGAAAGAGCATTCTATATTTTGGGAAAAACTCTTAAACTCCATTAACACTTGGGTTTTGGTCAGACCTTGCTAACTCCAAGGTAGCAGACCTAAAAAGTCGTGTTTGTCCTTTGTGGGTGGATACTGTTGGAAGCACGACATTTGCGGTGCTCAAGGATTTCTAGTAAGAGCCCGTTTTGAGAGGGCGAAGCTCGCTTCAAGGGTATGATTCTTTCTTCCTTTTCTTGTGCTTATTTATTTATGCTTTATGGTTTTATTAATTACGAGTGGTTCCTTGGGTCGGGGTTGTTTCCGCGGTGAGTCGGTCTCACCAAATCTGAATCGTTTGATGAATTCAAGGAATTTCAGAACAAAGCTGAAAACCAACTCGGCAAGAAAATCAAAGAGCTTCGATCAGTTCGAGGTGACAAATATTTGAGCCAAGAATTCGATGACCATTTGAAAGAACAAGGAATACTTTCAAAGTTGACACCTCCGATAACTCCTCAATGGAATAGAGTATCTGAAAGGAGGAATCGAACCCTGTTAGACATGGTCCGATCGACTATGGGTCTTAGTGAACTTCCAATCTCTTTCCGGGGACATGCACTTTTAACTGAGGCACTTACACTGAATCGTGCTCCGTCAAAGGCAGTGAAAAAGATTCCATATGAATTATGGACAAATAAACCTCCAAAGTTATCTTTTCTTAAGATTTGGGGATGCGAAACATATGTCAAGAAACTCATTTCTGACAAACATCATCCGAAATCTGACAAGGTTTAATTTGTGGGTTATCCAAAAGAAACCAAAGGGTATTACTTCTACAACAAATCCGAGAACAAAGTGTTTGTTGCTCATGATGGTGTCTGTTTGGAGAAGGATCATCTCTCCAAAATGATAAGTGGGAGGAAAATCGAACTCGACGAAGTTCAAAAGGACGAGCAACAAGGACAAGTTGACAATTAAAGTGCTCACGAAGCATCTGTTGACATTGGGCAAAGTCAAAATATGCAAAGTCAAATCGACAATGCAAATGCTCAGTCCATCACCCTACGTAGGTCAACTCGGCCACGATCTTAATCTGACAGATATCTCATTGTTGTATTAATCAAAGATCAGGACATCCTAGTAGTGGATGGAGATGAGCCGGCAACCTACAAGCAAGCTATGACGAGCCCCGACTATCCAAAATGGCAAGAGGCCATGAAATCCGAAATGGACTCTATGTTTGAAAATCAAGTATGGGACTTGGTTGATTTACCCATAGGTTACACACCTATTGGATATAAATGGATTTTCAAGATGAAAACCGAAAAAGATTGAAATGTATTCATTTACAAAGCAAGGTTGGTAGCAAAAGGTTACAGGCAAATTCACGGCATTGATTATGATGAAACCTTTTCTCCAGTAGCTATGCTTAAGTCCGTTCGAATTCTTCTAGCGATTGCAGCATATTACAATTATGAAATGTGGCAGATGGTCGTCAAAACCGCCTTCCTCAATGGAATTTTGGAAGAAATTGTGTACATGACACAGCCTGAAGGTTTTGTCGACCAGAACAATCCTAAGAAGGTATGCAAGCTTAAGAAGTCCATTTATGGAATAAAGTAATCAAGCAGAAGCTGGAATCTAGGATTTGATGAAGCCATCAGTAAGTTTTGTTTTATCAAGAATCCAGATGAGTCTTATGTTTACAAAAAGGTTAGTGGGAGTGACATCGCCTACCCAGTCTTATAGGTCGATGACATTTTTCTCATTGGAAATAGCATTCCGTTGTTAGAGTCTGTAAAGGCTTAGCTCGGGAAATGTTTTTCAATGAAAAACTTGGGAGAGGCTCAGTACATACTAGGCATCAAGATCTATAGGGATAGATCAAAGAGGATGATAGGAATGAGTCAAAGTACTTACATCGATAAGGTACTAGCTCGATTCCAAATGGAAGGAGCCAAGAGAGGGCACCTACCCATGTCACATGGCATAACCTTAAGCAAGAAGCAGTGTCCAAAGACACCTGATGAGCGAGAAAGGATGAGTCGTATTCCATATGCTTCGCTTATTGGATTGATCATGTATGCCATGATATGTACTAGGCCGGATGCATCGTATGCCTTGAGTGCTACGAGCCGATACCAATCAGACCCAGGAGAGGCGCATTGGACTACGACCAAGAATATTCTGAAGTACCTAACAGGAACAAGGATAAATTCCTGGTCTATGCGGTAAAGATGAATTGGTTGTTGAGGGATATACAAACGCAAGATTCCAGACAGACAGAGACGACTCTAAGTCACAATCCGGATACATATCCTGTCTCAATGGAAGAGCGTTTAGTTGGGAGAGTGCAAAGCAAAGCACAACCGCTGATTCTACAACTAAAGCCGAGTACTTGGCAGCATTTGAGGCAGCCAAGGAGGCAAATTGGATTCGCAAGTTCATTGATGAACTTGGTGTTGTACCCTCCATCAAGGGTCCAATAGACCTCCATTGTGACAACAATGGAGCTATTGCTCAGGCTAGAGAGCCACGAGAACATCAGAAGGTCAACATGTCAAGAGGCGATTTCACATGATTAGAGAATGGAAGACAGAGGGTGAAATCAGAATTTGCAAAGTGGGAACGGCTGACAATGTAGCCGATTCACTTACTAAACCCTTGTCTCAAGTGAAGCACAACAAACACATTGAGGCAATGGGAATCAAGCATGTCGCGAACTGGCTTTGATTTCCATATTTTAGTGTTTTAATTAAATTTTGGACAATGTTAATGTAAAGCACTATGATGAACCATTCAGTTTTTGGAGTAATTAAAATTTTTCGTGCAATTTAATTTACTCCGTCTCTATTTAATTGTGGTTTAGAATTAAATAATGAGTCCATTCGATTTTAATAAATATTCAAAATATGGTATCAAGTCAATGGCTTGGATAAAGAAACATCTATTAAATTAACATTGAATATTTTAATCGAAAATTATCCCTAATCTAGGTCATATTTTTTGTGGACGATTAATGACCATTAGAGATTAGTGTGTAGTATGATTTATAGCACTGTTTCTTGTGCTATGAGGATATAAATTATTTGTATAGGTATTGGTTTAGAACCATACTAGATCGACCTATGAGAATACATTACGAGATTTAAAATTGTCATAAGTATTTTTCTCATTATTATTATCGGAACTCTTTTCAGTGACCTTGAGTAGTGGAAGGTATCTTGTTTGAGTACTAGTCCGCCTTGGTATCCGCCAAACGTCTGCCATAACTGGAGATTATAACGACAGATATCGGGCGGCTAGGTCCTCTTAGTAAGAGAAGCTACATTACAAGACTGGAAATGTCCCCATACACACAATAGGGAACATGTCTTGTTGTTTACAAGGCCTCTCGAAGAGCGAGACTGTGAAAATGCATGGCCGTGCTCAGATGGGTTTTAGAAATCATCTTCTTATTGACAGTCAAACTCAGATTTCGAAAAACACTTCTGGACGTAAAAGAGATGACGAGTAATCTTACTTTGTAGTTCATGAAGAGACATAGGAAAGGGGCTATACACTAAATTCACACTTGTCCGGAAGGACAAGTTGGAGCTTGAAAGGAATGGTGTCCTTCGAACAAGTGTATTATTCTGTTAGCGGGTTAAGAATTATTAGAAAGCTAATATATTCAGTAAGGTCAAGTGATCGGAATGCCTGGGTAGAGGCCGCTTTCGATTAGTAATATTAATATAATTAATATTACAGCTTAATCTTGACTTAACCCTTCGGGTCACACCCAAGCAAAATATACGAACCGACTCGACGAATTAATTCGGAAGAAATTAATTCGTCGCCCGAGTATTAAATATTTAGACGTCGGTAATTCGAGCTTGGAGCGTCGAAACCGATCGTCAGAAGTCTTGTAAAAAATAATAAAAAGACGAGACGCGCAAAATAATAATAAATCGACCATATTCCCAAAATACACCTAGCATCGGAATGCCCCGAGCATCCGAAGGCTAGGGGCAAAAATGTACGTGGTACGTGCAGCAAGCTAGGCGTGACTACCAAGCACACCAAGCCGAGCCTAGCACTGCTGGCTAAGTGCGTGCTAGAGCACCGTGCTAGCAGCCACGCACAAGAACAACTAGTAGCCGCGTGTACGTGGTGCGTGCAGCAAGCTAGGCGTGCTAGTAGCGCACGCACTAGCAGCTACGCACAACAGCAAGGCCGCACCAAGTGCCTGGCTTGCGCACACAGCAGCAACCCACATCTTGGTGCGGGGCTGGGCTCGTGGCTGGTCCATAGGGCCGGTCACTATGGGGAAGCTTGAGGAATATGGGAGCAAGTAGGTAAGGATATGTGGCACAAGGAGAGTATTGAGTGGGGAGCAAGTATGGTCCCCTACTCTCCATGTGGTCCTCACCAACCCATTTCACATGGTAATGCCACTTGTAGATTTTATTATTAGTTTGCAATTTTAATTTAATTTAGCTTTAAATTAATTTGTGGAATTTCATGATCCCAGATTGATGGGATAGAAATTCCAACTCATTCTTTCCTCTATAAATACCAACCTTGGGATTTGGAGTAAAGTGCTTGAGTGGGAGTTAGAAAGAGCATTCCATGTTTTGGGAAAAACTCTTAAACTTCATTAACACTTGGGTTTTGGTTGGACCTTTCTAACTCAAAGGTAGCGGACCTAAAATGTCGTGTTCGTCCTTTGTGGGTGGATACTGTTGGAGGCACGGCATTTGTGATGCTTAAGGCTTTCAAGTAAGAGCCTGTTTTTAGAGGGAAAAGCTCGCTTCAAGGGTATGATTCGTTCTTCCTTTTCTTGTACTTATTTATTTATGCTTAATGGTTTTATTATTTATGAGTGGTTCCTTGGGTCGGGGTTGTTTCCGCGGTGAGTCGGACTCACCAAAACCCTAAATGAGCCCCTTGGATGGGCAATGATGTGTCTGACAACCCGAAGGGTTAATGAGCCCCTGTAAGATAGATGATCATGGAAAATTTAGATGCATTCGACCCACCATTAAAGCGAAAAAAGGCCTCTAGCATGGCGAAAATGTCATTTTTATAATTATAGTCTCATTTTAAGGCATGCCTTGGAACAATACGTGCTTAGATCACCCCATAATGAGCCCCTAGGATGGGTGATGATATAATTGCTGCTTCCTAAGAGACTCTTCGGTGACTACTGTCTCTGAAAAAACATGTTGACTTATGTATTGGAAGTAACGTCAATAAAGAAACTAATTGTTGTGGCTAATATATGTATACTTCTATTTATTGTTATGTTTGACGCTCTTTGGGGCAGTCGAACCCGTTGGGAGGGCGATATATGTTGAGTACCCCTTCAGGCTAATGACCCCTTTTGATGGACGATGATGTGCCTGACTCCCCTTAGGCTAATGAGCCACATGGGTGGGCGATGATGTGTCTCATGCCCCTTAGGTCTAATGAGCCCCTTGGATAGGCGAAGATGTGTCTGATGCCCTTTAGGGCTAATTAGCTACTTGGATGGGCGATGATGTGTCTGACACCCCTTATGGCTAATGAGCCCCTTTGATGGGCGATGATGTGTAATATGACACCCCGTTGGGTTAATGAACCCTTTCTCGATAGACGATCATGGAAAACTTAGATGCTTTTGCTGACAAAAAATGCAAAAAAAGGCCTCTAGAATGGTGAAAATGTCATTTTTATGATTACAGTCTCATTTAAGGCATATCTTGGAACGGTACGTGCTCAAATCACCCCATAATGAAGCCCTAGGATGGGCGATGATATTATTGACGCTTTCTAAGAGCCTTTTAGGTGCCAAGTGTCTATGAAGAAACATATTGACTTATGTATTTGAAGCAACATCAATGAGAAGACCAATTGTTATGGCTAGTTTATATACACTTGTATTTATTGATATGTTTGACGGCCTTTGGGGCTACGAAGCCCCTTGGGAGGGCGATATATGTTGAGTGCCCCTTCAGGCTAATGACCCATCTTGATGGACGACGATGTGCGTGATGCCCTTAATGGATAATGAGCTCATGGATAAGGGATGATGTGTCTCACACCAATTAGGGCTAATGAGCCCCTTAGATGGGCAATAATGTGTTTGAAGCCCCTTTCGGGCTAATGAGCCCCTTGGATGGGCGATGATGTGCATGACGCCTTTTAGGCTTAATGAATTCCTTGGATGGGCGATGATGTATCTCACGCCCTTAAGGCTAATGAGCATCTTTGATGGGGGATGATGTTTCTCATGCCCCTTAGGGCTAAAGAGCCCCTTGGATGGGCGATGATGTGTCTCACTTCTCTTCGGGCTAATGAGTCCCTTTGATAGGCAATTATGTATCCAACACTCCTTAGGGCTAATGAGCCACGTTGATGGGAGATGAGGTGTCTGACACTCCGTAGGGTTAATGAGCCCCTTCTAGATAGACGATCATAAAAAACATAAATGCATTTGGCCCACCAAAGATGCGGAAAGGGCTTGTACATGGTGAAAATGTCAATTTTATGATTACAGTCTCTATTTAAGGCATGTCTTGGAACATTACTTGCTCAGATCACCCTATAAAGAGCCCTTAGGATGGGCGATGATATAATTGACGCTTTCTAAGAGCCTCTTTGGCGACAAGTGTATGTGAAGAAACAAGTTAACTTATGTATTTGAAGTAACATTTATGAAGAAACTAATTGTTATGGCTAATTTATCTATACTTGTATTTATTGTTATGTTTGACGCCCTTTTGGGCGGCTGAGCCCCTTTGAAGGGCGATATATGTTGAGTGCTATTTTGAGCTAATGACCCCCTTGGATAGACGATGAAGTTCCTGACGCCCCTTAGAGCTAATTAGCACGTTGGATAGGTGATGATGTGTCTCACGCCACTTTGGGCTCATGAGCCCCTTGGATGGGCGATGATGCGTCTGACGCCCTTTTGGGCTAATGAGCTCCCTGGATGGGCTATGATGTGCATGACGCCTCTTAGGTTAATCAGCCCCTTGGATGGGCGTTGATGTTTCTCACGCGTCTTAGGGCTAATGTGCCCTTTGGATGGAAGATGATTTATCTCATGCCCCTTAGGGCTATTGAGCCCCTTAGATGGGCAATGATTTGTCTAACGCCCCTTAGGGCTAATGAGCCCCTTGGATGGGCGATGATGTGTCTAACACCCATTAGGGCTAACGAGCCCCATATTGATAGGCAATCATGCAAAACATAGATTTACTGTTCCATTGGATGATGGTGGATCTGGGCTCGGTGGTGCAACATGACACTCTGTATTTCCTTCCTCAATCTCTCTGGAGCATATTGCGCATGATATTAATGAAGAACGAGCTGCCCCTCTTTCTGACTTGGAGCTGAGCTCGTCTGAAAACCGAGCTGTTTCCCCTGTTCTGGAGTAGAATGGGGCTCGTGCTTCATCTTTTGCTGGGAAATTGGCTGCTAAAGGAGCTTCACTATCCTTTGTTGCTCCGAAAGTGCAAGATGGAAAGCTAATTGCTGAGCTATAAGCAGCCGAGCTTGAGGAAGGTAATCGAAAATGGGCTAATGCTCTTGTTTTTTATGTGGTTGGCTTTTATCCTACTATTGCTGCTGTTCTTGTTTCTTTGCTCAACAATGGAATGATATGAAAAAACCAGATGTGTATTGGCATGATGATGGGTACTTTATTATCAATATGTGTTCTAGTGATGATAGAGATACTATTCTTTGTTATGGTCCTCATATGTTCTTTGGAAAGCCTGCAATAGTGAAGCCTTGGTGCCCTGATTTTGATTTTCATGCTGAAATACTTAGAACTATTCCTCTTTGGGTTAATTTCCCTAATCTTCCACTTAATTGTTGGGGATCTTACACTCTTAGCCGCTTTGGTAGTTTGCTTGGAGTGCTAATTTGTGCTGATGAGTGTACTACTAGAAAACTTAGAGTGTCTTTTGCTAGGGTTCTGATTGAGATTGATGTTACAAAGCCTATGCCAACCTTTGTGTGGGTTGAGAGTCCTTCGAAGGAATTATTGGAGATCAAGGTGGTGTATGAGTGGGCCCCTTCCTTTTGCTCTAAGTGTAACAAGATTGGGCATGATTGCTCTATTAAGCCTCCTTTGCCTAAGCAGGCTTCTAAGCAACCGGCTCCTGTTCCTCCTAAGCAAAAGCAAGTTGGGCTCCTAAGCCTACCCATGTTCCTGCTCCTTCTGCTGCTGTTGATGTTGGGGTTTCTATTCATGGTCAATATATTATTACTCCACAGGTTCATACCTCTAAGAATTCAGATGAGGGTTGGAGAATAGTAGGGAGGAATACAAAAAAGCTAGCAAACTAGAGTTCATCAGCCTGCTTCTACCTCTAATGCCTTTGTTGCTTTGTTTGCAAATGAAATGGATGGTGCAGGTGGTTTCATTATTAATCCAAGCGGGGGTGAGGTTAATCCTCCTTTGGTGTCATGATTTACTCTGTTTGGAATGTCAGGGGCCTGAATGACCCTGACAAAGTTGCCTCTGTAAGGAGGTTGCTTCACTCTCATTCAGTTGATGTTGTTGGATTGCTTGAAACAAAAATCAAGTTGAAAAATGTTCTCACTTATCAGAAGAAGTTTGGCTCCTCTTGGCTTTGGTTGTGTAATTATGATCATTCTCCCAAAGGGAGGATTTGGCTTGGTTGGAATGTGGATAGAGTAACTATTAATGTCTTGAAGACTCATGAACAGTTCATTCATTGTACTATTTCTTCTAAGGATCTCTCTACTCAGATTTTTGTCACTGTTGTCTATGGTCTTCACTCCATTCATGATAGGCTTTCTTTGTGGGAGGGGCTTAGAAGCATCTCTATCCTGCATTCTCCTTGGCTTTGTGTTGGTGACTATAACTCTGTTCTTTATGCTTCTGATAGGCTTCATGGTGCTGATGTTATTGATTATGAGACTAGAGACTTTCAGAATTTGGTTGATGATTTGGACCTCACTGAGCTCAAAAGCAAAGGGTCCTTCTACTCTTGGTCTAATAAGGCTCATACTGGCCCTAGAACGCTCTCTAGACTTGATAGAGCCTTTGGTAATCAAGCTTGGTTAGCTTCTCATGGGCATGTGGAGACTGTTTATCTCCCTCTATCTTTATCTGATCATAGTCCTGTTTTGCTGAATATTTGCTCTAGCCCTGTTGGGAAAGGTAGACCTTTCCGCTTTCAAAATTGTATTGCTGATCACCCTGATTTTCTTGATACTGTTTCGCAGGCTTGGGGCTCTAGTAGTTCTGTTTGGCAGAAGCTCAATTATGTGAAGTCTAGTATCAAATCTCTTACTAGCAAGTAGTTTGGTAAAATTGAGGGAAAGATTGATCTGGCTAATGATGAGCTTTCTAGAATTCAAACCTTAATGGCTCAAAACCCTGATGATTTGGATTTATATGCTAAAGAATCTGATGCTATTAAGGTTGTTAAGCATTGGAATGATATTCAGGAAAGCATCTTCAAGCAAAAATCTAGGATTAATTAGGTTAAGCTTGGAGATGGCAATTCCCACTACTTCTTTTCTGTGATAAAGACTAGGCAAGCAAGGAATAGAATTGACTCCATTTTTTATTCTAATCAGGTGTTGCTTAAGGATCCAAATGCTACTCTCATGAAATTATCTCTTTCTATAAGTCTCTTTTAGGGACTTAGGCTCCTTGGCTCCCTGCTGTTGACCTTGTTACTATGCGGAGGGGTAAGCAGCTTAGCTCTGCTGCTCAGAGCTACCTCATTAGGCCTATTTCTCATGCTGAAATTGATGCTGGCCTTAAGGGAATCGATAACATTAAAGCTCATGGTATTGATGGCTTTAACTCCTTTTTCTTTAAGAGAGTTTGGCATATTGTGAAAGATGATATTTATGCAAGTGTTATTGATTTTTTTAATAATGGGATTTTGCCTAGGCAATGGAATTGTACAACTATTACTTTGGTTCCTAAAGTCCTTTCTGCTTCTCATATTAAGGATTTTAGACCTATAGCCTATTGTATTGTGGTCTATAAGCTCATTTCTAAAATCATAACTGCTAGGCTTGCTGTTGTCATTGGTGAGGTGATTGATGATGCTCAGGCTGGGTTCATTCCTGGCAAGCACATTGGTGATAATATTCTTCTTGCAACTGAATTAATCAAAGGCTATGATCACAAATTTATCTCTCCCAGGTGTATGGTTAAGGTGCATTTGAAGAAAGCCTATGATTCGGTTGAGTGGGGTTTCTTGATCACTGTCATGCAAGAGCTTGGTTTCCCTCAGAGATTTGTTGATTGGATCTGGAATTGTCTTACTTCTGTCTCTTACTCTATTCTTATTAATGGTTTTCCTCCCCCCCCCCTTTGAAGCTAAGAAAGGGTTAAGACAAGGTGATCCTATGTCTCCCTTTCTCTTTGCTATTGGTATGGAATACCTCTCCAGATGCCTTGATGAGCTTAGGTTGTCTCCTGACTTTAACTTTCACCCTAGATGTGAAAAGTTAAACCTAACTCACATGATGTTTGCTGATGACTTATTGATGTTTTCTCGAGCTGATAGTGTTTCTGTTAAGCTTCTCTTCCAAGCCTTTTCGAAATTCTCGGGTGCCTCTGGGCTTTCTGCTAATCTTGATAAAAGTGAAGTCTACTTTGGAGGAGTCTCTGTTGATGTTCAGAATGAGTTGAGGGAGCTTCTTGGTGTTTCTCAAGGCTCCATTCCTTTTAGGTATCTTGGGGTCCCCCTCTCTTCAAAGAAGCTTACTATTGCTCAATGTAGGCCTTTGGTGGAGAGAGTCACTTCTAGAATTCAAGGGTGGATGGCTAAACACCTGTCCTATGCTGGGAGGCTTCAATTGGTGAAGAGTGTGTTGTTTGGTATCCAGACTTATTGGGCTCAAATTTTTATTCTTCCGAAGAAAATTCTGAGAGAGATTGAGGCTAGGTTCAGATGCTTTCTTTGGACTGGATCCTTTGCTCCTGCTAAGAAGTCTTTGGTTGCTTGGAATAATGTCTGTCTTCCTAAAGTTTGTGGTGGCTGGAATCTTCTTTCTCTTCCTGAGTGGAATAAAGCAGCTGTCACTAAGTTACTTTGGGATATTGCTCACAAGGCTGATAATCTTTGGGTTAAGTGGGTTCATATCTACTATTTCAAGCACAAAGATTGTTGGACCACTCCTACCCCTGCTAGATGCTTCTGGTTCTTGAAGAAGATTTTGAGTTGTATAGATATTGTGAATGATCAAGGGGGATGGGATGGTTTTGTTCAGGGCAGCAAGATGAAAATCAAGAAGCTTTATGCTGCTATTAGGCCTCAAGTGCCTAAAGTTCCTTAGAAGAGAGTTACTTGCCGTAACTTAGCAACTCCCAAGTGTGTTTTCATATTGTGGCTAGCTTTATGGAATAGGCTTGTCACTAAGGATAGGTTAATTCAATGGCACATCTCTTGTGATCCAAAGTGTTTCCTTTGTCTGAATGGCAATGAAAGTGTTCAACATCTTTTCTTTGATTGTGATTTCTCTAGGAAGGTTTGGAGTAAGGTTTTGGAGATCTTACGTGTTACCAAGCCTGTTCAGCAGTTTAGTGATGAGATTGATTGGATGAAGAAGATCTGCAGAAGTTCCAGATTGAAGAATAAAGTGATCCAGGTGGCCTTCACTAAAACGGTTTATGGTATTTGGATTCAAAGGAATGCAGTTCTCTTTACTGGTTGTTGCAAATCAGTTGATGCCCTTGTTCGGGATATTGTCTTTCACTCAGTTTGTAGAATCCCGGCGGGAAGCAAATATTTGATCGTTTAGGGCTTGTCTCGGGCTCTTTGTGTTTATGTTCTGGTTTCCTTGGGTTAGGTTCAAATACTGGGTTTCCCGTTGTTTCTTTTTGTATTGGTTTCTTTCTCTGCAAGCTGTTTCTAGTTGTTGTCTGCTGGTAGCTCTGCTGGTTTTGTGTAGCTGTACTCTGCTGTGCTGCTGTGTTGCTGCTGCCTGCTTTCTGTGCTGCTGCACTGCTGGTGTGTGACTGCTATTGTTGCTGTAGTCTGTTTGCTGGTTTTGTTGTGGTTTGGTTGTTGCTGCACTGCTGTATGCTGTTGCTGATTTGCTTGTCTTCTGCTGGTCTGGTGCTGTGTCTGCTGTCTGCTGCAGTCTGCTGATGGTGTTGCTGGGTTGCTGTTGATGTGCCTGCTGCTTGCTACTGCTGCTGGTCTGCAGTGCCAGCTGTTGTTCTGGTTTGTTGCTCCTGCTGCGCTGCTGTTCTGTTGTCTATGCTGCTGGTCTGCTCTCCTGATGTTGCTGCTGCTCCTTTTGCTGTGCTTGTGCTGGTCTGATGAGATGCTGCTTGCTGGCTATGCTTGTTGTTGCTGCTGAGCAAGTTTTTTTGTCGGTCTATGCACCTCTATATGCTGTCCTTTGCTCTTTGCCCTGCTGTTTGCTGTTTGGTGCAAGCCTTGTTGCTCTTTTTGTTGCCTAATTTTGTTTTATTGGTGTTTTGGTCAGTTTGCAGACTTGTCTGCTTCTGATTGTTGTTTTGTTGGCTTTTAGGTGTGTGGTTTTGTTGTTTTCTAGTTTTTTTTGTTGTTTGGTCCTGGTTTCCGGAACCCTTCCTAGAAGGTGGCCGGAAATCTGAGTCCAATTGTTCTAGGCCCTTCCTAGAACCCTTCCTAGAAGGTAGCTAGGTTTGGGTCTAGAACTGGTTGTGAGGTTGGCCTGTTGTTTTCAGGTCTTTAGGTGTCCTGGTGGTAGTTATAACTTAGCTTTTGTAAGTTGTAACTTTCTTTCTTTCGTAATAAAATCATATTTTCCAAAAAAAAAAAAAAAAAAAAAAAAAAACATTGATGCATTCAGCCCACCAAAACTGCGAAAAAAGGACTCTAGCATGGTATAAATACCACTTTTTTTACTACTGTCTCATTGTTAGGCAAGTCTTGAAAAGGAATGTGCTCAGATCACCCCATAATGAGCCCCTAGGATGGGCGATGGTATAATTAATGCTTTCTTAGAGCCTCCTTGGTTGCAAGTGTCTATGAAGAAACATGGAGACTTATGTATTTGAAGCAACATTAATGATGAAACAAAGTGTTATGGCTAACTTATGTATACTTGTAATTATTGTTATGTTAGACGCCCTTTGGGGGGGGGGGATATATGTTTGGTGCCCTTTCAGTTTAATGAGCCCCTTTGAAGGGCGACGATGTGCCTAACGCCCCTTATGGCTAACAAGCCCCTAAAATGGGCGATGGTTTGCCAAACGCCCCTTAGGGCTAATGAGACCCTTTGATGGGCGATGATGTGTCTCACGCCCCTTAAGGCTAACGAGCCCCTTCTATAGGCGATGATGTGTCTTATTCCCCTTAGGGTTAATGAGCCCCTTCAAGTTAGGCGATCATGGAAAACTTTGATGTATTAGGCCCACCAAAATAGCTAAAAAAGGAATCTCGCACGGTAAAAAAGCCATTTTTCTTATTATGGTCTCACTTTTAAGCATGTCTTGGAACGGTCTGTGCTGGGATCACCCCATAATGAGTCCCATAATGGGCGATAATATGAGTGACAAGTGTGTGTGAAGAGACATGTAGACTTATGTATTTGAAGCAACATTAATGAAGAAACAAATTGTTATGGCTAACTTTTGTGTACTTGTAATAATTTTTATGTTTGACGCCCTTTGGGGCATCTAAGCCTCTTGTGGGGGGAGGGCTATATATGTTTGGTGCCCCTACGTGCTAATGAGCCCTTTAGATGGGCGATGATGTGTCTCACGCCCCTTAAGGCTAACAAGCCCTTTCTATAGTCGATGATGTGTCTTATTCCCATTAAGGTTAATGCGCCCCTTCAAGTTAGGCGATCATGGAAAACTTTGATGTATTAGGCCTTTAGCACGGTAAAAATGCTATTTTTCTTATTATGGTCTCATTTTTTAAGCATGTCTTGGAACGGTATGTGCTGGGATCACCTTATAATGAGCCCTAAAATGGGCGATAATATAATTGACGGTTTCTAAGAGCCACTTGGGAGACAAGTGTCTGTGATGTGAATTATTGATCCGAAAATCAACAAAACACAAGGGATATGTTTAAGTCTAATTCTATATAGGAAATCCACCAAGAATTAAACAAAAACTAAGATTAATCAATTAAGAATCCACCTAATTAATCAATCCAAACGAATGTTTTAACTAAAACAAGCAAAACAGAAATTGATCGCAATCAACCAAAACTCAAGTATGCAACTTAAGAAATAAATCTGAATATTAATCTATATGTATGTTTATTCGTGTGTTTACAGCCCTATTTATAAGACTTAGTTTACCTAGGAAGATTAGGACAAGTTCCTAATTCAATCCTAATTAAACTAGAATTCTAACTTGCTCGAAGAGCAAGCACCTTGGCGCACAAGCATACACCAAACTCCTTGGAGAACAAGCACACGCCTAAACTGATTTATTTTGCTAACTAACTGATTTTTAAAGCAACTAAATAAATAAATAAAAATTAAAGAACTAAATAAAGATTAAAGATCCTAATGCTTGAACCAAGAAAAACCCTTTCAAGTGAAAGGTAAAAACTTGTAAGCAAAATCTAAGTAAAGAAAATTTAAGAAAGTTCAAGAAAGTGAACTAGACTCCAAGAAAAGTCACTAAGCAAACCGTGGCTTTGCTTTGATATCCAAGAAAGTGTCCATGCAATGCTTGGCTTGAATCAATGTTTAGGGACAAGCTATCTTGATGCATGATAAGCAAATCTTCGAAGTTCTCTATGCTTAGACTTGCATCATCCTCCTCTTCTTCGAAAGAATTTGTCCTCAAATCTCGAAGTTCCTCATCAGGAATATACTTAGCCAAATCGCCAACATTGAATGTAGCACTAACTCCATATTCTCCCGGAAGTTCTAACTTATAAGCATTGTCATTGATCTTCTCAATAATCTTGAAAGGACCTTCACTTCTAGGCATCAACTTATTCTTGCGTTTTCCTGGAAATCTTTCCTTTCTCAAATGTAACCATACCAAGTCTCCAACATTGTAACCTTGTTGCGTTCTATGCTTGTTTGCTCTAGCTTTGTAAATGTCATTTACTTTCTCTATTCTTGTTCGAACTTGAGCATGTAATTTCAGCATACTCTTCAACTTAGACTCGGCATCTTTGTGAATTAATTCACCCTTAGGCAATGGAACAAGATCAATTGGAAGTTTCGGATTGACTCCATAGACTACCTCAAAAGGACTATGTTTGGTAGCATATGTAGGTGATCTATTATAAGCAAACTACGCATGAGCTAACTTGATGTCCCAATCCTTTTGTGTCTTACTCACTAACCCACGCAAAAGCGCACCAAGAGTACGATTAGTAACCTCGGTTTGTCCATCAGTTTGTGGATGGTAAGATGTACTAAAGAGCAATTTAGTTCCCACAAGCTTCCATAAAGACTTCCAAAAGAAACTCATGAACTTTGTATCTCGATCACTCACAATAGTTTTCGGAATTCCATGCAATCTAACAATCTCTTTGAAGTATAATTCCGCCACTTTCATAGCATCATCCACTTTGTGACAAGGAACAAAATGAGCCATCTTAGAGAACCTATCCACAACAACCATAATAGAGTCTTTCCCCTGTTGTGTTCTCGGCAACCCACAATAAAATCCATAGAAATATCTTCCCAAGGTGAATCTGGAACAGGTAAAGGAGTATACAAGCCTTGATGAAAAGTAGCCTTCGCTTTATGACAAGTTGCACACCTAGAAATAACTAGTTGCACATCCGTGAGCATCTTAGGCCAATAGAAGTGTTCTTGTAACATACTCAAGGTCTTTGTAATGCCAAAGTGACCAGCAATTCCTCCCCCATGAGCTTCTCTAACAACTAGCTCTCTAATAGAACACTTAGGAAGACAAAGTCGATTTCCTTTGAAAAGAAAACCATCTTGCAGCAAATAAGAACCCACGGCTCCTTTAGAACATTCATCAATCAATGTAGCAAAATCATCATCACCTTTGTAGTATTCTTTGATCAATTCAAAACCAAGTAGCTTGCTATTTAGAATTCCAATCAAAGTGTATCTTCTAGATAATGCATCAGCCACAACATTCGATTTCCCTTCTTTGTACCTTGAAGAAAAATTAAATGATTGTAAAAATTCAACCCACGTAGGATGTCTAGGATTGAGCTTTTGTTGTCCATGTATGTACTTCAATGCTTCATGATCAGAATGCAACACAAAGTGATTAGGTCGGAGATAATGACTCCAATGATCTAAAGCTCTAACAATGGCATAGAACTCTTTAACATAAGTAGAATAGTTCAATCGAGCTCCTCCCAATTTCTCACTGAAATATGCAATAGGCCTCTTCTTTTGGAGTAAAACTGCTCCAATTCCAACTCCACTAGCATCGGTTTCAACTTCAAAAGGACTTGAGAAATCTGGTAACGCAAGTATAGGTGCTTCACATAGCTTCTTTTTAACCAACTCAAACGCACTTTGAGCTTCTTTAGTCCATTCGAATTTACCCTTGTCCTTCTTCAAACATTCGGTCATAGGCGCCACAATACTTGAGAAATTCTTGACAAATCTTCTATAGAACGAAGCTAGACCATGAAAAGACCTTACTTCACTCATATTAGTAGGAATAGGCCAAGTTTTAATAGCCTCTACTTTCGAATGATCAACTGAAACTCCATCTTTTGATACAACATAACCAAGAAAAGTAACACTAGGCACTAAGAAGTAGCATTTTTCAAGCTTAGCATAGAGTTTCTTCTCTCTTAACACTTCAAACACACTTGTTAGATGATTTAAAAGATCATGCAAATTTTTAGAGTATATAAGAATATCATCTAAATAAACAACAACAAACTTGCCAAGGAAAGGTTTAAGTACCTCATGCATCAACCTCATGAAAGTGCTAGGTGCATTAGTGAGTCCAAACGGCATCACCAACCATTCATACAACCCTAACTTAGTCTTGAATGCTGTTTTCCACTCATCTCCTTCTCTCATTCGAATTTGATGATAACCACTCATAAGATCAATCTTAGAAAACAACTGTGAACCATGTAGTTCATCAAGTAGATCATCTAATCTTGGAATAGGAAATCGGTATTTGATAGTGATGTTATTCACACTCCTACTATCAATACACATGCGCCAACTCCCATCTTTCTTTGGGACAAGTAAAGTAGGCACAGCACAAGGGCTCATACTTTCCCTCACGTATCCTCTAGTCATAAGCTCTTCAATTTGCCTTTGCATCTCCTTTGTTTCTTCCGGATTACTTCTATAGGCTGCTTTATTAGGTAATGGTGCTCCCGGAATCAAGTCAATTTGATGCTCTATCCCACGAATAGGAGGTAGTCCCGGAGGTAATTCCTTAGGAAAGACATCCTTGAATTCTTCTAAAACAGATTCCAATTCATATGGCCTCTTTGCTTGTTTATTTTGATCAATTTGAATCTCATTAGAAACAAGTATATATATCACATTGTTGCTGCAAATCTCTTTTTCTAATTCCCTCTCAATAATCAAATAAGAACTCTTCGAATTAGAGGTAACATTAGAAGGCTTGTTGCTTATCAAAGGTTTTAAAGCAACCGGTCTCTCTTTTTCTCCTTTTCTCACAACATACACATTAGTCCTTCTATCAAATTCACCAATATAATTCTCAACAGTCATAGAATTTTGTTTAAAAAGTTGCATCTTAAGATAAACATCTTGAATATAATCACTAGGTACGAACCTCTTTTTCATGTGCCTCTTGAGTTGTTCCCAAGTTGAGATTTTTGCACGCCCCTCCTTATGCCTTTTCTTCTTTAGATTATCATACCAAAGACTAGCATAACCGGTCAGTTTTAATTCAGCCAATTTGCATCTTTTCCTTTCATCATACTCCTTGTAATCAAAAAGTGTCTCGGCCCTTCTAATCCACTCAAAGTATTTTTCAGGTTCATTCATACTCCCATTGAATTCGGGAAGATCTAATCTAAGGTTCCTATCATCTTCCTTTGGTCGGTCTCTTCTCCTAAACCTTGGTGATTCATCAGTTGAGGAATAATTATTTCGTGGCCTCCTTGGGTTCCTCCTTGGTTGTTCTTCCTCACTTGAACCAGAATTAGGATTAGAATTCCCTTTCCTTGAAGAATCTCCAGCAAGAGTATCAAGCCTTTTTAATATCTCATCCATCCTTGCTGCCAACTCGTCAATTCGCCTATCTCTTCTAACATTTTGAGCCTGTTCTAAGGTTAATCCCCTTGGAACCTGTGGAACCTCCTCGTCACTCATGATTCCTACACAAACCAAGTCAGTTCATGCAAAAATCTTGATTAAAAGATCGAATCTTGAAGGAAAACTAGGCAACACAAAAACCGGACTCTCAACCGCAAATCAGTGCACAAACACCAAACGTTTGAGGCTGTGTAGAACGCGTTACTCAACTAAAAATTATGAAATTTTATATGGTGGTAGCTGGACGTTTTTAGAGTTCAATGCAAAAAGAATCACGTGAAAATTCCCAGCCAATTGTTCCCAGTTTAATTTTTCCCGAAGTTGCGTAACCTGGCTCTGATACCAAAGATGATGTGAATTATTGATCCGAAAATCAACAAAACACAATGGATATGTTTAAGTCTAATTCTATACAGGAAATCCACCAAGAATTAAACAAAAACTAAGATTAATCAATTAAGAATCCACCTAATTAATCAATCCAAACGAATGTTTTAACTAAAATAAGCAAAACAGCAATTGATCGCAATCAACCAAAACTCAAGTATGCAACTTAAGAAATAAATCTGAATATTAATCTATATGTATGTTTATTCGTGTGTTTACTTCCCTATTTATAAGACTTAGTTTACCTAGGAAGATTAGGACAAGTCCCTAATTCAATCCTAATTAAACTAGAATTCTAACTTGCTTGAAGAGCAAGCACCTTGGCGCACAAGCATACACCAAACTCCTTGGAGAACAAGCACACGCCTAAACTGATTTATTTTGCTAACTAACTGATTTTTAAAGCAACTAAATAAATAAATAAAAATTAAAGACCTAAATAAAGATTAAAGATCCTAATGCTTGAACCAAGAAAAACCCTTTCAAGTGAAAGGTAAAAACTTGTAAGCAAAATCTAAGTAAAGAAAATTCAAGAAAGTTCAAGAAAGTGAACTAGACTCCAAGAAAAACCACTAAGAAAACCGTGGCTTTGCTTTGATATCCAAGAAAGTGTCCATGCAATGCTTGGCTTGAATCAATGTTTAGGGACAAGCTATCTTGATGCATGATAAGCAAATCTTCGAAGTTTTGCATGCTTAGACTTGCATTAGTCTGTGAAGAGACATGTAGCCATATGTACTTGAAGCAACATCAATGAAGAAAAAAATTGTTATGGCTAACTTTTTTGTACTTGTAATTATTTTTATGTTTGCCCCTTGTGGGGGGAGGGCGATATATGTTTGGTGCTCCTTCAGGCTATTGAGCCCTTTGAATGGGCGATTAAGTGCCTGACACCTCTTAGGGCAAATGAGCCCCTTGGATAGGAGATTATGTGTCTCATTGCAAATAGGTCTAATGTGCTCTTTGGATGGGCGATGATGTGTCTGACGCCCTTTCGGGCTAAGTAGCCCCTTGTATGGGTGATGATGTGTCTTACACCCCTTAGGGCTAATCAGCCCCTTAGATGCATTCGGCCCACAAAAAATGCGAAAAAAGCCTCTAGCATGGTGAAAATGTCATTTTTATTGAGAAAACTTCTTTTTTATGGAGCCTCTAGTATGAAGATAACTTCATTTTTATGATTACGGTTTCATTTTAAGGCATGTCTTATAACGGTATGTGCTCAGATCAACTCATAATGGGCCCCTTGGATGGGCAATGATATAATTGACGCTTTCGAAGAGCCTCTTGGGTGACAAGTGTCTATGAAGAAACATGTTGAATTATGTATTTGAAGCAACATCACTAAAGAAACTAATTGTTATGGCTAATTTATTTATACTTGTATTTATTATTATGTTAGACGCCCTCTTTGGGGCGGCCGAGCCCCTTTGAAGGGCGATATATGTTTAGTGCCATTTCGCGCTAATGACCCTCTTGGATGGACGATGAAGTTTCTAACACTACTAAAAGCTAATGAGCCCCTCTGATAGGCGATGATGTGTCTCACGCCACTTAGGGCTAATTAATGAGCCCCTTGTATGGGCGATGATTTGTCTAACGCCCCTTTAAGCTAATGATCCCCTTGTATGGGCGATGATGTGCATGACGCCTCTAAGGCGTAATGAGCCCCTTGGGTGGGCGATGATGTGTCTCACGCCTCTTAGGGCTAATGTGCCCTTTAGATAAGGGATGATGTATCTCGCGCCACTTAAGGCTATTAAGCCCCTTGGATGGGCGATGATTTGTCTAACACTCCTTAGGGCTAATGATCCCCTTGGATGGGAGATGATATGTCTGACACCCCTTAGGGCTAACGAGCCACATATAGATAGGCAATCATGGAAAACATTAATATATTTAGGCCACCGAAATTTCGAAAAAAGGCCTCTAGCATGGTATAAATACTAATTTTCTAATTACTGTCTCATTGTTAGGCATGTCTTAAAGAGGTATGTGCTCAGATCTCCCCATAACGAGCCCCTAAGAAGGGCGATGATATAATTAATGCTTTTCTTAGCGCCTCCTTGGTGACAAGTTTCTGTGAAGAAACATGGAAACTTATGTATTTGAAGCAACATTAATGATGAAACAATTTGTTATGGCTAACTTATGTATACTTGTATTTATTGTTATGTTAGACACCCTATGGGGGGGCGATATATGTTTGGTGCCCTTTCGAGCTAATAAGCCCATTTGAAGGGCGACGATGTTCCTGACGCCCCATATGGCTAACTAGCCCCATAAATGGGCGATGGTGTGCCAAATGCCCCTTAGGCCTAATGAGACCTTTGGATGGGTGATGATGTGTCTCACGCCCCTTAAGGCTAACGAGCCCCTTCTATTAGTGATGATGTGTCTTATTCCTCTTAAAGTTAATGCGCCCCTTCAAGTTAGGCGATCATGGAAAACTTTGATGTATTAGGCCCACCGAAATTGCTAAAAAACGCCTCTAGCACGGTGAAAATGCCATTTTTCTAATTATGGTCTCATTTTTAAGCATGTCTTAGAACGGTCTGTGGTGGGATCACCCCATAATGAGCCCTAGAATGGGCGATAATATAATTGACGGTTTCTATGAGCCACTTGGGTGATAAGTGTCTATGAAGAGACATGTAGCCTTATGTATTTGAAGCAACATCAGTGAAGAAACAAATTGTTATGGCTAACTTATGTGTACTTGTAATTATTTTTATGTTTGACGCCCTTTGGGGGCATTTAAGCCCCATGTTGGGGGAGGGCGATATATGTTTGGTGCCCCTTCGAGCTAATGAGCCCTTTGGATGGGCGATTAAGTGCTTGACACCTCTTAGGGCAAATGAGCCCCTTGGATTGACGATGATGTGTCTGACACCCCTTAGGGCTAATGAGCCCCTCTAAGATAGATGATCATGGAAAACTTAGATGCATTCGGCCCACAAAAAATGGGAAAAAGGCTTCTAGCATGGTGAAAATGTCATTTTTATGGAGAAAACTTCATTTTTATGGAGCCTCTAGTATGGAGAAAACTTCATTTTTATGATTACGGTTTCATTTTAAGGCATGTCTTATAACAATACGTGCTCGTATCAACTCATAATGAGCCCCTTGGATAGGCAATGATATAATTGACGCTTTCGAAGAGCCTCTTAGGTGACAAGTGTCTGTGAAGAAACATGTTGAATTATGTATTTGAAGCAAAATCACTAAAGAAACTAATTGTTATGGCTAATTTATGTATACTTGTATTTATTGTTATGTTTGACGCCCTTTGGGGCGGCCGAGCCCATTTGAAGGGCGATATATGTTGAGTGCCATTTTGGGCTAATGACCCCCTTCAATGGATGATGAAGTGCCTGACACCCCTAAGGGATAATGAGCCTCTCTGATAGGAGATGATGTGTCTCACGCCACTTAGGGCTAGTGAGCCCCTTGGATGGGCGATGATGTGTCTAACACCCCTTTGGGCTAATGATCCCCTTGGATGAGCGATGATGTGCATGACGCTTGTAAGGCTTAATGAGCTCCTTGCATGGGCGATGATCTGTCTGACACCCTTTAGGGCTAATGATCTCCTTGGAAGGGCAATAATGTGCATGACACATCTTAGGATTAGAGGACTTCTTGGATGGGCAATGATGTGTCTCAAGCCACTTAAGGCTAATGAGCCCCTTGGATGGGCGATGATGTGTCTGACACCCCTTAGGGCTAATGAGCCCCTTAGATAGACGATGATGTATATGACACCCCGTAGGGTTAATGAGCCCCTCTAAGATAGACGATCATGGAAAACTTAGATGCATTCGGCCCATAAAAATTGCGAAAAAGGCCTCTAGCATGGTGAAAATTTCATTTTTATTGAGAAAACTTCATTTTTATGAAGCCTCTAGTATGAAGAAAACTACTTTTTTATGATTACGGTTTCATTTTAAGGCATGTCTTATAACAGTACGTGCTCAAATCAACTCATAATGAGCCCCTTAGATGGGCAATAATATAACTGACGCTTTTGAAGAGCCTCATGGGTTAAAAGTTTCTGTGAAGAAACATGTTGAATTATGTATTTGAAGCAACATCACTTAAGAAACTTATTGTTATGGCTAATTTATGTATACTTGTATTTATATTTATGTTTGACGCCGTTTGGGGAGGCTGAGCCCCTTGGGAGGGCGATATATGTTGAGTGCCCCTTAGGGGTAATGAGCCCCTATGATGGACGATGATGTGCGAAATGCCCCTTAAGGCTAATGAGCCCCTTGGATAGGCGATGATGTGTCTCACGCCACTTAGGGCTAATGAGCTTCCTGGATGGGCGATGATGAGTTTGACGCCCCTTAGAGCTAATGAGCCCCTTGGATTGGTGATGATGTGCATGACCCCTTTTAGGCTTAATGAGCCCCTTGGATGGGCGATGATGTGTCTCACACCCCTTAGGGCTAATGAGCCCCTTGGATGGGGATGATGTGTCTCACGCCCCTAAGGGCTAATAAGCCCCTTGGATGGGTGATGATGTGTCTCATTCCCCTTAGGGCTAATGAGCCCATTGATCAGTGATGATGTGTCTCACGTACCTTAGGGTTCATGAGCCTCTTGGATGGGCGATGATGTGTCTGACACCCGTTATGGCTAATGAGCCCCTTGGATGGGCGATGATGTGTCTTACTCCCCGTAGGGTTAATGAGCCCCTTCTAGATAGACGTTATGGAAAACTTAGAAGCGTTCGGCCCAAAAAAAATGTGAAAAATGCCTCTAGCATGGTAAAATTGTCATTCTAATAATTACGGTCTCATTTTAAGGCATGTCTTGGAACGGTATGTGCTCAGATCACCCAATAATGATCCCCTAGGATGGGCGAAGATATAATTGACGTTTCTAAGAGCCTCTTGGGTGACATTTTTCTGTGAAGAAATGTGTTTACTTATGTAATTGAAGCAACATCAATGAACAAACTAATTGTTATGGCTAATTTATAAATACTTGTATTTATTGTTATGTTTGACGCCCTTTGGGGCGGCCGAGCCCCTTGGGAGGGCGATATATGTTGAGTGCCCCTTCGGGCTAATGAGCCCCTTGGAAGGACGATAATGCGCCAGATCCCCTTAGGGCTAATGAGCCCCTTGGAAGGACGATGATGTGCCAGATGCCCCTTAGGGCTAATGAACCCCTTGGATAGATGATGATGTGTCTCACGCCAATTAGGGCTAATGAGCCACTTGGATGGGCGATGATGTATTTGAAGCCCCTTAGGGCGAATGAGCTCCTTAGATGGGTGATGAGTGGCATTTATGCCACTCTTTTATCCATTTTCTCTAAGGATTCTCTCCTCATTTGCACTTGTTTGGCCCTTTTTCTAAGCATTTTTACTTAGTTTTGCTTCCTCTTTTCTTTCTCCTTTATCTTCCTTTTTCTTAGTCTTCTCGCTTTGTTCTTATTGTGATTTTCATGCTTATGCTTTGTAGAAACCATCGGGATTCTCAAGAGGAGGAAGCTAAGCTCAAGGGAAGCTGGAGGAAGTATGACTCATAAGAGGTTCGGCCGAACCTCCTTAAGGTGTGGCCGAACCAAGGTGTGGCCGAACCTGCTCAGTTCTTCGGCCGAACGTCGAGGCAGGGACAAGATGAAATTTGGCAGTTTTGCAAGAGTGGCCGAACCACAGGAGTTCGACCAGACCAGGTTCAGGGAGGTTCGACCGAACCTACAAATGGTTCGGCCGAACCTACCCTTTAGTCCGGCCGAACCTTCCTACTGTTTGGTCGGACCTCCCCTTTTATCTGCTGGCACTGTACGGACTATATAAGTCCCATCTTTGAACGTTAAATTATGAAAGATTAGATTAACTTAGTTTTAATTTTTCAACATTTTAGCGTAATCTAGAGAAAGAAACACTATTAGTCTTCATTGGTAGAGAGAGAAAGGGTGGTAATCTTCATTGATGAACTTGGATTTTTAAGAAGGAGTTTGTTCAATCCTTTGTAGACCTTCATCTTCAATTAATAAGCCATCTCTTACTCTTTCTCTTTACCTTTGTTTTTTATTTTGCTTATTTGCTTTGATTTTTCTTCTTTGCTTATTAATCATGTTGATGCTTATTGATTTGATGATTGATATTGTTTTCAATATGATTTGTGAGTAGTCACCTAGCCAAGGGTGTGGGGATGGTGTTGTTGCTAATTCTTCATGCTTATAATGTTAGGGTTATGTTAATGGTGATTAAAGTCTTTGCATGCTTGATATTCTTTGGTCTTCTTGGAAGTGCACATTGTTAGTTGATCAAAGATGAGTCTTTGCTAACAAGTAACGGAAGTTGACTTAGTTGAGATTCATTACTATCGATAATTCTTTGTTTGCACCTTCTAATATATGGTTCTAATGTGGAAACATAGAGGCTATGTTAGGAAAAGCCAATTAACCCCGGAAAGCAGTTAGATTGGACCCCTTTACTTTGGTATTCATGCATGTTTAGTTTACCATTGATATGCTACTTTGTTATTGCAAGATCAAGCGTCAACTTCACCTACCCATTTCCCTTCGTGCCTAGCTATATTAATTTTAATCCATTTCGTTCTTAGTTTCACCTTTTAGTTATTCAGACTTCTTGTTCCGAGATAGCTTAGACCCTAGGTAGTGAATGAAGTGCTTAAGCATTTCTCCCTGTGGTTCAACCCCTTTACTTACCCTATACACGTATTAGGTCAGTAGAGCATTATAAATTTATTTGATTTAGGTGTAGTCGCTCAACGACACGATTATTGCCTTGTGAAATTGGTGTCGTTGCCGGGGAGACAGCTTCCATTGCTATTTCATTGCTTGTTTGAGACTATCTCATCTTTATTTTTTAGTGTTTGCTACTTTTGTTACTTGTCAGTGCTTACAATCTTCTTAGCTTTGTTGTATGAATAGAGGACGAACCCGCTCAAGATCTTTGATTCCTATCGATCCAGAGCTAGAGAGGTCTTTGTCCCTACTTCGAAGAGAAGCAAGAGCAAGGTGTAGAAATTTCCACAATGTACTCCAACGAGAGGAGTAAGAGAATTAGAAGATACTCCACCCTCTTCACGCTCAAGTGAAGAATTAGATAGCCCTAAATCATCTTCGAGTTCAGAAATTAACCCTTTCTCAACCTATAAGTTTGAGAGTGAAGAACGTTCTAAAATGGGAGAGAATACGCCTTTGAGTCGTCTTGGGGCCCCCAAAGCTTTTAGAGCGCAAAGTGAGATCCTAACTCCTACTACTTAAGCCAACAATTTCGAGATCAAGCCTAATTTGATTGCCTTGATTGAGAGGAAACAATTCTCGGGTGGATAGTTTGAGAGTCCTCATGAGCACCTAAAAGAGTTTGAGAAATATTGTGACACAATAAAGGCCAATGGAGTGACTCAAGAATATATTCGCCTCAAAATGTTTCCAATTTTCGCTAATTGGGAGAGGTCTAGAATGGCTAGAGAAGGAGGTGCCCCCTAATTCTCTCACAACATGGGACCAAGTGACTATGGCTTTCTTGAGGAGGTTTTATAACCATAGGAAGACCGCCGAGGCTCGGTCATTGATTGAAGGTTTTCGCCAAAAGAGTGGTGAGTCTCTAAGTGCGGCATATGAACGATACAAAGAGCTTCAACGTCAATGCCCACACCATGGGATACACTAGTATCAACTCATTCACACTTTCTATCGAGGTCTCACACCTCAAAGAAGAACAAGCCTAGACGCCGCGGCCGGTGGTCCAATCATGAACAAAGGAGAGCATGAAGTGGAGTGTATTATAGAGGAGGCCGCAAAGCACTATGATGATTGGTACGAAGGAGAAAGGGATGCTACTTCTAGCAAGGGTGTTTATGCATTGGAGCAAGCCAACGCAATCAATAACCTTTCTACCCAAATCTCCAAAATGATCAGGCAAATGGATGAATTGATGAAAGAAAAGTCCAATCCTCATGGTAAAACCTCCCCTTCAACCAAGGGAGGCAATGGTATGGATACTTCCTCCCCCTCTTCTTACAATACAATGCCCCAAGGATGCATGTTTTGTTCTAATTCTGAAACCTAAGATAATGATACCTCTCATTGTGTATATGCTTGTTGTGTGTGTGTTGTCTTTTTGTTTTAGTATTCCTTGCTTGAGGACAAGAAAAAGGCAAGTGTTGGGGATTTTGATGAGTAGCATTTATGCCACTCTTTTATCCTTTTTCTCTAAGGATTCTCCACTCATTTGCAGTTGTTTGGCCCTTTTTCTAAGCATTTTTACTTAGTTTTGCTTCCTCTTTTGTTTCTCCTTTATCTTCCCTTTTCTTAGTCTTCTCGCTTTATTCTTATTGTGATTTTCATGATTATGCTTTGTAGGAACCATCGGGATTTTCAAGAGGAGGAAGCTAAGCTCAAGGGAAGTTGGAAGAAGTATGATTCAGAAATGGTTCGGCCGAAACTCCTGAAGGTGTAGCCGAACCAAGGTGTGATCGAACCTGCTTGGTGGTTCGGCCGAACGTCGAGGCAGGGACAAGATGAAATTTGACAGTTTTGCAGGAGTGGCCGAACCACAGGAGTTCGACCAGACCATGTTCAGGGAGGTTCGACCAAACCTACCCATGGTTAGGCCGAACCTACCCTATAGTCCGGCCAAACCTACCCTGTAGTCTGGCCGAACCTTCCCATTGTTCGGTCGGACCTCTCCTTTTATCAGCTGGCTCTGTATGACTATATAAGTCCAATCTTAGAACGTTTTGAGAGATTAGATTAACTTAGTTTTAATTTTTCTACATTTTTGCTTAATCTAGAGAGAGAAACAATATTAGTCTTCATTGGTAGAGAGAGAAAGGGTGGTTTTCTTCATTGATGAACTTGGATTTTGAAGAAGGAGTTTGTTCAATTCTTTGTAGACCTTCATCTTCAATTAATGAGCAATATCTTACTCTTTCTCTTTACCTTTGTTTTTTATTTTGCTTATTTGCTTTGATTTTTCTTCTTTGCTTATTAATCATGTTGATTCTTATTGATTTGATGATTGATATTGTTTTCAATATGATTTATGAGTAGTCACCTAGCCAAGGGTGTGGGGATGGTGTAGTTGCTAATTGTTCATGCTTAAAATGTTGGGGTTATGTTAATGGTGATTAAAGTCTTTGCATGCTTGATATTATTTGGTCATCTTGCAAGTGCACATTGTTAGTTGATTAAAGATGAGTCTTTGCTAACAAGTAACGGAAGTTGACTTAGTTGAGATTCATTACTATCTATAATTCTTTGTATTCACCTTCTAATATATGGTTTTAAAGTGGAAACATAGAGGCTATGTTAGGAGAAGCCAATTAACCTCGGAAGGCGGTTAGGTTGGACCCCTTTACTTCGGTATTAATGCATGTTTAGTTTACCATAGATATGCTACTTTGTTATTGCATGATCAAGCGTCAACTTCACCTACCCGTTTCCCTTGGTGCCTAGCTATATTAATTTTAATCCATTTCGTTTTTAGTTTAACCTTTTAGTTATTCACACTTCTTATTCCGAGATAGCTTAGATCCTAGGTAATGAATACAGTTCTTAAGCATTTCTCCCTGTGGTTCGACCCCTCTATTTACCCTATACATGTATTAGGTCATTAGAGCGTTATAAATTCATTTGATTTAGGTGTAGTCGCTCAACGACACGATTATTGCCTTGTCAATGGGCGATGTTGTGCATGATGCCTCTTAGGCTTAATGGGCCCCTTGGATGGGCGATAATGTGTCTCACGCCCCTTACGGCTAACGAGCCCCTTGGATGGGGGATGATGTGTCTCCCGCCCCTTGGATGGGCGATGATGTGCCTCACGCCCGTTAAGGCTAATGAGCCTCTTTGATGGGCGATGATGTGTTTCACGTACCTTAGGGCTCATGAGCCTCTAGGATGGGCGATGATGTGTCTGACACCCCTTAGGGCTAATAAGCCCCGTGGATGGGCAATGATGTGTGTAACACCCTGTAGGTTTAATGTGCCCCTTGTACATAGACGATCATGGAAAACTTAGATGCATTCGGCCCACCAAAAATGCGAAAAAGGCCTCTAGCATGGTGAAAATGTCATTTTTATGATTACACTCTCATTTTAAGGCATGTCTTGGAACGGTACGTGCTCTGATGACCCCGTTATGAGCCCTTAGGATGGGCGATGATATAATTGACGCTTTTTAAGAGCCTCCTGGGTGACAAGTGTCTGTGATGAAACATGTTGACTAATGTATATGAAGCAACATCAATGAAGAAACTAATTGTTATGGCTAAATTACGTTTACTTGTATTTTTTTTTTTATGTTTGACGCCCTTTGGAGCGGCTAAGCCCCTTGGGAGGGCAATATATGTTTAGTGTCCCTTTGGGCTAACGATCCCCTCAGATGGACGATGACATGCCTGACGCCCCTTAGGACTAATGAGCTCTTTGATAGGCGATGATGTATCTCACGCCCCTTAGGTCTAATGAGCCCCTTGGATGGGCGAGGATGTGTTTGACGCCCGTTAGGGCTAATGAGCTCCTTTGACGGGAAATGATATGCATGACACTTCTTAGGCTTAGAGAACTTCTTGGATGGGCGATGATGTGTCTTAAGCCTCTTATTCCTAATGACCCCCTTGGATGGGCGATGATGTGTCTCAAGCCCATTAGGACTAATGAGCCCCTTTGATTGGCGCTAATATATCTCACGACCCTTAGGACTAATGAGCCCCTTGGATGGGCGATGATATGTCTGACACCCCTTATTGTTAATGTGCCCTATGGATGGGCGATGATGTGTCTAACACCCGTTAGGGTTAATGAGGCCCTTTTAGATGCACGATCGTGGAAAACTTAGATGCAGTCGACCCACCAAAAATGGGAAAAAGGCCACTAGCATGGTGAAATTAACATTTTTATGATTACGGTCTCATTTTAAGTCATATCTAGGAATAGTACTTGCTTAGATCACCCCATAATGAGCCCGTAGGATGGGCAATGATATCATTGACGCTTTCTAAGAGCAACTTGGGTGAAAAGTATCTGGGAATAAACATGTTGACTTATGTATTTGAAGCAACATCAACGAAGAATCTAAATGTTATAGCTAAATTATGCATACTTGTATTTATTATTATGTTTGACGTCCTTTAGGGCGGCCGAGCCCCTTGGGAGGGCGATATATGTTAAGTGCTCCTCTTGGCTAATGAGCCCCTTGGATGGACGAAGATGTGCTAGACGCCCCTTAGGGCTAATGAGCCCTTTGGGTAAGCTATAATGTGTCACATGCCACTTAGGGATAATGAGTCCCTTGCATAGGCGATGATGTGTTTAACGCCCTGAGGGCTAATGAGACCCTTAGATGGGCGATGATGTGCATGAGGCCTCTTAGGCCTAATGATCCCCTAGGATGGGCGATGATGTGTCTCACGCCCCATAAGGCTAATGAGCCCCTTGGATGGCGGATGATGTGTCTCACGCCCCGTAGGGTTAATGAGCCCCTTGGATGGGCGATTATGTGTCCTACGACCCTTATGGCTAATGCGCCCCTTTGATGGGCGATGATGTGTCTCATGTACCTTAGGGCTAATGCGCCCCTTTGATGGGTGATGATGTGTCTGACACCTCTTAGGGCTAATGAGCCCCTTGGATGGGCGATGATGTGTGTAACACCCCGTAGGGTTAATGAGCCCCTTTTAGGTAGACAATCATGGAAGACTTAGATGCATTCGGTTCACCAAAAATGGGAAAAAAGGCCTCTAGCATGGTGAAAATTTCATTCTTATGATTATAGTCTCATTTTAAGGCATGTCTTTGAACGGTACTTGCTTAGATGACCCTATAATGAGCACCTAGGATGGGCGATTATATAATTGACGCTTTCTAAGAGCCTCTTGGGTAACAAGTGTCTGTGAAGAAGTATGTTTACTTTTGTATTTGAAGCAACGTCAATGAAGAAACTAATTGTTATGGATAATTTACGTATACTTGTATTTATGGTTATGTTTGACGCCCTTTGGAGCGGCTTAGCCTCTTGGGAGGGCGATATATGTTTCGTGACCCTTCGGGGTAATGACCTTGTTAGATGGAAGATGACGTGCCTAACGCCCCGTAGGACTAATGAGCTCTTGGATAAGCGATGATGTGTCTCCGCCACTTAAAGCTAATGATCCACTTGGATAGGCGATGATGTGTTTGACGCCCCTTAGGGATAATGAGCCCCTTGAATTTGCGATAATGTGTCTCACGCACATTAGGGCTAATGAGCCCCTTTGATGGGTAATGCTATGGATGATACCCTTTAGGGTTAATGAGCCCCTTGGATGAGCGATGATATGTCTGACACCCCGTAGCATTAATGAGCCCACCAAAAATGCGAAAAAAGGCCTCTAGCACGGTGAAAATTACAATTTTATGAGTACAGTCTCTTTTTAAGGCATGTCTTGGAACGATACGTGCTTAGATTACCACATAATGAGCCCCTAGGATGGGCGATGATATAATTGAAGTTTTATAAGAGCCTCCTTGGTGACAAGTGTCTGTGTAGAAACATGTAGGCTTATGTATTTGAAGCAACATATAAAAGAAACAAATTGTTATAGCTTACTTATGTATACTTTTGTTTATTGTTATTTTTGACGCCCTTTGGGACGACCGAGCCCCTTGGGGTGGCGATATATGATTGGTGCCCCATTGAGTTAATGAGGCCCCTTGGATGGGCATTAATATAGCTGACGACCCTTTGGGCTAATGAACCCCTTTAGTGGGCAATGATGTGTCTCACACTCTTTAGGCTAATAAGCCCCTTTGATGGGCGATGATGTGTTTGACACCCCTTAGGGCTAATGAGAATCTTGGATGGGAGATGATTAACCTGACTCCCCTAAGGGCTAATGAGCCCCTTAGATGGGCGATGATGTGTCTCAGGCCCCTAAGGTTTAATGAGCCCCTTGGATGGGCGATGATGTGTCACACACCCATTAGGGTAAATCAGCCCCTTGGAAGGTTGATGATATGTCTGATGCTCCTTAGGGAAAATGAGCCCCTAAGATGGGCGATTATGTATCTAACTCCCCGTAGGGTTAATGAGCACCTTCTAGATAGGCGATCATGGAAAACTTTGATGCATTTGGCCCACCGAAAATGCGAAAAAGGCCTCTAGCATGGTTAAAATGTCATTTTTATAATTACGGACTCTTTTTAAAGCATGTCTTGGAATGGTACGTGCTAGGATCACCCCATAATAAGCCCCTATGATAGGCGATGACATAATTGACGCTTTCTAAGAGCATCTTGGGTGACAAGTGTATGTGAAGAAACATGTAGAAACAAATTTTTATGGCTAACTTATGTATACTTGTATTTATTGTTATGTTTGACGCCCATTGGGGCAGCCAATCCCTTGGGGGGAGGCGATAATGTTTTGTGCCCATTTGGGATAATGAGCCCCTTGGATGGGTGATTATGTGCCTGACGCCCCTTAGGGCTAATGAGCCCCTTGGATTGGCGATGATCTGTCTCACTGCCCATAGCGCTAATGAGCCCCTTTGATGGGCGATGATGTGTCTGACACCTCTTTATGCTAATGAGCCCCTTGGATTAGCGATGATGTGCCTAACGCCCCTTAGGGCTAATGAGCCCCTTGCATGGGCGATGATGTGGCTCACGCCCCTTTGTGCTAATTAGCCCCATCGATGGGCGATAATGTGTCTGACGCCCCTTATTGCAAATTAGCCCCTTGGATGGGCGATGACGTGTCTAACACCTGTTAGGGCTAATGAGCCCCTTGGATTTGTGATGATGTGTCTGACACCTCGTACGGTTAATGAGCCCCTTCTAGATAAGCGATCATTGAGAACTTTGATGCATTCGGCCAACTAAAAATGTGGAAAAAGGCCTCTAGCATGGTGAAAATGTCATTTTTATGATTACAATATCATTTTTAGGCATGTCTTAGAATGGTACGTGCTCGGATCACCCCCTAATGAGCCCAAGGATGGGCAATGATATAATTGACGCTTTCTAAGAGCATCCTATGTGACAAGTGTCTGTGAAGAAACATACAGACTTATGTATTTGAAACAACATCAATAAAGAAACAAATTGTTATCGCTAACTTATGTATAATTGTATTTATTGTTATGTTTGACGCCCACTGGGGCGGCCAAGCCCCTTAGGGGGCTTGATATATTTTTAAGCCCCTTCTGGCTAAGGAGCCCCTTAGACGGGCGATGATGTGCCTAACGCCCCTTAGGGCTATTGAGCCCCTTTGATGGGCGATGATGTGTCTCACGCTCCTTAGGGCTAATGAGCCCCATGGATGGGCAATGATGTGTCAAACATCCCTTAGGGCTAATGAGCCCTTTGGATGGGCGACGCTGTGCCTGACGCCCCTTAGCTCTAATGAGCCCCTTGGATGGCGATGATGTGTCTGACGCCCTATGGGGCTAATTAGCCCCTCGGATGGGCGATATGTGTCTCTCACCCCATATGGAAAATGAGCTCCTTAGATGGGCGATGATATGTCTGACACCCCGTAAGGTTAATGAGACCCCTCTAGATAGGCGATCATGGAAAACTTTGTTGCATTCGGCCCACCAAAAATGCGAAAAAAGGCCTCTAGCATGGTAAAAATGTCAATTTTAATATTACGGTCTCATTTTTAGGCATGTCTTGGAACGGTACGTGCTTGGATCACCTCATAATGAGCCCCTCTTATTGGCGATGATATAATTGACGCTTTCTAGGAGCTTCTTGGGTGACAAGTGTCTGCGAAGAAACATGTAGACTTATGTATTCGAAGCAACATTTATGAAGAAACAAATTGCTATGGCTAGCTTATGTATAATTGTATCTACTGTTTGGTTTGACGCCATTTGGGGCGGCCAAGCCCATAGGGTGGCGATATATGTTTGGTGCCCATTTGGGCTAATATAGCCCCTTTGATGGGCGATGATGTGCCTGACGGCTCTTAGGGCTAATAAGCCCCTAAAATTTGAGATGATGTGCCTGATGCCCCATAAGGCTAATGAGCCCCTTTGATGGGCGATGATTTATATCACTCCCCTTATGGCTAATGAGCCTCTTTAATGGACGATGATGTGTCTCACACCCCTTAGGGCTAATGAGCGCCCTGGATGGGCGATGACATGTAAGACGCCCCTTAGGAAAAAAAGATGTGTTTGATACTCCGTAGGGTTAATGACCATAATGAGCCCCTATGATGGGCGATGATAAAATTGGCGCTATCTAAGAGCATCTTGGGTGACAAGTGTCTGTGAAGAAACATGAAGACTTATGTATTTAAAGAAACATCAATGTAGAAAAAAACTGTTTTGGGTAAATTCTGTATCCTCTTTTTTTTTGTTATGTTTGAAACCCATTGGGACGGCTGATCCCTTGAGGAGGAGGGTGATAATGTTTTGTGCCCCTTTAGGCTAATGAGCCCCTTGGATGGGTGATGATGTGCCTGACGCCCCTTAGGGCTAATGAGCCTTTTGGATGGGCGATGAAGTGTCTGACACCCCTTGCATGGATGATGATGTTCCTGACGCCCCTTTGATGGGCGATGATTTATATAACGCCCCTTAGGGCAAATGACCCCTTGGATGGACGATGATTTGTCTAACACCCTTAGAGCCAATGAGCCCCTTGGATGGACGATGATGTGCCTGACGCCTAGAGGGCTAATGAGCCCCTTGGATTTGCTATGATGTGTCACACGGCCTTAGGTCTAATGCCCCCCTTTGATGGGTGATGATGTGTCTAACGCCCTGTAAGGCTAATTAGCCACTTGGATGGGCGACGATGTGTCTAACACTCCTTAGGGCTAATCAGCCCCTTTGGTTGGCAATGAGGTGTCTAACACCCGGTAGGATTAATGATCTCCTTCTAGATAGGCGATCATGGAAAACTTTGATGCATTCGGCCAACCAAATATGCGAAAAATGGCCTATAGCATGGTGAAAATATCATTTTTTTTATTACGACCTCATTTTTAGGCATGTCTTGGAACAATACGTACTCTGATTACCCCATAATGAGCCCTTAGGATGGGCGATGATATAATTGATGGTATTCTAAGAGCCTCCTGGGTGACAAGTGTCTGTGAAGAAACATGTAGACTTATGTAATTGAAGCAACATTAATGAAGAAACAAATTATTCTGGCTAACTTATGTACACTTGTTATGTTTGATGCCCTTTGTTTAGTGCCCCATCAGGCTAATGAGCCCTTTGGATGGAAGATTATGTGTCTCATGGCACTTAGGTCTAATTTGCCCTTTAGATGGGCGATGATGTGTCTGTGAAGAAACATGTTGAATTACGTATTTGAAGCAACATCACTAAAGAAACTAATTGTTATGGCTAATTTATGTATACTTCTATTTATTGTTATGTTTGACGCCCTTTGGGGCGGCCGAGCCCCTTTGAAGGGCGATATATGTCAAGTGCCATTTCGGGCTAATGATCCCCTGGAATGGATGATGAAGTGCCTGACACCCCTAAGGACTAATGAGCCCCTCTGATAGGCAATGATGTGTCTCATGCCACTTAGGGCTAATGAGCCCCTTGGATGGGTGATGATGTGTCTAACGGCCCTTTGGGCTAATGATCCCCTTGGATGGGCGATGATGTGCATGACGCCTCTTAGGCTTAACGAGCCCCTTGGATGGGTGATGATGTGTCTCACGCCTCTTAGGGCTAATGTGCCCTTTGGATGTGGGATGATGTATCTCGCGCCCCTTAGGGCTATTAAGCCTCTTGGATGGGCGATGATTTGTCTAACGCCTCTTAGGGCTAATGAACCCCTTGGATGGGCAATGATGTGTCTGACACCCCTTAGGATTAACGAGCCACAAATAGATAGGCAATCATGGAAAACATTGATGCATTCAGCACACCAAAATTGCGAAAAAGACCACTAGCATAATATAAATAATATTTTTCTGATTAATGTCTCATTGTTAGGCATGTCTTGAAAAGGTATGTGCTCAGATCGCCCCATAACGAGACCCTAAGATGGGCAATGATATAATTAATGCTTTCTTAGAGCCTCCTTGGTGACAAGTGTCTGTGAAGAAACATGGAAACTTATGTATTTGAAGCAACATTAATGATGAAACAAAAAGTTATGGATAACATATGTATTCTTGTGTTTATTGTTATGTTAAACGCACTTTGTGGGGCGATACTTTTTTGGTGCCCTTTCGGGCTAATTGAGCCCTTTTGAAGGGCGACGATGTGCCTGACGCCCCTTATGGCTAACAAGCCCCTTGAATGGGCGATGGTGTGCCAGACGCCCCTTAGGGCTAATGAGACCCTTAGATGGGTGATGATGTGTCTCACGCCCCTTAAGGCTAACGAGACCCTTCAATAGGCGATGATGTGTTTTATTCCTCTTAGGGTTAATGCGCCCCTTCAAGTTAGGCGATCATGGAAAACTTTGATGTATTAGGCCCACCGAAATTGCTAAAAAAGGACTCTTGCACGGTGAAAATGCCATTTTTCTTATTACGGTCTCCTTTTTAAGCATGTCTTGAAACGGTCTGTGATAGGATCGCCCCATAATGAAACCCTAGAATGGGCGATAATATAATTGACGGTTTCTAAGAGCCACTTGGGTGACAAGTGTATGTGAAGAGACATGTAGCCTTATGTATTTGAAGCAACATCAATGAAGAAACAAATTGTTATGGCTAACTTATGTGTACTTGTATTTATTTTTATGTTTGACGCCCTTTGGGGCAGTTAAGCCCCTTATGGGGTGAGGGCGATATATGTTTGGTGCCCCTTCGGGCTCATGAGCCCTTTAGATGGGCGATTAAGTGCCTGACAACTTTTAGGGCAAATAAGCCCCTTGGATGGGCGATTATGTGTCTCATGGCACTTAGGTCTAATGTGCCCTTTGGATGGGCGATGATGTGTCTGACGCCCTTTAGGGCTAAGTAGCCCCTTGGATGGGCGATGATGTGTCTGACACCCCTTAGGGCTAATGAGTCCCTTGGATTGGAGATCATGTATCTGACACCCCGTAGGGTTAATGAGCCCCTCTAAGATAGACGATCATGGAAAACTTAGATGCATTCGGCCCACAAAAAATGCGAAAAAGGCCTATAGCATGGTGAAAATTTCATTGTTATGGAGAAAACTTCATTTTTATGGATCCTCTAGTATGGAGAAAACTTCATTTTAATGATTACGGTTTCATTTGGGGCGGTCGAGCCCCTTTGAAGGGCGATATATGTTGAGTGCCATTTCAGGATAATGATCCTCTTTGATGGACGATGAAGTGCCTGACACCCCTAAGGGATAACGAGCCCCTCTGATAGGCGATGATGTGTCTCACGCCACTAAGGTCTAATGAGCCCCTTGGATGGGCGATGATGTGTCTAACGCCCCTTAAGGCTAATGATCCCCTTGGATGGGCGATGATGTGCATGAAGCCTCTTAGGCCTAATGAGCCCCTTGGTTGGGCGATGATGTGTCTCACGCCTCTTAGGACTAATATGCCTTGTTGATGGGGGACGATGTATCTCGCGCCCCTTAGGGCTATGAGCTCCTTGAAAGGGCAATGATGAGGGATGAGGGATGATGTGTCTAACGCCTCTTAGGGCTAATGAGCCCCTTGGAGGGACGATGATGTGTCTAACACCCCTTAGGGCTAATGAGCCCCTTGGAGGGACGATGATGTGCCCTTTGGATAAGGGATGATGTGTCTAACGCCTCTTAGGGCTAATGAGCCCCTTGGAGGGACGATGATGTGTTTAACACCCCTTAGGGCTAATGAGCTCCTTGGAAGGGCAATGATGTGCATGACGCCTCTCAGGCTTAGAGAAATTCTTAAATGGGCGATGATGTGTCTCAAGCCCCTTAGGGCTAATGAGCCTCTTGGATGGACGATGATGTGTCTGACAACCCTTAGGGCTAATGAGCCCCTTGGATGGGTGATGCTGTATCTGACACGCAATAGGGTTAATGAGCCCCTCTAAGATAGACGATCATGGAAAACTTAGATGCATTCGGCAATCAAAAAATGCGAAAAAGGCCTCTAGCATGGTGAAAACGTCATTTTTATGGAGAAAACTTCATTTTTATTGAGCCTCTAGTATGGAGAAAACTTCATTTTTATGATTACGGTTTCATTTTAAGGCATGTCTTATAACAATACGTGCTCGTATCAACTCATAATGAGACCCTTGGATGGGCAATGATATAATTGACGCTTTCGAAGAGCCTCTTATGTATTTAAAGCAACATCTTGGAGGGGCGATGATGTGCATGACACCTCTTAGGCTTAATGAGCCCCTTGGATTGGTGATGATGTGTCTCACGCCTCTTAAGGCTAATGTGCCCTTTTGATGGGGGATGATGTATCTCGCGCCCCTTAGGGCTATTGAGCCTCTTGGATGGACGATGATTTGTCTAACCCCTTTTTGGGCTAAAGAGCCCCTTGGATGGGCGATGATGTGTCTCACACCCCTTAAGGCTAACGAGCCATATATAGATAGGCAATCATGGAAAACATTGATGCATTCAGCCCACAAAAATTGCGAAAAAAGGCCTCTAGCATATAATAAATACTATTTTTCTGATTACATTCTCATTGTTAGCCATGTCTTGAAAAGGTATGGGCTCAGATCGCCCCATAACGAGCCCCTAATATGGGCGATGATATAATTCATGCTTTCTTAGAGCCTCCTTTGTGACAATTGTTTGTGAAGAAACATGGAGACTTATGTATTTGAAGCAACATCAATGAAGAAAAAAATTGTTATAGCTAACTTATGTAT